>JAULUF010000042.1:22247500-22915000 GCA_031834385.1 Semotilus atromaculatus | reverse complement strand
TAGGCCATGATTTCCTACACAGCCACACACATTACTGGAGTGGTACAGCACTAAAAATAAAAAATAATCATACACGCCAGAGAACAGCTCAGAGTTAAAGCTAAATTGAGAGAGGGAGAAATATGGATGAATAAAAAGGGTCAAAGAAGAAAAGTCAGTGCAGTCTAATCGAGATGAAAGAGCTGAGTGTTCAATTTGAAACTCAAACAGGGGTTACTTTACTTTCATGTAAAATGCATGGCAGAAACAGTCAGAAAGAAGTAAACAGAGAATGACAGTCGTCTGTAGGTGAGACAGAGAGAGCGGAGGTAATAGTGGTGATGCTATTTAAAAAGAAACTGGAGACAGTTCAGAATCTCTATTAGCCTTATATTGCTCTCTATTACCCTACTTAGTTGTCTGTTAGAACAACGTGATCTCATTTGTATGCATATTTGCACGGTAAGTGTACTATTAGCACACATACATTTTGATATGGTTGGATAAACACTTAATCATAATATCAAGGTATTCAAAGCATTTAAAAACAAATGTATACATTTAAAT
Source organism: Semotilus atromaculatus (assembly GCA_031834385.1). Lineage (NCBI taxonomy): Eukaryota > Metazoa > Chordata > Actinopteri > Cypriniformes > Leuciscidae > Semotilus > Semotilus atromaculatus. Next base: position 22,914,454 of record JAULUF010000042.1, on the reverse strand, counting down.
TTGTTATATTTATAATAAGTTACATTAAGATTTTTGGATCAAAATATCCAAAAACCACTAGAATGATGTTATATATTTTTTTATTTGTGTACTTACATTATCTCAAATGTTTCTAAGAATGTTTAAATCCAGAGAAATAAGCAGTTTTAACCAGGACACGGCCTATGTCCGTGCGTCGCCTATCAATGACATCATACCTGCGTTACCTTCAATTTCTGGTTTTGTTTTGTAGAAACCATGGAAACACCAAATACGCTATAATATATGATGTGTTTTATTAGACAGGTGAGCAACTGTTTGGTTACATTCATCTACAGAAAACTAATCATTGTTATACAGCTCAACACAGTTAGTCTTTGTTTAAATCTTGTTTTCTTGATTTACCGCAAGTACCATATTTACCATGCCTAATATTGATATCAAGACGTCATCAAGCTACGCCTTTGTTTTAAATAAACGACCTCTAGTGGCGAAAAATTACAAAGTGTGCCTTTAAATGTGTTTTAAGGTATTACAATTATTGAACGCAGTTAACACATTGGTCTAATTTGACATTTAACTGTTTTATTCTGTTGATTGCAAAAGGAAAGTTTGAAACCAGTGTGACAAAACACACACAAATCAAATGAGTGAAATGCAAAATTCAGCTATACAAAAACGCAAATGACTTTTATTAGTCCCATTTGGATTCCTTTTATTAATTAATTTGATCTTTAAAAATATCTCTTGATCGGGGAAGGTTTCTCTGTCATTGATAAATGAGAGTCCTGTTATGGGATTATGTGTGATTTCTGAACTCGTTCACCTGCAGTGTCATTCATAAAGAATTACGTACAAATAGCCACAAATGTGCTCATCCTGGTCTGGAAGCATTTTTTCTTAAAATGACTTTCACCAGTTAATTTCTAAACTATGCAAAATCCCTTTGTGGAGATTTATTCTGCTCCCACATTGCATACATAATCTCAAAGAGTGCATTCACAATTTGTTCTCTAAACATATTAGTCTTTTTCTCCCTTTAATGTTATTTCTTGTCATGCTTGCGAATACATTTATATGTGTTTTATTTATTAAATTATTTCTGCTGTTTAATTCATAGATTACGCTTCAGTGCTTTGCAGTGCTGTGTTTTGACAGTCAAGCAAATAAAGCAGCATTGGACTTGAAAAAGACTTGACCTGAGAGCGAGAAAGAGAAAAAAAGAGCATCCTTTAAATGTGTTTGTGTGTGTCTGTGTATCATCAAAAGAACATTTCTTGAAAACAGTGCTGCAGAAAAACAGAATGCCCATCACTCCTAAAATTACAGGTTTGTTTATCAATGTTTTCACCTGCCAATAAATGTGCACTTTCAGGAGGAAAAAAAAAAAGTATTTGATTCTATCTGGGCTGAAATCATAAATAGGCTAAATAATATCATAAAATGTACCAAAAACATAAATAAATAAATTATAAATCATAAATTGTTGTATAAATAATAATACTATATGAACTTGTTCTAGTTCTATATTTATGAAGTGCTTTATTTTAATTGCCGTACATTGTCTCACAGATTATGTCTCTATATTTCAAAGCAGAAGCAAAGAGCTAAAATACAGGAGCAGATCATGAAGAATAAAAAAGCAAAATAACAAACAGCAAGATTGATGAATGGTTCAGAAGTGGGAGTCTGCTCAGAGAGAGCGAGAGAGACACTGGGAACTGAAAGGTCATGGGTTCCCACAGAGAGAGAGAGCGAGAGAGAGAGACTGTAACCTGTTGGTCTCAGTCTCAGGGCTGTGTTGTCTTACGTTCTGCAGACAGACAGTTGTTCTGTTTTAGGTTTTCGGTTTCATTCTGAGCTTATTCATTTGGACTCTGGGCTTGTGTTGGATCTGTCACCTCTTTCTGTTAGGATTCTTGCCCATGTCCAAGTCTGGTTTTCCAAGTCTCTTTCTCTCTGTCTCTCTCATTCTCTTTCTTTTTTTTAATGCATATGTAGGTGCATTTCTTCTTGTTGGTCCTGAAAAACCTGAATGTCTATCTGGTACAGTATCAAATAATGATGAATACAACTGACTACACAAATCATAAATAATTATTTTCAAAACTAAAATTTGGGAATATGTTTGAGTTTGCTCCATATATTTGGTGGCTAATGATATTACTTTAGATAATATTTAATTGAATTATATTTTTAGTGTGATTTGTAGTAAAGTAAAAAAAAAACAGAACAAAAACATTTTCATCATTAGACATAAGTCATTATCTCATTGCACAATCAACATTTATGACAGTTTTGCACAATAAACTATAACCTCAAACAAAGTAGATGGGGAACCGTTAAACAGAGCATTCATGTCCTATATGCAAATAAACTCCTACTTCTAAACCACTCCAGCACCGGTCAGATTTATCGAAGCGAATCCGCTCTCAGACTGTTAATCTCCAGTGTAATCAGAAGATCACTGTGAAAGCTTTTACCCATAATTCATTGGTGGTCAGCAAGAAATGTTGTTGTTTTTTTCATGGAAATCCTGGAAAACAGCTTCCACTGCTCCCTTTCAGCTGCTAGGTTAATAAGGACGGGTTCTATCTGATTCTCTCAATGTCCCGACGCACCTGAGCTCTGCGGTCTTGTGCGAATCTGGTCCGCTGCCAGGCCCGTCTGGGCTCTCTAAACCCCTTGACTGAATTAGCCAACACATTTCGGTTAAATGTCACCAGTAATCTATTCTGAGCCAAATGAAATCGCTTCATAGAAATATCACCTGGATGCAGCTGTTCACAAGATATAAAAAAGGATTAAAACAGATTAAAAACCTGATTGTTTGTTTGTTTGAAGACAATAGAGATGGCTAGTAGGCCTACTTAGTTTCCAGCTGACAATAATGTACTTTGCTTTCAGACCTTTTTCCTCTTGAATGTTCAAGTAGGAAACATTAAACTTCCTCTGCTCCAAACACATCGGAAAAAGACCAGCGAAACGTGAAGTTTTGACACACATTTGTCTCGTTTCTCTGTAAAGAGCCGAATCCGAACAGTGTTTTAGTTCCCACCTGGGCCTCATGAACCTTAAGAGCTGCTAGTTTTAGCTTCAGTCTCTCACTTCAATGTCATTACATTCCACAGGAACATTCTGCTCTTTGTCCTGCATGTTAATGGATCTCTCAAAAGAAGGTTGAGAGGGGAAAGAGCGAGAGAGATGGAAGAAGAAATAGATAGATAGAAAGAGGAAATGGCAAAGTTATTTACAGCTGCTGGTATTGACTCCCTGTCACTGGATTTCCAACATCTTGGCATAAAGTGAACGTGCTGAAAGTGCTGGAAGTGCTAGAGTCTTCTTTTTCCCCCCTTCCTCTCACCTTTCACCATAAAATAAGCTTTGTTTTTCCAGGACTGCTCTCTAGTGCTATAGGAGGACATTAGGGGGAATTTACTATGAATGAACTGCTCCCACTGATAGTGCTGTTCATTTACACATGCCGTTTGTGATATTTTAGCACATGATTCAAAGGAATTATGACTTAATTTGGAGCAGCAATATACCAGCACAGATACTGAATTAAACTGGATTCTGGGTTATGGTTAGTTAGATATAAGAATAAGATGCTGGGCCATAAAGTCACAACTGAAGAAAAAATATTATTAAAAGCAAGATTTTTTAAAAAATATTTAGATATTATGTTTTATTATTATTTCTTAGAAAAAAAAGGCAGTAAATCATTTTTAAATACAAATATGATTCATAATATTGGTATATAAATTAGGGCTGGGGTAAACGATTATTAATTAAACGATTTATCGATTAGTCGACTAATCTATTGTTATGCATTTGTAACATTTCAAAAAGTTTTATATTCGAAAATCAACAAACAACAAATAAAACAAGCAGCTCTATGCACTTTTTAAAGCAAGCTTATATTCTGTGGCATTTCCTTGCTTAATGACTGTCGTCAGCAACGCATAATAACACAGCGCTCAGCGTGTATCACGCGCTTATACATTCATTCAAAATTTCAAATACAAATATGCCGTCTTGACTCGTGTCTCCGTTTTGATTGTATTGAAAATTAAATCAGAGATGATTTTTTGTTCCCGGAGTTTGATCATATTGTTGTGATCATCTTGTCTGGACGAGTTTTGAATGCAGTAGGCCTACAAAATGGATTTAACAGGTAAGATTTAAAGGTGAACTAAGTAACTTTTTTACCTACAGTAACAGAACAGCTTTGGAGTCATTGTAATGTTTATATTACTGATTTCGTGTTGAATGGTGGTCGTTTCGCACCCCCCTGGTGCCTGTGAGCCGCAAAATCACACTTGCATCTTTGAGCCGGCGGCCCGCCGGCCGCAGCATCAGGAAGTGTCGCGTGATATCAGGTCTCGCGATGTAACGAATTGCTTCACGGCAAACACAGATCTGATAAAATTCTGATAAAATGAGCATCAAACAGACATTTTTGTATACATTACAAAAAGCTTCATAGTGAGATAAAATATATTTCAACTCAAAATAACATTTTGTGCCCAATTATTTCCCAGACGTAGTTTTGGTATTGAGTTTATACAGTTAACTTGCCTTGCGTTCGCTGCTACAACAACAGTGGGTGATGGTCACTCAAGACGATCGGCATATTTGAGAGTTTCTATTGCAGCGACTGTTTTTGAGCATGTTCTGCAGACAGGGAGACCATCCTCGATTAAATTTCCCTCAGGACTTTTGTAAAAACTATGACCAGACAGATTTGGTCCTCTTAAAAGGTTGAAAAATCTCCCGAGCACGGTCACTGCCTTCCGCCATTCCTTCTTTTAATGTCTATGGTGGCGAGCTGTACCTCCGGGAACGGTGAAACATTTTTTTTTTAAATTTAAAATAAAGAAGTGTAGACGAAAAAATATGACGTCGACTAATTTTTTACGCGCCGCTACAGGCCTAATATAAATACATTAATTTTACACAAAAGTGGCACAATTCGCCGCTAAATGTGAGACTACTTCAATTATGTAAATAAATAATTATCTTATTAAAGGTTCAATTGTTAAATACTTTATCAATGTTCTATTATTTTTCTTAAAAAAATAGGTGAATCAGTTAAGTAGCCTACAGATAAAATTCCTAATTCTTTTTTATATTTTTTTTATAATAATTTAAATTCACCCATAAATATGTCACACTAATAAGATAATTAAAGTTTCAGGGTGACCCTGGATGTGGGAAACAATTTTCACATTTTCACAATTTTCACAAATTGTCACAAATAACAAATAAAAACAGCAAGTGTAACAATGAAATAAATGTGAAATTTGGAAGTAGAAAGTAGTATTTTCTTGTAAAATGTACTCCAATAACTTTTGTTTTTAACTTCGAAAACAGTGATAAGTGGAGTTTTGAGTTTCATTTCACAACGTAACAGGAAAAGTGAGATCACTATAGCACTTTTCAAAAGAAAATTGACATGAAATTGCTGTCTCACTCTCATCTTGATGTTTCCTGTATGTATGCCCTGATTCTTAGAGAAGGCAGTTGCTAAATTATTTACTGCTCGCTGCACTTTCTATAGACAGACGGTCAATATCCAGACAGAAAGAAAGCGAGAAAGAGAGGACACACTGACACCTGTCTGAATGCACCACACCAGACAAGACATACACACTCACGCATTCACTCTAGTGGGTTTCAAGCCGTGATGCTGAAATGTTGTGACAGGAAGTTGCTGTTTAATTACAGTCCTGTCCTCTCACTACCTCTCTACAGTCAGGTTGTGTGTATTTTTGTGCTTTTCAGGTATATTGTTTATCATTTGTTTAAGTCTTAGGCTGTCACGTAATGTGTAACATTATATGCGTTTATGTCAGATTTAGTGATCTTTGCGGGAACCAAATGCCCCCAAAATGATAGTAAAACCTGAAATCATCTACAGTGGGGGGCCAATGAAATAAATTAAATAAAGCCTTATTTACTGCGCTTCCTTAATACATCTGGTATTATTGTGAACGATTCATCATCATAACTTGTTCAACAGCAAAATATAACTTTAGTAGAAAGTTTTCTTTTTAGCTAAAATCCTAAAACTCCTCTTTCAAAAACCGTAATATAGAGAGACTTTACAAGATCAAATTAAGTTCTGTCCAATATTTATACTCACTAAATTTCACTCTTGTTGTTATTGTCACATTACAAAAACAATCTTTTGTAAACGCCATTTCTGATTGGCTTTAATAAAGGGACTAAATAATGTTTAAATTAAGTAATCTCACATTGGGTCACATCCCAGTAATCCGAATCTACAGTTTGATTATAATGACTAATTATGAGTCTAGAACAATTTTATTAGGAGAGCAGAATAATTTCTGAGCCACTAGTTACCAAACGAAACAACAAAAATCCTGAGCAAAGCAGCTTGAAAACAGTAATTATTTTTGCAGTTATAATTTCATAAAATATGCATCATCTTGTATACACACTACAGTTCAGAAGTTGTTTTATGCTCACCAAAGCTCCATTTATTTTATCAAAAATAGGGGAGAGCGGGGCACAACCTAACACATTTTGGTTTTGGCTCAATTATTTAAAAAATAATTAAGTTAGATTCATCTTTTTTTTTACACAAGCAACATACACATCTCTGCTACAAATGAACACTTAAAGTTTTTTTCTAGGACCTACCATTTTTGTACAGTTGCACTGAAAGTGACAGAAGTGCAAATGTTACAACTTACCCCATATGCGGGGTTAATTGTAACAGACAGAGGGGTTAGTTGTAACACTTCTGTGTAACACATAATTCAGTACTATTTTATCTGTATAGTTTGATATTGTTTGTGCATCAGTTTAGATAGATATCCATACATCCATCTCTCATCCAATCATACTTCTATTATGGATCAATATCATGGATAGATATATAGGAAAGGGTTCCACAGTTTTGCAATTAATTAATAAACAAATAAATATATAAAATAATCAAATATTCTAATTAAAATTGAATTATGTTTGTGTGTGGCAGCTGCATACAAAATTATTATTATTAATACTAATAACAATAAAAACAAGTTTAAAATCTATTTATTGCATGAAAAACAGGCTATATTTTTAATAAATAAACAAGTGAATCACTTTTTTAAAATCACAAATTTTTAAAAATTTGAATTCCAAAATTTTTTGTGAAAATCCAAGAAATTGAAATGTCGCAAAATATATATATATAAATAAATACTCAAACCTGACAAGTTGTGTGGCTCCCTGTTTTCATTTGATCAACATTGTACACTTGGCGGCTTAATTGAAACACTGTGCTACAACTAACCCCGCTGTGTAAAAAATATTTTAAGCCTAGCTAACAGTTGCTAGGAGTTGCTGATATGTTTCAAAACGGTGCTATGTTTTAGCCAACAAGACAGTGATTAAGGAAATATAAATTTAGATATGGTGACGTACACACCCAACTCAGAAACCGGAAAAAAATTTATGATGAAAAATTAAACTTGCATGGTGTCAAAACACTCTTTGTCCAGTATCTTCATGAAATCTTATCAAAAGATACATTTAAAAATGTAATATATTCGTGTGATGCTGTTGGTCATTCGTGTGAGGTCTTATTATTAGCAATGTTGTGCTGGTTAATATTTGTATGTAAACCCAGATACATTTCTTTCCAGGATGAAAAGAAAGTTCAAAAGAACAGCATTTATTTGAAATAGAAATCTTTTGTAAAATGTGATGGATTATGGCAGTCAAAAGAGATAAAGTTGTCAAATTTACCATCACTCCCTCAGCAGCAGTATTAGGAAACCCCCTCACTGCAGTCTTTACTTTTATGTAGTTTAATGCCAGGGAAATATAGCACAATGTATCATGTTATAAATGTACAAGAAGCTTTTTAAAGAAGAAATATTACAAGCATGTATTTTTATGTGGAGTTAAAGGGTTAGTTCACCCAAAAATGAAAATTCTGTCAGTAATTACTCACCCTCGTGTTGTTCCAACCCATAAGACTTTCGTTCATCTTCGGAACACGAATTAAGATATTTTTGATTAAATCTGAGAGCTGGATCACTCCTCCATAGGCTTCTAAGGGATTGAAACTTGTTCCCCCGAAATGTTATTAAAGACATCGTTAAAATCAGGGTTCCCACTCTAAACCAAATGTCAAATTCCCTGACTTCTCCCTGACTTTCACTGACTAAAAATATGAATTTCCATGACCTATAATGATCGGCAAAACAGGCGCAGCTTGTGCGATGATGGACAGGAATCCTACTCTCTGTATTACGCAAGGTCTCTCTGCCGTGCGGGTTTTGTGCTTTTTAATATTAAATTCATCAATTTGGTGCACTCTGAGAGTTCAAAATAAAAAGCTCTAAGCCATATTCAGTGTGAAAATTAACACCTTTCCATTAGTGGATCTGGCAACACGGGATCTGGCACTCGCGCCCTCACAACGCGCTCTCGAAGCCCCGTTCACTGCGCAGCAAAATTAATTGCAAACCCTCATATGAGGTGGTTTAAACTTCTAATTAATCATTCAGAGAGCTTGAAATTTTATTTTTGAAGGTAAAAAAAATTACAGAGGTCCGGACCTCGGTGACCTCATAGCTGGCTACGGCCATGAGCACAGTCTGTCTCACATGCACGCTCACTCTAGATTCCGGGAGATTTTAACTAATTTGCGGTATAACTAGTCGATCACGAGTGGCTCAACACGTAGATCTATAGATAAACTCATCTTTCAGGCATTTGACCGACCGGGTTGACACTTCAGCGTGAGAAATCGGGGGTGTGAGCGTGTGAAACCATTCAAATGCGGGTGTCTCACCGCTAATGCGTGAGAGTTGGCAGCTATGTGTTAACTAAGAGATTTCCAATTGAGCGGGAAGGGAATAAATATGGCACTCAAAATAGCCTAAGCACAACAATACAGAAAGATGTGTGAAACAGCGCAAAAAAAAAAACTAAATTCCCTGATATTCCATGACTTGGACAAAAAATATATAAAATTCCCTGACTTTCAATGTCTGGAATAGACCTTTTAAAATTCCATGACATTCCAGAAATTCCATGACCCGTGGGAACCCTGTAAAATAGTCCAAGTGACTACAGTGGCTTAATCTTAAAGGCACACTATGCAGGAATTTTACCTTAATATAACAGCTTCAAAGTAATTTCGGTGGTAAACAAACTCATAAAAGGGCGAATCATCCTGGTAGTAAAGCTTGGGGGGGGTCGCCGCTGGAAATACCAGCAATGCAAGTCTGAGAGGGGCGCCCTAGACAAATCTCGCGAGAATCGCGACTTGCTTTACGGCAACGACGTCACACACAACAACAACATATGAAGCACGAGGACACTTGCGCTCATTTCAGATGATGGAAAAAGCAAAGAAAACGCGGTAGGAAGAAAGTAGGAAAAGGAAAAGAGAATCTGACCGCGTGAGGAACCAGACAAGAGTCCCACTCGGTCAGGCTTTTACTCGTTGGCGCAAGTTAAAAAGTTAAAAAGTAGCACTGGATGCAACAGCGATGCTGACCTGGCGATCTTGTTGATGGACTAGTAAGTAAATATCTTACTTGTAAACTTGCTTGCGTTCTATGTTGTATGTTGTTGTGCAACTTGCGCTTGCTTGTAGTATGCCATTGTTTTTATGATGCTGTTCATTCATTCATTGGTTATAATTAGAACAGTCCAATAATTTCCACATATGTTTAGCTAGATTTCGATTATCAGAGCTGTTTGTAGACTTGCTAATAAACACTTGTTTCTCTTACGTTTTTTATAAAAAAAAATTGCGTTATATGTTTTATTGCCTAGCTTGCCGCACAACGCTGTTGACGTTGATTCCTGCGATTATCATGAGAACAGTTGTCAATATCTCACATGATTATCTAGTGTAAACGAGCACAATTTGCAAACTATTATGATAAATTGCAATAATCATGTCTAATGACATCATAACGGCCAATGTTATGAAATAATGCGACGTACATTTAACTTTATTGATGTCATCAGGCATTTTGTAATGTTTACATTACAATCAAAAAACATAAATGAAATTATACATTAGGCCTAGACTATAGGCTATTTACTTGTGATTTAGCTGCAATCATGTAAAAACGTTATAAGCTGCCAAACGCGGTAGGCTACTTTATTATTATAAAGTAGTCTAACACTTATAATATATTATAAGACATATATTATCCGATTTTGAACATCATCATTAGTTCAGTAGACTATGCAGTAGGCTATGTATGCAATAGCCCAATATTTTTATGAAATCGTGAAACATTACCTGGTCAATATCTTCGGTGTCTTGTGCTTGTTCCATGACCAACGCTACTATCCTACTGAACAGGGATGGAAATTAGCACCCGCCACCAGCCAAATGCGGGTGATTTTGTGTTGTTGTGGGTAAACTCGCCTCACCTACCGGCCACCGTGGCGGGTAAATAAAAATAACATCATGCAACGTTCGTCTGTTAGGAAAAATTAGTTTGAATAAACGAGCAGACACTGATTAGCAAGACAACTAGCAGTGAATGTGCTTTCCATTAAATGAATCACACACACAGTAAACAAATCCTTAACAAAAAAACAAAACAAAAAAACAGGGCTATTCTGGTGGGTGCGGTGATGCTGTGGTGACGCGTTCATGTAAGGGTGGCGTTAAGTAAGCTCCTAAAATCTGTCACAAAGAACAGGCAAAAGTAATGATTATGAATATGTAAACTATAGCAAGGAGATATTTTAATTATTTATTAATAAACAAGTCTTTTCTTTGTCCGTGTCAGTTGCAAAGATGAAGTTGACGAGGCTGATCGTGATCTTCGCAGTAGTGAACGCGCAAGAGAGAAATGCACATTTCATACGAATTGCATAAGCAGAGAGCAGTCTGTGTCTGTTTTCTTTCGTTTTGAATTGTTCTGTTTAAAAGTAGACATGTCTGTCTGTGAGGCCAGGCTACCTTATACGCTGAGTTTCGGTTCATTTATGAGACAAGCTCCAGTTCACGCGCCGTCGCCTCCGTTTCGTGATTATCTACCGTCTGCTATATTTTTATTATTATTTATTAAATCCAGGCAATTGGTTTATGAAACATTGATTAAAATTAAGATACAATTAATACAAAACGAAATTCACTTTAAAGAAAGGTTTTGTGCTTACTGTTTGATGTCTCTGTGAAAGTTTTAAAGCATCTTTTAGTGCCGCTTTCACAGTGGTCACGTCCGTAACATTGTTTTTTCCTCATATGCACTGAAATGAATATCAGTTCATGGTTTGTGTGTGTAGGCTATAAGAGAGAAAGAGAAAATGCCAGTATTTCATTGAGACTTGAGATTAAATAAACTGCTTAAGTATTGTAGATCTTGTAGTATTAATTTTCACATGCAGTTACACATTGTCGGTTAAAAACAAGAAAGTGGCTGGTAAAAACATTGAGTGGCTGGTAGATTTTGAAATCCACCAGTCACAGTGGCCGGTGGACAAAAAAGTTCATTTCCATCCCTGCTACCGAACAGGTACCGGTGTACAGGGTGGGGGGTGTATTTACGACAGTGCAAGTATTGCACAGCGACTCTGGGGGTCGCTGTTTGACAAAAACACAATTTCTGCATAGTGTGCCTTTAAGTTTTTCAAGCGACAAGAATACTTTTTGTGCGCAAAAAAACCTAAAATATCGACTTTATTCAACTATTCCTTTCCTTCTCGGTCGGCCTCAAGAAAGTTCTCGTAGTAAAACTGTGTGACGTAGCCCTGCGCTATCACACTACGTTAACGGACTAGAGGCCAACAGAGATGGAAACGAATAGTTGAAATAAAGTCGTTCCTTTTGTTTGTTTTTGCACACAAAAAGTATTCTCGTCGCCTTGATAAACTTCAGATTGAGCCACTGTAGTCACTTGGACTATTTTACCGATGCCTTTAATAACTTTTCGGGGGGAACAAGTTTCAATCCCTTAGAAGCCTATGGAGGAGTGATCCAGCTCTCAGATTTAATCAAAAATATCTTAATTCGTGTTCCGAAGATGAACGAAAGTATTACGGGGTTGGAACAACATGAGGGTGAGTAATTACTGACAGAATTTTCATTTTTGGGTGAACTAACCCTTTAAGATATTTGAATGTTAATTGAGGCATTATTTTTACATTTACAATGATCCATGGGCACCCTGCCGCTTTTTTCACACTGTGAAATACAATGTTTGTACATTAATGCTGTAAAAATATATTGTTCATTGTTAGTTCATATCTAATTTTAATATATCGGACTTTACTGTGAGGGTTATCAAATGTAACGGTACTTCATTCGGTCATAGTATAGCAGCATTTCTGCAGTACTAGTAGTAGGCCTATTGGATATATTCAGTGCCACTGATACACAATAAATTCTGGTACCGTGACTACTGCAATTTTGGTACCATGACAACTGACAACTCTGTGACGTGTTACTTATATTTGTATGTATATTCACAAATAGGTTACTTTAGCATCAGCAGACTGTGTTTGCATACAGTCTGAGCTTCTGAAGGTCAGTATGAGGGAGGAGGTTTTTACACACTGGAGAGTGGCTCTGATCCTGCTGTGGCCTCTACACCACAGGTGTGGCTGCTCTTTGTTGCATTATTAAAAGCCACATTCATGCCCTCTCTTTCTTTTTCTTTCTTCCTGTCTCTCTCTATCAGTCGAGATCACAGACATGGACATCAATGAACAGAGGGCAGAGAGGGGAAAAAGTGGAGGTGCTTGTGTGTTCAAGAGACTCCTTGTCCCATTGATTAGCTTTCAGTCACACACAAGCCTGGAAGAGGAAAAGGAACAGAAAAAAAATAACATCATGAATGATCTTTATAAGGGTGGACACAGACAGACTTTCTCTCCCTTCATCACAGTCTCACAGGGCCTCATAAGAAACATTTGTTTATTGGTGATTAGTATGAAAAAACATGTTTTAATAATTGGTTACCATTGTTACTTCACTTCAAGCAACATTCTGGGCCCTATTTTAACGATCTAAGCGCATGGTCTAAAGTGCAGGGCGCACGTGCAGTTAGGGAGTGTCTGAACACACTTTTTCTAGTTTAACGACGGGTAAAATGGTTGGCGCGCATATTCTCTTAATGTGTTTGTTTTTTGGCTTTACGTGCAATAAACCAATTAGAGTCTCATCTCCCATTCCCTTTAAATGCCAGTTGCGCTCACGCCATGGCGGATTCACTATTTACATGACAGAATTTGATAGTGGAAAGAGCACAAATGGATCCGCTCGTGTGCGAGGTAAAAGTGCGCAAGCAGACCATCTACGGGACAAGCCGGATTCATTCCACCATATATTTTTGTACACAATAATAATCTTTCACATTGTAATCCTTTTATTTTTATTATTTGGCATGTTTGTGTGCTGCTGTGCATCCCTGTGTGTTTAATAAGCAGAGTGTACGCACGTTGTGGACCCACCTATAGGTGCACATTACTAACACGCTCTTTAAATAACAAAAAAAATTCTATTTCAGTTGCCTCAAAATAGCAATGCGCAACAATGCGCCTGAACACACCTTGTTTTCAGACCAGCACACCCATGGGTGCACAAATGGGCCCAAGTGCATTTGCTATTTAAACAACGTGGCACAGGACGATAACTGTGTCGGACTGAAACTAGCAAAAAACACCTGCGTCGCGCTTGGCGCTGCATTGCGCCGGGTGTAAGATAGGGCCCACAGACATCAAACATAAGTACTTTGATTTTTTTTTTTTTAAATAAACATCTGCTAAATGGGACTCTAAAGATTCTCGAAGATAGTAAGATATTATAAAAACATTAACATCATGATTTTCTATAAAGTTGCTTTAAAACTATGTGTACTCTGAAAAGTGCAAATGATTGTTAAATTATTAATTAAATTATAAATTTAATGCAGTCTCTCGTGATCTTATGCTTTCAAAGCTAGCTTGTTATTTCTAACCTCTTTGAAATTGCCTACCCATACCTTTAATGGAATGAGAAGCTTTCTGATCACTGATGTAAATTAGAGATGCACCGATTACAATTTTCTAGGCCGATTCCGATTTCCGATTTTCATTGAGTTTGACCTGCCGATACCGATTTTAGCCGATTCCGATTTCATTTTTTCTAACCACTTTACAGCACACACAAATATTTATTTTCTATCTTTTCTTTAATAGAACATTTTACAATTTGCATAGAACATAATGTTTTTAACAGATAATCGCTATAAAATAGAATTATATAAATTACCCCTGGTGTGGGAAACTCACACACATCTAAACTGCAGTGTTATGGAAGAACAATTTCCTTTTCACATCCAATATAAAAAAAATTTTGTGTGATATATTTAGCAAACTAAACATCTGTATGAAAACAATCAAATAATATAAAAATATTTTTTTATAAACAAGCCTTGCAGTATAAATATATTTCTCAAAACACACACACAGGCTTATTGCAATCACTTGTACAAACTGAATAATGGGTTTAAAGTTTAAACGGGTTCATCATGTTCTATAAATATTTTTGAGTCTACGTTTTCTTTTCTGACATAGCCTACTCCAGTTCTTGATTAAACACGTAAATTCTGTGCATTTTGTGCACTTTTTGTGTGAAATCATATTTAGGCTATTTTGTCCATCAAAAGTGTGCTTTCACTTTAATTGAGCGTAAGCTGTGTAGCAAATACTAGACTCGGCGCGGGCCGCGGAAACGTTTCACGGCTGCTCACGCGACGCTTCTGCTTGACGCTCACGCGCTGCTCCCGCTCCAGGTGTGAATGCACTCATTGATAACATGCACGCCGACAAAAAAATACGCGCTTGCGGTCTGAACGGCCGTAATTCACGAGGTTTCCTACATGTGCGTTCCGTGTGCATGATGCTGATGTTGCGCAATGTTAATCATGCGGCGCCCGAGTGCATTTTGACCGGCATAAAATCGGCATATGTCAGACTGACCGGCCGATCGCCGGTCATGGCCGATCACGTGAATATCGGCCGGTTCCGGTCACGAGCCGGTCAATCGGTGCATCTCTAATGTAAATTAATTTTCACCTATTGTCTTTTTTGCAGCATACATGCTGTCAATTGCACCGTTACATATGTAAAACTATTATTAGCAGCAAGTAGCCCTTTGATTCTGCCTTAAAAGTGAATTTTTTTAAGTAATCTTTTCACTACAATGCAGACACACCAGTAAAAGTTCTCAAGTTAAGTTTGTTTTATATAAAATTCTAACGTACGTCGGAAATGTGTATAAACCCTTCGCTGCCTTTTTTATGTGTCCTCAATGTTACTTCATGAAGCCCCATGAAGTACCTCTTCTACATCAACAACTTCCGCTTAATGTAGTCAATATAGAAGCAGAAAGACAAAAAACACACAGGTAAAGAGACACTGACGCACATTCTTCCTGAGTGAGGGAATCCAGCAAGTAGGATGATTAGAGTTGAGCTGAAAGAGAGGGAGACAGGTTGAGAACGAGGAGAAAGAAAGATACAGATCAAGGACATCAGGACGATGCCAGCGTGTGGGGTGAAGCTGGAACGTTTTACGTTCCGATCGATGAGAATCCATTAAAGGGTTATCTGCTGTACCTTTGAAACACACCACACTTTAAACACACACCACACACACGTGCAGACGAACGCCTGTGGACGCAGACACAAAGAATGAGTGAATGATACAGGCCATCATTGATTACAGATGATGGCCGGCGTAATAAGACGAATGAGAAGGTTTCAGCTGAGGTCCCTGCTGTTAAAATCACCATGGAGACATGTATTGATTAACCCCGGTGTTTGAGACCCTGGGTATTGGAGTCATGGTAATGATTCCACATGTCAAGAGAAATTGTCTTTTAGGAAAACGGAAGACAGAGAACGCTCCTCTGCCCCCGTTTCCTTCACGGTTAATGTCTCAAGCAGAGGTAGAAGATCAAAGAGAGAGACAAATGTTTCTAATATACTGCCGCTTCTGAGAGCACAACACAGCAGTCTTCCTTCAGTCTTATTCTGTCACCTTGGCAACTAATTGCATTGTTAAAAATTAGCATATTCAAATTCTCCAAATGTATCATGCCACATTGAGAGGCTGTGACACTATGTAAGTGGGATATGTTTCTTGCAGTACACCACAATAGGGCACCTCTCCTCTCCGAACTCCTTTTATCCAGCGCTTGAAAGGCAATTCCTCAAACATTCTGGTTTGAGGTTTGAAGTTAAAGGTGCACTAAGTAAGTTTTTCCTCATTAAAACAGTCTGTCATATAAAGAAAGGAATAGCACTTGAAAACTTTAAAATAATGCAAACTCACAAACAATGACAAATCTAATTTTCAAGCGAGATCTACCATGAGCACAAAGGTTTAGCGATGAGAAATATGCTTAAAGTATAAAGTATATACTTCAGGGTTATTATAATGAACCAATACACATATAAATACACATACACACTCATACATCCATAAACAAACTCACACACTACGAAATATACAATGGAAACGAGAGGAGAACCACACCAAAAGAGCTCAGCAGCAATTGTCCTTCCCATAAAGTCAGCTTCTCTGCTCTTTCAAACTATAAATGTATAGTTTAAAAATATAAATGTAAATATTCTGCAATAACCTTCTAATGTACTGTATTTTATATAACTGAATAAAAATCATTGCTTGTACTGTACCAACTGATTTAATTAAATGTTTTCCAATGCTCCAATTGAATACATAGTTCATTGCCAAATAAAAGACAAAAGTACACAGTACAGTTCCTTTCTCAGATGATCAAATACTTTTTTACTTCAAATCAAAGTTTGCAATGTTCTGATTCATCCCAGAGCTGGTTGGTTTGGTTCACAGCTCAGAACTCTAGCCTGAATGAAACCCCCTGTAGAGAAAAAGAAAACTAATGGAAAATACTTCCTGAACCAACTATTGGTCTGTGTTCGTTCTTGGGGAAATAAAAGTCTAGTTTTTTCATGTTCTCTGAGCATTTTCATTGCTGATTTCTTCACAAGAACAGGACAACTGCAGGACTAAAACTTTCCACCATAACATCATCAGCCTCACAACACGTTCAATTCTGTGGGGCGATTTTTGGATCGTGTCATTGAGACCTAGTGTTAGTTCCACTGAGCCTGCCAGTTTTGTGAAATATGCATGAAGGTGCACAATGTCATAAATGGCCAACCCTTTGGTGAATAAGTGCAATCTGACTGACTGCTGATAAGACACTGGCAGATGACAGGTGGCTGTCATCACCAATTACATGCCAGTTTAAGAGCGCTGAAATCTGCCGCGGAACAAAGAGAAGCATCAGGTGTGTGCCGGTGCGCTAACTGCATATCTGTAGCAGTAACTGAAGCTGCTTTGATTAGGATCGATGTCCATCTGTGGTTTCATTAAAAGCCAATCAGTAAATTCGATCACTGACTTAGGGCCGGGTGATACTGCGCTCCTGCCTGGGTCAAAGATCAATTAACACTGCACATCTCACTGGTGATTCCTGCGTTAACCCACATCTCCGTTCTGATTGGCCTGAAAATGCATGTCCTCGGATATTAGCTTCCTTCCCAGCATTAGCTGGACCGCATATCACTTTACCGAACCCTGCGTGCGTAACCGATCCCTCGTCAGAAAGAAACGCTGTGGGGTCAGAGGCCAGCGTTATTTAGCTGAGTGAAAGAAGACAGATGAATTAATCATGATACTGCAGATCGGGACTGTGACGCAACTACATTTGATAAGACAGGTACTGCTTTCTGGAGAGGGTGTGGTAGCATTGATTGGATTGATCATTTGAGATGAGTAATTGATGTTAGGGGTGAAGCTCTCACCTTGGACCTGGAAAAGGAGGGAAGATGATTAAAAAAAAATAGGAGAAAATGTCCATTATCAGTGTTTTCTCTGGTTTAACATTAAAACTAAATCTAAATTGAGTTGTATAATGATGTAGAGCTCTGCATCACTGACACATTGAACAGTTGAATTAACACTGAATAACGGCACTATTGCCTTCTGTAGCTGCTAATAGCAAAAATAAGCTTGTTTTATAATGTGATGAACTTTGCACTATCATTGAATAAAACTGAGTCAACATTGACCTGACTTGAGATGAATAATGGCACTATTATCTTCCGTAGAGCTGCTTGAACAGAGTTCGTTTCTAACAAACTTTGCAACATTCACAGTTTTATTGAACTAAATTGAATCAACATTAACTAAATTGAGCTGAATAATGACACTCTTTTTAGAGCTGCTCTACAGCTTTGCATTCATTTCAAAACTGAAGAACTTTGCGAAATAAAGTTATTTTATTTTTTTATTACTGTGAAGCTGCTTTGAAACTCTCTATTGTATAAAAAAAAAAAAAACATTCTGGGGAATAAGACAACAATACAAATGAAGATACAGGATTGAGTGACATTTCAAGGTTTCATGTAGAGGGTGAATTCAGCTGCGTGTACAGGTGTAAAGATCTTTTTTTCATTCTGTATTGCAGTCGTTTTCATCTTCCAGAATGTCACATCTGGAGTGGATTGAGACTGTTGTTTATGTGTGTATTTGTGTAATGGGGTGAATAAAATCTGGGGTGGTAGGTCTCCTCGACTGAGGACAGAGAAGGAATAAAAATCATGTCTGGAACACGGCAGTGGTGGAGGAGGAGTGGCCTAGTTTCTAAGGCAACCTACTTACAAACTTCAAAACTTAAGCGGCGGTGGAATTCAGATGAGCTGATGAATCCTTTAGGAATGTTTGTGGCTGAATCTATGCCAAATGTTAGAGTGTGTGTGAACATCTGAATTTAAGCCAATCGCCCCAGAAACTGGCACTTTCCTGGATCTGAGCAGGTGGCATGTAATTGAGGGTGTGTGAGCTACCTTAGGGTTTAGATCCCTTTATCCAGAGTATACGTGACGGAGTCTGTCAGGTCTGAACCCACAGTCCAAACTAGGAATGTCAAAAGTAGCGGTACTTCACTTCCAATTTCAGTAGCTCAGTTCCAGTTTCTTTCTATAGCATTGTTAATACTGAGGACTGACAGAATTCAGTACCTGCACAGGGGGGTTTGATGCTAAGGATCCCCAAATCTTGCGAGGGACTTCATCCTAGTAAAAACATTTTTATATATAAAAAGATTTATACTATTTGAGAAAAATAAATTAATCATAACAAGATTATCAATAAAATACACTATTTTTTTTATATCACTTTTCACAAAAAAATATGATTCCAAGGCAGTTAGTTTTATGAAGAATATTGCCCAAAAAAACTTTACAGAATCATATGTAAAAAACAATCTTTCTGTTTGATTGTCAATATAATATAATATAATTGCAATAGAAATCAGATTTTTGACAATCTTTGGCCAACTGAATGAAACTAATATCAAATTCTGAAAATGTTTTACAAATTATTGCATTCAACCCATTTAATTAATATCTTAAATATTTTTTTTTATCTTTTGTTTGACTAGAGTGTGAAAACTCCTGGTCTAACTGACAGGCTTTCAATTGCCTACAAGCGCCTTGGTAATGTGTCTGAAGTGAATGCAAACAGGCGAAACACAAAAATTCAATATGTGTCAAAATATTGAATCTGTGCAATGAGCCTTGCGGTGTAAATGCAGCTTAATGACCTGCTACTGTCTGTTGTGTTGTTTATTTTAATCAAGAACAATATTGATGAGAAAAAGAAAAAAGAAAACCACCCACGCATGAGCCTTGAACACGAAATTTGGGCTTAAAGATAAAAAGCAGCATACGAAACCGCTGAAAATCATGGAATTTCACTGGTTTTAGTATCAACTGCTAAAATATTGGTATCGTGACAACAACCCTACTACAGGCTCTTTCTCAAAAGCTCAATAAAGCATGTGAAGCCCCACAGCTGGTCCAATTCCTCACAGAAGCGGAGGCTGTTTACGTAGATGCGATTGGTGGTATGAATTCAGTTTATTCAGTGGAATCCTTCTGTGTACATAACAGCAGATTTGCTGGTGAATGAACTGAGCTAATCTGCCGTCGAATTGTTGTTTCAGACATCACTGGGGCTCGTGAAAATCGGAGGGAATCGTGGCTCCAAGCGGGTCACACCGACTCACCGTGGGAGGTGGATCTGAAAGCATGAGGGGGTGGGAATAGGGAAAGAAAGGATTGAGGAGGATGGGACAGATGCAGAGCTTGAGATGTGAGTGGGATGAGAGTTTGGGTTTTGGGAGTTTGCGTGTTGTGTAACAGCAGTCGAGCTGTAACGTACCGCGCGCTAACTGTGAGTGAGGCCCACAGCGCTAAAAGGCTAATGACACGCTCTCCATGCTAACGACATCCCTTTTCTCATTACCATGCCAGTGGAGTCGCAGTGGCAATAAAAGCAGTCGAATCAAGAGGTCGTCAGGCATGACAGAAACTGTATGTGACTGCATGTGTTAGACACGGTAAAGCCATGTGACTTCCCTTTATGACAGCTGCAACAGATCCTGGGAGGTTTTGGGAATTAAGCTTAGAGGCTCATGAGACTAAAACAGAGTTCGGCATCAGATTTGTTCCAATGTCCTCTGATTTCTCATTTGATATGCTATGCAGTTTCATGGACAGACTGTTTCAGTTGGGCAAGGAACAAAACAAATTATATTAAAAGGTTTGATTCAATCTGCACATCTATAAGTTTTCAGCACTAAATGTTTCTGCACTACTTCCTCTCTCATTCGATCCAAATCTGTCCTTTTGTGATTCAATCATTTTTGGTTTCAGTTCAAAATCATGAATAATATGGATGTTGTTTTTTGTTATCAGGACACCTGGGTGTTCAAATGCTTGATTCCTGCATCTTAAATACTATTGGTGCATCTCTAATGGAAGGCTGCATAATATCCCGGCTGCCACGCTGCTGAAGACCATCTCAATTTGAACGATACTTGAAAAGAAGCCTTCGTTTTGCATACTTTACTCAGATCCTTTTGAAGGCTGAATCGTGTATCCTTCACGTCCTTTAATCACCCACAATCCTTTGCACACATTCCAATTAAGAAAAAGAACTGACGGAAACCGAGTCAGCACTGAGCTTGTCTGAGTTCATTATGATGTGCAAGACAAAAATTATATTTTCAGAGATTAATCCATACATGTTTTGGTGTGTATTAATCACTAAACAGTAAACTGCTAATAATGTAAGCCATATTCACTGTACTGCACAAATAGAAAGAGAATTAATAAAGAATTTTAATACAAAGTATTTTTCCAAAATTAAGATTTAATAGTATTTTCATGCCATGACCTTGGGAGTGGGACCATGTGTGACGTATAATCATGCACATTTACTTGACCGTTTCATTCTAGCGTTTAACGCTGAGGAGGACTTAAGCCTATACGAGTCTCCGAACAACTGGACTAGAACGGACACAACCTCACTAGGATGCAGTATTTTGTTTGAAAAGCACCTTAAAACACACAGAGAGACCAAGGAGGCCTATAATAGCTGAAGGGAGCTAGTCATTAGCATTAGCCTTCTTCATCTCAATGGCAGTTACTCTGCAAGATGCATGAAGGTAACTTTTTTAAACTAGTTAGTACAATCCTAAGTCGCTTACAAATCGAAGGCTAACTGAAAGCACACGCAAAAAGAGCAAGTTTAATTTTTCATTTTTAGCTTCTATGACATTATGAAATGTGTAATTTAAAAGGCAATCTTTAAAGCTGCCGTCTGCAACTTTTTTTTAATCATATTCAGCGAATTCGACACTATATTCCGACAGAACAACAAATAAAGTGGTTTTAGAAAAAAAAACGAGCTTCTAACTCCACCTGGAGCGTGTTATTTGTTTTGCAAAAATCCACCGCTCCCGGTTCACTGTGTCCAATCAGCGCAGGGGGGTGTGAGATATGACTGTCAATCACAAGACGTGCACGCACACGTCAATCACATGCACACGCCTGAAGTTAGTAGCGAAGAGTGATGGCGCACTGACGAGCACGAACTCTGTGGGAGGGTATTCGTTGATAGTGGGGGAGGGGCATGAGAGTTGTAAACATTCAAAATTTTGCCTAAGTCCACTCAATCAGCCAGAGTTGCCGACGGCAGCTTTAACATATGTTCACAATTAAGACAATACATACACTTTAAAACATCCAACTAATGGAATCGCTTTAGGATACATGTAGTATAGGGTCTTGCACACCTTGCAAACAACATTGAGTGTGTTTTTTTGTGTGTGTGTTTTTTTGGCCTATCGCCTGAACCATGATTGCCATGTGACACCCTGGAGCTGCAATAAAATGACATCATGACAGTGCTGATGACACCACAAGATACCAAAAATACCAAAATGCCAAATCCAGTATCATTCAAATGTTTTTTGTTTTTTTTGTAAATACTTTTAGCAAGACATTAAATTGATCAAAAGTGACATTTATAATATTACAAAAGATTTCAAATAAATGCTGTTCTGTTGACCTTACTGAAAAGAGTTTCCACAAAAGCAGAACAAACATTTTCAACATTGATAATAATAAAAATGTTTGAGCATCAAAGCAGCATTTTTTTAGAATGATTTCTGAAGGACTTTGTGACACTGAAGACTGGAGTAATATTGCTGAGAAAAAGAAAAAGAAAAAAGAAAAATCACATTCAGGAATAATTACATTTTGAAATATATTCAAATAAAAAAAAGTTATTTTAAATTGTAACGATTTCACAATATTATTGGTGTGATCAAATGCAGCCTTGATAAGCATTAGAGACAACAAAAAAAAGTTTTAACCTCTACTAAAATTTTATATGTACAATTGTTATTGCCTGAAAATAAGTATTCCATCAAAATGCACAGTTACTTTTGTGCCCCCATAACGGTTTACTTATGGCATTTACCAGCTGGAGTCTGGACCAACCGCTATTATTTTGCTTTCACAGACACAATAAACGATAATGTGAGTAACTTCTCTGTGATCCACAGTAAGGTTGAATCAGTCCCCTGATGTCAAGATGAGCAGAGCTCCTTATTAGCTCTATAAATGAAAGAAAACTTCAGTGAAATCTCTAAACAAACATCTAGCTCTAGCTTCGGTGTGCTAGCGTGTGGATATCTTTGCTCTGACAGTCAAAACCACCAACACTCATTTGTTTCTCTCTTTTGTTTTCATTCTTACATTAATATTCTGCTTTCAGTCAGATCCAAAGCAGATATGAAGGTGTGGAATAAATAGATAAGCAGACACTGAGATGTGGTATAAACCTCAGGCTGATACAATTCAAGATCAGAGAGGAATGTAGAGAAAGAGGCAAAA
This sequence comes from Semotilus atromaculatus, assembly GCA_031834385.1. Classification (NCBI taxonomy): domain Eukaryota; kingdom Metazoa; phylum Chordata; class Actinopteri; order Cypriniformes; family Leuciscidae; genus Semotilus; species Semotilus atromaculatus. Next base: position 22,891,196 of record JAULUF010000042.1, on the reverse strand, counting down.
AGATTGCATCTGCAGTGTTTTAAGAGTGACTTTTTAGTGTTTGGAGTGAGTTATTGTATGTGTGTGAGCTGGAATTCTGCATACTGAGAAGGATTTTAATTGCAATCAATAAATGGTAGTGGATCACATTGTCTAATTTGAGATTCAGCAGAATGAATAAAAGGTCAAAGCCTTGATTACAAACACCATTAAATCTCTTACAACGGCCTAATCAGAAATTTCAAATACTTCAAGTGTCTGTGTGTATATTAAGCAGACATTAGATAGAAAGGCCCATACAAACACACTCGCACCACAAGAGCCTGCACATCTATTTTTCACATCAAAGAGTATTTGCTTTGAACATATGCACATTCACACAATGACTTGCAAAAGTAAAAAAACCTTTAACCAATTTTCTTGTTAAGCTGAATTACAAATGCTTCTTTGAAATGCAGTTCTTTGTGCTATTATTTCTGAGCAATGAAATTCAAAACTACTTTAATATGACATTTATTTATGTTAGAAAACATGCTACCGAAATAAAAACTGAATGATGCTGTTTGTGTTAACGTATCCAGTCCCAGCTTTTGAATATTTCATACAGACACCATTTCAAGCAATTATAGCATTTGTCTTTTGGGGTAAACGCATTGTTCAGGTGTGATTCTTCTCCCGAAAAGTGATTTGCTCCAGGTTGTTGAGGTTAGACAGTCAAAAATACACTTCCTAATATTCAAAAGTACTAGACGCACATTTGTCTTCACAGATCAAAGCAGAATGAGAATACAGAATTTACTCATGAATACACAGAGCCATTTTAGAAGTAAGCCGTAATCCTTAACTCAGTCCAGAGGGTGCTTTTGTTCGGCCTGTAGTTTGTGTAGTCAGAGCTGTTAAGCCTTCTATCCTGCAGGGTGTTTAGTTGAGCCTTTTTTTGTGTGCATCATCTCTGTGTCCCAGATTGTATTGTGTATTCTTCTATAGTGTATATTGCATGTTTAAAGTGTAAATTAGTTTAGATTATATAACACACTGTGAGATCTCTTCCTCAGAAATATTCCCACGTGGGGACGATCCAGTCCTCTTAGAATGACACTTAAATCGACTCTTGAAATGAGTTTCGAAAAGTGTTAAATAAGCCTCCAAAAATAATACAAATATTAGCTTTGACACAAATTCGGGTGTTCTTTCTTTATAGTGCTGACAGAGTTATTTGAATCATCTCTCATCGGCCTACAGTGATTAACCTATTCAGCTGTCAGACTGCAGGGCTTTTCTGTGAAAGTGTACGGCACGCACGCACTTTGCCTTTTCACCCTTTTTTTGGGGTGGAGGCCATCAACCATGGCTCGCCAGGCATCTCTGTCTTGAGCTTTCCTTTCTACCTCATTCTCAGCGCCAAGTGTTTCTTGGCTTTCCTGATTTCCCTTTTTCCTTGAGGATTCCAGGTCAGATCTTGTCCGTTGATCTAGGCTTCTGGGGGATGTGGCCTATCCTCTTTGTGATTTCATCTTGGGCTGTGAGCTGTGATATTTTGTGCCACAGGTCCCTATTGCTGATGGTGTTTGTATTGCTGAGATTTGGAGGATTTAACAATCTTTAACAAGTGTTGATGAAGGTCTGGACATCTTTTAGAAATCAGCCCCATACAAAACAAGGACTGACTTGACGATGGTGTTGAAAAGTTTGATTTTGGTTTCAAATGTCAGGTCCTTGGACTTCCAGATTTTCTTATCTGGATGAAATCAGTTCTGGATTTGTATACAGTAGCACGCTTATTTATATAAAGGGATTTTCAAGGTTCAATACAACTTAAACTCAATCGACAGCACTTGTGACATAATGTTGATTGCCACAAAAAATTATTTAGACATCCCTCCTTTTCTTTAAAAAAAAAATCACAAATCTGGGTTACAGTGAGGCAATAACAATTGAAGTGAATGGGGTCAATCCATAAACGTTAAAATACCATTTCAATAGTAAATCCATAAGACACAAGCAATATGGTAAGATGATTTTAATGTCCAAAAGAGTTAGTGTTAATTCACAACTTCGTTGCCATGATAACATGCATGATAAAACCCTAAAATGACCATAACAATGTCAAGAATGTCTTTATGGCTAAAAAAAAAACAGAATTTTATAAAAACCAATTACATTAATGCTCATGTTAAAAGCTAAGCTTCACTTTTCCTTTAATTAACTTCCATTAAGTGCTTCAACCTTAACCTTGATTTTGTCTGTCAATTGAGCTTAACTTGTATTGAACCATGAATATTTTTCCTTGCTTTCAAGACCCACAACAGCATTGGCTCGTTTTGATTATATTTTGAGACATTTAAATCCCAACTTTAGTGTCTCTTACAGATTGTAGGCTGGCTGCATGTTTTCTGATTGAATTGTGCTTCACTAGCACAAAACTAATTTAATGAAAGCACAGGATTATCCATTGTTAAATAAATCCTCACTGGCAGTCACTGCATGGGTTTGAATGAGCTAAAAAGAAAACTCTTGTACTTCTGAACATCTGCACACATGCATTTAAAACAATGGATACATGTCTATATTATATGGTTATTCTTGCATCGTTCCACCATGTGTACCGGACCCGGTCTTATTTTCTTGCTTGCTTTTTGGCTGTATTCCATCAGAATCCAATTACTTTAGTCTGTAGTTTTTTTTAACTAATATCTTCCTTTTTTGCTAAAGCCACCTTGAACCATCCAATTTGTTTGAATAGATATTTGGTCAGCAACGTTCGTATCTTTAAAAAAAAAGTCTTTCCACTCCTCACTGCCTGAATTCAGATGGCAGGCCATCACACAAGCCGAGGAAGATCTACAGTGGTGCGTGTAATTGTATTTCCATTTTAAATAACTGTATCAAATTGTATTTGATGTCCTTGAAGTTGCCAGGGCATTGGTTCGAGGAATTTAAATGCTCCAATTTAAACACCTTAAATGACTTTCTCGTTCTCTGATGTTTTTTGCTCCTGCTTGGTACAGTTCATCTCTTATTTAAAATATGATTTTCACAACATGCTGTTAATATTAGCCTTGTTTTGAGGGACGTTATCCATTTATACTCCGCTATCTAGACAAAGACTTTGTTTCCAAACAAATGGCCTTGGGACAGATTTTACAAACAAATCAGCTGACAAACCAATGAGTCTGCAAACAAACAGCTTTATAAATAAAAGGCTTTCGAAATGAAACACTTCCCGAACAAACTCTTCTCTAAATAAAAAACTTTCCAAACGAATAGCTTTCTAAATAATAAACAAACTCTCAAAACAAACTTCTTGATACATAAGTTACTCCAAACAAAACATTTTCAAAACCCTCCAAATTTAGCAAATAAAAGATTGTCCAAGCTGTTTTCAAAATAAAAGACTTTCCAAACAAACTGCTTTGCAGACAAATGTCTCTATATGCAACTGGATATAAAAGTGTCGTCCCACTCACGCCTCTGTCACCTCCTGCTTCAATAATCATTTATTGCATTTAAAATCTGGCATCAAAATAATTTTCCTGCTTTGTCTGCAGGGTACTATTAGGTGGAGTGCGGAAGTGCCAATCTGCAGTAAAAGCATATGATTATGTTTAGTAAGAGTTTGTGATCATTCATTATTTGAAATGTAATAATAAAAACAGATGGAATATAATTATTACTAGGAGCTTGAGTTGTGTATGATATCATGAATCTGTCTGCTTCTTTATTGCTGCTGATCTGTTAAATAAGAAAGAACATGTGGAGAAGCAGGCTGTGCATATTTCAGTGACTAATGTCTCTATTTCTTGCTCTTTCTCTGCAGGTATGGAGACATGGTCCCAAAGACCATAGCAGGGAAGATCTTTGGCTCCATCTGTTCCCTCAGTGGGGTGCTGGTCATCGCTCTGCCTGTTCCCGTCATCGTTTCCAACTTCAGTCGCATCTACCATCAGAACCAGAGGGCTGACAAGCGTCGGGCTCAGAAAGTTCAGGTCTGTGAGGCTCAAAACTCCCCGAGGGGCATCGTCTCCTCTGACCAGAGCCGTTTTGGCGGAGAAGCAGGTCACTAGTGTTTAGCTCTGAATAATGCCCCTGTTAAATTAGATCATATTCCTTTTCCATGCTTAAACAAAGAGAAGTGACTCTTTTGGTGTCCCAAGGTCAGTTTCGAAGGCTATTAGTCAAGGGTGGAGAAATGCCAGAGGGTTTGTGGGTAAAAATCAGGTGACTGACGTCTTTCCCCTGTGGAGCTACCATGGTACATTGATGCTATCAGATGGTTGGTACTCTGGTAAAAACTACTGCTCAAAAGTTTGAAATGTTCAAAAGATTTCCATTTCAAATAAATGCTGTTTATTTTTTACTTTCTGTTCATCAAATTATAAACTAGTTGTTTTCAACATTTATAATAAGAAATGTTTTTTGAGCACCAAATCAGCATATTATAATGATTTCTGAAGGATCATGTGACACTGAAGACTGGAGTAATGACTGCCCTAAATTCAGCTTCGCCATCACAGGAATAAATTACATGATTTTTCACAGTTTTTTCTGAATTTAATAAACCTAACCAACCCCAAACATTTGAACAGTAGTGTATATACCGTGGTACTGAATGATTACCATATACATTTACCATGGTATTTACAGTGGTAGTTCAAAGAATATCATGTTACTACTGCATGGCATATGTAGTTTTTGGTCATTTTTTGTTACTGTCAGGACATTGACGTTCCTCTCCCAGCTTCGCAATAAAAGACATAATCCTTCACAGAAAATCCCAAATCTACTTTAATATTTAAAGCTTTGATATTCCCCTACAACCCGCCTCAGCAGCTCAGACAGTCTTCTCTCGCAATCGCTTGTTGTCTTACCACTAGTATTTTATAGTTCTTTGCATCATTTCTCGGTTGATATCCACTCAGCCATATTGCTGCTCTTTTTCCTTGTCTGATGAATAAGGTTATTAAACTTGTTTGTTTCCGGGTGCATGAAGGATAATAGTACTACTTCACCATCCTTTTCCGTCCCGCACAAAATAACACCTCAAACAAACAGCCTTAAAATGTTAAATTAAGCCTTTCTCTTCACCCTAGGGGAATGAAGGGATGACCTGTCACTCGTTTAATGGCAGCATGGCGTCAAAAGATTGAGTCTAGACTAGAATGAGATCCCAGCAGGGTTACATGCCCTGCGTCTATTCATCTATCACTCCATCCCTCCCCGTCCTCCTCAGAAACGTCTCTATATCTCTCTCTGAAGGTTATTTAGTTTAGGCGTAATTATCTTGTTAAATCACCACAGGCCTCTCAGCTTGCTTTTGCTATGCTAATAATTGCGAATGTTACTGGAGATTAGCTTGATCGCAGAAAAACAACACCAAGGCCACTCCTATGACATCCTATGTGTGGCGAGAGATGTCAGCTCCTGCACTCAGTTGTTATGTTGCTCGCAGTCATGGATTTAATGTATGCTAATGAGGAATTAATGTAAGCTTAGGGTTTGGGTGGGCTTATGGGTCTGCATTGTCTCCGCAGGCAAGATTTTCACTGGATTTAGCATTTTACTTAGTGTTCATTTAAAGTTTATCTAGTATGGCAGATTATTCCCCAGAATTCTCCATATTATCTCAGCTCGGATCAGCCTAAACAAAGTTTTGATGTGAAATTTCCGTCTCCAAACATTTTCTGTTCTTTCGCAGCACGGCCGCAGGGAACACGAGTTCAGTTTCAAGTCCAAACTAAAGCGGCCAGATGCGACCAAACCTCACATGACCATCTTAAAAAATGTTTTTGTGTGGGTGTGCGTTTAAACACATCCCACGGTTAACTAATAAAAGAGTGGCATAAGTGCACGAACCTGCCTCAAGCCTCGAGTTAACCTCCACCATAGGAACAGCTGTGCTTACTGTCCAAAGGACATGAGAGAGAAAGAGTAAGACATGGAGAGGGAAAGAGAGCCAGGAGGGATGTTCATCCTAATGACAGTCCTTCCACAAATAGCTCGCCCAGACGAGACCTGTGGGGAGGGGTTTGTTTTTTATTCCAGCAGTCACTTTTGGGAGGTGACCTTCCTCTGTCTCACCTGTTGTCCAGGAGCCAAAATACAGCACTGGTACTGCACCAAAACTGTGTGTAATCCAGGTTAATAAATTAAAAGACTAGACGGTTATAACTGAAAAACCCTGCAAGTTTAATATTACAGCACTAATATTAGTGGATGAATTATAGATTGAATGAATTGATGAACTGAAAAACTGAATTAGTGCTCCTAATCAAGTACAGTTAAATAAAATGTAAATGTGGGGGTGTTAGAAGTGCATTCGCATGTATATGTGGGTGTGTTTACTATTACCAACTAATTGTTATGGCAACATTATGAGGTCTTTACAAAAATGTACTTACTTATAATATCATAATCATAACATCAACAATTACATTTGAGTCACAATGTGGGCTAGATTTAAAGCTATATGAGCGACATAAGTTCTGTAAAGCAACAGTTCATGTTGTTCCAAACTGGTTTTGTGATTTTATACCGGATTAAAGGGAAGAACATCATTTCAACTGCATTTAATTTCCTTAATTTTTAAGGTAAAATAAATAAAATGAAAAATTCAAAGTGTAAACTCAAACGGCCTTGCACTGTTTAGCAAAACTTAGCTCAAATAGCACCACCTACTACCAGTATAACCGCTCTGGATGTTAATACCATTATGATATCATAAGTCTATTCCATACGTGTATATCATTATTCAGTGGATCAAAAAGGAGACTGTCCTGGTCACTCTTTTCCATCCAATTACACTGAATAGGAACAGAAGCTTTCATGTTTCTAAAAGGATAAAAAAAACCACACTAAAGTGTCATAAAATTGATGTTGATTCGAAAACATCAGTCTGACTTATGAACGAATCATTCAATAATTTTTCTGATCCATATGAACGGATTCAATGAAAATAATTATTTGATCCCAAATCAGGGTTTGAAAAAATTGCCGTCGGGAAGGACTCGGGAAGGAAATTTTATCGGTTTTGCCTCGGGTCGAGTTTATCTTTTTTTTTTTAATGAATTTACGCACGTTTGGGTAAGAAGTGGTTCGGGTCAGGTACAGATTTTAGGACGTCGAGGAGACCTCTATTCTGGACTGCCCAGATTTGTTCATTTCAAGGATTTTGGCACACTTCTAGAGCACTCCAGGGCTTTCCAGGAGACTAAGCATTAAGAACACTGCAGACATGACAGGGTTTTATGCAGAACCATCAAAGTGAAATGAAATTTTGATCAAAGTGTGAAAAGCTTCAGATTTTATATGCCAATTTATTTCATCTTCCAGTGGCTCATTGTGTCTCACCTCACGAACATGCTGCAGTTTTTTTTTTTGTGACTACAGAAAGCTATACACCTTATTAATAGCTAATGCAAATCTGCATAGTCAGAGAGATAAAGAGAACAAACAATTTCCTAGACATCACACAATTCTTTCATGACTGATCGCTTCATTATGCTCAAACTCTCATGGTTGATCCAAAGGTCTGAGATTTGTTATAGTTCAGGAATCAGAGTTTTGATCAAAGTTGGTCCAGTAATTGGGCTGATTCATTAGTTCTAAGAACAGAACTTAGCTGTGCTACTTCAGTGAATGTTAATGACTTGTTCATTATTAATTTGGCACTTGCTTTACACACACATAAACACAATGCATTTATGAACAACTGTGATTCGTTTTGACATCTTTACTTAGTGTTGCATGCAAAGGCACGGTTTTGAACAAGTGTTTCCACTCTAAATATTAAAGCTAATATGTAATTTTGACTATTACCTCACAATAACAAAGGTGTATATTGATGACGCAGTGATGAGCAGAATCATGGAACTTGGCGTCATGCTGATGGATCTAATAATGTTTATGGAGGAGTGAAAACATTCATGTTTTTTAACATGACTGTCGTATGAAGCAGGGTGCAATTGCTAATGAGAGACAGATATCAGCGCCACACGCAAGTCCCGTGGATATTAGGAATGACATTTAATTCCGAACTACCCACAAGTGCTGACTAACTACTCACACAGGTCAGTTTATTTAACGAATTAAACTTGTGAGGTAACGCAGCGCTATTTCACTTGGTCCAGTGTTTCTCAAACTTTTTCAGCCCAAGGACCACTTTATCTTCCCATTTTTTTCTGAGGACCACCTAACAAAATCCCACTCTATAACGCCCCCAAAAAACAACAAAATTGTAAGGATAAGCTAAATTTAAGTTTAATATGCAACTGTTTAAAGTCAAAAACGAATTATTCAAACACAAATGCAATTTTATTTCATTTGAAAAAGTAAATGTGAAATGAGCTGTAGCTTAATATGAACAACAAACTGCACATGTGAACCCCCCCCCCCCCCAAAAAAACTGCAATTAAACATACTGTAACAGCCTAGGTCCCACTTAATGTCATTCCAAACAGCCATGAGTTTAAAACTGAGGTGGTGGGTATAGAAGTGTATGGTTGTAACTATGGTAACAATAAAATGCTGAAAAAAAATTTTGCCCTTAATGTCCAATATCACTGAAATTACTGGGATTTTACACATGAAACAAAAACTAGTACATTACAAAACTAATAGATCTGTAGATTTTATATTTTGAGATTTCCATCTAAAACTTAATGTGAATATTAATGAGACGAGTGGTGCTGCTTCTCACACATCAGTTTCTGAATGTCTGGCTCCAAAGAAGAGAGTTTCAGTTGCATAGCAGACCCGGCGCCAGACACAAATTCACGGACGGGCATTCATTTTTTTCAGGGGGGCACAAATGAAAACAACCTCATTGCATAATAACATGAATCGATTATGATACTATGTAATGATCGATAGAGCATAATAATTAGGCCTGTATAATATACTGACGCTAAAGGTTCGATCTTGCACAATGAGTCCGAAATTCTCACATCAAATAGGCTACGACCTCAAGTTGTGTCAATCACGTTTACACACTGCCTCCGCAAATTTCGTCCGTCATAATTTTTTTTTACATTTTAAGTTTAAATGCATCAATCTGGTGCACATTGAGAGCTCAAAATTAAGAGCTTCAACCGGCTTCGACCCATGAACTGTGCACATTGAACAAAGAAAAAGCATTGACTTGTAGCTAAAGAGGGCTCAAACATCTTGTTAGTTATGATATAGTCTCAGTCTACATTACATTGTATTTTATATTACGCTATAGAACAGGAACATTACAATACTTTTGTCCTAATTTCTTCACTTGTTAGAAATAAACCCTTGAGCTTTTATTTAGGAGAAAACACCAGATCACCATGCTGATCGTGTGAGCAAAGAGCGCACTTTTCTTTAAATCACGCAGCAAAAACAGAATGCCTATAACGTTACTTAATTAAAGTCTTGTGCTGTTTAGCCAAAAAAACGAAATATAATAACGAAAACACTCGAGATGTCAACAAAACATAAACATCTTCCCAAACACATATCAAGCTTATTTAAAAACCTCGAAAGCATAAACACTCAAAGTACCTGAATACAACGTATTACGTATTCAGAATACAAATTATAAGTAGGCTAACAGTAGTCTCCACAGAGCATAAAATATTCATTTCATTTTATGTGTTCGCATTTATGAGGAAAAAACAATTATATGGACGTGAGCGCTCTGAAAGCGGCACTAAAAGATGCTTTAAAACTTGCAGAGACATCAAACAGAAAGCACAACCTTTCTTTAAAGTGAATTTCGTTTTGTATTAATTGTATCTTAATTTTAATCAAGGTTTCATCAACCAATTGCATGGATTTAATAAATAAGAAGCAAATATAGCAGACAATATAATCACTAGAGGCGCCGGCGCGATCACTTGCATTGCACGTGAACTAGAGCTCATCTCTTCATAAATTAACTGAAACTCAGCGTAGCCAGACATGAGAAATATATCTATCTATAGAAAGCTTGAAATGTCTTTAAACAAAAAAAAATACAAAACGAAAAGTATAGGCTACTCTCTGATTATGTAATCTATTTTTTGCATTTCTCCATATAGGCGCGTTCATACGGAGATGGCGATCGTCAACTTTTGCAGCCGAGATTGACACAGAAAAAAATAGTTTATTAATAAAAGTCAATGCACATGTCACCGGATTTACAAATACACATCTTGCTTGTTACACGCACACATTATGTCGAAATAACGAGATACGGTGAAATAACATTATTAATAAAAAAAAAATCTTTAACAATATTTGATCGAATGCTGAATGTTGTGCTTGTTTAATTTGATAAAATTAAAACTTTAATTGTGATAATTAAAGTAATTGAATATTAAATATCGAGTGGCCAAGTTGTGCTCATTTTCAATGTTTATATAAATCGCGCAGCACCCCCTCAGCACCTGCATTAAAAATTATCTGGCGCCGCCCCTGCTGACTACACAGTTTATGGGAATAAATTGTGTATTTCCCTCACAATTGTCACAAAAAACTCACACTGTCTGTCTGATCTCTTTGCGCGTTGCTTTGCGAGATCAAGCGGCGCGATTTTCCCCCCCTTACTGCTGCACGAGTGTCTGCGTGAGAATATGGGTGTGTGGCGTGAGAGCGTGAGAATTGGGTCAATTGCGTGTGCCTCACGCTGAATGCGTGAGAGTTGGCAGCCCTGTTAGTTGTGATATATGACAGCACTGAGCGCGTCTGTCTCTGCATCGAAAGGGTGTAAGTGAATAGAAGAATAAGTGACGATTTTGTAAACACTTGCCTAGTTTAGGTCATCTCTATTCGCGGACCACTAGGGGGCGATGGCGGACCACTAGTGGTCCGCGGACCACACTTTAAGAATTACTAGTCTAACGTTACACTGTCATACTAAACTGCATTTGAGTGTGTTGAAAGTTATAATGTCATTCTATGTGTTAGTTTGTTGGCTATATGAGACAAGCAGTAAGCTAGATCAACATTAGAATAACATACTGATCATATTCTAACATTTCATCATGTTGAGCTATATAACATTGATTTGTTTTATGTACATTTGCTCACCTGTCTAATAAGAGCAAGAGCGGCGTCTCTGTCAAATCGTGAAGCTCTGTTTGTCGCGGACGGGGAGCTCTCAGCATCTTGAAAATGCTACGCCGATATTGATCCTCGTTTTAGTTCTCCTTTTGTCCCAAAGTCTGCTTGCCATGATCCATAATGTTTGAATGGAACAACAGCAGCGTGCCGCTAAACATTACGCAGTTGACCACATCTGTAACCATGGTTACTATGGCAGTACAAGTGGAAAATATTACGTCATTGACAGGCAACAAGTGAGCAAAAACAAGTTACCAGCAACAAGCTGGTAAAATTGTGAATTTCTCTGAATTTACTAATTCTTTGAAACATTTAGGATAATGTAAGTACATGATTGAAAGAAATATATAACACTGTGCAAGTAGGTTTTGGATCTTTTGATACAAAATTCTTACATATTGTACTAAGTTAAGTTATCTAAGTCTAAGTTATCATAAAACAGACAAAAAATATATACATATATATCACATTGACATTGAAAAAAAGGATCCCAAGGCATATTTGGAACCAACAACCTAGCAACTGTGATACAACAGTCTACAAAATACTGTACACCCCTTAGCAACCACAAAACAACCTTCTCACAACAATCTAGCAATGTATTATTGACTGGTGCAAGTATGACATCACTTTGTAGGCTGACCGGCAGTTAACATCACACTGGTTATCACAAAAAAAAAATCTCTGTGATCAACAACAGTTTATGATACTTGCACGTTTTGTCCATCAAGATAATTATCAAAGATAATCACAAATTTTTATGCATTTTGAAGACTAAATACAGTCGCCAGGAGTAAAAAGCTAAAGGTAGGCTATAAGCAGACTACACCACGGCCCCATGAATTCAACGTCACCATAACTAAGCTTCCAACAACTCTTTCAGTTTTTATTTAAAACATTTTCCCAGAACGTTTGAGTTAGAGCAGTTTATAAGACCACGATTATAAGCATAACAAACCTGCTCTGTGTGATGACTTTTAATCTCCTCAACAGCCTAGTCCCATTTAGCCGCTTGTTAGCAACCGCCTTTTTCAAGACACGTAACAGCTTAAAAAAAAAATCACGAGTGGGGTAATATTGATGTATTACATGTTGTAGAATAAACCTTGAAAGTGTCTTGAGCTCGTGTTCACCCAGACCTTAGTTCATCCACTTAACCAAAACCCCATTCAAAAAACCCATTGACTTCGGAACGATGGAACCGTAAGTGCTCAAATGCTAACTCGTTTCTGCATTTTGGCCTACAAAGTAATGTCATACCTGCACCCCTCTTTTAAATTGTATTCACATCACTGACATATAACTCGTACATATAATGCAACAACTCTGACATATAATGCTCTTTGTTGTGAACTGCAGCAAACACTGAAAGTGAAGAGATCTAGTTTAATTGACATAGATAATCCACTTTAAGCTCCCTGAGCTTCCATTTCTGTGAATGTTCTTGTTTCACAGCTGTAGAAATTACTGTAAAGCAAAAGGATGTAGGTATGTACGTCACTGAAGTGACTCACAGATTAATAGATTTGTTCAGGTTCTGCAGTTCTGTATTTATATTGTAGATCCAGTATCATTCTCTACCTCACCCAGACAATGTAGGTTCATTTTAAAATAAAACTAAATCGATGTAGCCTGTTTTCGCAGGCACTGTGAAATAAAAATTTTACAGCTCATCATTTGCTCTTGTTCATAAAAAGCAATGGTTCTCAACCAGAGGGCTAGTAGGCTTTAGCAAACTTCAAATGGGGCCTTAAAGGGTTAGTTCACCCAAAAATGAAAATGAAGTCATTAATTACTCACCCCCATGCTGTACCAACCCCGTAAGACCTTCGTTCATCTTCGGAACACAAATGAAGATATTTTTGATTAAATCTGAGCGCTGGATCACTGCTACATAGGCTGCCTAAGGGAATGAAACTTGACTTGAAGAGATTTCCAGAACGCATGCGCGAGAACTGAGAAGAGGACGACTACTTCTTGTTACTTGTTACTCAGTTCTCGCGCATGCGTTCTGGAAATCTCTTCAACTCTCGTCTCAAGGCCCACAAGGAAGTAATGGAATAGTCGAATAAAGTCGTTATTTATGTTTTTTTTTCGCACAAAAAGTATTCTCGTCGCTTGATAAACTTATAGTTGAGCCACTGTAGGCACATGGAATATTTAAACATTTTCTTTAATGACTTTCTGGGCCGTCAAGTTTCATTCCCTTAGGCAGCCTATGTAGCAGTGATCCAGCGCTCAGATTTAATCAAAAATATCTTAATTTGTGTTCCGAAGATGAACGAAGGTCTTACGGGGTTGGTACAGCATGGGGGTGAGTAATTAATGACTTCATTTTCATTTTTGGGTGAACTAACCCTTTAAGATTACTTAAAATGATTAAAAATAGCAAGTATTTCAAATTAATCTTTTTTTTTAAAAGAAAAAAAAATAGATATTTATTATTTAATTCACTCCCTCAAACTTTTTTTTTTTTAAGAAATTGGGTTTCCACAGCGTTCTGCATATGAGGCCTAAATTTTAAAAGTGTGATTTTGAGACCTGTACAAGTCATGTAAATTAATACAACGGTATAACTCCATGGGCATTTATATAATTAATCTACAAGTCAAGCTCTAAAATATTTTACTGGGTAGAAATTAAAACTATTTTCAAATATCCTTACCCTTAATCTCTAGAAAAGTAGAAAAGTAATGTTCATACTTTAGAAATTCACTGGTTAAAAAGAATGATGTTAAAGAGCATTTAAATCAAGTTTTCAAAGTTGTTTATATTACTATGTGGTGTTTTTAATACGCTTTAAGACAAACCATGTGCAAAATCATAAGTCTAAATTCTAAATGAAATCGCTGGTGTTTCTTGCGTCACAAACATAGACTGTAAAAAACTACCTTGTAATCAATCCCGCCACGAGGGGGCGTACTTTACAATATTATATAGATTAGAATACTATTCGGTGATGATGGGGAGTCTCAAGAGAAGCCAGGTTATCCCAGTATATGTACAATCGGGTACATTAAGCAATATAGCAGGTGAATTAAATATATGATGTATGTTACAATGTTATGGTGCACTATATGCCTTTATCCACTGTTGTTTTGAGTTGTTCAAAGCGTTTGCAATATGAAACCGAAATCGCGACATTCAGATCCACGAACCTGTGTCGTGGTGTGAGAAGGCAGAATCGCGACATACCTGAATGTCTGAGCTGGTGTGAGTGAGTGCACTCTTAGAAGAAAAGGTTCTATATAGAACCTTAAACGGTTCTATCAGCGCTACGTATTTGGAACCTCTAAAAGGTTCTATATGGAACCTTTTAGGGGTTCATTCATTATCATTTGTTTTGTCCTTTCCGGATTAAAAATGTCATATTATTTACAAACATCAAGACCCTAAAATGTATTTATGAATGCATGTGAATGATCACAAAATTCAAGATATGGGGGTTAGAAAATGTAAATATTTATATAATTTTCTGTAGTTAATCAATAGCACGAATAGTGCTATTTCAGTTTTTCTCCTCCAAAAATCAGCATGATTAAAATGTGATATTAAGTTACTACAGTTTAATAAACAATAATTTAATTACAACTACAAAATGTTGCAGAATAATGTAATATATGAATGAATAATAGCCTATAAAGAACCTTTGTGGCAAAATAAATCATTATAGAACCTTTTTAGCATAAAAGGTTCTTTGGAGTTGAGTAAAGAACCCTATGGTTCTATATAGAACCCCAATGAACCCTTTTTTCTAAGAGTGATAGAACCTTTTAGGGGTTCCAAATACGTAGCGCCGATAGAACCTTTTAAGGTTCTATATAGAACCTTTTCTTCTAAGAGTGTGGAGGCTAATTTGCATATTCATGGTTGGATCATTGAATTTACAGAATCTGGTGTTCGGCTATTGGGTCTCGAAGTCAAAAAGGTCAAAAGGGTAGATAAGGTACACATGTATATCATTTATGGGGACATGCTTTTGTTTTGCCCAATTCTTCTGACTTTTTAAGTATTTGACTTTTTCTATACTAAATGGATTTGTCCAAACTACATAAAGTTCATTCATCAACAAATAAAGTTGAATTTTCAATATAAGTTGATCATGAGGATCTATACAATGATCTCTAAAGCTGTACAAAAAAAAAACCCTGTCTGCTTGAGGTACAGTAAATGTACAGTTCAACAAATGCTGCCTTCTCACTCACTGCATTGAGGCTTATCGTTTCAGAGAACAATGCAAATGAAGACAGCGCCTCTCAGCAGCACCTCTGCTCTGCGCACCAGTCTTTGGTGGTTTGCGCTAGAACGAATGCTTCAAGCATAAACAACTTGTGCATGTCGCAATCTAGACAGCATCCCTTAACGATTTCATTTATATGGGGAATTCAATTGATTGATCGAATGAAAACAGGACATGCAATTCTTCTATTATATCCAATATAGCTACAGTTTTCATATAACTGTAATCACTAATATTATTCAGTAGTGACATGTCCCTATATTCTCCATTCCCAATGATCTCAGCCCTCACATGATCAAACCATCCATCCAATCTGTAGAGTATGATTTTGAAATCTCGTCCCGTTTCAAAAGAAAAAAAACATTACTGGTTTTGCATTTTTAGACAAAACAGTGGCATTGACATTTTTTTGTTAAAACCGCTCAAACATTTTAGTCAGCTTAAGCCTTGTCTGTGAAACCAGGGGATAAATATGTAATTAAATTCTACTTAAGTGGGGGAAAAAAGGTTAGCTAATTGCATGCATTTAATATAAATCCAAACTATAATACATTTGCATTAAATTGCAATTAACATGCAATTATGTGCTAAAAAACATTACATTCAGTTTGCACTTAATTATATTCTTTTAAAGTATAATATATTTCCATAACACTTACTTTTTTTAAAATGTAGGCCTAAAGTGTAGGCTACTTATTTTTCATGGGAAGGCCACAATCTACCCAGACTTCGGTCTTATCCATACAATCATAGTTACCAGAATAACAATAGCTTGGAAATAAAACAAAACTGAATTTTATTGCACATTATCATATTTCTGTTGAATACATAGTATGAAAAATGTATTATTATTTCAAAAAGGAACACTTTGATATGAGTAGCGAATTGAAATGGGTCACGGACCACAAAATTTGCCTCATAAGGGACTTCGCATCATAATATTCAGGATGAAATTATAGATCAGGCACATAACAGAGGTCTTCTGAGCTCGCCACAGCCATAAAGTGTGTCACAGTGGGCTTTTTAAAACTGTATGTGTATAACTGAAATGTAATCTGTGAATCTGCTTTGTTCAGTGTATCTGATCTCAGCACAGTGCAGTTAGCGTCGGCCGAGTCCTGAACAACTGTTCTCATCAGCAATATTCTGTGTCACATTGATAAAGAACCCCGTTATTACTGCGGCTGTTCCCAATCTCCCATTCTGCAGGGGCAGATCCCCAGGAAAAATGTTTCTCTTTTTTTGTTCCACGACCACGATAGCCGAAAATTGTTGAAACATTCTTCGGAAACACAAACGGTCTCAGAGGCCCAAACTGATTCCATTATGTGATGGCAATCTCCTGTGAAAAGAGCAGAGTTAGCACTCCACTCACCCACAGGGACTGTGTTTGTGTGTGATGGTTTTAATGATGGTATATGTTCTTTCTGTCTGTGTTCAAATGTGTGTGAGAAATTATTGAACATCAGAATACCGGTTTGATCTCTGATGCAACCGAGACACAATTTGTTCCTCTTCAATAGCCTAATTTAAAAACACGCACGCACATACAAACACTCATTTAGGGGTATACCAGTAATGATGATGAGTGTTATTTAAAAAGAAAAAATATCGTTATAGTGTTAACCCTTACTGTACGTTCACACCGACGCCGACTGCAAAGAAGCTCTGGCCGTCCCGTCAAGGACGCTTGTCAAAAAGTACGGGGAAGTTCGTTGATGCTTTGGCCGCTCTGACGTAGCAGCATTCTCGATCACGAGAGAAGAGTAGTGTGTCACACAACATGAAATGTAAACAGAAAAAACAACCAATACATAGACACTAGAAACCTTTTATAATGACAGCATTTTTATAACCCATTTGGTCGAAAAAAAAGAATAATTAGCTCTTATTATTATTATTTGCATCTAGTGTGATTGGTCAAATTGATGTTACCGTGAGCAAATTAATTGCATTCCCACTTAAAACGAGCGTTCGTAAATATTTCCAATAAAAGTTGCACATCCTCAAATGTGTATCACCGGATCATTATGGATCATCGCAAAGTTGTTGTGTTTGGTGCTGCTGTATTGTATTTGTGGAGGAGACGTCAGACTCGGAACTAATGGTTTGGTAGGAACGAAAGTTTATATTGTTCATGTTTCTCCGGAATCAGCCAACGCGAAGGACGTCTATATTCCGTTTGGTTTCTGGCGTTTTGACGCTGCTTGAGGCTGAACCGTGTCATAGCTCATTACCATAAAGTTGAGCTACTTTCAGCTCAACTTGCAGCTGAGAGAAGCTTTCCTGATCCCGTCCCACCTCTCTCTCCCTCTTCCACCTCACTTCCTGTCTAGCTACTGTCCTATCCTAATAAAAGGTGAAAACGGCAAAAATATATATTTTTAAATAAAAAATACAATATATATATATATAAATACACTTATGGTATATTGCTTGTATGTTTCAAAGACACTTGTAATGCATTTGTAATGTACTTATAACACAAATAAAGTACACTTTAATATCACTAATCAAGCATGTAATTATACACAGGCATACTTAAAGTATACTAAGTTAAAGTTAAAGTTATGCATTACTACAATTTAATTACACATAAAATATACTTAGTACAACATTTTTTGTTTCAAAATAGCACACTTCAAGTTAACTAATCATTAACACACTTCGAAGTATACTGATAATTAGTCTTCGCATTTTTATTTATTTTTTACCAGGGTATTGAAGTAATCTAGCACCAATCAAGAAACCACATTATACTAGCAACTGCAAATCAGTGCACTAAAAACCACTCAGAACACATTAATGACCACATAGCAACATCCTGGCGACCACCCACGATGCCCTAACATGTTCAAGAAAAAATAAAAATCTAGTGTATCCATGTTTTATTAACGCATTGCAAATGTCAAATCTTTTTATCATGTCAATAAAGCTTGTTAAATCTTAAGGGAACTGAAATATGAGAGAGCATCAGTTTTCTATGAGATGATGAAAGAATGAGAGCACAAATCAGATCATTTGATGCCTCTGGATTTGAGAAGATTAAAATACTCTCATTCATTGTAAATATTAAAATTTGATGTTCCAAAGAGGATTCGACTGCTGGTTTCCACCCATCATCCATGCTGTGCCTATAAAAACGACATAGACTGAGGGAATGTGAACCGCTGCTCTATCATTTACCGTTACACAGCTGTGCTAACCGTAATTCAACATTACACAAGACGTTTACTGTAATTAACCATTACACAGCTGCGTTTCTCTAAATTATCATTCTTCTATGCTTTGTAGTGTGTGCAAGCAACCGCTTTCTTATTCCCTGATCTGTGCACATTTTCACTGCGTAGCTGTCAGGGTCGTTCGGATTAGTTCAGTACTTTTTGGAGGCACTTGCATTTTTCATCATCTCATGACGGACAGCAATCTATGTGAAAATCCATTTTGTTTCTTAAAGACCCTTTGATCTGAATTGATCTTTCAACAAGGATCAGAATGAGACTCAGACCTTTATGATGGAAAAGCACTGGTAGACTGAGTTGTAACTTCCTCTGTGTGTTTATGTGTTAACAGAAAGCCAGACTGGCCCGAATGAGAATTTCCAAGGCTGGCAGCTCTACCGCCTTCCTGCATAGCAAACGAAATGGCCTCAACCAATCACTGGAGCTAACGGTAAGAAACACACACACACACACACACACACACACACGCTTTCACAAATACAAAAACACACACATTCAAGCTCATTTTTTCCATAATATTGTTTGGCTCCCTTGTCATTTGTCATACATTATGCATGGTTTTCAACGAGATCTAGATCCGGCAGTGCTCCAGTACTGAGGTAAACGTGTCAGGTTGTTTTGCTTTAAAAGTGTTTATTAGAGATTCACATGTGGTTAACCGATCTTCAGCACTTAAGAGCGATTATGAGATTTTCATGTTTACATATTTGCACAAACATCAGCTCAACTCAATAGCAACCAATTTATCAGGACAGAGTGATGAAGTGATGTGAAAATGTCTTAATGTGTTGCAAAACACCCTTATGAGGAGATGCTTAGGCCCTGTCCACACGAACACGGGTATTTTCAAAACCGCAGCTTTTTTTTAGTTTGGTCGTTCGCAAACGCAGTGTCCGGTCACTGAAACTAAACTTTTTTGAAAACTGCCTGGGTCAAGATTTTTTTAGAAACTACGGTTGCGGTGTGGTCGTGTAGATGCTGAAACCAGAGATTTTGGCTTGTGACGTCGGTAATCGGTAACTGGTAATAACTTTTTTTCCATGCTTCTGATTGGCCAACGTGGCTTTACAGTTAGGGTTATATCGCCATCTGTTGGTTTGGCATGCTCTTGACAGCGCTTCATAGCATGTTTTTGCGTTTTCATGTGGATGCAAAGAAAAAATTAAACAAAGGAGGAAAAACTCCGTTTATAAAAAGGTAGATTGGTCTAATTTGAATTCAAAAAGTGAGACTGATTAGCTTTTACTGCTTGTTGGTCAGACTAGTTCTAAAGACACAGTCTATGTTTATGCAAATGGCCCCTGGTCTTTATTACTGCAGTTGTTAGACGCTAAAAAAAAATTCCTGGAAAAAGAAACTTTCAATTCTCTGAATGCATTGAATGTATTTGAGGACTGAGAAACACACAATGTGAGACTGAACATCGAGTACAGACAGAGACAGATTGCAGGCCACTCCACAGCTAAACAGTTTTACAGAACATCCTCAGAGAGGTCCAGTGAGTGAAGCAGACAGGAACCTGACAATATTAAGCCTTATGTTCTGTTCTCAGACCTCAAGGCTGTTTTCATATATATATATATATATATATATATATATATAATACACACACACACACACACACACACACACACACACACACACACACACACATACATACATACATACATATACAGTTGCAATCGAAATGATTCAACCCCCATTGCAAATCAGGATTACTGCCAAAATGTACAGACTTTCAGCTGTTTGCAATGAACAAATCAGACAAAAGTAATTTAAATAGCTCAACATAACAAATGTTTCAGGTGGTTTCCCTGAATTCAACTGAAAATGGAACTTTTAATGACAAGTAACATACCAGTTTCGAAATTATTCAACCCCTTCATGGCAAGCATCTTTAATACTTAGTAAAACACCCTTTTGCTGTAATTGTAATATTCCTGTAAAGGAAGATATTAATGTGAATACACGTCCAAGCGATGCTTCTACTTCACCGTTGCTTTATCGTGAATCAATACAAATGATGTACATTAACATGTGCATAGTCTCATACTTTTACACACAGCTTTAAATTACATGCTGATAATGTAAACAGTAAACACAAAAATTTCATTCATAACATGTATCCAAGTTCAGTCGACTACATACATGAAGTCATATACATACGCACTAGGGGTGGTGAAAAAAATCGATTAACGATTAATCGCGATTATGTTATGAACGAGTATGAATCGATTATTAAATTTTAAAAAATCTATTTTTTTTTCCATTATTTTCTTTTGTAAAAAATTTTATACCGAAAGTTGAACGTCACGAACACGCCCAGTTCCAGTTAGCGCGTGTAACGGCCATAGACAGTAACGGCCCGCGGCTCGCTCTCTCCCTCTCTCTCTCTCTCTCACACACACACACACACACACATACACATACAGTTTGATCGCGCCCGCGGCTGGCTCGCTCTCTCTCTCTCACACACACACACATACGGAGTTTGATCGCGCCCGCGGCTCGCTCTCTCTCTCTCTCTCTCTCTCACACACACACACACAGAGTTTGATCGCGCCCGCGGTTCGCGCTCTCTCTCTCTCTCTCACACACACACACACACACACACAGTTTGATCGCGCCCGCGTCTCTCTCTCTCTCTCTCAGTTCGATCGCGCCAACTTACAACTTGATTACTCACAACTTAAGTTAGTGTTGCATTTTGTCACTGTGTTCTACAGTACAGTATATAAGCTGAAGCTACAGTAAGTTGTTCAAAAATGTTCATTTTGTCTTCTTAATGATTAAATTGGACAATTTTCTTCTAGAAAGACAAAGGTGTTCAGGTGGAGAAAAAACTTTTTCTTTACCTTGACATGTTTTGACTGCAACCTGCAGTCTTCCTCCACCTGAACAACACCTTGTCTTTCTAGAGGAAAATTGCCCAATTTCTACAGTATGTTGGTTCTGCTTCCTAAAGGAAATAAGCCTTTCATTTATTTGTTATTGTTTAGTTCAACTTGATGAGTCACAACACAATGTGATGTATTCATTTCTGTGTTCTACAGAACATAAGCTACATACAAATAATTCTGAAGTTATAACTACACGACAGCAGCTGACTTTTTTTTTAATACTGCAATCACTTTGTAGTGTATTTTCGTTTACTGTTGTGAAATGGAAAATCAATAATCGCTAATCGAGAATCGTTAATAATCGAAAATCGACTAATCGAATCGGGACTTCAATAATCGTAATCGAATCGAATCGGGAAATCAGACAGATTAACCACCCCTAATACGCACACTATCAGTGAAACAGCATGAAATAAACTCATAACACAAAATTAATGAATAAAGGAAAACATGAAACACATACATACTACATCGACCTTGAGTGTCCATACATACTACATCGACCTAGGCGACCTTGAGTGTCCAGAAAGGCGCCAAATAAATAAAATGTATTATTATTATTATTATTACTACATACTATGTACTTTATCTCTGCGAAAAGTTTGCTAACCATGTGCGCAGCACCAATCGTTAACACTAAACAGAGTTTACAAATATAACGCTCTCATATACATAGAAAACAATTAATATAGTATTAGTGAGCAGTCTTTCTTGTGAAGCTAAACTGATAAAAACTGATAGTGATAATAATTATGCAACTTATCACAGGAAAAAAAAAAGTATATATATATATAAAATAAGAAGCTGTTAATTATAATGAGGACTAGCATACCACACTATGACCTGTCTCTAGGAACATTTAGTGCCTTTGCTATCTTTTTGTATCCTGTTCCTTGTTTGTGAAGGGCGATGATACCTTCTCTTAACTTTTTGGACCATTGTTTTGACTTAGCCATAATTCTAACTTGCAGTCAAACGTGACACTCAACAAACCTAGCCAGTTTAGATAGGTCATGTGTTCTAGCTCAAACACACCTGGTGCAACTAATGAAGCCTTTGATTAGTTGCATCAGGTGTGCTTGAGACAACACCTTTTTTTGCAGATTTGTGCTGTTGTGAGGGATTCTATTCAGGGGGTTGAATAATTTTGAAACTGCCGAATTCATAAACTGTCATTTTCAGTTAAATTTTGGGGAAACCACTTGAAATTGTTGTGTTGAGCTATTTCAATTACTTCTGTTTGATTTGTTCATTGCAAACAGCTGAAAGTCTGTACATTTTATCAATAATCCTGATTTGCAATGGGGGATGAATAATTTAAACACTAAAGATGGGGGAATCGAGTCACGTGACTTGACTCGAGTCACAAATTTAAGGACTTGCTGGACTAAATTAAGAAAACGACTTGAATTTGACTTGAGATTCAATGACTCGAGAATGACTTTATATAAATCATTGCAACATCAATGAACAAAAAGAAAGCAACGGAACCATTGACACCAGTCATCAGATTCTGCGCGATTCCGTAACGCTGCACAAGCACAGAAAAAACATATAGAGCGGTGATCGCTCTAAATACAAAAACATCCTCCAGCATCATTCTTTTTGGATATAAACACCATATTAATGACCATGTTCATAAAAGAAGATTTGCTGTATGCATAATAACTGGTAAGGGATCGTACATGACCATCACAACCTCGAACTTCATTCACCACCTCTAAAAGTAAGCTATGGCTTGTTTGTTATAGTTAATTTGACTAACATTGTGCCTAGAGAAAATAGTGGTCAAAACAGCATGCCTCTTTGTACAAAATTATGTTTTCAAATGTAGCTTAAGGCTGTCAATAGATTCAAATGCTAATTAATGATGGCATATGTTTTGTATAACGTGCATAAATTCACAGACATTTGCCACAGTTTATTTAAAATCATGCCAAATATGCCACTCTTTATGACTAAAAACAACATACAAAACTGTTATAATGTTTTGTCGTGTTTTATGTCTCTCTTGAAGCAGGGTCAAACGTTATCAGGGGGTTGGGTGGCAAATTGCCAGCAGAATTAAAGGACAAGTTCGGTATTTTACACTTAAAGCCCTGTTTTAAGATCGTTTCTGATTAAATAGACTGGTGAAGATTGAAATTTGAACACATGCTGCTGGCCCGAGAATTTTCGGTTTCTGTGGTAGCACCCCCCACCTCCACAATGGTTGCATAGGTGCACTGGAACAATCCTTCATAAAACGCATTAAACTTTAGTTTACAAAGACGTGAAACTCACCGAGTGGTCTGGGGTGTTCACTGATAAGCTCACAAAAATCGCTGCAAAAGATGCAAAAGGTTCCGAGTGCCTGACAACTGTGAGGGGGGTGATTTTTTTTTCTAACTCTGTAGTTTAGATCCTATTTAGATATAAAATGTATGACAAATAAGGGCGTGGTTAACTTTGATTGACAGCTTGATTGAAAGCTGGTAACAGGCTGCGCCGAGTGGAATTCCTGAAATTTGACGTCTCGGCCATGATCTGAAATAACACATCATACCACCTCTGTATCCTTTCTGAACATTTGTATTGAAATATCGATAGATTTTCCAAGATGGCACCACCCATACCCCCATAAACAGCCTCAAAACCGTTCTTCAGAAAGTCTATGGGTGACGTCACAGACGCTTTGTCCACATTTTTTACAGTCTATGGTAACAACAAGTGTAAACGGGTATGTGTCTGCCTCGTCTACTTGTGATCCGATTGACCAAAATGCATATTGATACAAGGTTTAAACAGGACCTAGGACTCCAAAATATAAAAAAGTAGTGAATTGCAATAGAAAGAAATTAGGTTTAAAATACACATTACACATCTGTATTTTTTCCTTAAAAAAAAAAAGAGGCCTGGTGGGTGAATCACAAGAACACTGAAAACCATGAAAAATGTGCTTAACTGTCATGAAAATTTCACAATGGAAAAATTTGTAATGGTCCTAAAAATAGGCTTAATTTCCTTTATGCAAAGTATTCTTATAATAAGCAGTCCTTTGATATTAGGGTTAATTTGAGGTTTCTTAATGCGATTCACCCAAGAATGGTCTGACTTGCAAAGAGAAAAGCTGGTTCTAGGTTAGCCTGTCTGAATAGCTCATAAATACCACACAGTTCACACGCAAACATGCAGTCTGCTCAAAATAAGAGTACTCAGGGTTGGTTTGTTACTGTAAAACGCCTAATTTTGCTCTCTCTTCATTTCTATCAATATCTTTCTTTTTCCTTCTGTCTCTCTCTCCTCCTACACATCACTGACTGATTCACTCATGTTATTTTGGTGCTCGCGTTGTGTTAAGACGTTGTGGAAAAGGAGAAAAATGTGGAGCAGTGTATGTGCGTTCAGCCGAAGGGCCCAGTGTGCGAGCACAAGCTCACAGGCAAAAGTGCTACAATAAAAGAAACAGATTTGTGGAGTTATAGTAACTGTACCAACGGATTTGTGAAACAGGAAAGTGGAATCACTCTGATTCGCCCAATCCTCTGAGGCCCCTCGTCCTTCCTTTCTCTCAGGCTATGTTTATCTAAAGTTATAGATGATATATTGTACTGCTCTGTTATGGATGAAGTTCCTTCCAAAAGCAGTAAACCACTCTCCATGTCTCTCCCTCGCACTCTTACACAACAGCAGCTTCCCTATTACAAGATGAAACTTTCACCACAGGTACTGACCAAACAACACACACTCTGTCCCTCTCTCCACTTCATTATTCATGCATGAAATCTGATGATTCCTTAAAAATCTCTATCTGTGTGTGTGTTTCTGTAGGGCTCCTTAGAGGAGGACCAGCAACTGAAAAAGACCACATCTCTGCTGGAGAGTCAACATCACCATCTTCTGCACTGCCTAGAGAAGACTACGGTCAGTTAGAAGTAGTGAAGGACACTTTCCAAACACTACTTCATTAAACTTTACAAATCTTTTATGTCAAAACCACAGTCAAACTGGCCAAGTCACATAATTTCAGCAAACAAGGCTTCGTCATACCATTTCATATGTTTCAAAGTTCCGACAGGTGTCTCTGCCATGAATTAAAAAATATAAAAAGTAGCCTAATTGCAACTTTTTGTCACATAATTCCAACTTTTTTTCACAATTCCGAGATATATTTAGATAAAATTGTGAGATGTTACTCGCAAGTTTTGAGGATCAAATTTCAGAATTGTGACATTAAAAGTCGCAATTAACTATTGATGGTATGCAATTTCTGTATGTTTTGTAGTGTAGGTTTATTTTTTATTACTGTAATGAATTTTATACATGTATAATACAAAAAGGATCAATTAAAAAGTAAGAAAGGTAGTAAATTGTTTCTAATTGGACTAGTTTGCCAAGCCCTGCCGCACTGTGCACATTAGATTAATAAAATAACATAGGCCTACATTTATTTACAGAACCTTATTTTTAGGCTAATGGAATTTAATTATTTGTAGATTACATTTCATAGATTACACTTGCATTAAAACATTTACATTTGCCTTGTAAAGAGTGTAACTATGTTTGGGCCGTTTTTACCAGCAGGTGCAGATAGCGCTTGAGTGAATCATTTTGCGAAGAAAATGGTTCAACTGACTCAAGTTTACTTTCTTCCAAGACTAGTTAAAAGCATTCTGTTGCTATCACGTTAACGTCAACAAATGCGAAACTGGGACGTGACGTATAACAAAACAAAACTCAGCTAATCAGAACAATTCTTTACGGGAATGAAAGCGCGGCTGTGAGGGATATAAGTTAGACACATGATCTCTTCGGAGAGATGTAACGTTAGGCCTACTTTTTATGTGTTTTTGGATTGTTCTGCTGAAGAAACACTGCAAAAATATCTTTCCAAGAAATTTCAGTAGACAACTGCAGGCAACATGAGGTGTGGAAAATAAGTGATACTGGAGCTTTATACATCAGATGCCATGGAAAACACGGTTATTAGTCTCAGCCTCGCTTTCATACCTGTCATGGCGGTAATGGCACTGCTCTGAATAAGTTCTATTCACTTTTCGCTTACTGCTCTCTCGCGCACGCATAAACTGCACAGCAGCACATACCTTGAATGTCAATGATATTCGCGATGCTTCTCCAGTCCAGACGTCACGCTCTTTTACGTTGCCTTGAGGAACTTGGGGCCTTTGTCATGTATAATTCAATGTTTTTCTTCAAAACAATGACACCTTCTCCTGGGACGCGATATTTCGGTCCAAATATATTTCGGTGTGGGTGGGGCTACCTGACGCGAAATCCGCAGAAGTAACGTAGGCTACATAGGCTATAAAATATATATTTTAATTATTAAACCTATTTAAAAAATAAACAGGCATTGTCATTGTCAAACACAATAAATAAAGCAAATGTCGTACAAATAATAAATACAGCAAATAATATAGGCCTACATAAATTAAACTAAGGTGGGTTTAGGCCTATATCCTATATATCCGCCTTATTTTTCAGGTAAGAGCGGGCGTGGCCGTGGCCGTGGCCATTTGTAATTTGAATGTGTCTGGCTTCCGTGGCATTCGATTCTAGTTATTTTTAGCTGTACAAAAAACAGCTAATTATGCTTTATATTTCAATCTGGTATTTCCTTCAATATTTTTTTTATATATTGTCTTAATTATAAACACACTGGTTTGTTGAGTAAACAGTTTTACAGTTTACAGCACTTTGACATATTATTCTCATTATTTCCCTATATAGCGGCTAATAAATTGCAAGTGTCGCACATTCACAGAAAACAACTTACATTTAGAAAAATAAGGTGGATAGCATGCATGTACTGATAGCCTATATATTCAGATATTCAAAAGAAGGGCATGAATGCATTGTGTTGTTCTGCATATTGTGTTGAGTCTGGTAAAAAATATATAGCCTATATATTTCTTCAAAATGTAACTTTGCCTCTGCAATGCAGTGTTATATTCCTATAATGACCTTGACGTAATCATGACGGGGACAGGAAAAAATATTTATAATAACTAATAATATCATAGCTTAAACCCTCCCCAACCCAATCAAACCAAGTTCCGACCGCCCTACAATATTAACCACATAATATTCCATTTTACAGATGCATTTAATTACATCCTCAAACTTGTATGCAATGTATAACTGATAAACAAAATAATTGATTTCATTCTGATTTGCTCTCATTTGTCAAAAGTTAAAATGCACCAAATGCTGTTTCATATTCTCTATAATATGCAAATATTAAAATGCACATGTAAGGCTTTGAAGTAAAGCCAATTGCACAAAAAAAGGCTTATGTAAATAAAACATTAGAAACCAGTGAACTCAGGGAAATAATCTTTGTGTTTCTTTGAACAGAATCATGAGTTTGTGGACGAGCGTCTGTATGAACAGGGGTACCTGCAGACAGCCCTGCAGAACTTCCCATCGCAGAGTCCATCTCTCTCCAGTGAAGAGGGCGTCACGGGCACCTGCTGCTCTCGGAGAACCAAGAAGAACATCCAGGCTCTCAATGCCACACACACACACACACACTCACACACGCACAACCTACAGGAGCTTAGCGCCTTACACATCCATTGTGGGGAACAGCAACCACTCAACACCAGGTAAAGCACTCCTTCCTTATATAGACACATATTCACATGTCTTAAGTGTAGATTTTATTGGAACTAACAGACTTCAAACATTTTTATGATATGAAGGTCACATGACAGTTGGTATAAAAAAGTAGGCATGAAACAGAAGTTGCGATTGTCTTTTGTGTGACATATCTGAGTAAAACTGCTTCGCGAACAAGAAAAAATATAGGGCGGGGCTTGATTGATTTTGTCTATTGGGAATTGATTGTATGGTTGTGGTTTGCTATTGCTGAGATCTCCCACCCTCACACAGTAAACCTGTCATCAGAGAAGAGATGAGATGTCGCTTCATGAGGGAGGGAAAGTTATTTGTATTAAAGATTATGATTATAAATCATTTACAATAAATACTACAATATTCCATAAAAAAATAAGATTTGTCAATTTTGATTTCATGGTGACTAACATACTTTTTTAAATGCTTTAGATTTGATTGTTCACCCACTCACAACTGCAAATCCATTATAAAAATATGAATTACTAAATGTAAAATCTATGACAATTTAAACAAATAAAAACAAACATAACCCATTGTAACAGTATTATTTGGGTCAAACGGGACCCCAAACATTAAAAGTAGGTGTATATATATATATATATGTCAGAACTTGAGGGTTAAAAGGTCAATATCACATGTGAAAAGCATATTTTGTGTTATTTCTAAGAAAGATCTAAATTTTGTCAAATAAGGCACAAAAAAAACAATAATTGTATTAATTTGTGTGTTTGGGATGTATGCTATCTATAGACAGAGTAGAGTAATTAAATAAACAAGTGAGGGTGTGAAAAGAGTTCTAAGATCTCTGTCTCTTTCTCCCTGTCTCAGTCGTTCCAGTCTCAATCTGATGTCGGATGAATCAGGGAGTCTGAACTGCAAGAGCAGTGGACTGGTTACCACGGCAATCATCAGTATCCCAACCCCTCCCTCAAACAACTCTCGAGCCAATCCCGACGCTCCGCCCCCTCCGAACCCAGATGCTCCGCCTCGTCCGAACCCTGGCTCTGATGTGGTGAAAATCTCTGCTCTGTAGGAGAAACAAGAACTCAGGAAGAGAAACTGATGAGTAGCCTGGCCCCTAGTGGGAGAAGGAGTGCACTGACTCAGACTCTCTAAAAGAAATAGAACAACATTGATGCGTCTGTGTAATTGAGAGAGAAAGGACGACCATGAGTATCAAACACTCTCCATCAGGACTGATAAAGATGAGGGTGTCACTGCAGTGTCACTGTGCATAAAACATTTCTCCTTTTTCCTCTTAGTTTACTGTCGGGTCATACTGTTTTTTTAAATCGTAGAAAAAGATTAATATTTTGACTAGAGATGGAGGCAAGAGGTCAAGCGTTTTGTTTTCATCCGAAAGTCTTGTTTGTTTATTGTCTGTCCGTTAATCTGTTCCAACATCGCAGACAGCCTCTCAAAGCCTCGGCTTTCTATATCCCAATAATGTTGTTTTGATCTAGAGTAATTCCTAAAGGATAAGAGCAAGTCTGAGTGAGACTATATGAGGGCGACAGTGTTTCTTAGACCATGCTAAGTTTTTATTTTTGGAATATTTGGTCAGAGTTAGGTCTAACTTGAATGTTTCTGCCCCGCGTGTATGTGTGCGTGTGTGAATTACTAAAGCGTCCCTCAAACTTTCAGCCTCTCACACAGTTTGTGCCTCTCAGGGGGAAGAGAGTTTCCTTCTTCTTTAAGCCACTGTCTCTCCACGAGTCCAAAACGTTGAGCCGACTTTGTAACGTTAGCTGTGACCTATCAAACATTACTATGTAATATAGAACCAAAAAAAAGAGAGAAAGAATCATGAAAGTGTTTTTAAAAACTCTGTGACTACAAGCACAAGGCGTCGCTGAGATTTTGTGACTACAATGTGTATCAAGCCTTGGTTTAACTGTGAATATTGTTGATAGAATATTTTGTAATATTTAGCCATTGTTTTGGCGAAACCAGAGCAGCTGCCTACCCCGCCCCTTTTCGTCCGCCCCGCCCTTTTATGTATGCCCCGCCCCTTTCCTCTGTCCACTGCTGACCTGCTTCCCGTAGTTGTTCTGATCTAAGTGTTATTGTCATTATCGCTCAATGGGTATTTAAAAAAAAAATGTGTCTAGTTTGTAAACTACATGGGTAGGAAACTTTTGATGTTTGTGTTTTTTTCATTAACAGTGAATGTTTTCGTTACCTCTAGATTTTCAGTCATACATTGCTGTGAGAGGAAAAACCGTCAACCGTACGAACCAATTAGAGATATTCTCCACCTCTTTTCTCTCCTTCCAAACTCCCTCCTTTTCCGCCTGTCTCTTTTTTTGTCAGCCATGCTCAGGAGAATGGCACTGCCAATGAGATAGTTCAAATCTGTTGTCATGTAGTGGAAAGACCGTTTCGTCTGTGTTGTTTACAATTCCCAATCCTATTCTCAAAACTGCCAGCAATCAACCACATGTCTCCCTGAGCTCTGCTTTTTGTATCATAATCCCCATCCCAGGACTCTAAACCCCACCCATCCCCTTAAACCCCACTCACTTGTGCCTCTTACACCAGCATACATAGGAAGTGACCCCCCCTCCCCTCAGGACGTTATTGCTCCAGGGCCACTGAGTTTTAGTGTTCAGTGCAATGCAACACACACTATCAACACATTTGATCTTGGTTTTGGCCCCCTTTTAGATAGAATAAGCCATATTTTCCAGAAGAAAAAAAAATCTGATTTAATAATTGCATAACAGATAAATAACCTATACTTGAACTTTAAAGCCGAAGTGGATGTCCAGTTACACAAATGTGAAAAAAGTTGTAATTTGTTGGACATGACAGCAGTATTACAGGGAAAAAAAGCACATTGTGATATGTAGGAATATCAGGGTATCCGGCCCACACCATTCTTGTGAAACTCTTATCAAAATGTTCTTTGATGTCCCTTGTGTTAATATGACTATTCTGTTTGTTGTACATACAATCCATAACAAACCTCTAATGATCCTCTTTTTATGGTCCCAAATGATGTTTGGTCCCTTTGTGATTTACATAAGTGTACATAATAGATGGGAAATATGGAAATGATCTCATGTTTAATTAATCAGAAGGGAAGGTGTGGCCAATATATTCTAAAGTTTAAGATAATAAATGTTGAGTATTGGATCACCCGTGGTCAATGGCGAGCAGTAATGTGTTCGATTTACTTTTCTTTTGCTTTGTCTTTACATCCAGCCCAGCAGGGGACACTACAAAACCATCAATGTAATAGAAGTAAATCTAGAATCCTAACAGCTTTGTAATCATTCATTTGTGCAGTCCATTCAAATGACAGAACTGGTTGTTTTGAATATATTACCAAGTGGAGATCTGTATGTGCGCATCTGCATACCTGTCGAGAGTCTTCTTTCTTCCTCTGTGTGTCTGTGCTTGTTTAACTCTTTTACTCTCTTCGCTTTTTTTATTTTTATTTTTTTGAGATAGTCATGTTGTTCTATTCAGCAGATTCCTGTTCAC
Source organism: Semotilus atromaculatus (assembly GCA_031834385.1). NCBI lineage: Eukaryota > Metazoa > Chordata > Actinopteri > Cypriniformes > Leuciscidae > Semotilus > Semotilus atromaculatus. The sequence continues at coordinate 22,859,640 of JAULUF010000042.1, read as the reverse complement.
TGTCCAATGTTAAATATTATTTATGATCTTGTCTTGTGTCACAGTTGTGAAACGCCTGATAAATGAATTGTATCTGCCACAAATCCATACTGTTGATTCAGTTCCTCTGACAATGCTGAACCGTGATCTGACAGCAGTTTAATGATGAAATCACATAAACAATATTTTGGAGCTGAAATGAAGTATAGATATGACATTACAACTAATAGATATTACATCAGTCAGGATGCAGAAAACAAGCTGCAGCTGAAAAAGAAACTCTGGGTCTTTTCAGACTCCATCTTAAATCGTCTTAAAATTTATCTGAGCACATCAAAAATATAATCTGCTTCTTACAATAAATCATTCTATATGAAAATATCGTTCATCACAATATGACTTGCTACAATTCCAATTGACTCTTTGCATCTCATTAGCCACATGCTCCACATGCATCCATTTAGGTGCATTTTTTTTTTATTTAGGAAAAAACGTCAGTAACAATAAAATTACATGTTATTCTGGACATCGGTTGGTAAATCTGTGGACTTGAGAAATCCCATTAGTAAAAACCTCTAAGACATGCAACTAATATTTTTGTCTAAATCTATTTATGTTTACCTAATATATTGCCTAACATTTTGCAATGCAGTTTACAGTGTGCTTTATAGATGAATAGCAGATTAATTGAAATATCTGTTTACATATGATTTACATTATTGTGTTTTTAAAATGATAAAGCCTTGTAAGTACCTTAAAGGGACAGTTCCCCCCAAAATACAAATGTGGTCAATAATTTCTCTCCCTCAAGTTGTTCAAAGCCTGTATGACTTTCTTCTGTAAATTATAAAAGAAGATATTTAGAAAAATGTTGGTAACATGAAAAAAACAAACAAAATAACAATGTTGATAAAAGTTGATAAAAAGTATTACATGTACATTCAAATATAAATATGTTCGTTTTATCATGACACTTCTCACTGTAAGTAGGCCAGTGAAATAATAGTGTCTTAAATGAATCGCCCGCATCACGAAAAAAAAACATGTACTTTACCACCGAACGTTAGGAAAGTTTCCAGGAGTAGTAGAACGCAGCTGTCTGTTTCTTAACAAAATTATGTTTTTGTCAGTCATATTTAAAGAAAACAAACATCCCAAATGTGTAAAAGCTTGCATTATTCTAATGTAACAAATTTTCTTATTGTACAACAGAAAATATGAGGAAATAGTGAATGATTATCAGCGTCACAAACCCCAGACGGGGAGCAGCACGTATACACTAAAGGGGTCCGTGCGTGACCCTGGTGACCTTTGTAAATGCTGGCACATGATGTAACAGGAATTATCACATTGTCAGCGACAGAACTGCGAAGCCCGCAAACCCAGATATACAAAATCCATTTTCCTATTTTCTCATTCCTCATCTTGAAGGGAAAGGCGATGGCCAAGAATCTCTCCATGCTTATGAGCAGGAGCTTCAGAAACTGCACACCGCTGCACAGAAAGAAGGTGAACTGCCGCAGGCAACACGGAAAGAGCCCAACAGAGTCTCCAATTAAAGACAGTAAAAACACCGGTGAATTTAAAGAACATCTGAGAAGAGCCACGGTGGATAAATTCAACAGCAGCGCATATGGATGTCTGCAAACTTTTGCTTCTATAGCGAATAAAACCAGCACGTTTTCTGAGGATCCAAATAAAAATGTCAAACTAAGGAGAAAGGAATTAAAGATCAGAAAGAGCGTGCTGGATGGCTCATTCCCGGATTTTGTACTCACATTAGGTGTTATATTTCCCATTGCATAAACTTGCATGTTGTTCAACAGTTACATGTCCCTGACTGTCCTGCATGTTCGATACAGGTATAGTTTGGGGGTTGAATGAGCTTCTGACTCTCCCATCCCCACCCCCCTCTTATTTCCCCCATCTCATCCTAAGTGACCTTTATTTTCAAGTGTATACCATAAGCAGCAATTAGCATAAGTAAATATGAGATATGAACCGAAGTATTTCTAAATTTCAAACAAATGTTTTCAATTGATAATCATTTTCAAACATTTAACCTCTAAAAACAGAGATAGGCCTAGTTACATTTAGTTATATTTTAGAAAAAAAACAGTGCAGCATAGGCCACTGTTGTAAAAAAATATGATGGGTTACCCTCCCTAACCAGATCTGCATACTATTCTTTTTGTGTGTGTGTGAAGGGAAAACATTATATCATAAGGCCAAATATTGATTTCTCACCAACAAAAGCAAGAATAGATTCTAGTTTCAAACTCACAACCGGACTCACCCAGTGTAGCTATCATAACATGCATGGTATTGTTTTTTTTTGTTGTTGTTGTTGTTTTTAATAAAGGTATATTTCGCCTAAAATCTTGTTTAGATTCAATGACCACTGTATTGCTAGTCAAAACGGGACAAACTAATCGAGAGATTTGTCCACTAGTGGCGCTTAAGGTTCGTCTGTATGGTTAACATTCATCACAGGTCCAGGAGAATTATTGAAGATTCGACATCGAAACCCTCGATGTTTTGATAGCTTTTTAATAGTTGGCAAACATATTTTGAACTGAACTTATATTTGCGCTCTTTTTTAATTTCTGGATGAAATTATTTTACATTTCCAGCACTGGAACGCATTTTTATCACTCATAATCACTCTCAGACAGCCTAAAGCCTGTTTTATGCTTCTGCGTCGAATCGACGGCGTACCAACGCAGAGCCCTCTGAGTCGCCGCAAACCCCTCTCCGACCCCTACGCCGTAGCTCGACGTGCCCCTCCAAAAAATTGTAACTACGCGTCGAGGCGACGCAGACCGCAAGGGCTGTGATTGGTCAGATTCAACGCGATGCAACGCAACCCTCTTAGTAATCGTTAACATTTTCATAAGTCACAGTCATTTCATTTCAAAAAAAATTCTCAGTAGCCTAACTGTAGTGGATTAGTTACATTTATTTTGTAATTAAATTACGTAACTCTGTTACAAGTAACTACTCCCCAACACTGCTCACACATTTTCTTACCAAACGGATATAAAAGGTTGACTTGAGTTATAACATGTAAACTATTATTTAAATATTTGACTACTGAAATTAACCAATCAGAATAAATTATTACAGAGAGCCACTGAGGCTGTAATTCTAAACACAAGGTCATTTAACCGTTTAATCTTGTATTTTTACTCAGTCTCTTAGCTTATTCTGGGGGTCTTTGATTTGGAGAGCACTTTACAGCTGCTAATCAGTCCCAACATCATGTAGGATATTCAGATTAGTGGGCGTGGCTTCTCTGATTGCAGCTAAAAACACTTAAAAGTTTATATTTCCATGTGCAAAATCTACATTGTTCTCAATGTTAGTTTTAAATATTTCAACATAATTGTAGTTAGTTAATAAAATATTTACGATTTGATGGCACATTTTAAGAATTAATTTTTATTAGAGAACTGCATGAATATGTACACAATGCAAATGGTAACAGTACAAAGGCCAAAATTCATATACATGATACCAACTTTTAGTGCTTCATCATTTCATTCATGTATACAGAATTCATATAGAATGCAGTCATCCAGTTATAGGGTGAATGGTGATAATATGAATTGTAATATTCAGCCCAGGCTCTGTATGAACTCCAATAATCCTGTCCAGCCACTTCCTCTTCCAGTTCATCAGTCTCATCCTTTCTCCACTTCAGTCCTGCAGAGGCAGCCTTTCTGCTGGATTTGGAGGATGGTCTGTGTTTCTGGGGAGGGAGATTCTGGGATTGAGGTTTACAAGGCCTTTGCTTGTTTCTGCTGGACTGTTGTGACACTCTGGCTGAAGGTAAAGAGGATTCATTTGATTCCGGATCATTGTGTACATGTGAGACTCTTTTGTCTGGAAGAGGAAGTGTGTGATGTGAAGAGCTGTTGGGGACTGAAGAGCTTGATTCACTTTCGACCTCCATCTCTGACTCTGAAGAGGAATCATCAGATGACACGGAAAGAGTCTTTTGATCAGAAACCTCCTGGGGTGGAGGAAGATCTTGATAGGACTGTGATTCTTTTACAGTATCTGATTTATAAGCCTCATCATCACCATGGCTGTTATGCAGTTCATTAACTGCATCTCGACTCTTGTTGAAATCGTCATACTGGCGAATGACTTCAACGGATCTTCCCAGACCTTCTGTTATGAAGGTCTCATAATCTGCCACAGCCTCGTTGAAGGTCATAAACTTTTGTGCCTGCAACTTAAAGGAGGACAGTGGAGGAATTCTGGGAAGGGTGTCATTCGGCTGTCTCTGAGTAGGAGTTGAGTCATGTTGTATGTTTGTAGCAGATGGCAATGGTTTTTGTCTCTTAGGTTTGGGAGAGTGATTTTTAGCCTTGGTTTCAGTTCCACAGTAGGATTTATCACCTGTGGCCCGTTCTGTGATGACCGCAGAGATGTGAGTCTCTCTGGAGGGTTTAGATGTTGTCTGTTCAGATTTAGCTTGTTTCTTTTTCTCCGGTTTGGGAGTGTCAGGAATTTTGTGAGTGGGTTTTGAAGGAGGCTCAATGATCACATCCCAGTCACAAGTCTCTTCCATGATCCCTGGAGGGATTGGATCTGTGAAAGAAACATTTATGAACTCTGATTTATTAACACGTTTCACAGCCTTCACTTTAAGTTAAAAGTAATATTCCAGGTTCCATAGAAGTTATCAACAGCATTAGTGGTATGATGCTGATTGCCAAAACACATTTAAATTTTTTCTTAGAAAAATACACAGCAATTTTTAGGGGATTTAAAAGCAGGAAAGGTTATAATTTCATAAGAACCCTATTTTGGTGGTGTTGTGTTAAGTTACATTAATACAGAAAGTGATTTTTCTCACACCACAGTCACGTTAAAACGCATATTGATTTTGTCTTCAAGATATATTATAGTGAGCATTTTAATATAATGTTTATTTGAATTTTATTTACATTTTATATGTTATTTAAATTTAACATCATTTGAGCATTTTGCATAAATGTAATATTCTGAGTTTACGGATCAGTTCCATTCACTTCCATTGTAAATACCTCACTGTAACCCAGACTTTTGCTTTTAAAAGGAAGGAATTAGTGAAAATTAATTTGTGATAATCAACATTATACCACAAATGCTGTTGGTTGAGCTTAACTTGCACTGAACCTGGAATATTCCTTAAATGACAGATGACTTAATAAAGTTTTACTTCCTCTCTACCTGGTAAATGAGTGAGATTCAGAGAACATTTCTGAGCAATGGCCATCATCTTGTTCTCCTCCTCACCATGGCAACAGTAAGTCACAGCAACCCCTAGAGTGCCTGAAACACAATAGACCGAGGTCACAGTACTGATCGAGTCCATTTTCTAGAATGCTGATGAGAATGAAGAGTGAGTTCATCCACAACATCACGTTCAGGTTTCAATTATGAATTCTGATTCTGGAGTGCTGCGGTCATTAAAAAGCTCTTGATGCGGTTGTGTTTAGCAGCTAATTATGCAACTGATTGCTGTAGTTGCCCTTTCAGACTCTGACCCCTGCCAGACTGTCTCAGAACAGATCTCTGATTAAGCACTCTCATGTAAATGCCCAAGACACACATTAATTAAAAACACAGAGATGTGGCTTCACATATACAGTCATGGTCAAAATTGATGGCACCCCTGGTAAATATGATCAAAACTGGCTGTAAAAAATTAATTTGCATTGTTTATCCTTTTGATCTTTCATTCAAAAAAATTTGCAAAATTCTAACCTTTCATTGAAGTAAAAGAATTGAAAGTGGGGGGGAAAACACATTATGAAATAAATGTTTTTCTCCAAAACACGTTGGCCACAATTATTGGGACCCCTAGAATTTTTTACGAGTAAAATATCTCTGAAGTATATTCCCATTAATATTTACCTTTTTTAGCACACCAGGGTGACTAGGAACATGAAATTGTCCAGCCCTGGCTTCGTGTTTCACAGGAGTTTAAATATGAGGAAACACAAATGCCAAATCCCCTTAATCATTCATCAGAATGAGTAAAACCAAATAATATAGTTCTGATGTGCATTAAAAGATCGTTGACCATCACAAAATAGAAAGTGGCTGTAAGAAAATAGCTAAAGAATTGAAAATCCCCATTTTGACCATCAGGGCAATAATTAAGAAGTTCCAATCAACTAAAGATGTTACGAATCTGCCAGGAAGAGGACGTGTGTCTATATTGATTTAATGCACGGCGAGGAGGAGAGTTTGAGTGGCCAAAGACTCTTCAAGGATCACAAATGGAGAATTGCAGAGATTAGTTGAGTCTTGGGGGTCAGAGAGCCACAAAAAAAAAAAACTACATCACCACATGTTGTTTGGGAGGGTTTCAAGAAAAATCCTCCTTGCACATCCAAAAACAAACTCCAGTATTCAATTGTCAGACATGACTGGAACTTCAAACGGCACAGGCTTCTGTGGTCAGATGAAACTAAAAAAAGATCTTTTTGCCAGCAAACACACTAGATGGGTTTGGTGCGCACAAGGATAAAAAGTACCCCATGTGTACAATTGAATATACCATTGGATCTTTAATGTTGTGGGCATATTTTTCTGCTGGAGGTCCTGGACTTCTTGTTCAGATACATGGCATCGTGGATTCTATCAAATATCAACAGATAAAAAATCTAAACCTGACGCCTTCTGCTAGAAATCTTATAATGGGCCGTGGTTGGATCTTCCATGAGGACAATGATCCAAAACAAACATCAAAATCAACACAAAAATGTGTTACGGAGCACAAAATGAAGCTTCTGCCATGACCGTCCCAGTTCCCTGACCTGATGAGTGGCTGAACTGAAGAGGAGAAGCACAAACATGGATCTGGGAATCTGAAGGATCTGGAGAGATTCTGTATGGAGGAATGGTCTCTGATCTCAGGCCAGGTGTTCTCCAAACTCATCAGGCATTATAGGAGAAGACTCAGAGCTGGTATCTTGTCAAAAGGAGATTGCAAAAAGTATTTAATAAAAGGGTGCCAATAATTGTGGCCAACGTGTTTTGGAGAAAACCATTTATTTCATAATGTGATTTCCTCCCCACTTTCAATTATTTTACTTCAATGAAAGGTTAGAATTTAGCAAATTTTTTGAATGAAAGATCAAAAGGATAAACAATGCAGATTTATTTTTTTACAGCCAGTTTTGATCATATTTACCAGGGGTGCCATCAATTTTGACCATGACTGTATATGTGCTTAATTGTTTTATAACTGAACACACCAAATCGTCCAGCGCGACCAATACGGTGCATGTAGGTCTCCCAGTCCTGAGGAACATCCAGATTAATCACCAAGTTCACCTTCTCAGCATCAATACCACGTGACGTCTGTGGAAGAGACAGATTTATAAAAGAGGAAATGTTACATTAAACATGGGATGTTTTCCAGTGTAGGTGTTATAATAGGTTGAAATCCTCACCAGATCGGTGGATATTAAAACTCGACACTGATACTGCTTCAGCTTCCACATCGCCTCTAACCTCTGGTCTTGACTTAAACCACCTACAAGCAAAACAAACACAAAGGGTTTAAACATAATAACCATTAATAATGGCTTTCATACATTTACATGCCCATGTTCTAAGTTCTTATTTACATCATTCTGATCCAAATCCTAGTGAGTGTGTCTGAAGAAAACTGTTGTTATAAAACTAAAAATACTCTGAAAAGTATATATTTTTTCTCAATTTCTGTGGGCGGTTTATTTTATGCTAAGTGTATATACAATTAGAGTATTGAAATCAATTGTGTATCTGAATTGGGGCAATTCAACAAAAAAAGTTTTTGCCTTTCACTGTGCTGCTTTTCCATTACTTATTAGAGCTGCATTTGGATAAATTGAGAATAAATTTTTTGTTTCAAATAGAGATCACGATTCTGAACTGACACCTAAACAATATAACATGTAAATGTACTAGAGGCTCTGACAAAATATTAATTTCTGCTATTTAATTAATATGAATGAATTATTTTGGTGGGGAAAAAAAATCGGTTTCAATGAATGATTCAATGACTCGCTCATAAATACTTCACTACAGTGTTTTTGAACGAATCTCTTGAATGAATGATTCAATGACAAATACATTTTTAACAATCACTTGTCGCCACCTACTGGCATAACATAAAGGATTCATAAAGGTATTAAAGCGTTGTGAAGCAGTGTATCAAACATCCTCGTGACTACAAATCATTCATGGAACAGTTAGGAAGCTGTCGTAAAAGTAAAAGCATGTTCAATAGAACATTTTTGAAAGAGACTCAAGGAGAAACTCACCTGAGATGCAGACCGCAGGCAAACCTTTGGAGGAGAGGATATCAGCCAGGTGCTGAGCTCTGCAGAACAACAGCTCAACTCAGTCTTTCATTACTTTCAATAAAGATCACATCACTTTTGGAAATAGAAGTCTTTGAACAATAATGACCAGCGCTTGATCTGTTAAGATGCAGTCGCATTTCTGTGAAATTTAGCTGATGAAAATGTAGTCATTTAAATAGAAATCTGCATTTTTGGAAGTTTTGCACAAAATGCAGAAAAGCTCCCTTATGCAGATTTCGCTCATATTCAAGTTGAATTTGAAAATATTCTAATTCCCTGAATTCGTTCTGCTGACCAACAGAGAGCTGCTTGGCTTTAATGTGACTGTACCTTTACTCATCACAGCCATCAGAATGTTTTCAGAGTAATGAAGTAATTGGAAAGGTGTGAGGAAACAGCTCTTGCCTGGTATGGAGGTTTGAAAACACCAGCGCTTGGTTAAATGGGATTTTGCTGAAAAGTTCAAGAAGACTTTGAACCTTCTCCTCAAAGATTTTATGAGGCAATGAATGAGATGGAACAATCTTATAGTACTGTTTTAGTCCTGGAGAAGAGAGTACAACAAGAACGATGCTGTTATTATGCACAGACTGTTTCAATCCACAATTAAAATTATATTTAAACAAAATAAACTAATCAAAAAGCACTGCAAACTGACCAAGGAGTCCAGGGTCTGTTGGGTTCAGTCGCACAAACGTCGGCTCTCTCATGTATCTTGACAGGTGTTGTGCTAAAGATTCTGGGTAGGTGGCAGAAAGGGCCAACATTTGTTTATTTGCTGGTAGAGAGGAGAATATCCAGCTAACACAGAAAACACAAAGATCAGTTAATTCCAACCAGTTGAATTACAACACAGAACAGTCTCTGAATCAAAATGCACCTATTCAACTCTTACTTGATCTGCTCCTGAAAGCTGCTGCTGATTTCATCCTCCAGCAGTTTATCAGCCTCATCCAAAACAAACAAGCGAACGGAGGACGTAATGAGGGCTTCCATCTCAATCAGCTGCTTAATACGACCTACAAATACAACACCACTTCATCAATACTGCCTAAAAACATCTAAACCAAACACACTCTCTATTAGAGAAAGCTTTTCTTACTAGGTTAAATAAATAGTATTCCAGACAATTACCCAAGATGAGAAATCTCACACTTTAACAGTTATTTATTAACAGACATCTTTTAATAGCATCCGACTTCAGAAGTATTTTATTAGCGACGACTTTTTGGGACTTTAGCTTATTCACCGTATCCCCCAGAGTTAGATACGTCCATAGATAGCCTTTTCATCTCTGTACATGCTGTAACTGTCTGACGCACCCACAGCTAGCCTAGCTTAGCACAAAGACTGGAAGTAAATGGCTCCAGCTAGCATACTGCTCCCAATAAGTGACAAAATAACACCAACATTTTCTTATTTATATGTTGTGATTTATATAGTCACAGTGTGTCCAAATAACAAAGTCATATGAGAGACAGCTATCTTTTAACCGTATACATACTGGGAACTACATTATCAGAGGGCGAAGCACTGCTACTTGGTGCAGCACCTGAGAAGCCCTGTGGTGAGGGGCAGAGAGTTCGCTCAGTGTTGCGCTAATCACTCCGCCCAAGTAGCAGTGCTTCGCCCTCTGAGAATATAGTTCCCAGTATGTATACGGTTAAAAGATAGCTGTGTCTCATATGACCTTGTTATTTGTACACACTGTGACTTTTCAAATCACAACATATAAATAGGAAAATGTTGGCGTTATTTTGTCACTTATTGGAAGCAGTATGCTAGCTGGAGCCATTTACTTCCAGTCTTTGTGCTAAGCTAGGCTAGCGTTGGGTGTGTCAGGGTACAAAGTGTATGAATGGACTTATCTAACTCTGGGGGATACGGTGAATAAGCTCAAGTCCCAAAAAGTCAGCATGTTCCTTTAAAGTAGCAATGAAATGGAAGTAGTGATAGATATTTTCTTCCATATTGTGATGTACATGTGAGTGAAAGGGAATATCAAAAAAGAGGGGGAAAAAGTAGAGCAGCACTTGGTTCAATCCATCGGTTGTCGAGGATAGAGGCAGATGTGAATGCGTGCTTGCAGTAGATTGAAAGAAAGGGGCAGGGTTTGAGCGGACTAAATGATTGGAGAACTCCAGCATAGGCTACATCACCAGATAAAAGTCGGTCACTTTCAACGGTAGATTGAATACTGACATTTTGATTGAAAATTGAGGTTAAAAAAATTAAACATGCATGCATGAATTGTTCAAATTAAGATAATGATGCCATTGCTGCATTTTCATTTCATGCCAACGTTTCTGTTTATAGACCTTATCATGCCTGGTTCAGAACCAGGCATTAGAGCAGTGCCATGAAAGCGAAGCTGAGACTTAGTGTTTTCCATGGCATCCACTGTTAAAAGCTGTATACGGCTCCTAATTTTCCACAGCTCATATTGTCAGGAGTTTTTGCCTACTTGAAATGTCTTGGAAATATATTTTTGCAGTGTTTTCGTCAGACATGAACAAAGAAATCTTAATACGCTATATTACCTAATATAAACAAAGTTAGTTATAATTGTATTCCAACTAAAGGCTGGAATAGCCTACACTACATTACTTTTAAAATCTGAACATATTTTAAACCACTAGGCATCATATGCTTGCTGACTTTGCAAATAGTTCTAGAGAAAAACTGGGCATCATACACTAAACGACTGAGGATCACACACTACCAGACTTTCAAATCGTTCTGAACACAACAAACACACACAGAAACTCACACACTATGAGACGCATGACAGATCAGGGTTTCTACAAGTATCTTCAAATGAAATTTAATGCCTTTTTAATGCCTTTTTAATGCCATTTTAAAAGGTTTTAATGCCATATACGACCCATGACTAACCACGTATATATATATATATATATATAATTTTTTTTTTCTTTTTTTCTGGAACACATAGGTGTAATTTGCGGGTGGGACACGTCGATTGTCCCCACCATTTTTTAAACATCTCGCGGCGTATAGGACGGGTCGCAGGAATGGTGGTGTTTCATTAGTAATATTATTATTAGTGTTTTTGTTGTTGTCATTAATAATTGCTCACACTTGCAAAAGAGAAGATTTGACATGGCACTGACAATTCAACCAAATAAAAAAAGTGTTTATTCTCTTCCTCTTCTACCGGCACCGTCTCCTCCACTAATGGGCCCTTTTCGACACCTTCTCTGGGCCAGCATCCTCTAACATGGCCTTATCAGGGGGCTTTACTCGCAGGGCGAATGAGAGCATGCTTAATTGCTTTTTACCTGACATCTTTGAAAGACAGATGCAATGACTAATGCATCCATGGCCCGGATATAATTATAAAATATGACATGATTTTAAAAGTGACCTATAACATCGACTATGCAATACGCTTTAATTTATTTAGTGCTTATAAAATTATTAAGCCTATTTGGAGAGAGAGATGTTTATAATGTGACAATATGTCAGTCATCATGTGATAACGAAAATATGACAAGGCCTAGACTACTTGTTCTGAGCAGGTGTTGTCAGTGAACAGGCTGTAGAACTGTTGTCTAAGTTACAGACACTCATAAAAAAACTGATGCTAATTATCTGGGAAACGTTTCTCTAACAGCAGTCAAGTTACAATTGTTTGTGTCAAACAAGTTGTGAATTTTTTGTAACATTAAAACAGGAGATCATGACTTATCTTGAATCTTACCCAGATACAATAGTGCTATTTTCTAATTGGCTAATGTGTAGACACTTTCTTTTTTTTTGATTGGCTGATAAGTGGCAGGCTCGACTAGTAAGAACTGCAGGGGAGACGCGCTTGATTCCTGTCGGTTCCATAGTGAGAGTGGCGCGGCCAGAGACATTTGCGGCGCTGCGGCATATTCAATATATTATAAAGAGTTTTTCAGCGTAAGAAATACAATGTGATCATGACAAAAGACCGAAATGAGTGACTGTCACGCTCAATGCGTGACACTTGAGAGCCCTGCGTCAAAGAGTATAGAAGAACAATATACGTTCTTTGCCTGCGTTCTGTTGTGGCTCGTGCACAACATTTCTCTCGGACGCGCACTTCAATCCGTTGCGGAGAGACTCTTTTTGTTACGGTGAAATCACAAAACATAATGCACACAAACATGTCAGTGCTTGATATACAACCACTAATAAACAATCGGTTTAAAAAAAAAAAAAACTTCTTTCTGCGGATTACAACCCAAAACTTCTGACATTCTTGACAAAAGTTCTGCAACTAGACCATTAAAGTACATGCGTGTAACAGTCGGGTCTATTCTCACTACTAGCAACATATATTATATCTCATTAAACGACAAATTAAACACAATGTACTATTTACATCTAACGCCGATTTGTGGCCGTCACGCGGCATATGGGATTTTACGGCGCTGATTCCCATTGTTCCCAACTTTAAATACTCTTTTACAAACGCCGCAAAATCCTTCATCATTTTCACCACTAACAGGCTGCAACCATGCCTTAAAAGTTTTGTTTTCCAGGCACTTTGGCTGGAATTTGCACGTTCCCATTTTTTCAAGGTTCAGACCATGGTTCAGACCTCTCCACCGCTGTACAACAGACCCGCGTCACCTCCGCATCACGGCACTTTTGCTCCCGCCGGAAGCGATATTTTTTTTCACAGGATGGTAGGGGAAGACTCATTAATATTCATTAGGGAACTCATCTCTGATTGGTCTTAACCCCAGTGACTGGTAGGTTTAGGGGCGGGGTTAGGGGTAGGTCCTCAGACCCCCAGTGACGGGTAGGTTTAGGGGCGGGGTTAGGGGGTAGGTCATCAGACCAATCAGGGATGAGTTCCCTAATGAATATTAATGAGTCTTCCCCTACCATCCTGTGAAAAAAAATATCGCCCGCCGGAAGCAATTACTAAACTGGTTCCACGAATTTATCACACGAACGTACATATTTTGCGACAGCAAATACAAATGATTATTTATGAAGGCTATATTCAAATAAATTTATATAAAATTCTCTTCAAAACCATAAAAAAATTTAATGCCTCTAAGAATCAAATTTAATGCTTTTTAATGCCTTTTAAGGCCTTAATTTTCGCAAAATCCATTTAATGACTTTTAATGCTTTTTAATGCCCCGCGGAAACCCTGCAGATGAAACAAACATGGATGTGCAGGCAGTGGCGGATCTAGAGATTTTTTCCTGGGGTGGCAAAGGGGTGGCATGCGGTTTCAGGAGGGGGGCCATGGACATTATTCATAATTTAAAATACTACGGTTTTCATTGAATGTGGTTTGTTCTCACTACATTACACAGAGTGGGAGTCAAATCAGAGATGTAGCTGGGTTTTTGGATGGTGTGGGTCTTAATTTGTGAATTGTGGACCCTGTGTAATCATTATCAACAGTCTGTGTAAACAGTCTTGTCTCAAAAAATATTAAACATTAGGCTCAGACATAAATAGTGATAGTTCTAGGGCTGTCAATCTTCCTCTATAATACTATTCGAATTCCATTCCTTATTTAATTTAATATTCGAATATTAAATGCTCAAATTCATCCTATTATTAATATTTACGACATTACACTGGTTTATGGATCGCCAATGCCACTATAGCATGTGGTTGTTGTTACACGTTCTGTCCACTAGAGGGACATCTAATAAACATGTTATTCGTGCTAAATATGGTTGAAGCGCTTCCGATGGTTTTCAGCTAATATCTCCGCGAAAACACCACCAAAAATTCTGAAACTTATATTGTTCTTTTCAGTTCGACTAGACGGTTCCAACGAGCTCGCCAAATCCGTTGAGTTTTTTTGTGTTTTTCGCTTCACGGGCGCTTTTTATGTCGTTAAACATTTACCATTTTTGACAGTATTGTTATGATGTTACAACGTGGATTGGAACCGAGAGTTGTCATCCAGTCTCTTTGGTAGAGAGAGAGACGAGGAAAACAAACAAGCATGCAAATGGAAATTATCGCGTCTGGAAAAATGGTTGAGCTCATTTTTTTATAGTGCGATTAATTTGATTGACTATCGCGACAGGCCTACGCACTAATTTAAACACACAAAGAGCTAGACCAGAGACAATTTGGCTAGACTAACGTTAGACCCTTATCTGACCTGACGATCATAGAAAAATTCAATGAGACAACAAAGTATTGCGGATGTAAATAACGTAACAATGTGATTGTTGCTGGGTTAACTGTCTGCTATGGACTTTTTCAAACTAATTACCTCTAAACTCACTGCTAACTGCTTATCAGCCTCTCTTCTCCGAGACACTGCGTACTGCAGACAGATACACTGTGCAGAGCCTGCCCTGGCTGCCCTGCTGGCGCGGCGGCGTGACTGCTGAAATTTCGCGGGGGTCGCTGCCGTGCTGGTGATGGGTGAAACCATTGTGAGGGGGAGGGGATTCTAAATCGGCGATTTCTGTTTTAGAGGAGTTTGGTGCGGGTCTCCTTGGCCTTTAACGTGTAGGCTATGAACATAAAATATACTTAAAAATACTATCTGATTTAAAAATGGGGTGGCAACAGGGGTGGCAAGACTGATCCCAGGGGTGGCAGCTGCCACCCTTTGCCACCCCGTAGATCCGCCACTGTGTGCAGGAGATGACAGCAGTAGTTGTGTTGAGTCTCAAAAAATAAAATGAGCCAAGCGCATCTGGTCCTGGGTGGGCAGACACAGTCAGTAAATGGATGATAGGAGTTACAGATGAGTGGTGCTGTCAGTCGTTTTATCTCTGCTGAGAAGTCAAATATTGAGGCTAATTTTGTTACGTGTGTGCTGTTAATTTACTTTTGTATTGTTATCGTATTTGTATTGTATTTTATTGCAATACTAGTAGATAGAGGACAGCTTTGGATTCAGTAACGACGCGTCATACTCTGCGATAGGTGTTCTAAAATCAGCTCAAAATATCAAACATGTTTTGCTATCTACCGACTGGAATGGAATCATAGTATAAGCTAAAATATCAGAGTCTGTGCCCATCACACATTAAACGATTTTCTGTGAAATCTGTCAACCCTGATTGACTGGCAGACTTTCAGCAACTATTATTGACTTATCCAGACTGCAAATCGGGGCAAAAATCTGAGCAAAAGTAGTGTAGTGTATTACAGCCTTCATTTATCTGTCAAGAAAATAATTTTGACTAGCTCAAACCTGGTGAACCAATGGCAATGTGGCATTTCTTCAGGTGCAGTTTATCTTGACTGACAGGTCGTCCGCCAATGAACACATGGCACTGCAAGCCCTCCATAGCGCTGCCTATTGCCATGACAACAGCATGAATCTGCACTGCAATCTCCCGAGTGGGGGCTAGAACCAGCACCTGACGGGACAAGAGAAGGGTGCATTATCACAAAACAAGCACACACTTGTGTTTTAGGTCCTTATATTTTACTTAAGATATTAAAAGTCTTTACGATCTTCATACTGTCTATATATGTTCTTATAATATAAAAACAATTATCACAGAACATTAATTAGTAATATAACACATTTTGTAAAATATCCTAAAATGTGCTCAGATTAATACCTGTGTGGTTGTGTTTTCCAGTATAAGAGAGTCCAAAGCGATGGTGGTGAACACACAGGTTTTTCCTGTGCCAGATTTGGCTTGAACAATGAGGTCTGAATAGAAGAAAACAACAATAAACATTATTTCCTTCAAATGGTTCATGAAGTTACAGGCATATAATTGTATTGATAAACTACACTCAATAATATACTACATATTACACCAAAGAGCAGACGGTCATTTGGTATGTTATAATTAATGACAAAAAAGTACGTTTCGGCTTGTTATGGTATTGTTTCGAGTTTTATCAGGCCTCGTACCGAGTCCACATCTTCCCAGCGGGATTGCCTTCAGCTGGATGGGAGAAGGTCTTTGAAAGCCAGAGGCAGATAAACCCTCAAGCACGGGTTTTGAGAGGAGTAAAGAACTGAACTCGACACCGCCGTTATTTAGAACATCATCTGTCCGAGTTCTGGATTGCAGTTCATGCGCTGCTTTCTTGGGAGCAGCCATGTTTATATTGCGACTACGTTCTGTTCTTCGGCGCTAAATAAATGAGTTGAGCAGAGAATACCTGCGCCTCCCTGTGCACATAAACAGAACCGCAGCTTAAAATACCACCAACATGCTGCAGAGGGCGACAAACACACTTGCATGACATAAGCAAATAAAATAAAATCCTGATGGAGACAGAATTGAATCTTTCCAATTGAATTTGAATCTTCAATTGAATCTTTTCAATTCTGAAAGTAAATTTTTTACTAAATTAAAGCTGAAATTACATTTAAAGCAAATTTCGGAAAAAAAATATCACATCGAAGAATGCTTTTTTTTTTTTTACTTTACTTTTGTTTGACTGTTCAGATTTACTGGGCAGAAATTCATCTTTAACACTGGCATAAACAGATACATCCGACAACACTGTACAACCACATTATATACCACATAATAAAACACATGTGGCACACATTTATCTCTATAAGAAACATGATTAAAACAAATTAATACAATCTGCATAAATAAGAACACATGCTTATGCATACACACGTTCGTACACCTATTAACTTTTACTGATTTAAAGTAATTTGATTTATTTATTTTTTTTAAACAGTCACCGCCAATGGAACAAATTATCTTTTATAAATGTTCTTTTTAGCAAACAGTATTCGCAGCCTGCGCCCCAAAGGGCGGGCCTGAAAACATGAGTGGAGGGGATGGGTCTGCATGGTCTGAATATAGCCTACTGCTGTTGCCTTTTTCTTTATAAAATGTGAAAACAAGCTCTTGCAGGCCGGTGATCTTATTTGCTTCGTCAATTACTCTTATTAATTTATTCTTCTGTCTCATTGTTAAATATATTATAAGTTAAAATACTTTTGATCATCGATCTGTAACCAGATCCGCCTATCAATGCTAACATTTCTGAGTAGAACCTAAATGCTGTCTTGTTTTCTTATCCACATTCTTATGATCCACATTTTCCTGGAATGAGAGCTTGTCATCAATAATTATACCCAAATATTTAAAATTTTAAACTTGCTCTACCTATAGCCTACACATTTTATAATAACTTGTTCATATGAGGCCAACCTACTTTCCTATTTTGATTCCCACAGAATAATTCCTTTCTCTTCTCAATGTTCTGTAGATTACCGTTGTCAATAGGGTTGCCACCCGTCCCTTAAAATACGGAATCGTCCCGTATTTACAAGTAAAATGATGCGTCCCGTATCAAATCAATAAGGGACGCGATTTGTCCCGTATTTTACATAAGGCCCACACATAGTTGAATAAAAACTTCAAACCTGCTTTAAACCAATGCACGACAAGTCAAAAGAGAGCGCGCTGCTTGTGAATGTCCTGAATGTGACTCACAGAAAGACGCGCGCCAGTAGCGCATGCACAGGCCGCGCGAAAGAATACAGTTCTCTTTCGCGCTTGAACGAACAATGACACACACTATTATGCCAAAATGTCATTTGTCAAGTATTTTCATAACATAAGAGCAGTGTTATGATGGACATAAAGAGTTGTGAGAGAATGAGGCGAGTGTGAGATCCGCGTCTCTGTCAGCAGCGCTCTTAAAGGGCCAGCTATCAATAAAGCTTTCTGTCAGTAATTAGCTGTAATAAGGATTAGTCTATATATAATTTATAATTTATGCAGCGTAGACTGTTTAATAACTTTATTCAATTTCTGTATATGTCCTACCTGTTAGACAGGAAGGGCACAGGTAAATATGACATTTATTATGGGTTTATGTGAGGATTGTTTGAAGTTCACTTAAATTAAAAGCTGTTATATTTTTTGAAGCCTAATAAATGTTTTAAAAAATTGATAGCTATTTATCATTATAGGTGTTATCAATTATTTAGTTGTTATTGCTAGTTTGAGTTGAGAAATACACATTTCAGAATCATCACTAATCTGTGAGTGCATTTGCTTTAGAACCAAACAAGTTGACTCATGAAACCATTTGTTTATTATATCGCAATCACATATCGCAATCGCAATATTGACCTCAATAATCGCAATATGACATTTTCCCCAAATCGTGCAGCCCTAGATCAGACCATAAATTATTGTGATTGGGGGCCGTGAATGGGTGTCCCTTATTTTGCCACACTGAAGGTGGCAACCCTAGTTGTCAAACCCTTTTAATATAGGCCTACTCAAAGGTTGAACAAATGTCTGTTTGGCAAGAAATTAAAACCAAGTCTTTTGATAAAAGAGAGATCATCTACATTGAAGTTTGTTGACAGAAAAAAGCAAAGGGGATCATACACATCCCTGTGGTAACCCCGAATTTAAGACAGTACAATCAGATAGTCCCCTGCCACAAGTCGTCTTTAGGTTCAGTAAGTTTAAAGATAAAATTATGTTTGAAACCTGCTGTGTAATAGATAGATAGATAGATATGCTACTACATGCTATGCAAATAGCCTATAGATATGATAGATAGAACTGAAATAAAAACAAGTTTACAAAATGGATAAAGTTAAGGCTCAACCCCCCTCTAACATCCAATCTATCAGAGTGAATCTTAAGAGAGTTAAAGATGTACTATTATTGCTCTATTGTTATGCATGAACCCCATTCATCATGAACTGACCGCTGGTGTGAAAGCACGACCTGTTTTGTTGAGGGACAACCGTTAGTTAATCCTATTCAGGAACTTTCCCTTTCAGATCACCTCACTTACTTCAGTGCCTTGACTGTAACGTTAGTACCGGGTGCTCCTTCGCCTGTGCGCAGAGGCTGTAATGTCATCTGAATATGTAATCATAACGTGTGTCAGACGTTAGAGAGGAGGAATATTATAGTAACAGCGCTGTTCCGCTGTTCATACCGCACGATTGACCAAAACCAACGCGGGTAAAACCAAAGATAATTTTAACGGTCTCACAGCGGGTAGCGACATGAATTAGATGGAGTTTTAATTAATCAACCTGCGTTTAGTTTTTACATTATTTTAATTTTGTAACTCAGTAGTTATGGGTGAAAAGAGAGCGGAACTCGGCAACATGGACAGAAACCTTCGGCGTCTAAAACATGAACTGGTGAGATTTGCCTGATCTTTTTCTCCCTCTTTCTTTATCTACTTTTACTTACAGCACGTGTGTTTTTACTACACGGATAATATTTGTTATGAGCCCGCGTTTATATATTTTTTATTAAACACAATTTTAATAAATTGAACGTTGATGTTGTTTTGGCCTGGCCGTGCTTGGTTTGAAACAGAGAAACACACAACACAATAAGTACAACCAACCACCTGATTGGAAGCGGTTATTTGAAAATGAGGCCGCTGATTGGCTGGTACTCGCCCTTCTGTGATGATTTAAAATCTGTGTGCTGATTTTATGCTGTCTGTCACACAACAGAAAATCGCTTTTTAGCTCTGTGGCCGGTGGCCCACGATAGGCCTATTGCTGCTTCAGATTTAAACCTCCACCATTGTGGCAAAAAAAAAGAGTGCTGACACAAGTAGTATAACAGCTCAATTTCATGAGATGTTGAAATATTTTAAATGCACTGTGTGCATCCATAATTATGCAAAGCTGCAATAAGGCTACAACCTATAGGAAAGAAAAATCTCAATACATTTGTACATTTAATAATTTAGTAGACGTTTTTATCCAAATAAGCGACTTACAAATGAGGAGAACAATATAGAAGCAATCAAACGAACAAGATGTATAGTTCTGTGATTAATCATGTTAGTCTTGCACAGTAGGCCTATTGCAAGGTTTTTAATAAAGGAAAACATACATAGATAGAATAAAAATACAATAGTAAGTGTTAGTTCTAATAGGTCAAGTGTTGAAGTTGAAACAGATACGTCTATTAACCGTTTATTGAAAGTGGCTTAAGACTCAGCAGGTTGAGTTAGGCATGAGGTGTAGGCTATTTTGTGACACTGCTTAGCTAACTAATCAGCCAATTGTGTGGATGTTATAATACTATATTATATTAGTGTTATTATTATTACCAGTAATTTGTTTCGTTATTTTATCTTCATTTACAAGTAAAAAGGTCACAATTACTGAGCAACCGCCTTGCGCAAACTGGTAATGTCACATGTGACTGGGTTGTAGGCCTACACCGTTGTGCATTTTGGTTGATATATGTATATGCATCTTTTGGTTGATATATGTATGCATATTTTGGGCTTGTTATTTTTTACCTATTAAGGGGTGAAGTGACAACTTATTTCAGTCTCCAAAGTACGGTATCCAGACGCACAGTAAAAAAAAAATCACTTTCTCAGCTACGTCCCCGCCACGCTGCCACTGAGGTCAGCTCCAACACGTCACTGTGACGTGTAACGTCTAATATCTAACGCCTGTATAGAACTTTAATCAGACGCCTGGCCAGCATATACACCTCAGTTCTCCTCTCACACGTGACATGCCTTCTCTTCTCAAAATATATTAGATTTATTTTCATTATTTATTTATTAATTTATTTGTTTATGTTCATTTAAATAACCTTTATGTGCATGATAGCGACTGAAAGTAAAGAGAAAAATGAATAAAAAATAGGTGCTTTCTAGACAGGGCTGAAAGGATGTTACTCACAACCATCAATCATTTGTTGGTGTTTTCCGTGATGTCTGATTAATGCTGCTGTCTGTCTGGGCACATCCCAAAGGAAACTGACACAGGAGAGGCCAGTGACATCACACAATGAGAAAAAGGACCTACGGCTAAATCTGGTGTAACACCGAACATGCCATAACTAGCAAACCGGGCTTATGCACGTAAGAGTGATTATGACAATTAATAGCCTCTGTAAACTTTAAAAACTGAATTTAGGCTATAATATAAAAGTGACATTTATTATTACCTTAATGGCTCTACTGCCCACATAACCAGCTGTCTATGCTATATAACATCCTATGTGAATATCTAAATTAGATTTAAAGGAATGTTTCAGGTCAAATACAACTTAAGCTCTGTGTTTCCTCACACCTAATGACCAACTCAGTAAAATACATGCCTCAGCTGTTCATGACTAACAGTCTAGTCATTTCACCCACATGCCTGTTAGCTCCTACATCTCCCATCATGCCTTGGGATGCAATGTTGCTGTAGAATAGCAGCAGTAGTGCTGCTGTGCTCAGACTGACTGGTGATCGATTACACTTGTAAGGCAGAGAAGGAACAGAAAACAGGGAGTGAGACGAGAGAAGGAAAGGCTGCGAAGGTAAGATTACGGGTTTTATTTGGTGATAGAAGAAAAAGGGTGTTTTAGGGCATTTTAATGGAATTTGTTTAAATTTATTTAAGTAATATTTGAAATCAATAAATACAACTAAACAAAGACTGGAATGCATATAGTATGGAAAATCTAAAATATATTTAAAAATACATTTTTATTATTATCTGCATTTTTAGATTAACGATCTTTAAAGACATACATTATGCCTTTCCGTCAAGATCACTTTAACATATTCACATTTGTCCCCCAAAAAATAAACACAATAAAAATGCACAATCATTTTATCCAAATTTTTTTTTATCCATAATTTTCATCAAGCATTTATGCATGCATCTCTTGTACATAGCATTTCACTATGTACATACAGTATGTATATATATATACATACATACATTTTGGGGTTGGTAATTTGTAATGTTTTTTAAATAAGTCTCTTTGCTCACTAAGGGTGCATTTATTTGATCAAAAATACAGTAATATAGTACATTTATATTACAATTTAAAATAACTTCTATTTTAATAAAAAAAGATGCTGCTATTTTTAAACATATTTTATATTATTATCAATGTTGAAAACAGGTGTGCTGCTTAATATTTTTGTGGAAACTGATACTTTTTTTTTATTAATAGAAAGCTCAAAGGAACAGCATTTATTTTAAAATATATTTTTATAATAACAATGTAAGTCTTTAATATCACTTCTGATCAATTTAATTAATCCTTGCTGAAATAAAAAAACTGACCACAAACTTTAGAATTGTATCAAAGTAGTTTTACAGAAAATAATTCCTCAGTGCTCCCAGTAAGCAATTCAATGCTATTGTGGCAAGAAAAAAAAACAAAAAAACATTGGGATTCTTTTCAGCAGATGCTGAGCCAGGTAGCAGTGATGGCACACTGGGCAGAAATTGCAGACAGTTGGGTGTAATATTGATTTTTGATAATTACTGTGAAGTCAGTGTTATTCATCAGAGTCACAACAGATTTAATTTATTGTTGCTTCATTATGTCATAGTAATTGCTCTCTTGCTTTCTTCCCTTTCCCATTATAGGATTCTTTGTGGCAGCAGTCAGATGAGGGTCTCCACACTCAGATGAATTCTCTGACCGGTGCTCTCCAGGAGCTCAAACTCTTGCAGGTCCAAACTGCGCTGGAGATAAATCAGATAAATCACAGTTCAAGAAAAACCCACCTGGACCAAACACTGAATGTGAAATTACCACAAGAAATTATTTCACAAGAATGTTTCAAGACTGAGCTTACCATGGAAACATCTTTATTCCTCACTAGCTCTCCAGCAGAGAACCGCCATATTCCAAGGTTACACGAACCCAGGAAGGTTCACAGAGGAAGTCTAAGCACTTCTTCCTCTTTTTGCTCTCAGGAAGACACAAACGACAGCCATTTCTCCGCTTACGATTTTGATGACTCCAGCGATTGGACAGCCTCACTGATGAACCACAGCAGAAACAGACAGCCATTGGTGTTGGGAGACAATGTTTTTGCTGATTTGGTCGGGAATTGGCTGGATCTGCCGGATGTTGGAGGTCAGACTGTAGGTGACTCGAGTTTCAAAGACACACTTTTGGAGTCATCATCTAGCAGTCACTCTCAAGATCTCTCCAGGAAAATCTCACTAACCACTAGCATGTTTAAACGGGTCCTACGGCGCGTTCGACCACGGCACCACCATGAAAGCGAAGGGATGGATGTCCGTAAACAACCAAAGATCACATATAGAAAGCCAAAATCAGATGTCAGCAAGCCATTCTGGGGGAGAACAAGAGGACTGAAGAAGAAAACCACGCCCACTCAGGAAGAGGGTGTGGCCTATCTGGGCTCAAAGGGTTTGATAGACAGGGAATGGGCGGAGATTGAAGAGAAGCATCCACCTGTGTATGATTACAGCTCAGCTATGTGGGTTTAAATAACTCTAGAATTACACACACAATTACACACAGTCACAAAAAATACTTTATGATCGTAATTGATGTAAAAGCAAAACTAAGTAGTCAAAACAAAGCAACAAAAAAAATATTACTGTAAACAATAAACCCAAATAGTAATTCAATCTTCTGAATTCATTAATTTTTTCCACTTATTTATTCATTGTATAACTAAATGTAAAGCAAACTTTTAAAGTTGAGTGATAAACACCATTGCTACAGATATGCTTTCTGCTCACTGATCTCACTTTAGAATAGATATATTATATAAAACCTTCTCTATTATATATGTGTTTCCATGATTTTGTCAAATTGACACACCTTTTCAACCCCCACAACGCGGCATCTCATGTATCATCTAGAATTCAGAGTTCGTCACTTGTAAATGTGTCTCTGCTCAGTTATTCATGTGCTGAGAACATAATTATGATATTTCTGCCTCAACTTGAAGTTGAGTTTCTGAGCAATAAAAAAAAAAGGTGTTGAGGTAAGATAGTCCTTCTCCCTCAAGTGAGAGGAGTAGCACTCAACAATTAACTCCAAAGATGTTAGGTAAACAGTTCTGGGATGTGTGTGTGTATTGGAGACGCGAGTATGGCAGAGCAAAATAAACAGAAAAATATTAAGCCATAAGCTACTGTTTCTATGAGGTCCCTTGAAAGTCTATCCTGTTTCTGCTGATGTTTGTTTCTTTGTTTTTAGATTTAGGAGGATGCCTAACTGTCAATCACTCTATGAAAAAGTCCTTATTGGTGCATTTTTTCACAACTGTCTTGCATATAAAAGCTTTGCAAGCATAATGCTGTTTTGTTTGGGACAGAAAAACTATGCAATGACGCCAAATTGCTATGCAAAAATGAAAAAAATGCAAATGCCTTTCTGTTTTATCTGTACCTTCCTGTTCTCTTCTCTCTATATATAAATCACATGGATCTAGGTCTTGCAATAATCTATATACCTGTTCTTGAAGCTATTTTATACATGATGTGATGTGGGAAGCTGTTTTTTAAATAAATGAAAAATAAAATCAAGTTCCTGTACAAGTGAATGCCACGAAGTCTTAGATCAGGAACGTCTGCCTTTGTCATGACTTATTTCTTCACATTACTATGAATTAAGAAACACTTGTGCTGTTTTTCTGCATTTAATACAACATGTAGGCCTGGTTTCACAGACAGGACTAAGATTAAGCCAGGATTAGGCCTTAGTTCAATTAGGACCCTAGCTTTTATAAATATTCCTTAGAAAAAAACATTACTGGTGTACATCTAGAGACTAAACATTGACACTTTTGTATTTTAAGATATGCCAGTGCAAGTTGCTTTCAGTTAAAACAGCTCAAACATATATTTTAGTCTGGGACTAGGCTTAAGCCTTGTCTGTGAAACCGGTGGTATATATGTTGTGCAGCAAGTATAAAATTCACTTAATGCATTCTCTATTTGTAAGATTATTTTATAAAAGTGTAAGATAAGTGGAATTATTTGCATGGCTTCTTAGTGATGTCTCCATCTACAGTAAAGTGAGCCACACTGAAAAGCATCTCTGCAATGGTCTATGTTGGTGAGAAATGGCCATCTGCACATAAAACACCACATCAATATGAAAAACATTTATTTAAATCAATGTCAAAAAAAAGAAATCGCAGCACACATTACTTTAAAAACAAATCAAAAGCCAGCCAGACACTTTGCTTGAAATGTTCAACTAAACCATGGAGTAGAACAAAGAAGAAAAAAAATGAAATATTTGACACATCAAGACTGATTTAACTTGGCAAATGAAGTGTCAAGGACTGACTATTAATAATTGGTTTAGCGGTTATCGGAGGAGAAGTCATCGCTGCATTATAGATCTGATTTCATTCTTCTCCTGCTCAGGCACAAAACGGTTGATATTTATCCCAGGCTGAGCTACAGCCTACCGCAAAAGAAGAAAAGATACTAAAAAATTTTATCTTTAAAAGCTGGAAAATTAATGTAATTTTAATTGTGAAATAAATGCAGTGGCTACAATATATCTTTATCTTCAAGATAGACAGATGCAAATTTCAAATTACCACCCTAAAGAAAAAATAACTTTTTTAATTTTCCAAAATTTTTTGTCAGATGTAAAGAAATGAGTCAAAGTCACTCAGGAAAATTGTTTGAATGAATGAAGGACACAGCTTCTTCTCTGTACAAATGGTTATTGATAGTCCAAACATGATGGGGAAAAAAACATTTCTGATCATTTTATAAACATGAACATGTTTTGAAATGTCCCCTTTCTTTATGTAGGCATTAAGAAAGTCCTGAACCCTCTCCCAGACTGTCTAACCCCCCTTTACCACATCACAGACAGAGCTTTTGCTCCAGACACAGATCCTCATTGTGGAATCTCCTTCAGAAAAAAAATAACAGTAAGCAAAGAGCGGGGGAGGGGGGAGGGGGTAGAGAACATTTTCAAGACTGTTCTGGAAGAAAAGGCAGAGGCTGCATCTCTCTTTTTCTGTCAAGTCTGTGTTATAGTTGAGGAGTCTGTGGTGTTCTGTCTTATTGATTGTTTGGCCAATAACTGTAGAGAGGAACTGGAATGTTGGCCAGCTGGGCAACAGTTCTTCATTTCGGCAATCTGAAAAAGAAAGAGAAGAAGAAAATAATAATGACATCCGCCTGAAACTAACCCCTTCAGCAAGCTGGTAATCCAAAATGTAAATTCAGCATAAGAATAGATACAAGTCTTGAACCAAATGCAGAAATGTTTGAACTCCAGCAGTGGTGCTATTTTTTTAATGGAGCAAAAAACACCATTAAGCCCAAAGTATACTTTGGCCAAAATTATACTTGCTAAAATTAAAATGTAATTTTTTTCATCAGGAGGGTCTGTGGACGTCCGCACACCCCATAAGAGACCAATATTACATTTCTATACTATTTTATTTAAATGGGGTTAAAAATAAAGCACTGAAAAAAAATCAGTTTAAAGGCTACAATTGAATTTAGGCAGTACAGCATTTTAATGTTTGAGATTGGCTAAATATTACATTTAACAGTGTTAAATTATTACTGTTTGAGCTTTAAATGACGGCAAATGTAATCTGAATGTAAAAACAGGATAAATGAGTATGTACAATTAAATATTCAATTTCAACAGATAAAGATAAATCATTTTTAAAACTTCCGCTATACTGTATCATGGATGTTGAGTACTTGATGGTGCATGTACAAATTCCTAATGAATTTCTGATCCACTACCTGGCTCAGAGCTGCTGCAGTGATGCACTTGTGTTACAGCAGGATGCAGTTTGACTTCTTTTTCGCTCTCTTCTTCTCCACCGGCGTCTTTCTGTTTATCTGTCTTACCAGGTCATAAAAGATCTGATATACACACAAAAAAATACTTTTATTAGAGAACTTGGTTTTGTGAAAGTGTTTTTATCTTGATCTGGATAAAGTGCGGTGAACCGTGTCTCACCTCATTGACGTTGATCTTTGATTTGGCAGAAGATTCTAGAAAGGCACAATTACTCCATTGACGAGCAAGATTCTGACCCTGCTCTTTCCCGACCACCCTCTCATCCTCTAAATCGCACTTATTTCCAACCAAGGTCATTGGCACCTAGAAACAAATAGAGAGATACATCCAATGAGTGTGTACAATGCACTTGAATTCGGTTTAGCAGAAATCACACTCACTGACAGTTGACAGAAATGTAATTGATTTTAAAATAGCATGGACAGAAAACATCAGTCTTATATAACGGCACAAAACATTCCCCATGTACAGCAGTACTCATGTTACATTCATTCATATATACACTGTTCAAATGTTTTGTTTTAAGAAATTAATACTATTTTATCAGCAATAGCACATTCAATTTAAATGTTCTCAAAATGCATCTATTCATCCAAGAATCCTAAAAATTGTATCACAGTTCCACAAAAAAAAAATATTAAGCAGTACAACTGTTTTCAACAATGATAATAATCAATCAGCATATTAGAATTATTTCTGAAGGATCATGTGACACTGAAGAGTGGAGTAATGATCCTGAAAATCCAGCTTTGGCATCTCAAGAATAAATTACAATTTAAAATATATAAAACCACTATTTTAAATTGTAATAATATTTCACAATTTTACTTTTTTTACAGTTTTTTTTATCAAATAAATGAAGCCTTGGTCAGCATGAGAGATTTTTTTTTTAATCTTCCTAACTTCAAACTTTTCAACGGTAGTGTATATGCATGCTTAATTTGTTAATGTAATTTGCATAAAGAACCGAAATTGTGCAAGCATGGAAAACTCATACCAAGCAAAGAGCTTTAAATACATAATGTGGGTGCAGTGGTTAAGTAGTGTAGTGTGCCAAAGTGTGAAAGCAGCTTCTGCAAATTTCATGTGTGTCTCTGAGCTCTTGTGCTCTAAATAAAATAAAAATGGTTTTGTGCCTTCTTTGTTTTGCCGTTGCAGGTTAATACTTGCTATGGCTGACATTAACTGGGCTGTCGGTTCATGATTTCTTTTCTTTTTTTTTTGTTACAAAATAAAGATGACATTAAAAATGCCAAAGCATGCACCGCAAATAATAATAATAATTTATTATAATGTGACTCACATCCTCTGTGTCCTTCACCCTCAAAATCTGCTCCCGTAGGTCCTGCAGGTCATTGAAGGTGGACTGTGCAGTGATGGAGTAAACCAGAGCAAAACCCTGACCATTCTTCATGTACAGGTCCCTCATCGCTGTGAACTGCTCCTGTAGGCAAATAATCAATAATCTATTGAGTTCGCATGGAAGACTAAGGCTAGGTTCACACTGTCAGTCCAAATCCGATTATTTGTGCATCCGATTGGAATCTGATCTAAAATGATTAACTATCCACACTGTATATCTCAACTGTTCGGATCTGATTTGTGTCAATGCCGCTTTTCCATTTTCCGTAATATCTGCATTGGGTTCTATGGCAATGACGTTGCGTTGGTACGTGTAGGTATAGTTGTCGTAGTTGATCCGTGATTCATGATCAGTAGGCTACGGGCCAGCAGCTCCCCGGCCAATAACGCTTGTGATTCGCAGATTAATTGCAAAGTTTCACCATCATAGAGTGAGAGTTTATCAATTTGCAAGTCCTGTCAGTTTAAACATCAAGCGCAAGAAGACTGGAACTTGCGTGCTGTTTTCTTTCAGCCTTACTAAAGCGTATTTTTGTCCCGCCAAAGTCTTATTTGACCGGTGAGTCAGTGATACATGATGGTAAAAGGTCGGAAGACCGAAGTTTTTTTTTTGCTGAACTACCGCTGGTTGTGAATGAATGGTTAAAACAACTGATCTGTCCAACACTGAACTCAAGAGACATAACAAATCGGAAACACCTTACAATAAGGTTCCATTTATTAAACTCTAGTTAACTACATTAGTTAACATTCTATTAATATTAGTTTCTATGCGGATTTACTCCATGACAAAACCACCCTAGTCATTCTAGAATTATTCATTCTTTCCAAATAGAGCTATTCAAGTCATCTGGTGAAATTGTTTTTAATATCGCAATATATATTAGCCTGGGAAAACCCAGACAACTTCCGGCAAATTTAGATTTGCTCTGAAAGTTAGTCTGGCGTGAGTGAGGCGTGAGTGAGGCCGGTCTCGCATCTCTCACGGAGGAGCAAAAGCATAAAAGGAGGAGCGACGACGGTGAAGATCGAGAGAGGACAGGCCTGAATTTTATTTGATGTTTTGTTTTATTATGTGTGGCGGGAGTCGACCGTGAGGGACTTTTATTTTGTCATTAAAATGTGTGAATGTTCGCCGGTTTCCACCTCCTCCTTCCCATAACAACGAGCCCTTTTTACCAATATTGTGCAGCCCTACTTGAAACGGATTTGTAAAAATAGCTTTTCGTGGGATTTATTGCCATTCACACTTGCTAAATCTGGATATGCACTGACAGTCTGAACATAGGCTAATAAACTAATTGGCCGGAACAGTTCATGCACCATATTGAACTCACTGTGCCTGCAGTATCCAGGATCTCTAGCATACATTGCTGCCCATCAACCTCAACTTGCTAAAAAAAAAAAGAGGGTGTTAAGCACTGTGTTAATGTATATTCCTATATAGAATATTAATTCAGCTATGCCACTTCAGCAATACCAAAAAGGTTTACTTACCTTTCTATATGAGTCTTCTATTGTAGGGTCGTATTTTTCAACAAATATTCCCTGTACAAACTGGACTGTCTGTGTGAGAAAAGACCAGAATCTCATTCAATCCAAATAAATACTATTGACTAGATTAAAAAACCCACAACAAATACAGTTAGAAACTGTATAAAATGCCCATTCATAATACAACAATGATGTGTACACTTAAATAATCCTGAACTTACCAATGCAGACTTCCCAACGCCACCAGAGCCCAGGACGACAAGCTTATATTCACGCATGCTGAGGCCTGTAGGATTAAATCACAGCACACACACTCAAATCACTTATCAGTGCAATGACAGTTTGAAGCACTCAAAAGGGTTTTGGTTTTCTGACGTGGTTAACAGACCTGAGATTACCAGATGAATGAACGTTAACCATATTTACACCACTTTTTCATAATCTGATTACTGTCAAACCACCATCATCCTCTTCTCCTCTTTTTTTGTCTAGATTGTTGAAAACTTTACTATACACGTTTTATGCACAAACATAAAGAAATAAAGAAATAAAATGTATGTGCTCTCATAAATTAATCAAAAACATTACGTTTTCCTCATATTTCCCTGGTCTTCACAACAATACAACAATAATCCCTCCCCACCCAGCAACCTGTCACTCACATGACCAACTATGCTCTACAATTTTCCTTGTTTGAGAAGCCGTTTCGCAGATATACATCACAATAAGGAAGAAATCATGATTTCAACTTCCATTTCATGCCAACTTTAATTAGCATGTTTTAGTTATGCAGTTTGCATGGTAAAACACCCTTTGACATATTGCCATTTTAATTTCCTCTAAAGAAACAGCACTACAGTCGTGCACATTCCCAGCAAATGTTTTTTAAGGCCTATTTGAGATCATTCAGTTCACTTTAAATTCCAGTATAATCACGGATGAAAATGCATCCAACTGACCAAA
Organism: Semotilus atromaculatus; assembly: GCA_031834385.1. NCBI lineage: Eukaryota > Metazoa > Chordata > Actinopteri > Cypriniformes > Leuciscidae > Semotilus > Semotilus atromaculatus. The sequence continues at coordinate 22,828,982 of JAULUF010000042.1, read as the reverse complement.
CAAACAGCTTATCTACCGCATGCAGATTCAACTGATGCTATGCTAGTGCACCATTTTATTCAGCCTGAAGCAATTAAATCTACAAAAAGATGTTAAATGCTGAACGTCATATGAACAAACAGGAAAGAGGGTCTAATCGAAAAAAACTTTCATTAGTCTTTGTCATCTCATCACTGCTATCCGACCCTCCTAAAATCAGTTACTGGCAGGTGATAAAGGACCATGGAGGTTTGTTTGTGTATTGTCTTATGAGACAGTACACTTAAAGAGAAAGCAATATTTTCAGTGGTTGTGAATATCTTCTAGAAAAATCTAAATAAAGAAAAGCCCCGTGTGTGAATTCAAAAATATCCACATCTCTTCCAGTCACTCCACTCAAAGTGAATCACTAGGCTATAAGCAATAAAAAGGCATAAACAAGATATGAGATTGCATATTCTTCAGACCAGTAAATAATAACAATCTACTAGTTTTACCGGACTAAGTTCCTATACCTTTAAAATCCAAATAAATATTCAGATAGAACTGAAACAGGTGTAAATGTGGAATAACCTATGCCCAATGTCTCCACTCGACAATTCAATAAAATTATAACGTTAGTGTCACCAGGACTGTTTTGTGATCTTAACATGTCACATTATGCAGCTCTTCTATAGCTGTAGGACTATAGACTGCATGAAACATTCCTTTACACTAACAGCTGTAATGTAATTTTGGTCACTTGTCGAATGAAGACCAGTGTGTAGCCTAGGAGTTAATGTGTGCATCAAAACGCAGTATATACATACACTCACAGAGTTTAACTAGTTAACAAGCACATAGTAGTCACATAAAAGCCGTAACGTTAGAGATCAAATATTAAACCGTTAACAGGCGGACAGGTGTGTGTATGTGTGTTTTCGTCTGCTCGCAGGAAAGACTGCGGCCTGCTAACGCAGCGCTGTTTCCTATGAATTCTACAGGGCAGCGGCGCTGCTGTGCGGGTTGATTCTGCTCAGTTACCCGGCCTGAGCCTCATTAGCTCACGCTAGCACGTTAGCATAGTCGTTACGCGAGGTTTCATTCAGCGACTTTCCTCCAAAACCCGGTACTCTCTGTACAGTACTAGTAAGCAACTGTCCGTGTCGGGTCGCGGTGTTTCGGGGTTCGTTAACAGTTCACTCACCGTGTCCCACAGCTCGAGTAGCATGCAAGGATAACACTGTCGTCGCGCAATCACAGACAGACTCCCGTCACCCCCCACGCCCGCGGATACAAACGTCACTGCAGCGCGCGGAATGCTGACCTGACACAGCCACGAACGGGTTAAAGAGACAGGGTGAATGAAAGGTAACTTACTTAATCTGATACAAATTGCTGTGTGAGTGAGTGCAATCTCTATAAAGTCATTCGTAAAAATCCTTGTTTATACATTTTGAACTACTGCATAGACATGTAGGCTATATTAATGTATAATGGGTGAATCCTGGAATCACCAAACAGACGCGACTGATGTGCCACCCAGGAATTGGTGAAGTAGGCTACTGTTCATAAGGCCTGGTCATCATACTTACAAATGGCTAAAGTTACACTGCAGACAATATACTTTTTACTGTTTTTACTGAAATGATTACAGAAATTATGTTATACAGATAAAAAGTGAGCAGTGATGAAGATGCTGCTGCTCTTGAGATTAACTATAAGGCCAAACATGAATAGTAAATATTCAATGTAACATTTCAGAATTACCCTGTTCTTGAGTCATCACAGTAATGTACAGTTGAATATAATAATGAAGAACTGTCTCCTTTAGGTGGATCATCCAAAATATACACCACTATTGTTTCTTCACTGAGGTAACAGACATCGTGCAGAGTCTGGCAGAGAGAAAAAGAGAACAACAGGAGTCCATATACAGTAAATATTCTATAGTGAGTGTATTCTAAACTTTTGAGACTTTCAAAGCAATAACTCAAATATACTCTTGAGTGCAATGCTGATCATTTTTCATTTCTTTTTTCTTTTGATAAATCACACAAGTAAATCATGTGAACAAATCAAATTTGTTCTGTTGCGCCAAAGAGAGGTTCCATACCTGGTTGAATACTGCTGGATCTTGAACTGTATTTTCAATAGTGTGAGGTTTCAAAGCATCGACATGTGAATAATACAAATAATGTTAGATTTCATTATTGACTTAAAGAAAAATAAAGACCCGAGGAATATAAGATTTCATCACAGAATGAAGTTTGGAAGCATCATAAACATTTTTTTATGTATATATGTATACTAATGTATACATGTATATTAATGCTTGTGGTTATATAAATTACTTTTAAGTCTTTCATTACTATCAACTTTCCACTACTATTATTATTACATTGACATTTGAAGTCTTAAAGTGCTTGTGATCTTACATCTCAACTTTGCAACTGATCTTTTCCTGTAGATAAACACTATAGCCACAAGAATCCAGAAAACGAGGAATGACAAAACACCTGCACAAACCGCTGTCACATCTACAGGAATAACGAGAACAAGATTGTAGAATTACTACCAGTAATCTAGTCTAAGGACACAAAATAAATAAATGACCAAATAACAAATTACCAATAAATTACTGTTATTGTAAGAATTCTTACAGCAACAACAATATATATATATATATATATATATATATATATATATATATATATATATATATATAAAAAAGAAGAGTTACCAGAGCTGTTGATTAAAGGAGTGGAACCTGATGATGGGACTGTTGGTGGTAACAGTTCATGTAAGTGAAATCACAGTATTGCTTGTAAAGTCCAATTGTTTTTTTTATTTAAAGCAACCCCATGTGAATATAGGGTAAAATATAAGGATAGATATCACCATACTTTCCCAGTTGATTGTTTACATTAAGAATTGCTTTTCTGAAATGTTGTTTAAATATGCAAATAGGCATTATCTAATTAAATATGTACTAATTTGCATACATTTCAAGAACAAAAATCTGAACATTGGATAAAGCCAGGTTCAAAATTCTTGTTGAATTTTTTGACATTTTAAGAGTCAAAGGTTTTTATAGAGGGGATTTTGGGTATCTCTTTTTTTCACCCAATAATTAAAAAGAAATACTGTCAACAGCCGGAAAATACAATTTCACCATTACCAATAAAATGTTGTATAAAATCAGCCAAATTATGTATATACAAACCCCTCTATAAAAAAAATATTTAAAAAAACGTATATAACTGTAGAATATACCTGTTGAATATAACTGTAAAGGTTGGTGTACGTAAGTCCTACTATTTTGAGAAAAGGGCCTTTACATATATTTACTGTAATTGAAATCTACAGAAGTAAATAGATAACGTGCAATAAAAGATTAAGGTGTATTTTGAATATTTTCTTTCCACTAGTGTAAAGAACACTTTATAAAGAGTCAAAAATCCCACAATCTCAAAATAGACAGATGGATGTTGCCTGTATGTCTCACCTTAAGAACAAACTACCCTTTTTAAAATTCAAAATTAATCAAATAGAAAATATTTTTTCAAATTACAATACCAGTGATTTTAGATGAAATGTCAGTATTAAAGAAAATATATTTTTTGCTGACTGGATTAACATTTACCTGCAGATGTGAGTGTTGTTGTAGCTGTAACAAAAAAGAGAATCACAGATTTATATAAAAAAAAGAGGAAGAATCTCTCTTTGAAGAACACTGAAGGTGAAAGTGTAAAATACTAGATTTAATTAAAAATATAAATGTTTTTTCAAAAGCAGGCCTAACCAGACTAAATTGAGTATTTTTTTCTTAAATAATAAATAATCTAACTACCGTTATAAAATGTATCAGTAGTTTCCAGACTGGATGTAACTGCAGAGGTGAGTGTTGTTGTTGTCCATGTAGATGTAGTTGTAATTGTCTTTTCAGAGGTGTGTGAAGGTGTGTTCACAGGAGCTGCTGAAAATAAAACAGAAAAAGCTATATGAAATTATTTCAATAGGAAGACAAATGAAAATATTATATTCACAAACTGTTTGCATAAATACCTTGACGGACAGACAGATGAACTTTCTTCAATGTGTCTCTGAACCATTGATCAACTCCACAGTAATAATCACCAGAGTCTGAGAGTCTGAGGTTACTGATGGTTACAATGAAGACCCTTCCACTCACATGATCAATCAAAGAGTATCTTCCTTCAGAGACGAACTGATCAGTCTTTGCACTTTTAATCAAAACATTCTTTGATCCACAGGGACCACGGCAAAGGTACTTGGGAATATATTTGTAATCATCTGAATATGAACATCTGATCTCCATCTTTGCACCCACTGTTCCCTCAAAAACATCTCCAGACTTCATCGACATCACACCACTGAAAACTAGAGAAAAAAGTAAAAAATTTCAGTTGAGTAAAATAGAGACCTGCGGAGAAATTACACTTTGTAAACTTTGACCCATTAATATTTCAACAACATAAAAACTATTTCAGACAACTAAATACAAAACTCTCAAAATAACTTCAAACTCAGATACATTATGTGTTTTATAGTGATGAATTCAATGTGAATGTGAATTCAAAATTATCTGTGTACATATCTAAATATCGTATTGTTATCACACACAAAAAAATATGCATGATTGGTATCATGGCTATCAAGCAGGAAATGGATGGAAAATGTAAAGAAAGGAACATTACCTACAAAAAGACACAGAATCTTCATGGGAGTTTTCATTCTCCAAAATGTCATATCCTCCTCAAAACAATTTTAGGATTTATAAAGAAACTATTACGTTAAAACAAACAATAATCTAGGTGTACAATCTGCTTACAGTTTCTCACGCTGCAACTGCTGACGAACTTAAAAGGTGCTCCACACTAAGAGAGAGAGAGAGAGAAAGAGAGAGAGAGAGGGAGAGACTTCTACCTAGAAATGGATAAACCAATGACTGTTAAGCAGTGAAACTACATCTTAAACAATCAAAAAAGAAGCAAACCTTGTGTTGTTAAGAAGGAAGAGAGAGTGACAGCAAGTAAGACAGCAAATTTGTACAGAAATTCTTATTTGCTGCTCATTTTTCAAATATGCAAAAAAGATGCAGTCAAACATAATATTGCACAGTACACGTTTCAAAATCAACACATCAATAAGTTAAAAGTGTGTGTGTGTGTGTGTCTGTCTGTGACACTCAGATTAATTGCAGTGCCTTCCGGAGATATAGTTTGTGAAGTGAAACTGCCTCAATGCAACACCTAGCTATTTCAGTGTGCACATGAATTCAAGAAAACAACCCACTAACTTAACACTCAAGTTTAAACCCAACAAATGTTTTTACAGCACACTTAACTCTCTAAACCCAAAACATTTTTTTACTCTGCTGATATCACATCACCATAGTTTAGTTAAACATTTGTAGCCTACTGACATTTTATGGTTTAATATTCCTAATCTGGTTGCAGGCTACTCTTAACTACATTATAAACACAAATAATGCACTTCCGTGTTGCCTTGTTGAGAAACTTACATTTACATCAATCATCAGTATATTTACCTTTAAGTTATTACTCACCCCTTTGGGCTTCATTAAACAACCTTTCTGTGTCAAAGCCACAAATGGCATACAAGGTTTTATCACACAGATCTTGACTGTGATTTTGCATAATGCCATTCTTTTAGCTATTTTATATTCTGTGGCTCTGTTTGACTAGTTATTCTCAGAAAAAAAGAGACAGATATAGAATGAACCAGCTTTAATATAAGAGACACTGGGGCAAAATAAAATCTCACAATAATAATACACAACATCAGTCTAAAAAGTCACAAGAAGACAGGCACAAAGGTGTAAGAAAAAAATTTTAATTCACTGTTTATTTCATAATTGATTGATAATTGATAACATTTGATCTTCTCATCAACTTAGTCAGGCAGACTATTAAACAAATAGACAAGCAATATTTTTTTAAAGCAACTTTGCATTTATATCACAAAAGCTAATGCTGTTATTTACACAGGAAATGCACACTATTAATTTAACAGCAGCTCAGTTCAAAGTCACAAACTGATGCACATGTCCAAGGCAGGATGTTTGCAGGCAGACATGACTGTTTTACCAAGTTGACCACATGTATCATTTTACATCAACAGAGGTTCAAGAATGAGTTGTTGTTTGTTTTTTTAGAGAGAATGAGATTTATCTAATCATTTATCCTCAGTGTTGTGTGATGAGTGAATAAAAATCGTTCACATCATCCTGAGGTGCAGGACCACAGTGCTGGACGGTGGAATATATTACATACAAACTGACATCTCCAGCTGGACCAGCCGGGCTGTTCTCGGTCACCATTTCATCATAGATGTGATGGACATCATCTGCAGTCTAAGAGATATAGGTGTACACATAAAAATAAAAATAAATGTGTACATTCAACATGTTTAGCGTAATCTAAAAGTATAAAATGTTGATCAATTGTATTTTGTTGGGTTAATATGGTTTGTAATCAGATATTGGTGCTTTAGGATAAAATTGTGTAAGAGCAATATTCCCATACCCGGTTGTGATCTGGTGAATCTTGAACTGAATTTTCAAGAACAGGACCGTTCAAACCTAAAAGAAACATGATGGTGTAGAACCCATTCAAAGTGACTTAAAGTGCATTAGTGATCTAAACAAAATAAATGATGAAATACCCTGCAGTCACACAAGTTCTCTAGGCCTATATGATTTTTAAAACAGATATAATGGGGCTTTTTTTAATCACTTTTGGGCATTTGAATCAGATCAAGTCTTTATGTGCGTTTGGTCTTACATCTGGGTGTTGAGTGTGATCTTTTCCTACAGAGAAACACTAAAGCCACAAGAACCCCAAACACCAGCAGCGCCAGAACACCTCCACACACCACAGGCACGCTGACTGACAGACAAAGAGAAAGACAAAATGTTATTATTAAGTTTGCTGCAGCATGTTAGGCTTATCAAGCTAACTGTTAACATGTTAGGACAGTCATTATTAAAAAATATGGTATGAACACAATGTTACACAAAGAAATTCATACAAAACGATTCTGCCTTTGACTGGACTTTTGGTGTGAACTGCTCATAAGAAATAGAGTTATCTGAGAGAGAGAGAGACAAAAAAGATAGAATCACTGATTTATAAAAAAGAGGCAGACTCTCCTTTCTCTTACAGAAAGTGTAAAATACTACATTTTATTTTAAATATAAATGTTTTTCAAAAGCAGGCCCAACCAGACTAAATTTAGTATGTTTTTCTATAATAAATAATCTAACTACCATTGTAAAATGTATCATTAGTTTCCAGACTGGATGTAACTGCAGAGGTGAGTGTTGTTGTTGTCCATGTAGATGTAGTTGTAATTGTCTTTCCAGAGGTGTGTGAAGGTGTGTTCACAGGAGCTGCTGAAAATAAAACACACAAAAAATGTTTAATAAACATTTTGTAAAGCTATGTGAAATTATTTCAATAGGAAGACAAATGAACATATTATATTCACAAACGGTTTGCATAAATACCTTGACGGACAGACAGATGAACTTTCTTCAATGTGTCTCTGAACCATTGATCAACTCCACAGTAATAATCACCAGAGTCTGAGAGTCTGAGATTACTGATGGTTACAGTGAAGACCCTTCCACTCACATTGTCAATCAAAGAGTATCTTCCTTCAGAGACGAACTGATCAGTCTTTGCACTTTTAATCAAAACATTCTTTGATCCACAGGGACTACGGCAAAGGTACTTGGGAAAATATATGTAATCATCTGAATATGAACATCTGATCTCCATCTTTGCACCCACTGTTCCCTCAAAAACATCTCCAGACTTCATCGACATCACACCACTGAAAACTAAAGAAAACTTCATGACGTCAGTCTATTTGTTAAACTGAATTTTTTTTACGCAATCCTTTTTTCCAGAAATATACAGAGGGTCATCAGACAACTAACAGCTGAACCAGTTCAATTTATCTGTAAATTCACTCACATTTATATCTACATTGATAGCCTGCAATCAGATGTCAATGTAAGCATCTCTAAAAATGAAACCATCTTGAAATCATTCTGAATGGTTAATTCAGGCAAGATCATTTAACCCTGGAATAATGTAACTATCAATGAAATTTGGATGTACTACAGAAATTTTGTTTGTAAACACCTTAGTCAAATTTCGGATCATTGGTATATTTTACTTAAAAGGTCACTAAATTTATGTATTTCCTCTTTTAACATGCACACGACTAATACAAAATTAATGAGTATACATCAAGCAAGAAAAAAGTATTTACCTACGAAAAGACACATTAGATGGGTTTTCATTCTCCCAAACTTATCATCCTCTTCAAGCAAGACATGATCTTTATAATAACCTACAACACAACATAATCTGCTTCCTGTTTCTCACTTTTCTGCTACATCAGTTAACAGAGAGAGAGAGAGAGAGAGAGAGAGAGAGAGAGAGAGAGAGAGAGACCTACAAAAGAAAAAAACAGTGACAGTTTAACAGTAGGACCAGGGCCAGATTTATGCATGCATAGACATATGCCTGCTCGCACGTACAGGAGCCCATTCAGCCCAATGAGGGAGATTGTGATTATTGAGATTATGTCACAATATGAGGTAAATCAGGCATATTTTTTATGTGATGTGCATAAAAGTGCATATTTGATTATGCAAGCTTACTGTTGTTAACAAGACTGTTAAAGGCACAAAAAAAGACAGAGGACAAGAGAGCCAGTATTTCAGCTATTAATATTACTTATTTTTTCTGCTTCCATTGCTAATATTTTAAGAAAACAACCCCCCTTATTATGAGTCAATTAATTGTTCTGCTATAAACTATACATACTCTTTTGAGCTAATTTTTCTTACCTATTTTTTGCACTACAACATCCGTCACAATATATATATATATTTACCATGTCTTTAATATTTTCTCCTACAAAGGAATGAACTTTGAAAAATATTCATCTACATTTCATCTTCTGTCTGTTCTGCACTATGGTGCCTTGTCTCTTTTGACACCTGTAGGTGGGATCCATGAACTGCACCAGTTATATTAAATGATCCTGTAGTAGCCTGCTACAGACAAGTTGGAGGTCTTCTTTATCCACAAAATAAACTTAAACTTCAAGATTTAATTGCATATTCATTGCACATAAAACAACCAAAATAAGATAATGTGATGATTTGAGTTCATGTTGGCAGGTTTCACACTTCGACCTCTTGTTCCCTCATGAATTAATTAGAGCTAAATTAGAGCCTGCTAACTACAGAGCCAATGTATGTAAGGGATGTAACTTAAAGGTCCAGCCACACCCTAATCCTATAATCCCAACATGTAATTAGGTCAAGCTCCACCCATCTGACCCATTTGGCTCTGCAGTGACCACTAAATCAAACTTAATCAATACCAGGAACCATTTGTGGAGGTTGGTTTATTTACCAATCTGTTATCCAGCTATATAAAAAAAAAATCATACAAATAAAGTACAAATCATAAAATTCAAACGGCTAAATCCACATCGGTTAGGGCTATATTCAGAGATCTCAGGTAAGTAGTATTGCTAATTCAATACTTCTCAAGTGATATCTACAGTATTTATCACAATTAAAAACAGTTGTGGTTGTTTTCATCTTGATTTATAAGGGATAAATAAGAAATTCTGCCCATTGCTAAATGGATGATAATGTTTGCAGATGTGAAAAGAAGCTGTTCAATTTGTTCCATTTTCCATCCTTATAAACTATCATTTATTCATGTTTTTAAATACACTGATAAAGCATTTAATTGATGAAAAATATGCTGAAGAAAGCATGGGATGAACTTTCACCTTAAAGGGTTAGTTCACCCAAAAATGAAAATTCTGTCAGTAATTACTCACCCTCATGTTGTTCCAACCCCGTAAGACTTTCGTTCATCTTCGGAACACGAATTAAGATATTTTTGATTAAATCTGAGAGCTGGATCACTCCTCCATAGGCTTCTAAGGGATTGAAACTTGTTCCCCCGAAATCCTTGATATGTCATTACAAGTGCACAGCCATGTGAGTGGTGTTATTAAGAGTGAATGTCAATCTGACTGTTGTATGTGAAAGATATTAATAAAAATGATGTTAATTCAGCCAGCTCACATACCTGTATTTTCTTCCTGTTTTCGGTCGAAGTCCAAAGTAGTCGATTATCAAGTTGGGAGAATGGGATCTCATACAGCCTGGTCGCGTGTGCGAACTCGATAATCGACTGCTTTGGACTTTGACCGAAAACAGGAAGAAAATACAGGTATGTGAGCTGGCTGAATTAACATCATTTTTATTAATATCTTTCACATCTACTGCAGTCAGATTTACCGTGTTCACTCTTAATAACATCAGGCACATGGCTGTGCACTTGTAATGACACATCAAGGATGTTAAGAGGCTAAAAGCAGGTTTAAAACTTGCCCCATTGAAGTCAGTAGGGTGCAAATTTTAAAAAGAAGATAACACGGTGTAGACAACAATTTATGTCGTTGTTCTCTGTACTGACAGCACTCCAAATGTACAAAAAAATGAGCTCAATGTTAAAATTGACCGGAGTTCTCCTTTAACGGACAGGAGGCCAACAGAGATGGAAACGAATAGTTGAAATAAAGTCGTTATTTTTGTTTGTTTGTTCGCACAAAAAGCATTCTCATTGCTTGATAAACTTAAGATTGAGCCACTGTAGTCCCTTGGACTATTTTAACGATGTCTTTAATAACTTTTCAGGGGGAACAAGTTTCAATCCCTTAGAAGCCTATGGAGGAGTGATCCAGCTCTCAGATTTAATCAAAAATATCTTAATTCGTGTTCCGAAGATGAACTAAAGTCTTACGGGTTGGAACAACATGAGGGTGAGTAATTACTGACAGAATTTTCATTTTTGGGTGAACTAACCCTTTAATATTTTACTATGCATATGTCCTGCAGTACTTTCATTGGTACAAATGGAGGATTGTTTGATAAACAACTTGAAGAATAGCATTTGTAATGAAACTATGATGAATTAAATATATACAGTACATGACCATAAACAGATCTGCTTATGAAATTAAACACAATAGCACATAATCAATATAGTAGTTTATAGTTACCATGTACTGTAGAATTTAAAGTAACCCGTAAATCAAAATTGACAATTCTTGTTGTTTTTTTTATTCAATATTGCATCATTATTTTTATTTTTTTATGTGCCCTCGTAATCTTTAATTAAAATAACTTCCCTTTCCTCCTCTCTAGTATGTTGACTGTTTAACTGTCAGTCCAGGGAAAAATCTAACTCAAGTGTCCCACCTCAGATGTTTAGATTTCAGATAATCCCAATCGGCTATATTTCAGAGTGTCTAACCCAGTCAGGGTGGAATCTCATCTTGATGATTCAATGACTCCACAGATGATGGGGCACTGGAGGACTGCAAGGGAATCTGGTAGAAGCACATACCCTGGACAGATGCTATCTCAACCGCTTAGGGATCTCAACCTGAAAGGCAGATTAAAAAGAAGATTAAGCATTTATAATAAGATATTAAAATGTAACTTCTCTTTTTATAAAAAAATAAGTTATTAAAGGGGGCATGAACTGCATTGTTTTATTGTTTTATAATGGAGTGCACTTAAAATGTTAGTATGATTTTTACATAGATTTTTTTCATAATTTAGAAATAAAAGCCATTTTCCTACCCTGATTTTAGCCCTCTGATTTCAACGCTGTTTGAAGGGGCATGTCTGCTGTGAGACTTCCGTGTAAACGCTCACTGCTGTGATTGGCTGACATCTTTGCATATGAAATAGCTAGTATTACATGTAGAACTCTCACGAAAACTTTTAGCACGTTTTTACTATTATAGCTTTCAAGATGAATTCATCTATAGCAATTGTATTTAGATTGTGGCATGAAAGGTTGCAGTTATGAGCATTGTGGCCTGTTGAGCGCGTGAATGCAGTGATCTCCTCATTGCAACTTGATTTCTGCACACTAATGAATGCTTTCATCATAACTAACAGTGCAAACACAATGTAAATAAGAGATTTGTTGATTATAACCAAAGACTATACATAACTTTTGTATAAACAGGAGTTTGTAACAGAACTCAGTCACTGATAAACTCTCGCTCTTTGATTGATAGCTCCAGCGATTGTAAAGGGAGCGTTCTTTGAACGCTTTCTAAATATAATTGATTTAATCACAGTCTAAATAACAGATTATTTTCATCCTACTAAGAGAAACAATGTGAAGTTGACCGTTTAGTCACTGCTGGTTTGATTTACTGACACATAGACAAAGAATATCTGACTCTACATGCATCGTTACATATCAGACATCACTGGTCACAGATCAGGCATTAGAATTACCAGTTACTTACATGTTGTCGCATTACGATCGAGTCCATATTGTGAAATTCTTTATTTCAAATCCTGGTTCGAAATTGCGACTGATTTACCAAAGAATACACAGTGAAATGTACCAAAAAGAAATTAATAATGCTCAACTGAGACATTCACATTGTTGAAAATAAATAACCACATTCCTAGCATTGGGATTCTTTGGAATGTACTGTGGTTTTTTGTCAAGTGATCCTGCTCTTCTCTCCTCGTCATCTCACTAACACGGCAGTAAGCGGGGCCAAAGTTGCAATGATAAAGTAGGCATTGATTTTCTTATACACTTTGATAACCCTGTATAATTATTTATTTTTTTAGTGTTGATATGTCACATGACATCATATCCATACAGAGAAAAGCTGCTCTAGCTGTGGGTACTGGGTAATGCGAGGCTGAACAATTTGTGTCACAATGGAAATAGAACTTACTTTTTTAACGGAGGTGAAGTAATCACTTTTTCAAAAGATACTCAAAGAGTATGTGTAGAGTGTAGAATGTAGAATGAAGCCTTCACATGTTTTTTATTAAAAGGGTGATATTTAAATGTACACTTGTGTTCTTGCTTGTGTAACATCTATAACATGTAATGTCCGTTTCACTTGCCTTTTTGAGAGCGTTCATGCTGCAGCTTCTGATAGAGTCCAGGAGCTGATCTCTGGAGCTCCTGTCCGTCTGTCGGACAACAGCACTGCTGTCTGGTTTCCTCTGAGAGATCGGGGTCAGCGACCTCCTCAGGGCCTGGACATCTAACGCTGGACTGGGAGGTGGTGGAGGAGGAGGAGGAGCTTGTCGACTTCCTGTTGCTCCTTTTTTCTTTCCTGTTACCTCAGAGGGGAGGGGTTTAGACGGTGGCGTTTTGGGCGGAGCTTTAGAAGTTTCCTGAGCAGAGGTGAATTTTGAAATGGCAACAAATTTAGAGTCTTTCTTCTGAGTGTAAATGGATGGTGTCAGCTTATTTTTTTCAACTGAGCTCTTATCTTCACGTGGGGTTTTGTGGGTGGAGTCGGTCTCTAGTCTGGCGAGTTTTTGCGCTTCTAGTCTTTGCTGCCGCTTCCTGTCCATGTTTCGGCTCAAGATGTTTGTCATGGTCATCCTGGGACCAGCCAGCTCGAAATGATATCCCAACTTCAGCAGAGAAGAGTTGTCACGTAAGACTTTGGCCATCTCCATCTCAGTCTTCCCTCCGCAGATGTGTCTCTGGTTATGAAACCTCAGCTCCATGAGCGTGCCGTTGTGCTGAAGAGAATTGATGATGGCCAGGATTCCTTTGCCTGTCAAATGGTTCGAGTCGAGGTTGATTCCGGTCAGGGTTGAGTTATTTCGCAGGGTTCCAGCGATGGCGAACGCAACATGATCATTCGCTCTCGTGTTTGCGAGGCAGAAGGTTTTGACGTGAGTGTTGCTGCGAAGACCCTCGGCAAACTGTATCAGAGTGTCTGTCTTAATGGCATCTGAATTATTAACATTGACCTCTGTTAGTTCAGGGTCGTCGCTGCGAACCTGTTCTAGAAGGTCGTCAAACATGCTGGAGCCAGCATCACTGTCCATATCTTCACTAACAGACTCATCTTCCTCAGTAGTAACAGAACGATCATCTGCACCATGACAGTTCCCCGAGCTGTTACAGGTGGAATTGGTAGATATCTTCACCTCATTGTTTTCTGACTGTTTTACATGTTCTTTTTCTCTCTCTTTCTGTGCTCTGGTTGTATCTCTCTGTGAGGGACTTTTCTCATCCACCTCTTCTCTCGCCTTTCTCCTGCGTGTCTCTTCTACATTTTTTATTCTGCTTTTCTTCTCCTCTGTTTCTCCACCTTTCAGGTTTAATATTCCTACTGCTCTGTTGTTCTTGGGTTCCTCCATGGTTTTAGTTCTGCTTTCGTCTTGTTTCTTGACATATGCTTTATTGTCTTTTACTTTTAGGTCTTCGCCATCTTTATCCCCCTGAAGTTTGGAAAGAAACCCTCGTATTTTGGAGTTTTCACATGCCTTTTTCTCCTCCGTCCTCCCTCTGTCTTTCTTATCCTCTTTTTTCTCTTGCAGTTTGGATATGAGGTCTAGAGTTTTGCTGCTTCCTCTTTCTTTCCTAGAAAGTTCTTTTCCACTTTCTGTCTTACTACCTGTCTTCTCTGCTTCTCTCTTGTCTTCCTCCATTTTATTCTCTCTGTCTTTTACTCCTTCATCAGGTAAACCCTTAAAGTCATCCTCCATTTTTCTCGCTTGCTCCTTATCTTTTTCACTCTCTGCATTTCTGCTCTCTGTGTCGGGAGGATCGCCGCTCTGCGACCTGGAAAACTCTCTGCTCCTCATTCGGCGGAGTCGATCTCTCCTTCTGCCATCCCCTCTTGCCTCTCCCTTCAACAGTAAACACAAAAGAAATTAGTCGCAGCATCTTACATCTGAGAAGCTGTTTGTCTTTTGGTAGTTGGCATATCTGATTTTGGCTAATTGTGATCTGACTTTTGACATCTTAATCACCGTATTCACATTCTATTTGCATTCCCATTTGCTTTCATTTCAGTGTAATTATAGATAAATATCAACATTATCATAATACATGGGGGCATCAAACAAAGGAAACATCTAGAATAAATACAGCCAATGCCTGGACCCAGCTAGACTTGACTCAGTAAGTTATTTTTAGTGGTCATTAAAAGGGAATGAACATACTGTGTAGATTTGTGTGCCATTGTTTGAAGAAGTCTTAAAACTCTCAGATGTGCCCTTATAAGGCAGCAAAGGGAGGAACATTCAGGTCTGGAATGCCGTCCTTGACTATTCCAAAGCCTCACTGTGGCCAAGCTTCAAGTAAACACATTCACAAATCGCTGAAGTGCATCACTCTTAACTACTGACTACTGTAAAATAACATGCACATAAATTTCATTCTCACAGCTGTTTTACTGAATACACTGGAAGTGACTATGCAGTTAGCAAATTCACATTGCCAACACAATGACGCACCTGAACAGACTTCACAGAAGAATATCAATAAATCAGAAAGATTTATTTTTTTAAAATCAGAATTGATCAAAAATAAGCTATAAATAGGGAATCACTGATCATAAAGAACACAATGTTACTTAGTAACTTGCAAGGTTCCTGTGTGTGTGATCTGTTGCCTGCTGAACATGTTTCAAACAAACACTTCAGTGTCTCAACAGAGTTTAAAAGTAGTTTGTGGCCCCTTGAGTACATCTCACATTACTAGTGCTTCATTAGCACCTGTTTAAAACACAAGTGGCACTTTCCAAAACCATAAGGAACATCATCCCAGAAGAACCAGACCATCTGTTCAGTTCTGTTTCTGTAGACAATTTTTACAGCATCCTCTCAGAAAATCATGTTGAGGTGAACCCTAAAGTGAATTAATGCAGCAACTCTGAAGTAAAAGGTTAGTTCTGCATAGTTTATGTGGAGTGCCAACTACAAATGATTATCCCCTAGATAGAATCACCGAAAGGGAGAGAGAATCCTGTGTTTATACCAGACAACAATAAACTAAACCATGATAAAACATGTTTATAAAGACATTTGGCTGTAATGAAAAATTAAATGCTTCAGGATTCTTACCCAAGAGAAGTTTACACTGTTATACTAAAATAACCTCTTGTCATAAGTGTTTTGGAAATTTGTTATTGAAAAAAAGCTTTGACGCACACTTGGAAATACAAAGTGTTTTGTAAATGTGCACCACAGGCAAATACTCCAAAGCAAAGAAAAAGTTAATCACCGCCAGATGATGGCAACATTATAGGCCATAAGGGGCCCAGGTGTGCAGTAAAACGGGTGTTGACATGTGCAACAATGACAGCATGTCAGGCACATAGGCCGGACTGATTAACATGGATCTCAGTGCTAAATCAGCCATTCACTGTGTCCACAGATCTACAAAAATGTCACACTATGATGAGATCTTAAACTGTAAACGTCTGAATGACAGATGAACACAGGTCAGCTTTCCATTCTTCAAGTCTCTAAACTTGGCCACTGAGAGCAAACTATTCCCATTGGGAAAATACATCACTGTGTCAGTGTATTATGGAATTTTGGATTTAGTTTGAAATAACTCAGTCTTGAATACTTTTTAAGTGTTTTAAAGATTTAAGAGTTTTGTTGATGGACAAAAAAAAAACTGTTTAACAGTTGGATATATTATTAAAAATAATAATAAAGAAAATGATTTTACATAATAGCCTACTACTATTATTATTATTAATAATAATAACTTTTGTTGTTTGTTGTTGTTGTTATACGCATCACCTCTACGCTCAACTCTCTCCGGATCAGTTTCTTGGTCTCCCGCTCACAGTAGTCCAGCATAGCCTCTCTGTTATATCCTCTGGACGGTAGTTTCTCCGTCTGATTCCGCTGGCGGAGTCCCACCGGTACGGTCGGGTCGGGGTCGATAAAAACGAGCTCCCGCTCGAGCTCCTTCACTTCCTCCGGTGAGAGCGTCGCGAGGAGCAGGTCCGTGTCCGAGTCATCGCTCCCCTGCCGCTCCGAGAACTTTGGTCTGGACATTTTCTTTGGAAATATTTAATGTTTATTAGCCAAGTATAATGTTTTAGTCTTCGGGCATGCAGCTGACCCAGCTAAAAGAGTGTATGTTCCCTTCACAAATGGCGTTAAAATCCATGAAAAAGGGGTGCAGAGTGTCTCGCGCTCAGATCGCCTCTCACGAGCTCCAGCTCAAGTCGGAGCGCCAAGACGCATTCCGCGCGAACCTTCACATTTGCGTGACCTCGTGCAGCCTGCGCACACGCACTAATGCAAGCGCGTCTGTCTATCTGTCAGGCAGGTTGTGTACCCTATTTTATGCGCCACTGCTCCTCCAAAGTCATTTTCTCACAAGCCACCTCCATTAACTGGAAAAGTTTTAAAGATTTCTTTCTGTCATATTCTTTTCACTTATAGTAGGCTATAGGCTACATCATGGTCAGATATAACAAAACGTTCTCATTGGCTTTCCTCTACTACCTTTTCCTCTTGTAGTAGATTACTTGCTATTGGGCATTCTTCCTCTTGTTTCACCACTTTCTGTATTGTTTGAATCATAAGCCCGAACTTATTAGTGGTTCTTTTGGATAAATAGCCTACAGGGGTTCTGACTGGTGGTGCGACTTATGTTGCTATGGATGTTGATTGTGTTTAACTTATGATTGAGTTAATTATACTAATTCTATTAAATATGTGCTTGTGTTTCTGTGAATTTCTTTTTACATTTTGTATAGTTTTTGCATGGAACAAAATTAAAACGTGTGAAAACAGCTGGAGAGTGTTTATTGTGTAGCCTATAGATAATTTTTCAAAAAAGGTGCTTCGACAATTGCATGAATGGTTTCGAGAAAAAACTCGTTCCTTCTAAAAAAATTAGCATATTGTGATAAAGTTAATTATTTTCCATAATGTAATGATAAAAATTTAACTTTCATATATTTTAGATTCATTGCACACCAACTGAAACATTTCAGGTCTTTTATTGTTTTAATACTGATGATTTTGGCATACAGCTCATGAAAACCCAAAATTCCTATCTAAAAAAATTTGCATATCATGAAAAGGTTCTCTAAACGAGCTATTAACCTAATCATCTGAATCAACTAATTAACTCTAAACACCTGCAAAAGATTCCTGAGGCTTTTAAAAACTCCCAGCCTGTTTCATTACTCAAAACCACAATCATGGGTAAGACTGCCGACCTGACTGCTGTCCAGAAGGCCATCATTGACACCCTCAAGCAAGAGGGTAAGACACAGAAAGAAATTTCTGAACAAATAGGCTGTTCCCAGAGTGCTGTATCAAGGCACCTCAGTGGGAAGTCTGTGGGAAGGAAAAAGTGTGGCTAAAACGCTGCACAACGAGAAGAGGTGACCGGACCCTGAGGAAGATTGTGGAGAAGGACCGATTCCAGACCTTGGGGGACCTGCGGAAGCAGTGGACTGAGTCTGGAGTAGAAACATCCAGAGCCACTGTGCACAGGCGTGTGCAGGAAATGGGCTACAGGTGCCGCATTCCCCAGGTCAAGCCACTTTTGAACCAGAAACAGCGGCAGAAGCGCCTGACCTGGGCTACAGAGAAGCAGCACTGGACTGTTGCTCAGTGGTCCAAAGTACTTTTTTCGGATGAAAGCAAATTTTGCATGCCATTCGGAAATCAAGGTGCCAGAGTCTGGAGGAAGACTGGGGAGAAGGAAATGCCAAAATGCCTGAAGTCCAGTGTCAAGTACCCACAGTCAGTGATGGTCTGGGGTGCCATGTCAGCTGCTGGTGTTGGTCCACTGTGTTTTATCAAGAGCAGGGTCAATGCAGCTAGCTATCAGGAGATTTTGGAGCACTTTATGCTTCCATCTGCTGAAAAGCTTTATGGAGATGAAGATTTCATTTTTCAGCACGACCTGGCACCTGCTCACAGTGCCAAAACCACTAGTAAATGGTTTACTGTGCTCAATTGGCCTGCCAACTCTCCTGATCTGAACCCCCTAGAGAATCTGTGGGATATTGTGAAGAGAAAGTTGAGAGACGCAAGACCCAACACTCTGGATGAGCTTAAGGCCGCTATCGAAGCATCCTGGGCCTCTATAACACCTCAGCAGTGCCACAGGCTGATTGCCTCCATGCCACACCGCATTGAAGCAGTCATTTCTGCATAAGGATTCCCGACCAAGTATTGAGTGCATAACTGAACATAATTATTTGAAGGTTGACTTTTTTTGTATTATACTTCTTTTATTTGTTCGGATGAAATATGCAAATTTTTTGAGATAGGAATTTTGGGTTTTCATGAGCTGTATGCCACAATCATCAGTATTAAAACAAAAGACCTGAAATATTTCAGTTGGTGTGCAATGAATCTAAAATATATGAAAGTTTAATTTTTATCATTACATTATGGAAAATAATGAACTTTATCACAATATGCTAATTTTTTTAGAAGTACCTGTATGTATGGGTAAAGGCTTCTGCAGCGGATGCTCTGGCAGTTGTATTAAATGGAATGCATAAGAATTACCACTAGATGGCCGCACTTTCACTAGTTCTTGCAAGGCATAATAGCAAAATAATTCTAATTAGTAGAAAGAGCAGCATTTACTGTAAATTAAACTCATTTGATATCTGATTGTTAATATTGTCTAATATTACCAATTCACAAGTAGTTAAATGAAAAGTTATTTTAATAAGTTAAAACTATATTGTTGTACATTAATTTAAAAAAAAAACTTTTCTACTGATTATTATTCTATGAAGATTAGAGTTTATTTAAAAGCGATAGTTATCAACAAAAATGTTGATAAGTTACAAAAAAAAAAGTAGAGCGATAGATATGATGTCTGCTAAATAAACACATTACAATAAACTAAGAGGGTTAAAAATGACCCTAGGTTAAGAAGTTCAAGCATGAAAGGCTTAGTGTTACCTAAAGACACTAATACCTGCAGCAGAGAGGGTCAAATTCAGTTTTATATAAACAATGCTAAAACAACACTGGTCTGTGGTCAAATTCAGTTTTATATAAACAATGCTAAAACAACACTGGTCTGTGATCAGTGTAAAGAAACCAGATGCACCACCACACCAGTGATCACTAAATGAAGAGAAGAGGCTTTGTCTGATATTAGAACAAAGAGTTTTATTTCACACTATAAATCGGGACACTTCTTTTTTTCTTTTTTTTAAACAAGCTAGTCAAACCCCAAACCCTAACACCCCCCACCCTCACCCTTCAAAACGGACTGAGCAGGTTTTGTGGCAGTTCATTAGACTCTTCTGTCTGCTACAAATCTGACGTCTGTGTGTCCGGTACATATCCTGAATATCTGACCACCATCTCTAAAAGCACCAACACAACTGAGACCGCCCAAACCTGAAACTTACAAACGACATTATTGCTCCGATAAATAAAACTAATCTACAAAAGGAAATAAAACAACACAACGGAGAGAATCCCAGATGCCTGTGTACTGAAACGGCAAGTTTCCAAAAAATAGTTTCTCTGTATTTATTATTTATTGTATTTGGTGAAAACTGTTGGTTTGTCTTGTGTTGAGGCGTTTCTGGCCGTGCATGCAGAAGACCTTCGCTGTGTTTCACGAGAGCGTCTCTCCTCCACACCAGAAAGCAACACAAACACAAACCCATGCACCGCTATATTCATTCAGCATTTAGCATATTTATCATTGTTTTAGACAATCACAAACAGTTCGACAGAAGGAAAAAAGCTGTAAAAATACAAAAAGGTGACCAAATAGTATCATTCAGGACAATAGAGTCCAACAAAAAGAGTAAAATAGCACCGTTGTTACAAAGGTCAGAGGTCGTAGGATAGGGAACGGGGAGGGTCAGTTACACATCCAGGAGAAGGGATAGAAGATGATGGGGTGGGAGACCGATTGCCACCCTCACTTCCGGCGGCCCGCGTTTGTTGTGTTGCAGGTCACGCACATGTAATCCTCCTCGGCTGCGAGTTCTGCCGATACCCCCACACATATCATATGGAACCAGCGGTTACAGCAGTCACACTGCACCCAGTACACCTGAAGCAGAGAGAAACCAGTCAAAACACATTCAAACACACACACAGTGATCTTTAAAAGATGGCGATCTCGATTTACACACCCACGTGATCTTATTCCTAATAAATGACACTTATTCAGCCATGTCATCTAAACCTTACTAAAAAGTACGATCACAGTGGACATCACAGCTTTCGCTGTGCCAGAGAGAGCTGTTGTCATGTATAGGTATATAAAAATAAAAAAAACAGCTTCACAAACAACCACACATGTGTTACAATAATTCAAATGATCACAGAAGTACTGGGATAAAAGTTTATATTCCGGATATAAATTCCGGTCTACGATAGCGATCTAAATAGAGTAAATCAGCTTTTGAAAGTAACTTGATGCTTCAAACAAAGATTGTCTCGATTATATCATTACACAAGTAGGTGGTGACAAGTGGCTGTTAAAAATATAGTGTTCAAGAGAACAAAATCATAATTTCCTGGGATATTGGCATAAAAATATTTGTAATAAAAATGGAAGTTGCTGGAATCGGGGAAACCACTGTCATGTTATCATGCGTTCGGATGCCTGGCATTTGGGAACGCAATCATGTGAGACACTTCTGGATGCCGTATCATTTTGATGACAGATTTTGGCTTAGGGATTTCAGAATGATCAAACCAACATTTGAGATGCTGTGCAAGAAAATTGGTCCGGTGGTAAGTTCAGTTATCCAGTCACATCCACTGTTGAGGCAAAGTCACATGAGTTTTTGTTGTGCACCGGGAGACTTATTCGTTGTATTATAATATATAAAAATGATCCGTCTCAATTAAGTGCTAAAGTTTTTTTATGCGCATCTTGGCATTTCCATCCAGCGTTAATGCGATATCCAAAAACGTCAAACGTCCATTCATTCAAGAAAATTGTTTTAAAAATGCGGATTTTTTAAATGAGTCATTGAATCATTCATTCAAACTGACTTCTTTTTTTAATTCATTCAAATGAATTAAATATTTTTAAAGAGACTGCAGCAATTATTTGGTCAGAACCCCTAGAAAATGACGTAATTTTGTTCTGTTGTCTATCCAGAATTGTGCAGCTCTCATTACGTTCACTCCCTCACCCAGGGGCGTCGCACCCGTGGGGGATGTGGGTGTTTTAACACCCACACTTTTCCCGGTGAGAGGGTTCAACACCCACACTTTTTCTGCAGTTTTTCCGCAGTTTTGCACAAACGCCTCACTACAGTCGCTCCTCCGTTTCTCTGGCCGCTCTGTGTCTGCGCTCGCTGCGGCTCCTCCTCTCCCCCTCCCTCTCGAACATGACACCGGCTTTGAGTGTGACCGGCTGATGATTGGCTGTTCTGCCTTAAGTCCCGCCTCTCTTGGTGTGTTAGATTTATCGGTCAGCTCGTGCTGAGGCGGCGCCGGCGGGAACTTATGGTTATTTAAATCTCCCTTTTCCAGGTACTTTGAATGAGTGTTTATGCTTTCGAGGTTTTTAAATAAGCTTGATATGTGTTTGGGAAGATGTTATGTTTATGTTTTGTTGACATGTCGAGTGTTTTCGGTATTATATTTCGTTTTTTAGACTAAACAGCACAAGACTTTAAGTAGGCATTCTGTTTGTGCTGCGTGATTTAAAGGAAAGTGCGCACGTTGCTCACGCGATCAGCATGGTGATCTGGTGTTTTCTCCAAGATAAAAACTCAAGGGTTTATTTCTTGCAAGTGAAGAAATTAGGACAAAAGTATTGCAATTTTTCTATTCTATAGCGTAATATAAAATATACTTTTGAAATATTAATTTTCATTTATACACTAGGTACATATATATATATATATATATATATATATAGGGCAGGCTATATGGATTTTCCATCATAGGAATAATTATATAAGTCATTATTATATTATTATAATAAATGTTTGGCATTCTAAAACACCAGTGATAATGTAATGTAGACTGAGACTCTATATCATAACTAAAAAGATGTTTGAGCTCTCTTAATTTTGAGCTCTCAAAGTGCACCAGATTGATGCATTTAACCTTAAAATGTAAAAAAAAACTTTTTTGTCCACACAACATAGTTTTACAGCCCTGACCACATGCATCCCCCACACTTTTGAAAAGCTTGCTACGCCCCTGCCCTCACCTCTTCCCCTTCTGGCTGGAGACAGCTCTCTGCTGGACACAGGGTCATATCCTCCTCCGAGTCTTCCGACTGAGACACGTCTGATGCAGACACAGATGCTGCTTTCCTCTCTCTCCGCTTCTCCGTACCCATTCTCTGCTTCTTACTTTTCGGCTTTATCCCTCTATCCCTGATCTCAGTATCCTCTCTGTTCATTCGCCTCTTGGCTTTCTTCTCTGCTGAAGTGATTGCATCTCTCTTTAGAGAGAAAAAAAAAAGAAAAAGAAAAGTGTAAGACAGAGAGAAGTAATGAATATAAATTTTAAACAAAGGTCTTCAGGCTGAGGGCCCTTTGGTGGATCAACAAAAGTTACCACAAAAATAAGAACTATTTAACAATGATGATAATAATAACTAAGATATGTTTCTTGAGATCCAAATCAGCATATTATGTTGTATAGTAGTGATGGCTGCTTTGCCATAACAGGAATAAATTACATTATAAAAATATATTAATAGAAAACAGTTATTTTAAATTGTAATAATTACACAATATTACTGTTTTACTGTATTTTTGATCAAATCACTACCGCTTTCATGAGAATAAGAGACTTCTTTCAAAAACATTTAAATAAGACCCTAAACCTTTGAACTATGCATTTACATACTTTGTCTAGATGCGTACAAAGCAATTAAAATGATCATTATTGATGTACAGAGTTATATACTTATAAGGAACCTTCAATTTTTAACTTTAACTTAGAAGTTAACTTAATTCTGCATATATATATATATATATATATATATATATATATATATGTATATATATATATATATATATATATATATATATATATTATATATATATATATATATATATATATATATATATATATATCTCAATAAATAATAGCTAGATCCCACTGAAAACTTCATCTAAAAAAATGAATGAGCTTTAAATAAAACACAAATAGTGGCTGCCTACTTTTTCAGCAGCCTTAGTTCTTTAAGTATTTTCCATACGGATTAAGTAAAGATACTCAATTGTTAAAAAAAAATCCTCAACCATCAACTAAACCAACAAGCTCCAAGATAAATTTAGATAAACGAAGATAAAGTTTGATTTGAAACAAGAAAGCTACTTCAAAGATAAAAGACTTGTATGAAGCAAATGATGTATTCAAGTGAAAAAACAACAGTACTATTGACTAGTATATGGAATCTATACAATACAATATATTTGAAGTTGCAAAATAATAAAATATAAACATTGTTTGAGAGGGTAGGGAAACTCATTGAATTATATAATTCAAGATTTATGGGAGTGGGAAGTTGCTGCTAAGCTCTTTTGCCATAGCATTTTAAACCCTGACTATTCTTCTAAACGGCATGAAAGCCTTGCACTCTTTACCTCTCTCTGTGGCGAGGAGTGTTTCTGTGTGAGGTAGGGTGTGTGTTCTGTGTGGGAAGTATTTGTAGTCGGGAGGCCGGACAGCAGAAGTCTGTAAAGCTGCTGGGTCTCGGGGACAGAAACCTGCAGGAGCAAACCCTCCACCATCAGTTCCTCCAACTCTGAACTGAGACCTGGAAAATAGAGTTTCATTTTTAAAACAAGCAGTCATTCTGCAGAGATTCCTGAAAATAGGAAAATGCTCTGAGTTTGTGTATGTGAGAATGATACAGACCCTGGAGAGGGATACAGCGTTGCTCTGTGTAAAACACTGTCTGTTCCTGCCCAGAAACATGCCAGTCCTGACTCTGAGATGGAGATCCACACAGCTGCTACAATAAAACAACAATGACTCTTTATTGATGGGTAGAAAGCAAAAATGGCTTTACACAGCTACGAAAAATGATGTAATTCACAAAAACAATATATAAAATATAAAACAATATATTGTTTTAGAAAAATAATGAAAGATACAATTAAATAAATAAAAGTAAAACAAGTAAAGTAGTAAATATAAGAAGAAATTACAAATAAAAATGAAATAAAATATAAATATATATTTTATTATATACATTTTAATTGAATAATAAAAACAAGAACAACAACAATAATAATTAATCAAACAAAATGGCAAATAAAAGTAACCGCAGTCTGCAAGATTCTCACCCTTTTGGAAACAAAACATCGAACCACTAACAGTCTGGTGCCTGTGTGAAATAATGTCTAACCTTCCTGTTGTGCCCAGTGGTCCTGTGGCTCTTTGTAGGTGAAGCTACTCTACAATCCTGAGAGGTCGGTGAGAGATCATAAGAGTCTATGACCTCTCGTGCCCGCCGCTGCCAGCTGACAGTACGTTCAACCATATAACGTAGAGCGTCACCCTCGGGGAGACGCACACGGATCCGCTGCAGTGATGACAACAGTGTCAGGATCTTGTCCATAGGAGGCTTAGTTGACCGTAGGCATAACGGACACAGCCAGGCTTCAGGGTCGAGGGGATCCGAGGGCCCACGTACACACACGCTGTGGAAAGCATCTCGACATAGCTCGCACTGCAGCATGGCGCCCATGGCTGGCTTCTGACACACACACACTTTGAGAGCAGAGCAGTCCGCTGTAGGCAGGAGCTTCGATTCATTAGCTGCACGGAGAGAGCATAACGACTCCAACTCTTTTAAACGAACCTCAGCCAGAGTAAACATCTGCGTGAGAGAAAAAGAAAGTGAATGAGAAAGAGAAGCTTTTCGTTCATCCACAATATTTCTGAAGTGTATCGTATAGCGAACTCACAGCGGATGCAGAGTCTTTGCTGTCTGAAAGTGCTCTCTCCACATCACTGACACTGTCCAGCTTCACAAGCTTCTTCTTCCCTGATGACACGCACTCTCCCTTAACCTTCCTCATCTTCTTCTTCAAAGAGCTGCCCACTTCCCATCGGGGACACACGACCTGCACAGGTGAACAGACCCATGAAAAACCTCAACTACCATTTATTCAAAGTTGCACAAAGTTTCTTTATGAGAGAATGAAAACATTTTCAGGTCATATTTCACCGCACAAATCAAGACCAAAAAAAGATTAAATTATATTTTGCATTTGCATTGGATTCTCATAACATATCATAAAATACTATTTAATTAAATACAATTATACACTTGTCCCAATTATTCTTAAAAATAATAAAGCAAACAGTATTTAAAAATTAGAATCACAATCATCATAGATTAACAATATTATATATAATGAATGTATATCATAAATGAAAGCAAAGCAATAATTTAAAGTGTTTTTTTTTTACATTGAAGTAATGAGATTATTTTGCAATGATGATCTGTAGTAATTTTCTTTATGCTTTTTTTATTCTTTTGTTTTTTAATTTAGCACAATTTAAACCCAACCTCTAATTCATTACAATGTTATAACAAATTTTCAAAGTTAATTTTAAAACTTTCTATCATTTAAGAACTAAACGCCTATTTAAATGGTTAAAAATTCCACTTAAAAACATAATATTTCCTATTAGTTTAATAAACTGTACAGTCTAACCTCCAACAGTGTGAAGGGTGAGTTTTTGACGAGGAAGGTTTTTGTGGCTGACTCTTTCCAGGCCTGCACCTCTGATACCAGAACCTCCAGCTGGTCCAGAGGCTCCAGTCGCACAGGAATAGCATGAGCTCTCAGAACCATATTAGAGAGCGAGCTGAGAACCGGAGGCTGACCTGCCACCTGCCAGCACAAACAGAAACACAAAGGATCACAACTGCCATTAACATTACTGACAGATTTTTTTTCTCCCTTCAAAAACATGAACAGACACGAGACAGTATCCTAGTGTGCAGAATGCAAGGAGTACTCAACCTGTAAATCTTCAGCTTCCTGAAGCCATTCTTTAGCCCTGTTCAATGTGTCTTGTAGTAGAAGGCAGTTTGGCAGGTATGCCGGCACCCCGTCCACCTGAGTCAACATGGAACCGAGCGTCTCTAAACTCTCTGGAGGCCTAAAAGAAAAAAGAAAACACATTAACAAATGTCATTCATCTCATTATACAATCACTTTGTGGAGCCTCCTGCAAGTCCTCAGCACGCACCACAGGAGTTAATTCAGACTCATTCAAGAGCTGCTTTGCATTTCCAAGCCTCCATTTTGTTCTGAACTGATGCAAATGTTCATCTGTTGTATCAAAGGAAGTGGTTCCCCAATTGTTGCAGCTTGAAACCTGAGATCTCCCTGCAATGGTTACTAGCCTTATGGAAACTATAAAAGTTGTCTTGGAAACTAATTAAAATAACATAAGCTTAGGGTGAAGTACTAAAATGGCTAAAATAAAATAAAAAGACATAAAAATGAATTAATGCTATATAAAAATAAAAATAATTAAAAAAAAAGTTCAAAAGGACAAAATTACTGAAACTTAAAAAACCAACTAACTTAAAAAAAAGTTGTTAACTTAAAAAAAAGACTGAACGCAACCGTCTCTGACTCTGACTGCGTTTGGACATGATCTGTCGTAAGTATAAAAATACATTTATAATCGGCCTTACAGCCGTTAAGTGTGTCCCTTTTTTTTTAATCAAAAGACTTCAGATTTAATTATTCAAATTAACTTTGTAGACTAATATAAATTGTGCCTTTTTTGACTGATTGTTTTCTTTTAGTTGCACAGTTTAAAAAAGAAAAAAGTATCCAGCGTATTTGTTACAAATTTCTTTTCAATACTACTTTACACATAATATTGTCTCACAATATAACCAGTTCTTTATGAAAATATATAGCTGCCTATATTTGAGGAAGGGGGTTCATCATATTTAGGAGTCTGTGACATCACTCAGTGCTTCCCCCACCTGGCCTTCAGCAGTGCCTGCGCTTTCTCCTCCAACTCCTCTGAGATCGTGAGCAGTTCCTGCAGCCGAGCCATCGTGCGTTCAGTGGAGGGATGCTGAGTCAGTCCGACTCCTCGATCGATCAGCCGGCGCATGCTGTCCAGAGAGAGACCGCAGGGGTTTGATACCGGATCCTCTGCCAGCTCAACTCTGGCCAGCCACCGTGCCTGTTCCAAACGCTCCCGTAGCAGCGGCAACTCCGGAAGAAACACGTCGAACTGAGAGCCCTCCTCCAGCAAGGACTCGATCTCACTAACAACATCTGCGCTCACTTCATCGGAGAGAAGCTTCTCACTGTGCTGCTGGAAATCCTCTATGCTATTCAGCAGTTCCTGAGACAGAGAGTGTTAATAGCCTCTATTATATGAGCTGTTTAGAGAGGAACTGTGCCTCATTCATCTTCAGGAAGACACCTTGCATGTGTGTGTGTGTGTGTGTGTGTGTCAGTCACCTTCAGAAGCGGGGCCTGTGTCAGGCTGCAGGGCAGGTTATAAAGCTGGCGGACAAATGATCTCATTTCCTCCACAGTGAGCTGATTAGGAGATTTACCCCCGCCTGTGCGATACCTGCAGACAGATGACGGCAGACAGACATAAACAAATGCATGAAAGCGTACACAAAATTCACATGCCACATGTGTCTAGACCAAACCAAACTACAGTGTGCAGGAAAACGAAGCCCACCACATTGGAAATTCCCCTTAAATGGAAATAAACACTGTGAGTTGAAGTACTTGTATAGTGAGTGTGTGAGAGAGGTCATTCTTGCATCCGTTTGCACTATGCAAGTATGTGTATAGACAGGTTTTATTGAGAGTTGCAATGCACTTGTTTTTCAGCAATGTGCGCCATGAGCTCCACCATTTTTAAGACGCATCACGCAAGTGAAGTGAAACGTTAATGTTTTGCACAGTGGAAACGTTAAGTGAAAACATTATTCAGCAAGAACTTATTAAATTGATCAAAAGTAACAGTGCAGACATTTAAGTTCACACAAAAGATTTATATTTCAGGTATACGCTCTTTTTTTTTTACATTCTATACTAATCAAGAGTATCGCTATGAAAACTGTTCTTTCATTAAATGTTCCAT
Source organism: Semotilus atromaculatus (assembly GCA_031834385.1). NCBI lineage: Eukaryota > Metazoa > Chordata > Actinopteri > Cypriniformes > Leuciscidae > Semotilus > Semotilus atromaculatus. The sequence continues at coordinate 22,800,022 of JAULUF010000042.1, read as the reverse complement.
CCCGTGACGATATGGCCCAGCCGGCACGGATATGGTTTCATTTTCCACTGTGGAGCGGATAAGTTATTTGAAATGAAATACAAATGCATCAGTCATTGCCTTGGTAACGCAAGAGTAATGATATGATATATACATATAGTGACCGTTATGGAGGATGATCAGATGTATTTTTTATAAAAAATTTTATTAATTTGCGTTTACGTTGCTCAAACAGCACTTAGCCAGCTACAGAGAAATTGGTAGCCACTAGCCAGGCAACAGACAAGTGACCAATCCTGAGTTGCAACATCTCTACATGCATTCTACCAGCACGGTTCGGCACGGTTAGCCAAGCGTTCTGAGAATTCCGGCCCGAGAATGGTTTATAATTGTGCTGTACCAAACCAGACTCAAGTGGAAACATAACTGGAACAGTTCCTTACCGTTCTCACAACAGTTTGGCTTGACGGTGGAAAAGCGGCTGTTGATATAGTTTAACATTAATAATAATTAATGTTTCTTGAGCAGCAAATAAGCATATTAGACTGATTTCTGAAGGATCATGCAACACTGAAGACTGGAGTAATGGCTGGTAAAAATTTGGCTTTGCAGTCACAAAAATAAATTACATTTTAAAATACATTAAAATAGAAAACAGATTTTAAATTGTAATAACATTGCAAAATATTACTTATTACAATATTCATTTGGCTTGTTTGAGCAGGTTTCATTATAGTCTATTTGTGTGTGTGTGTGTGTGTGTGTGTGTGTGTGTGTGTGTGTGTGTGTGTGTGTGTGTGTGTGTGTGTGTGTGTGTGTGTGTGTGTGTGTGTGTGTGTGTGTACCTGGTCTGCCTCTTGCCGTTTAGCAGTTGCTGAGCAACAGACGAGCATTTCTCAGCATCTTGAGTTACTAGCCTTAGCTGACGTAACAGATCATTCTCTGGGAACGACTTCTCATCAGACTCCACTAGAAGGGTTCGAAACACGGTGACATCTACAGTAAATAAGAGAGAGAGAGCCAGAGTCAGAAGTGAAACTCATTACATGGTACTCACTCACAAATGCATTTAACTTCAGTCATGTAACATTTCATGAATGAAATACAATATTCTATTAATTGTGGGATTTGATTTTGATATTTCTAGTGCGGGATTTGATTTTGTACTTAAAACTTGAGCTGGGCTATAAAAAGTGGGCTATAATATTAATTTCTACATGCGCAGGAAAAAGGTTAACAATACACTTTTTTGCTTAGTATAAAATAATTTTCTTCTTTAGAATATCATGCAGATGATTGTGTACATTCAGACCAGGAACATTTAAAGCTGCAGCCTTTGTCGCCATCTTACCGTTTTGAATTGAGCTACGGCAAGCAGATAGTTTTGAACACTGGCTGGACATGTACTTGCTTAACAAATTATTTTGGATAATTTTTCACCCAAAAAAGCTACAGACTGCATCTTTAAGTGAATAAGTAGTTGTAATTTTATGTAACTTATTGAAAGAAAAAAATCATTTAGTGTATAAATACATTTATTTATTTTATTTATTTATACATTTATATTATTTTTTATATAATAATAATAATAAAACTACATGTTGAAAGTGGATTCTCATTCAGAAAGATTCAAAGACTATCAGTTCTGGAAGTTTTCAGAGTGAAACTCACTGCGTTTCTTGTCTAGCTTTGCTTCCATGACCTCCGTCACCTTTGACGCCCACTCGTCATAAGACTCCGCCCTCTGCCGCACAGCATTCATCATGGGGTAAAGGTCATCCAGTGTGTAACGGTAACTGTGTGGTTGAGCATTGCATTGAGTGAATCTTTTACCACGTTCACTTAAATCTGCACCACTGATTATGATTATTAGCAGTGGAATCACTTCAATGATTTTAATATAATAAATAGATGTAAATATATGCATTTTCTTTGATGAATTTTTAAATAAGGTCGTTGAGGAGTATTGAAAGCAGTGGAGTGGAGACTTACTTGAGTGTGTAGTTGGAGACAGGGCAGGAGCAGAGGTCGTAGGCATGGTGTAGACACACCTGGACTCCTGGTCTACAGGGGCAGGTGAGAGCGGTGAGGTAACAGGTGGTGCGACACTTCACGCACTGTCTCTCATCATCTGCCAGCAAGTCATATTCAAACAACTCACACTGGACCACCCCCTACAGAGACAGAGACAGAGAGACAGAGAGACAGAGAGACAGAGAGACAGAGAGACAGAGAGACAGAGAGACAGAGAGACAGAGAGACAGAGAGACAGACAGACAGAGAGAGAGAGAGAGAATATTAACAAATGATCATTTATAGACAAGTATAAATATTTTTTGATCGTATGCATTATGAAAAATGGCATAATCAGACATTACTAGAATCTCTAACATATTAAAATAACCAATATTATACACCACCATGACCAATACCATATTATGTTATATATTCATTAGGGCTGACAATTAAACATTTTTTTGTAATTAATCTGTAACTGAATTGCTCAAATTTGCATTATTAGAATAAACTAAACACCATTACATTATATTTAGCTAACATTGACAACTCAAAAATATAATATAATATAGGCTTGACATTAACTTTTTTGCTCACTAGCCACTGTGGATAGTGGTTTTCTAATGTTACTAGCCAAAATTTGGACATCAATACCATAGGGAAAAGCTGCAATATTATGAGATGATATTTTTAATATCATCTCAGAATTTGGCAGCTGGTATATTAGGCTGCTGTCACTTTAACACCTGAAGCACGTAACCATTATACGGTTTTATATAGCTAATATACTTGGCTTTATGTGCGTGCACTTTGGGTGTGAGCACAAAATCTGCAGAAATGAGTAAAATTATGCTCAATACACGCAATCCCTCACCAATATTCAAGCCCTGTAACACCAACAATATTTATCAGGCAGCAAATTAGGGGAGTGAGGGGAGGCGGGTTTGTGTCTCAACTCCCTGTCGGAAAGATGAGAGCGAGAAAGCGCAGCTGCTATCGGGTATCTATTCTGCGGCAAATAAGTATTGGAAGAGTTTCAGATATTTCAGTATTAATATGTATTGGAAAAAATCTATATTTTTGACAAAACTATATTGCACTTAGCTTATTATTTCAGGTGTCTTTTTAAAAGACTACAATTGAAAAATGTAGTGAAAATTAAACCCGCCAAAGTGGCTAGTAGGAGTGACTGTTACACGCCACTTTTGATACTGACCACTGCAGGTGCATTTCGCGGGTGCGATTGTCCCTGAATATAATATAATATAATATAATATAATATATAATATAATATGAACCTAGATAGATAGGATCATAAAGTGACAATAGTTGTTTTATTGAATTATAACAGATTTGCATTTCAGAAATACAGGATCTGTTTTTTCGAGCGAGAGTAGCAATGAACACTATTGCATAAATTTACACTATAGTGTCATTCACACAAATTGCATCACACGCACAAACTTGACAGGTTTTGTTTGTGTTCTCTCACCATCTTACGAACTTTGTCCCGTAACTCTCTCTCCTCTCTTATCATGAGTCGCATGTCCTTCTGTACGGCTGACGCCAGAACCACATCCAGGTTGTCAGCCTTCGTGGCCATATTACACACCATCTCATCATGAGAGAACACACAGTAACGGTGCAGCAGGCGGTAGTGATCCACACACTGACGCCCCAGTGGCATCTGCACACAATTTACAAAGCAAAGTTGTAACAGAAGATTACAAAAAAAATACAGGAAAAATAACTGCAAAAATTAAAGTGAATTAAAACTCTCCATGCTCAGCTCTGAGACCTGACCAAGAGAATCTACATTAACAACAGTCATTGTAACAGCAGGATTGTTCGAGGAAAAGCTCACCCAGTCCACTGTGCAAAAGTTCACAGCCTCTGCAAAGTTGAATCCCTGGTTGAAGCCGCTGTGATAGGATCGCGGAAAAGTGATGACAAACTCTCCTGCGCACTGATTGGTTCTGTAAATCTAAAAACAGAACATGTGTTACTCACAGATTCTTTATGCGAGTGTGTGACTTGTAATTGTGTGTATAAACGTTACTCACTGGTACTCCATGGGCCATGAGTGTATTGGGGTTCATGATTGTGACGAGCTGGTGTAGAAGATCCGGCTGAGACTCAAACAGTTCCGGGGCCAGTTTCTTCATGACTGCCTCCAACTGCTCAGCGGCAAAACCAGGAGCACCGTACCAGGTCTTAGGTTCTCCCCTAACACACACAAAACACATCATCAAGGTCTTCACACATACATAAACGTTATCGGTAAAGTTTTTGAAATTAGTCTCTTATGCTCACCAAGGCTGCATTTACTTAATAAAATTAAAATAAAAGTTAATTAAAAAGTAAAAACAATAATATTGTGACGTTACAATTTAAAATAACGGTGTTCTATTTTAATATATTTATATATAAAACTGAATTTTCAGCAGCCATTACTCCAGTCTTCTGTGTCACATGATCCTTCAAAAATCATTCTGACATGCTGATTTGATGCTCAATTCTTTTATTATTATTATCAATGTTGAAAACATTGTGCTGCTTAATATTTTGCAGAAACGGTGATGCATTTTGTTTCAGAATTCTTAGATGAATGAAAAGTTCAAAAGAACAGCATTTGTTTGAAATATAAATCTTGTGTAACATAAATATCTTCACTGTCACTTTTTATAAATGCAATGTTACCTTGCTGAATTTAAGTACTAATTTATTTCCTTAAAAAAAATGTGTGTAAAGGACAATTTAGTCATATCAATCTCAGATATTTCCTCTCTGTGATAACACACACTCTCATGGATAACTGTGTTTTAGATTATTTATAGCAGACACCTAATTTAAAGCAAAAACAAGGTTGTAGGGGACAGAAGCACACTCAGTTCAGCATGCTGCACTATATAAAGCACTAATATAAGTATATTTTTCCCTTTAAGCATGAAATTGTGCTTATTACCAGTGCAGGTAGTTGATTGAATAGCTCCAGTGGTCCTCAATGTGCCAACAGAAAGAGGAGAAGCACATGCCCACGTAGAGCCACGGCAAAGTCATGCCACAGATATCAGCAGTGACATGGGTCAGCACTGACGGTGTCATCATGGCCATGTTATTCAGGTTCCACCCACAATCAAGATATTTCTACAGCAACCAATCACAGCACAGAATAACTAAATCAGTGATGGAAACAGGATGTACTACCTATGGAGTATAATATGTCAGACGATTTGAGTAATATCTCAAAATCTGATATTTCAGTTGTACCTCATCATGCGGTGCAACCTTAAACTTTCCGCCCTTGATTGGAAAACCGCTTCCGAACTCCTTTGAGGCTATATCAGCGCCATATTCCACTGTCACATCCTCCTCAATGGTGCCGACCAATCTCCAAAACTCTTTTTCTACCAATTCGGTGGGAACCATCTATAACAAACGCCATATTCAGTATTCACAGGACAAAAATTAACATCAACATCAGTGGTTATTATGTTAAGGTTAGTTTATGTTTTTTTAACATTATATTTGTATATACTCTTGAGAGTCAACGTTAGAGTCTCAGTAGGGTTCCATACATACATGAACGGGCATGTTGAAATAGTCTGACTTGAAGGAGTCTGCCATTTCCCCAAAGGATTTCAGAGAATAGTCCCTGTACGCTTGCTCGAAGCCAAACGCCTCCTGAGGTTTACAGCACTCCTGCAGAAACACATAAATAATGAGTAAATTATCTATTCTACAGAATCAAAGTCTTTTTTAAAAGCAGCTTTGACTGGATAGGGATGCTAAAACAGAACTGTTCAGATTCAATGATGAACAAACCCTGTTACTTTTTACTATGCAAACTCACCCGAGCCAGACACTTAGGACACCTCCAATCACCTTTAGGAACCTCACTGAGGGGCGGGATCAAGCAGAAGGTGTGGTAGCTGTCATCACAACCGTCGCATAGCAACAAACGATCCTCATCATTCCCTTTTCCACACACTAAACACACATACAGGTCCACCTAGAGAAAGACAGAGAGAACAATATCACAAACAACGTTTAGCTACAAAAAGTGTTTGATTAGAGCTTATAGTTACAAAAGAAATATAGTTTAAATGAACTTGAATTTATTTCACAGTACTGTATATTATATAGCAACTCAACGTCAATGGATTAAGATCAATAAAAGAGATAACTTGTAACGACTCTAAACTATGATCAACAAAATCAGTTTGTTCACAGTTCTGATTTACATGTAAGAGAAAAGCTCAGCAAAACTTACATTTGAATGAGAGAGAGGGGAGGAAACTCACCACACTCACTGGAGGAGGGAGGATGTTTTTCTTGTAACGTGATTTGCTTTTTTCTGGTTCAGGATTCAGCTCATTTATCTCCACCGGTTCCTGCTTCACCTGTATAGGGATCTCCCTCTCTAATACAGACATACAAACACATTTGTTAATATAAAGACACTGATTTGACTAATAAAGCTATGCTAATCATGTTTGCTTTGTGTGATTGACTATAGATATAGGCTACTGAAGATCTGTGAGTCATGTGAGGTTAGATGCAAAGGTTAGTTGCTCACCTGGTTCAGGCTTGGCAACAAAGGAACCCATCCTCCTCCTGAGATTGGGTCTGTTCTCACATCCCTCACTCTCTTCCGACTTAACACAGCCAGACTAAAGACACAGACATTGAGCATGTGAGTTAAAACGCTAACAAAGAATTTATTCGTTTAACATAGAAAAAATTATTATACCCTACCTTTCAAAAGTTTGAGGTCAAAAAGTTCTTTTTTTTTTTAGAGAAATGAATACTTTTACTCAGCAATTAAATTGATCAAAAATGACAGTTTTTGAAGTCTTCTAAACTTTATATTTTATATAAAATATTTTAACTTCATATAAGTTTTCCACAAAAATATTAAGCATAAAGATCAACTGTCTTCAACATTGATAATAATAATGCTTCTAGAGCACCAAAACAGCATTTTAAATTGTAATATTTCAAAATATTGCTTTGTACTGTATTTTTTATCAAATAAATACAGCCTTTGTGAAAAAAAAAAAACCTGCTCCAAACTGACCACAGTGACCGGCATGGAGAAGTAAAACAACTTTAATCTAAACTGACAAAATGGAGGCAGATTGTAAATATGAACATTATTTGTATGAGTGCGAGTGTTTACGTTCACCTCTGTTTTCATCCTCTTGGCTCTTCTAGCAGGTGCACTCGTGTCGTTGGGCTGGACATGAATGTTTTGCCTCTGCAGCAGGTCGTGGGGTTTATACTCTTTATCCTTGTCATTTACATCATCCACTGAAGTCTTCTGGAGACACTGAGAAAAACAAGAAAAACTCACCCGGTTATATGAGCCCTTCAGTCTGGAAATTAACTTGATGAAATAAATACTGTCCTAATTCACTTTCCCTCATGTAGTTTTAAACTTAAGTGAATTAATTTTTTCCTCTGTCAAACACTAAATGAGATGTTGGGCAGAATGTCCAAACTGCTTTTTTCCATGTTGCAAATGTGATTAAAAAGCTACAGCTGAACGGCAAGATTTTCAGCAAATAATTTACATTGTACTTTTTTTTTTTGCTTGGCAGCCCATGGAAAATAACAGCTTGTGAATCTCCATTTGTGTAGAGAAAGTCACTCATTCAGGTTGAGAACAACATGAGGGTGGTAAAATGTTAAAGCAACACCAAGTAACTTTTCCTCTGCGGTCGCCCTACTGGTTGGAAGCAGAATTGTCCATTTCCGCAGTCGTAAATCATTTAGCCTACCTACTTTCGCACGCACGCTCGTTGTTTATCCAGCACCGGCTTTGGAATGAACGATGTCCACAGACAAGGTAGAGTATGTTGCATGATTTCATGAAAGTATGATGTATTGCAACATCAGAAACGAAGAAAAACAAAATAATGACTATTGTAACGCTTGACGTAAAGCAGTCGAATTTTGTAGTTCTTTTTGTGCTCGGGTTACTACCAAGCGGCAACATTCTAATCTGAAACATGAAGCCTACCCGGAAGTGCGAAAAACTGCAATACATCGAAAATCCGCTAGGGGCAGGTCCCAAAAGGGAGCAAATGTCCATAGACCCCCATGTTAAAATGTCCGTTTTCACAGCATAAATTCATGTTTTTACAGGTTGGTCCCATGGACTTTTATTGTATTTTTCGATAGGTTCCGAGTGCCTGACAACTGTGAGGGGGGTGAATTTTTTTCTAACTCATTAGTTTAGATCGTATTTAGATATAAAATGTATGACAAATAAGGTTGGTTAACTTTGATTGACAGCTGATAACGGGCTGCGCCGAGTGAAATTTGACGTCTCGGCCATGATCTGACACAACACATCAGACCACCTCTGTATCCTTTCTGAACATTTGTATTTTTGATTTCCCAAGATTTTGCATGATGGCGCCGCCCATACCCCCCATAAACGGCCTCAAAACCGTTCTTCAGAAAGTCTATGGGTGACGTCACAGACGCTTTGTCCATATTTTTTACAGTCTATGGTTACTACTCGAAACCCGAAGTTACTTAGTGCCAGTAAAATCGATACAGACCACGTCAGGCTACGGCAGACGTGTCATTTAACCTCTCGTAAGTCGATGTACCATCACAAGGGTCTTGGAAATATATTATGAAGGTTGAAAAAGCTACATAGTGTTGCTTTAATTAATTTCTGCAATTAACTATTGTCATAGTGTCATTTAATAAAAACCTTAGGTCTGTTTTCCAGAGTGATGTTTAAGATTTTAATTAGCAGCTAATGAAGAGTCAAAAGGTCATTTTAAGGTCAGCTCAGTTCTCCACACTCGAAATTGTGAAAATTCCCTCTAAATCACCGTCATCATTTCCCTCCACTCCACAGATAATCTGTGCCAATGTGTGAATAACCTGTTAGCCTGGCCAGAAAGAGTGTTACATCTGTGATTGCATGCAGGAAAAATCCTCAACATTCCCGGTTATGCTTGCTACCACTATCAGATTACAGATTAACGTAGAAAGAGAGGATTGAGGGAGGAGAGAGAACAGCTGGAGGTGTAAAGAGATTAGCGTGAACAGAAAGCAGGTCACAGACTCTGTGGTTCAGAGGAGGAGTGGGAGGTCGGAGGTGGGAGGGGGGAGGGGTGGAAGAAAAGATGCAGCAGAAGTCAAAGACAAAAACAGAAAGAGCAGCAAGTGAAAAAGACAAGAGAAGTAGGTGGAGAATGAAAGCAACGGTCTCTCGGCAGGATGGCTGCGGGTTTGGTGGGGGTCAGGATGGGTTAAATGCTGTCCGTCACTGTGCGTCACAGAAACAACAGCTCGCTCCCATTTGTTACTCAAACTCAAAAAGCAAAACACTGCGTTAAGAAAAATAAACAAACACACTCACACTGACAAAAGCAGCAAAAGGAAATGTTTACAGATCATTACAATAAAGAACTAAGAAGACATTTTGTGTAAAACATGTATAAAGGGGAAATACATGATTTTATTAATTAAATCCCTAATTTTTACACTTTAAAGATGGAAAGTGAAGAGCCACAGCGACTACTAAATGAAAAAACATGAATTGCCACAGTTCCCATAATGACATCACATCCTGTTCATATTTAAATCGTCAGATTAAGTAATGGGGAAAGTAGAAACGTACCTCCTCCATCCCAGGAGGTGCCCTAAAACTTGACAGTTTGGCTGCGATCTCAGGAGCCTGATGTAGAAAAGAGCACCCAACATTACAGACACATTGCCAGTGACCTCGGGGTCAGAGGTCACAGACATCTCTAACAGAGATGTCAAGCATTCAGTCAATGGAAAGAAAATTAGTTAGGCTCCAGGTTACTTTTCATTTGCTCTTGCATATGACCACTGACCGCATTAAAAAATATAATATATATTTACAGTGTGAAAAAAAAAGACCTGAATTAATGAGATCGTGTTTGTGCTTTTCAAAACATCCAGTTAGTTGATATTGATAATATCGTCTCTAAAGGCAAAATAAGTCATTTGCGACCACATTTGGCAGAGGCTGCAGCACAAATAGCAGTAACGCTGAAAAGATCAGCACACATTACAGAAAACAAGCAGATAGAACACAAAACAAACTTAACAACCACAGATTGTATTTATGCACAGATAATATTCCATCAGACCTTAATAGTGCACAAACTAATACTGCTAACCCCCGAAGGCCCAGCTTTAATACTGCAGACCAGCTGTAACCTGACTAACCCCAAAAGCCACCCAAACACACACGGTGAAATCCTGCATGACTGCTGAAAGCTTAATGCAGAGTGTGTAATATATTGATTTGATGCATCTATAAGTTAGACTCACCAGCAGGTTTGTCCCAGACTGGAAGAGGTTGTACGGATACAGGACCCTCTCATAATGGGCTCTCAGGTGGGAGCCCACAGCTTTGCCTGGGGCAAAACCCATCGTCATGGCAATCTTCGTCCATCTCCTCTCTCTACAAACCAAATCGAATCCGCCCTCATCTGCAACCAACTGGCAGATGTAGAAAGAGAGTTTTGGACTTCATTGTAAAAACATAATTAACATTTATCAATGCTTTAGATTCTCTTGGTCAAGGATAAAGAACCCAGCGGTTACACGAATGAAGGTCCATTCACACTAATAACTTTAACTATATTAACCACACCAACAAAGAATAGTATAACCACATGCTGCAGTTTTGACGTCTGTCTATTTATGAATTTTTTATTTGCTCTCAATGTTTTTATCGTCCGTGAGTTCATCGTTCAAAAATATTTCTGAAAGTGATTCCAACGACATTGTTCCTCTTCCCCATTCTCAGAGAACTATTTTTAAAACTTTTTAGTTATTGTTATAGTTATTGTCCTTAGTGTGAACCGGCCTTTACTCTGAGACACATACAGATGAGTCACAGGTTTCAGCTAACAACATTAAGAGTCATAATGGATCATAACATATACTGTACAGCAGAGGTGTAAAGTACTTGAGTAATTTTACTTGATTACTGTACTTAAGTATTATTTTGGGGGATTTTTACTTTACTTGAGTACAATTAAAAATCAATACTTTTGCTTAATTACATTTTTTAAGAAAAAAAAAGTACTTTTTACTCCTTACAATTTAATTTACAGTCAAAAAGTACTTATTTTTTGGAGATCACTTCATTCTATTTTCCCTTGCTATTACCAAACCAATTGAGTTGCGCTGATGCCCAGTTTAATTTAAATGTTATTTATTCTGCCAATGAGATTCGTTTTCACATTCCATGAAATTGTGTGCGTTCGTGACGTCACGTAATACGCAATTACGTTGAAAAGGTCACACATAGGCGGAAGTACGCCTAGTCAGTGTTTACAAATGTGAGGAAGGAGGACCATACACATATTCAAATGTCTTTGTGTCAGTTTATCGTTTAAAATGCCCATTTTGTGTGCGTATCCTGCGTGTTTTAATATTAAAAAGGCTAAAAGAATTTTCGTCAGGACAGAAGCGTGACCTTTTCAACGTAATTGCGAATTACGTGAGTCACGAACGCGCATCACAGAACAGAGCAAGGCGAGCATTTGTGCTTATAAAACGTAAACTTTTTTTATTTTATTTTTTAAATGGCCGATCGTTTCGCTAGATAAGACCCTTATTCATCGTCTGGTATCGTTTAAAGCCCTTTGAAGCTGCACTGAAACTGTCATTTGGACTTTGAACCGTTTGGGTCCTGTTGAAGTCCATTATATGGAGAAAAATCCTGGAATGTTTTCAAAAACCTTAATTTTTTTTCGACTGAAGAAAGAAAGACATGGACATCTTGGATGACATGGGGGTGAATAAATTATCAGCAAAAGTTTTTTTTTTTAAGTGAACTAATCCTTTAAGTTAAATGCGAGGTTTTACAGCGTACTGGCATTAGATAGTAGTCTTACAGTTTGATAACTAAATACAGTTCTAAAGCAGAATAAAACCTTGTATGTGGTTCATTCACTTTATGTTTTAAGAGATTAAAAGCTTAAACGGGAATCTCTTGCTGTTACTTTTACTTCTTTAATACTCAAGTACAATTTTAATGTGGTACTTTTTTACTTTTACTCAAGTACGATTCTGGGCAGATACTTTTTCTTGTAAGTGATTAAAATTTTCCCTCAGTACTTGTACTTCCACTTGAGTAACAATTTGGAGTACTTTATACACCTCTGCTGTACAGTACAAAGAATCACTCACTTTGTTCAGCTGGTACAGATCGAGGATCTTCCGCTCCACATGTGGAATTTTGAGCGTGCATCCTTGTAGCTCCCAAAATTTAGCAATCTGGTCCAAGAAATTGAGTTTAACTCTGGTTTGAGCCTGTGAAAAGAGGGGGGTTGATGGAGGTGCAAGGAAAAAGAGAAAATAAGAATCAGCAACATTGTGAATGGTGCATGTTAATTATTAAGCATCTTTTTTTAAAATATCAGACATCTCAAAAGACCCAAATTCTGCTGACAAGACTGTGACTACTGACCTTACAATGCAAACATGCACCCTTCAGTTTCGCTATATTATTGACGACATCTCAGACACAGTGTTTTTTTTCAACAGAAGTGATGATATTTGCAAAACCCTGACCCCAAACCTAACCCTGTGACAAACCTGTTGATTTCAGTAGACTGATTTGACAGATTTATGTTTTTCAAACAGTGAAAAGCACTTCAGATGAACTCGCAAGTTAGTTGTCAGCACATCTCACTATATTTGAGGGGATATTTAAAAATCGTACAATTACCTCTAACTCGTTGAGTCTCTGGATTCGTGGAGTAAAATGAAGTCTGTCAACGTCACATGCAAATGGAGGCTGCCAGTCCTAAACACACACAAAGTTAACATACAATTAGTCAAGTTAAATTTCTTATACTTCTATTGATATATATTTTGAATTTCTTGATTTCGGAAGTTTATTTAACTTTAATATGCAATGTCAGCATAATTTCACAGTAAAAATCAAGGTGTGACATCCAAAGGGGCAATGAACCATTCATTGTATGGTCCTGTGCGATTTACATTCTACATATAATTGTAGTTAAAAAGTTCAAATGTTCACAAAAACAAACTTTATTTCCATCAACAGCAAATCCAAACTGCAGACTGCGTCCTTGAGTCGAGCCTCTGACTCATTACTGCTTAGGTCATGAACACAAACAGGTTCAAAACAGGAGAGGCTTTTTCAAAGAAATAATTTATCTTTAGCTTTTTTAATTTTCTGAATTCATTCAGCAGCCTTCTGAAATCATCAAGAATGTGTTTGCATGTGCACACAATGCAAAAAACAAAACAAAAAAAAACAAGAAGCTTTTGATTAGAAGGTAACTGTTTTTCATATTTACAGATAAGACTTTTATTCTGAAGGTACTGGACACTGATACAAAATATCTACTTAAACATGTTCCAATGGTGTGTATTACAACATATTTTATAGAGTAAACAATTTCAGAAGCAAAATAAAAAAAAAACTTAGTTGCTTCTCTTTCACTATTTTTTCCCCCTTTGCATTCATAAATTTAATTGAAAAGATCTGACGAAGATAACCATGTACAAATGTGACCGGTACACAGTGGTTTGTGGTCAACAGACTTGTGAATGTGTGTCAGCTTAACACAGTGGCTAAAAGTGAGCTAAAAAAAATGCTCACATATTCACTCACACGCAACCTGCTGATGGCTAAACGGTGGAATTATGGTTTTCTTTCAGCTCAATCCCCTATATAATTTTTTTTGGTCTAAGTTTAACACATTTTCTTTGTCTCCAGCCTCCTAGAACCACATGCTTACAACTGCACTCTGAAAAAAAACAGCAACACACAATCCTGTCTCCAGATACAGTATTATAAAAACCTTTCTTAACCAAATAAGGAACCCCAGGATAACCACAATCAAAATTTGCTGCCACACCACACATTTTAGCATCAGTGAATTTAAAATGCAGATAACTTTGCTTTACATGTAGCCTATATTAAGTGTAATTATGTAATCAGTACCCGAGGAAAACAAAACAATAGTTTTTATTTTTAAAAAAAGAAAAGAGAAATACTTTTCCCTGTCTCATAATGCATAAAATGGCATTTTCATAGACACACCAGAGCAGGAGTCTGTACATTAAACCACTGTGCATTGAGATAATTGACTACATTAGATTTCTGCCTGTCTTATGAACAATACGGTCAATATTCACCACAATCTACATCTACTACCACAGCTACACAAAATCTATGAAATGCAGTTGAGTTGTGCGCATATTAAGACCATTTATTACAGTATTTCCTTGTTTGCTGTTCAGGCAGCATAGTTACAGAAAGATACAAAATGGCCAGATGGTTCATTCACTCCAAAGCTCGCAACATGGAGGACGCGCCCGGCCCGAGGACTTCATCTATCCATCCACAGGGTTCGGACCAGAATCAGCCGAATGAGCCGAACCGAACCTACGAATCCCTTTACACGGTCTAAATGGTTTAAAACGTGCCGGGGTCCAACGCACGTATGTTGGTGGTAGAAAGCAAGAGGCCATTTGGAAAACATTTTCAGCTTGATAACCTTCGCAAAATATTACTTTCTGGTTTATTAATGAGTCAATAATACCAAGCCATCGTACTATAATGATGCTTGACATGTTTTACCAGTTAATCGTTGCTTGTTAAACGTAATTACGCTTTCCCTCATCTCCGACCTCATGCGTGCCGTGAACCACGTCACGTAGCTGCGAATCTAATAGATTCATAAGAACCCGATTTCACATCAAACCCGAGGCCAGTATCAGAACCAGCGAGTTTGATCCAGAGCGCGTCTTGGCCATAACAGATGGAGCGAGAATTGTAAATAAATAAGTAAATGGCACTTAAAATAACATGAAGACAAAAACTAGTTTTAGTTTCCATAAACATGAAAATAAATATTATGAAATACATAATCGGGTTGTCAGACACATAAAACCTTCTTCAGATATGAATAAATTATAATGTTCGTGTCATTGGACTCGTCTAATGTTCACTATACAAAGACGCCATCAGAACCACTGAAAACCTTCAAACTGGTTTAGACAGGTTCGGGAGTAAAGAGTTCGGATTCAGATTAACGCGGCTGGTCTGAACTGGATCATTTCGTTAATATGTAAACTATATTTAGTCGCTGGGTATAAACGGTAATTAATTAATTGCATTAATCTAATCCGCACACAACCACTTTTGTCACAGAATGGATTTGCTCTAACCAGAATAGAAGATATTGACTTATTTTGGCTATACAAACATTGTATGCTTAATCTATTCATAATAGGCAATAATGCAATACAATTAATATAGAATTGATATAGAATTAAACTCAATTAATGACTATTTAAAGTAGCCTGGCGTTAAGTGTGCTAAGGTGAAAATGAAAGGAAGTTTATTTCCGCATTGGCAGGTATCTCTTGGTGTGTTTTTTTCGTCTTTTTTTTCTGTCTGGTATGAGGACATTAAATTCTCGTTAAAAAAGTACATTGAACCCATTAGTAGCCTTTCAATCAAATGATGAGGTAACAGATGGGGGGTTCTGTTCCTCAATGTCAACAACAAAGATGCAGAAGCAACTATACCAGGACTACTAATTCAATACAAAAAAAGATATATATATATATATATATATATATATTATAAAACGATATTTTGTATCAACGATAATCACTGACATTCAGCAAACTAAACTGCAAGTAAATGTGACGTTTAATCCAGTACTAGAACCGAGGCAGGCCGTAAACTACACTTACAGCGGCTGTAACGAGACGATTTTACTGTATAATATGCACACATCCGCGACGTTTGCGTGTAGTGAGTAACGTTATTGCGCTCGTGGGTCAGAAATCCGGGTCATGCGGGTCCGCAGGTCGAGCACAGACCCGGCAGAGCTTCGAAATTCAACTGATATGATGCCTATATATACACACAAAGCGGTTCGGCAGTGCTGTCACTGCGCCGCCATGTTTAGACATTTCCCTTTAAATCGAACTCAGAATCACTCCGCAGATCCGGCCCGGATCAACCGGTCCGATTCAGACCGTCCGGACAGCACTCACCGGCGGCGGTCGAACCTTGCAGATCCCCGTTTTCTCTGCGATGGGTCGGATTTTATTGATAAAGGCAAACGGGTCTGCAAATTCCTCCCAACTGGGCTCGAACACCGGGCACTCGGGCGGTGGGGTAAACTCAGCCGGGCCCCGCTGGGTCATCCTGCAGGTCCGGTTCCGGAGCAGAATCGAGTCGCTCAGCGAAGCGGGGACAGAACTTCCTGGGATCCGCAACAAGATCTGTCCGTCCGTTACTCCCTTAGTCCGGCTAACACTTGAACAACACGAACAATCAACACACACGCGCGCACATACATACACACACTCACCGTGACGTGACTGCTCTTAGGCTGAGACCACATCCGCTCAAAAATCTAGAGACGAAGCGAGCGTGTCCACTAATTTCTAGCATTGAAGAAACACTTTAAATAAATAATTAAACCGTGATATCTACCGCCAAGTGTCGTATTATTTAAACCGTTTGTCTTTTTGACGCGTAACGATAATAACTGGAAATATGTTACGTTGTTGTTCGTTGACATTAGTGCACACCAAACGCGCTATTGAAAATCAAGAAACAAAGTAAACCCATTTACTAGTTACCTCGCCTTCAAATAAAAGTTCCTATTAGAAACTTCTGTACCCTTTATTCTATCATGTGACTTATTTAAAAGAAAAACAAAAGATAGTTTTAGTCAGCGGTTTGTATGCTCGAGGAAAACAATTTCATGTAACATGTGCCAGTATACAAAGAGATACCAGAGTAGAAGCAAACAGTGGTGAATAACAAGGTTTTACAAGTTTAAATCGACTGTCGACTTGTACGATTACGTGAACTCACAAGAATACACTTGTTCCGCACTGTTCACTGTTAATTTAGAAACTTTAGGATTTCTGTATGTATTTACATCTACTTCTGCCAATAGCATGCGCTCAAAGCCGTCAACTACTTCGCTCCGCCCCAGTGTTTACCTCTGCGTATGGATACCTTCAGGTGACAGCTGATAGTGGCTGGGACTTCTTCTTTAAATAGACTCACTGCGACTGCTGATTGGACGACTTGAGTATAGAGAATGTGACGCACTGCAAGGGGGAGGAGGGGCGTTGTAGTAAAGCGCTTTACATAGTGGTCTAATTTTGTGTTTTGACGTAAAGGTAATTCTGGTAGTGTCGCATTTCAATGTAAAATTTAGCATTGACGTTTTTTAATGTTTATATGATAATATATAACAAATTACAAGGCCATGTCAGAGGCTGAGACTTGATAACACAAAGCTTATTGTTCTAAAAGCATTATTTTGTTATAAAGGACAGTGATAGGAAGGTAGCAGTGCTGCAGCTCAAACCTGGCCTATAACACACTCTGATACTTTCCTTGCACATCTATTAAAATAATATTTTTTGGTGTATAGTCACTCACATTTGATTACAATTTCAATATTGTCATCTATATTTAAATATGGAAAAGACAAAACAAAAATACACAATACAATTTAAATTTAACTTTGAATCCCTAGGTTTGATTGAAGGTAATGTAATATTGTATCCATTTAATACAATTATATTTTTCACAAAATAAAAGGTTGAGATTAAACAAATATTGTATTGCAGGTGGAAGACCTTTGATTTAGATCAGGGCAGGTGGGTCAGAGCTCCACCGAAAAATTAATCCAAAACCTACATGTAAACTGAATCAGTTATAAATATTCAGCATTCGGTTACAAATATTGTCGGGATTTCGATACTATTTAAGACGTAAAGGAAACAGGATGCATCAAAATGTATCGTGTGGCTTCGTCAGACATGTACCATGAAACTGGGCAGATGATGTCGGTGTCCTCCCCAGCGCCCTACAATTTTTCAGTGTAAATCTATGGTGTAAAATGGAACTGGAGTGCTCCGACTGCCAGCTTATTTTCAAACCAAGACGATTCAGTTATTAGTTTGCATCAGGTCAGTAACTAGTTGGCATGTCTGTCTGTTCTTCATACCAAATTTATTAAAGTTTGAACGTGCTGATGTGACTAGCCTTTATAGTTCAGCTGTGTTTGATTTTGTTCGCAGATAAAGGTGATAATTACTACATTAAGACAATACTAAAAAACACATTCTATGCATGCCAGTCAATCCAGACATAAAATACTATATGCATTTATTTTACATGTCTGTCAGTCAACATTAGAGCGCCGCCCTCAGGCTGAATAACATAAGGATGTTAGACACAGAATCAGCCCTACCTAAATTTACAGACAGGAGCCTCTATTTATAAAGTTTTATAAATATTTATTTTAACATAGAAATGTAATGTATTCAAAATGTCTTGAGAAGTGTCACTATATAATAAAATATTTGAAGTGGGTACACCTATCATAACCCACCTGCGGATTAACTGCTTGACTATGTGATATACATATCCATCCGTCCATTTTAAACAAACTCCAAACGGCTCCTGTGGGTTAATAAAGGCCTTCTGAAGCAAAACGATGAGTTAAGAAATATTTATCTTTAACATTACAAAGTAAAATTCTAGCTTCTGGCCAAACAGTCATATGCAGTCTACTTGCCCCTAATGCGCAAAATACAAAATGACGTCGCATTACACGCATAAATTGCGCTCTACACTTAAGTGGAATATTAATATTTAAAACTTTAGAAACTCGTCGTTTCGCTTTAAAAGGCCTTTGTTACCCTGGAGCGGTTTGGAGATAGTTTGCGATGGATGGATACACTTTTGAGCTTCAATCTGTTGGTTGCAATCCACTGCCATTATAAAACTTAGAAGAGCCAGGATATTTAATAGAACTCTGAGGTATCTCTTCTTTCAGACGAATACAATCAAACACATAAGATGGCTTGAGGGTGAGTAAATCATGGGCTAATTCTCATTTGAAAGTGAACTAATCCTTTAGGGATTCCTTCCTCTTTAAAGAAAAAAAATACACATACAAAAATAAATAGACCGGACAATTTATTCTGAAATGGTATTTATCACTTACAGCATGTGAGAAGCAAAATACAGCTTACAACAGTGCTCACAGACAGAACTGCCTTTGGAAACTCATTTGTGAAATCAGACAGAATAGGAGGTTTAGAAAAGAACAAAACCTGACACAAAAGAACATTTATATAAAATCACACACATCAAGGCATGGTTCACTATCATTGGAATTTCATAAGGAAGCTTACCATTTGAGAGGTAAAATACTGCTTGTAAGTGCTGGAGTAGGACTAGTTTCTCTTCTAACTGTAGGTCTCGGATCAGCCTCTTAAAGCGTCTTTAATACTCCTCTCCCTCCTCTTCATCCTCCACAGACTCTGCACCAACCTCCTCATAATCTTTCTCCAGTGCGGCAAGATCCTCTCTGGCCTCTGAGAACTCTCCCTCTTCCATTCCTTCACCGACATACCAGTGTACGAAGGCACGCTTGGCGTACATCAAATCGAACTTGTGGTCCAGTCGGGCCCAGGCCTCGGCGATAGCTGTGGTGTTGCTCAGCATGCACACAGCTCTTTGTACCTTGGCCAAGTCTCCACCAGGAACCGCTGTAGGTGGCTGATAATTAATGCCAACCTGTAGAGAAAGACAACACATTGTTAAATTGACTGAAGTTTGAATTAAGTACACATGAATGTCTTGTCAATCTCTCTTACCTTGAATCCAGTTGGGCACCAGTCCACAAACTGGATGGAACGTTTGGTCTTGATGTTGGCAATGGCAGCATTGACATCTTTGGGCACGACATCACCACGATAAAGCATACAGCAGGCCATGTACTTCCCATGCCGGGGGTCACACTTCACCATCTGATTGGACGGCTCAAAGCAGGCGGTGGTGATCTCAGACACGGACAGCTGCTCATGGTAAGCTTTCTCAGCAGAGATGATGGGAGAGTATGTGACTAGGGGGAAGTGGATTCTGGGATATGGCACCAAATTGGTCTGGAACTCAGTAAGATCGACGTTCAGGGCGCCATCAAAGCGCAGCGAAGCGGTGATGGAGGACACGATCTGACCGATGAGACGGTTGAGGTTGGTGTAGCTGGGGCGCTCGATGTCAAGATTTCGGCGGCAGATGTCATAGATTGCCTCGTTGTCGACCATGAAGGCACAGTCAGAGTGTTCCAGGGTGGTGTGGGTGGTTAGGATGGAGTTATAAGGCTCAACCACAGCAGTGGAAACCTGAGGAGCAGGATAGATAGCAAACTCGAGCTTGGACTTCTTGCCGTAGTCGACCGAGAGACGCTCCATCAGGAGGGATGTGAAACCGGAGCCAGTGCCTCCACCAAAACTGTGGAAAATCAGGAAACCCTGGAGACCGGTGCACTGGTCTGTCTAGATCAGGAGAGGGGGGTAAGAAACGAGTAAATCAGATATACTTGTCTAAATTACACTTGTGTAAAGGAATATGGATTGTTTACTCATTTACTCATGTTTTTCAAAACTGGCATGACATTTCCATGATATTTTGTGGAACAAAAGATACAGAAATGTAATTTTGTTTGATAGAAACAATTAGTATAGAAAATCAATAGTAACCAGAAGAATGCAGAAGTCATACGGGTTTGGAACAACATGAGGGTGACCATTTTCATTTTTGGGTGATCTTTTAGTGATCTTTAGCCAATCTCAATAAATTTTCATTTTGTACAATATAATGTTGTGATACCCAGATTCACTTGTAGAACTTAAAAGATTGAATGCCTAATATTGGAATGAAGTTCAATATTACAGTCAGTGCATCCTTAGTTCTCAATTATAATGCATACCAATTTGCGGACACGCTCCAGCACCATATCGATAATCTCCTTGCCAACAGTGTAATGGCCTCGGGCGTAATTATTTGCTGCATCTTCCTTCCCAGAGATGAGCTGCTCCGGATGAAACAGTTGCTTGTAGATTCCAGACCTTACTTCATCTGAAACATAAGATACAGGTATTATATAATTTATCAAATAAAATTAAATAATCATGCATGCCAACTTAAGCTTAACTATTTGCAGTCTGGATGTTGGCCATAGTACACATACATTTCAACATTTCAGGGGTAATAAAACTGGTTTGCTACAAGATAGAATTTTTATGATGGTTGATCCCTTCCAATAACCATTTACAATAATCATTTACCAATGACTGAAGGCTCCAGATCCACGAACACAGCTCGTGGCACATGCTTCCCAGCCCCAGTCTCACTGAAGAAAGTGTTGAAGGAGTCATCCCCACGACCAATGGTCTTATCACTCGGCATATTGCCATCAGGCTGGATGCCATGCTCCAGGCAATACAACTCCCAGCAAGCATTGCCAATCTGTACTCCGGCCTGGCCCACATGGATGGAGATGCACTCACGCTACACAAAGAAAGAAAAATTACTTTACATGGCTGCCAACCAACAGCTGCCTCCAGGCCCGTGAACCTGGTGACCGCAGTATTTCCCAGTTGAAGGTATTTTACATCAGGTTTTGATTTATTTTTGAAAGTTTGTCCAAAGCCATTACATAAGACTGCTATTTTTTGTCAGGCAGCTTTTCAATTATACGTTATTAAAATAAAGGCTATGGTCTTAAAAAAATGATTAGTATCTGTCAAGTTTGAGTCAATTAAATGTGGGATATTGACCTTGAACCTATTGAAGCTGAAACTCTAATTAAAGTCTTAACTTCCTCTTGCAGCTGAACTTGAAACTATAATTACAGTTCAATCATAATGGGGTTGGAAAGTGAGACTGAACAGTACTAGGGAACCTGGAGAACACCTGAGCCAGATTCCTGTATTTTAGTGAGTGCATAATTCCTTCTTTAGTCTGATCTGAAGACCAAAGAATACCCAGTGAACATAATTGCTGAATCTCTTTAAGAAATCATTTAAATTTCATTACATTAAAGTTCTTACCGGTGTTAAAAATGACAGTTCAGGAATGTCCCATACCTGTGACTTTCTTCAGTGGAACACAAAATTAGATATTAAAGCGACAGCTTCAGTCACCACTCACCAGCATTTACTTTATTCATATGGAGAGGGAAAGGAACTCATTTCATTGAAAGGTAACTGAAGCAGTCAATTCTAACTGAGGTCTCATTTTGTGTTCCATGAAGGAAGAAAACATGCGGCCAGAATTATAATTGCAGTAAAGAACAGAATTCTTAGTGCATTTCCTTCAAGGAGAAACTCTGGTATCTCAAGCACATTTAAATCAGAACTTTTTGTTAAGATAAGATAACCACATCCCATTTGTCAACTTTAAAAAAAAGAAGTTAACAGTAGAAAAGTGACTTAGTACGCGCACTCCGATCTCTCGCGCTTTATCCTAAAATGGTCGACAGGAAGGAGCCAGTAACCTGAACTATTGCAAAATAGAGGAAGTAGAGAATAATGATGCGCCAAACATCAAAGCAACGACACAAACAAGTAACTATTTTAAAAGAAAAATCGCTCCAAGAGTAGCTTTAGGGTTAAAAGTCTGTAAAAGTTGGGAGGGAGAAAAGTCAGCAGACTCCCATCCCCCAGCCTCGCGCTCCCACCAGACCGCGCGCGTGAAAGGCCTCCGCAGTTAGATTCGAGGAATTCCTCATGCGCAGCCTAGGAGTTACATAGATACCTTTCCCAATGCGGTCTAATCATACATTCCGATCGGAAAAGATTAAATTCATTTCGCATACATAGTCAGGCTTCCTGTATTGACGACAATAAATATTTTACGTCAAAGTGAAGACACGGAAGAGAAACGACGCATGTACGTTAACGTTAAACGTTTTTTAAAGTTGATAATGTGATAATGAACTTTTGAAGCGTCAATGTCATAAAGGGATATTTCACTCAAATGAAGTCACCCTCCTGTTACTCCAAACTTGTGTAACGTTATATATTTTTTCACCTCAAGTACAGACAGCTTGAGTCACATCTTTGTAAACGTGAATGCAGGATGTCAATCTACCCAATCCTTGTTTTGTGTTCCACGGAAGAGCGAAAGTCATGGTTTTATAACACATTTGAGTGAATGATAGAATTTTCACATTTAAGTGAACTGCTCCTTTAAAATGCTTCAAAGAGAGCCACGCGACTACCAGGTCAGTTTAATAAAACGCAAATTAAAAAAATAATTGTGAAAAAGACCACGTTTTATTGTTAAAGCTGTTAAGTATTAATATTTTAGTGACTAGAGTCTCACTTACCATTTTGACTTGGTCTTCGTGGATACAAGTTTTCTTTAGAAAACGTGAATGTATTTCGGTGGGAAAATCACCAAAAGTCTGTTTTGAGCTCCGTTGAGTGCAGACCAGACGCGTTACGTGTCTTCGCCAACACAGCAATATGGGGCAAAAAAGGTCCGCGGTTCAGTCTATATACTCGCGTGCGCGCTCACACCGCCCACTGCAGCTCGCGATTGGCCAGCAGCAGCATCAACATCCTCCTCGCCATATGATTGGTGTAACTAAACGCTCATTTTAGATTTAAAAATGTTGCAACATTTCTAACCGTTCTCGAGAGCGAAATAGTTAGAAAGAACTAACCATTTTCTTTTCCTGAGAATCCTGATAAGAAAATAGGTTATGAGAGAGAGCTGAATTATGTATATTTTTTCGTCTTCACGAGAAGTGGAGTTTTCCTTGGAAATGTCCTCTGACTGAGGTGGATCAGGTAGCCTATTTCTTTTGTTCCGACAGCTTTTCTTCACAAAAGTTTTTTTTAACGTTATTAGAAAGGGGAACTATGAAAGCATCGAGAATGCACTGATGAGTAAAACAAATCTTTAAAATGCTTTTTAAAGGTTTTGTTTTTTAAACAAAATTAAGGTTCTGTGTCTTGTAGGAGTCACAACAGAATTATGTCCAATCAAATCTCTAGAATCAACACATCCCTCCTCCAAATATCACCTGTGACTTACAAGTATGTGGCCTTCAAGTGGAGACAGACATATCATGAGTTCCGAGCACATGAATGTCTCTGAGCAGTTTTATTTACAAGTGGGAAACTCAGAATTCTAGATGATACACGAGCTGCGACGTTGGAAATGACCATTTCGATTTTAAACATTGATCTATAATATATATCAAAATATACAGATAAGTGAGCTGAAAACAAGCCTTTAAAAAACATTTTTAGAAGTTAATCACTCCACTTTCAAGGGTTGCATTTTGTAACGAAAACATTTTAATACCGTGTAAATGTGATAGAAATTAATATTTTTAATAATTTTGAATTCAGATGTAGTTATTTGGGTTTATTGTTCAGTATAATTCTTTTGCATGGCTACTTCCGTGTTGTTCCCGACTTGAATGCATGATTTCATAACGAACATACGAGGTTTGAGTTTCCCAGGTGTACTATTAGATACATATCGTCTCAACTTCCTTTTTCAGTAGGAAGTACATCAGCACAATAAAGAAAACTGCAAATATAACAACTTCAATGGGTCTTTAAATGTTTCATGCTATAATAGCCAATTCACCAGACAGTAATTCAAATATTTTTTGTCATTTTGACAGAGGGAGTGCAACTACCACGGCAATATTCAGCAAGAGTGGACCAGTGTAACTTGAGATTGATTTCTACCATCTTCTATTTTGAAATTATCTTACAGGTAAGCTGATGATGTGAAATCTCCGTAAGGGCTTAAGTTTTGTTACATGATAAACAGACTTTTCCTTTATTGTCTTTATCATGGAATCACACTATTAGAACAGCATACCACATCAATGATATACTGCAGAACATCCACCATGCACATCATCCTTCATTCATATTAATGGGTCAGTTTTCAGTATTTTACAAGACACTTTTCACTGAGAGAGCACAGCTAAATTCACCCATGCATTCAGATTCACACTTAAAACATCAGCACACTGGCTTTATGATATCTCGCTGATGGTTCTGTACATGACAGAAAAGTCCCTGGTGCATCAGGCACATTGATAAAGGGTTGAGTCAATGAGAAGAGCCCCAGCAACCAGAGATGATGATGACAATGTCTTAACGGACGTTACAGACAGGATCAAAACAGATTACGCAAAGCACCTCTGCTGTCGCATCCTGATGATTCTGTCAATATTCTCTCCTTCGGGAAGGATTCAGTCACTTGGGCAGTAAGGCATACACATACTTGTCTCTTCTCTGAGACATTTTGACACCAGTAGATTATTATATTGCACTTTAAAGGACTCAACTGAGTGAATCTCACAAGTAATCAAAGATCACAGAGTTCTGCATGAAGAGAACAAAAACGTGAAAACACACATGTTCACTGCATCATAAAGTTAGTGTTTTTCTCCCTCATTAAAAGAAAACAAGGACAAGATCTCAGATGGCAAAAAACGTAAATCCAAAAAGAGGAAAGAGTCATAAAAAGGCTGGTAATGGGATCTGATGCTCCACTTAGCAGTGGAGCACAGATTCCAGCGTCCAGAAGTCATTATAAAGCGCCTCTATGTCCGAATAGTTTCTCTTCTCATTTTTCTCTAAGCACACAAACTCCTGCATCACAGCGTTGTGTTGCCATTGAAGTCACCACTTCCCAGCTGTCAATCACAGGGTCGTAACATTCAATGCTGCTGAGCAGCGAGTTCCCATCATATCTGCAGAAAGAACATAGACGCAATATCAAAGCAAATTATTAAGTCATACATTTATATTCTGGTAGTAACAACAGCACAAACACATTTGGGAAAGGTTCAATGTAATATATTGACATCTTACCCTGCAATGGCATAGAGACGGCCCCTCAGAACTGTGGCTCCTACGTAGCAGCGTGGCGTGCTCATATTGGCCACAGTGGTCCAATAGTCTGTGCGGATGTTGTACACTTCTACAGAAGACAGGTGGGCTGTGCCATCAAACCCTCCGACAACATATATGTGATCGTTCAGCAAAGCCACACCAGCCCCTGCAACAAATAAAAAGCAGTCACGGTATATAGCAGTAGCTTTCAGTAGGCGTTTGCCAATTGCCACAAAAAAAATGCCCAAGAAAAAAAACATTTGAACAGTAGTATATGCAACATGCACTATATAGAAATTATTCTATCCACAAATATTTTTAGGACCTGTTGTAGAATATTAAAAAATTATATGTATTGTGTAAAAAGGACACTGCAAGTGTACCTGAGCGTTTGTTGGCCATGGGAGTGACGCTGGTCCAGTGTCCAGTGTGAGGGTCATACCGCTCTACAGAATTCAGGATGTTCAGACCATCATAACCACCTGAAGCCACAACACAATATTTACCAAGTCTGAAATTCTGCATGTCTATCTGAACATGTCTGTGCCAAGCCTTTTGAGTTCCTGCCATTTCAATGCTAGTTAGGAGCAACTGTATTCCTGATTTCTCAGCACAAGAAAACTAGAAGAAATATCCAGACGTCCAGTCATAATCATTTACCTTCAACAACTAATAAAACGCTACCTAAACAGTAAATGAGGCCGCTGGCTACAACAAGTCCTGCTCCCTCTCTGGCAGTCTGCATATCTCCCAGCATGCTCCACTGGTCAATATTAGGGTCATAACGCTCCATGCTGGTGTGACGTCGACTACCATCAAATCCACCCGCAACATAGATCATATCTGTGAAAGAAAAGAAAAACATCAGTCTAAGCTGACTAGTTAAAAAAAAACAAAAAAAACTTTCAGATCGACAACTCTGGTTTGCTCAACCGACTTGCAAAAGAAAAGCGCTTCAGGCGATGTAGCCTAAGAAAAGAAAATCATCCTGCTCTACATCCACGGAACCCACATAATTCAAACTCACTGAACTTGTTTGGTTGGCAGATTTTGTTTCAGTCTTATGTGAACTGTACTGCTTCGTTCAATGCTCATGTACCTGTAAATCTTCATAAACGCAACCCACCTTGACCCAGAATCCAAAAGAAACCGCTAGAGCTCTACGCATGTGTCAGAACAAGCATCATTTCCCTATACAGAATAGGTACCTCCGAGGGTTGTAGCTCCTGCAAGGCCTCTGCGTACATTCATTGTGGCGACAGAGTACCAGACTCCATCTTCATCTGCTGTGTAGTCCAAACACTCAACCGAACTCAACCGCGATCGGCCGTCATACCCACCGATAACGTAAACGCGATCATTCAGGGCGACAGTGGCAACGTAGCGTCGCTTCCTTGCAATGTTCTGGAACATAATAGATGTTTTGAGAGAAATTTCTTATCGGTCCTTCCTCTGCTAAACAGACATGATGTTTGCTTCAGTAGCCGTTTTGTCCACTGACACGGGGGAAATGTTTTATCAATGTAAAACATAACTCACAGGAAGAAAGCTCCACTCTCGAGTCTTGGGATCATACTTCTCAACAACGTCTATGGGTGATTGCTGGCTGCCAAATCCCCCGATTACCAACAGAACCTCTTTGGCACCTAAAACCCATTCCAGTGTCAGAAAGTAGTTGTACGAGGCTTCACCAGAAAATCACAAACATGTTAAGACATGCCAAACTGATTCAGCGAAAGAGTGAAATGACATAATGAATGATATATTTAGAGGATAAATTAGACTGAAGGATTTCAGGCCTAAATACTGAAAACACACAGAGGCATCAGACCGAGTCTCGCTTGGGTTCGAGGACTCTGCATCTCGCTGCGTAACTCTGGCCGGAGGTGAAACTTCTTTGCTTCGTCCACTAAATCTCGACATGGCAGACTGCAGCGTATCAATGGCTGAAACAGATACAAACACTCAATACAAATGTACAGATATCATCCAGTAACGCACACAAAACAAAAAACACAGACCTGTGGGGACATTGACCCCATGAACATTAAGATCTTTGTAACTGCAACATCCTTTTTCATTCATGTAGGCAGCGTGTATTTGGCAGAAGCTAACCTCTATGTCAATGACATCAGTGATGTATCGTGGGGTTAGCAGCGGCATGCGCACATACTCCAGAAGATCAGACAGGTACGGCTCTCTTTCTTTTCTGTTGTGCTTCACCCAGTTCAGAACTGCCTCGAATACAGGCTCCTCTGAGTCAACCTACACATGTACAGTAACATTCAGATTGGTTGAGACAAACTTTATTTGTTGCTTCTAATTTTCATGATTTAGATCTGTGACTTCTGCACAATGCTATAAATTTAAGTCCAAACTTTGTAATTACACCTTCAGAATTAATGGATCGCAGTGAGAGACAACAATTTAACAACACAAAAGGTACATGTTTTTGTCTGAGTGTTTATGCATGTGTGTGCATAAAACAAGATAAGAAGTGGGGTTACAGGTCTGCACTTGCATTTTTACTTGTCTTTATTTCACTGTTGCTGAAAGTCTCAAAAACACAAAAGAAAGATATTTTAATCTCAAGTCTTTAGTGAATGGTAAAGAATGATTTTGCAAGTTTAATTTTACAGGCTGAATTTTTATCATTTTAAAGGGGTCATGTATGGAACAGCTGATAGACAACAAGTGTAAAGTTAATCACTCAACTTTCACGTCTCGCTTAATGTAACACATTTAGATACCAAGTATAAAAAAGTTATAGAAATTATCATTCAGATGTAGTCATTTGTGTTTCCTGTTCACAATATAATTCATTTGTTTTGTTTCGTTTAGACTACTTCCCTGTTATGTTTTTGCCTTGAATGTGTGGCACTGTCGCAATAAGTCAAAGTTTCCCAGGTGCACTTGAAGGCAGGGATTTATTCAAAGTGAAAGAGAGCAGACTATCTCACCTGGATCTCATCACACTTGATGAGTTTTTCCACTTCACTCTGACTGAGCAGCATAAACTCTTCCTGTTGCACCACCTCAGCAAAATGCTTTTGTGAGAACAGTTCAGCTGCCTGCATCAAGTCCAGACAGTTGTGCGTTTCTGCAAAGTCTCTGATTCCCAGGCAGTTTGATGGATCCAACTGACTATTAAGAAAATCACAGCAAGCCCTTTTCACACCTGTAAAGAACACACACACACACACACACAGACTGGTTTATTTGTGCATTAAATACAGCAGAATAACATCCACTCAAAAGGCAAATTGAATAAATATAATCAACCAGATATAGAGGCAAACTGAAGATTTTTTTCCCGCACACATATTATGGCTTCAGTGTAATTCGTTGCAGACAAACCTGCTTTGATGATTCAAGAACATTCATTTCTTGTTATTGGCAATTAGTGTGCTGGGAAATTTTGTCCCAGCACAGTGGGTTTTTGTCTCTAATGCAGATCGCCTGAGGGATCTGGCTAGTTATACTGCTCTTGATGGCGTTTTACAATTCCTTCTGCTCAAAGTAACCCAGAAGTCTAATGCTGCCACCATCACTTTTGACAGCAGGGAGTGTCGGGAGCAGGTGTTACCTGAGTGTCAAGCTACATTTTGTTTGTGCCAAACATTAACGTTTCAATATCAGGACAAAGAGCTCAACCTCCAAAAGCTTTTTGGTTTTGTCACAGGCCGTTTTTTGTAACAACCTTTCTCAGAAACGTCGTTTGAGTGATTTCAATAATCTAGTTTAAATAAACTAGACAGTAATAAACTAGGCAAACTGCAGTGATGTGATGTGATGGGCAGAGAGATGTACGGCACCAATGTGACATGATGTTGGTATGTTTATATATGTTCATGTTTGAACAATGATGTTTTTATAGGTCTGGTGAGACCAAAGAAAATTGTCCAGCCTTGGCTGGACAATAAAGTGGTATTCTATTCTATTCTATAGATTTTTTGGATGCCTGAACAGTTTTCCCCCTTTTTCAGACAACGTAAATTGCGGTGTAGTTTTGACTGTTCTTCTGCGTGTTCTCCTTTGTGATTTGCTTATCTTTGACTCGTGCATGTTTGACTACACATGACACAACGAGAAATCTGTTTCGTATAAAAGCTGTTCTTTTAAAATAACCAATCATTAAAATAAAATCCTAAAAAATAAATAATAATAATTCACAAAAATAGTATGTAGCACAATTGTTTTCATCATTAATAATAAAGAATAAATATTTCTTGAGCACTACTGTCAAGTTTAAAACCAGGTAAACGTAACTGCTGATTGGTGTGCATTCTCTTAAAGGTGCAGTAAGCGCTTTCTGGTAAACGCTGTTAATATTTGAAATCACGAAAACAAACACGCCC
This sequence comes from Semotilus atromaculatus, assembly GCA_031834385.1. Lineage (NCBI taxonomy): Eukaryota > Metazoa > Chordata > Actinopteri > Cypriniformes > Leuciscidae > Semotilus > Semotilus atromaculatus. The sequence continues at coordinate 22,769,906 of JAULUF010000042.1, read as the reverse complement.
CTACCCAAAAGGATCACACCCCTATCTTGATGCCTCCGTCCACACATTCACATACATGCCATGCAACAGAGGCTTACGTTTACTCGCGTATCAAGAAGAAATAAAGCAACCTCAGCGTCCGTTTTCAGGCCTTCACGCTCCTTAAGGTCTCTCCAGTGCTGGAAGGTCCTATTAACGCAGGTCCTACCCCTTGACTGATTGTAACCCAAGTTATAATTCCCCTGGCCCAGTGACTCCTTATCATCCTCTTTTGTATATTCTCTGCCATCTCTCTCTTTAGTGTTTTCTCTGCCATCTCACTCTTTCTATAGTCGTTCTGCTAATGTCTGAGCAGTGAGATCTCTCTCCTCCTCCATCATGAGTACCGGTATATATACGGCCCTTACTGCTGATTGGCTAGGAAGTGTGTTTTGGTGTTCGGTCCGATCCACTTTCAGCAGCGTTTTTCAAAAATTGCTTACTGCACCTTTAAGATTCATCTGTTAATGTTTGGTAAAAATGGCCATACATCCTTTGTTTATCTTTTGTGACAGTGAAGACAGACACAGATTGAATAAAAAAAACTTAGAGATCAATCAAATTCTTCTCTAATCTCTATTTTCAGCAGCAAAGCTGTAATAGCAGGTCTCTGGCAATAATTGCACCCTTATTTCAAGCAGGTTTGTACTTGTGTTTGTCTCCTTCATAATTAAGAGTCTCAGTGCCTCCTTATCATGCTCAGATCTCAGCAAGCATGCGATGTTCATTACCTCATAACAGTAAAACAATCAAATCCTGCAGAATTTTTTTGTAAAATCATATACATACCAGGTTAAAAAAGTGATTATAATGTGCTTTATTCAGATATATCAGATAATCTTGTTTTTCACTTTAAGCGCATATAAAAATGTATAATTGTACATGTAATCAACTCTGAAATGGGTTTGTGTTAATGTTAGAATCCAATCACAAAGAAACAGCAATGTGAGCTGGGCTGGTTTGTGTGTTTGTACCTTTAAGCTGCAGGAGACAGGCAGCGGGCAGCAGCTCTTGAACGTTTTCTACAGTCACCAGCACCGTCTCTGTGTAAACAAAATCCAGCAGGATCTCCATGGTGGACGCTGTGAGGCCCTGAATGTCCACAAAGGACTTCCCTTTTTCAGCAAGCTATGGAGTAACAAGAAAATATACTGTTTAAATCAAAACACATAAAACGCTTATGGATTTATTCACACTTGGGGTAAAAGATGTAAACGGGATACACAAAATAAAAGATACAGCGGGAACAAATGACCGAAACAAGAAAAAGTGATAAGCGCAGCAAATGCATTATATTTCTACCCTATCACCACAGCAGTAAAATTATCATTATAGAGTGCTTCAAGGATGGCGCATTTTTGTAGGCAAAAAACGTAGGGAAAAAAAAGTTGTAGGCCTGAAATATGGTATTTGGTGACCACAAGCTCAAAATATTTTCATGTTTTATTCTACTACTTTAAACTTGACTTTTACATGTTTTAAGGTGGATGCTAACAAGTGGTTGAATGGGACCAAAGAGGCTGTAGTCAGAGCCAAACAGGTAACCTCATCTACACACTAGTCCAGTTTTACAGCCTCATTGTGTTTAAAGGTACAATGTGTAGGAATTTCTCCCATCTAGTGGTGAAATTGTATTTTGGATTCAAACAAATAGTGCTCTAAAACGCGTTGGCCTAGTACTTTTTGTGCCTCGCTGCTATTATAGTTTTTCAAGATGGTGGAACGACATGGAACCCTCCGTGGACCTACCCGTCCCATGTATATAAAGATAATAAATTATTTGTTTACGAGGATAAATCAGATTATTGGCAGAGGTATTTGTACACCATTGAGGACATATTTATGTTTATTTATGATTTTAGATAATTAAAAAACTACACATTGTCCCTTAAATTTGTGACCTTGCAAACTATTTTAACTCAAACTTTCAGGGATTTGTTTGTTTCTTAATTAAGACTGAAAGAGTTGTTGGAAGCCTAATGGTGGTAACGTTAAACCCATGAGACCTTGGTGTAGTTTGTTTATAGCCTACGTTTAGCTTTTGACTTCTGGTGATTGTATTTAGGCTTCAAAATTCATAAATGAATGTTCATTTGTGAAGATTATTATGATGAACAAATTGTGTAAGAATCATACATTTTTGTTGGAGCTTAAGTTCTGTTGAGGGACCCAGGGTGACGCTAACTTCCAGGCTGGCCTACAAAAAACAATTACTGCAGCACTCTATTACAGACCACTAGTACTATTATCTTTATATTATATATCCCTATATTATGCTATATAACTATTTTTCTTACATAGTACAACATTATCATCAATCAGTTTGCAGCTTGAATACATGTGTCATATTCACTCTAGTAACACTAAATCAGCTTCAACATATCTGAGAATATTAAAGGTACAATATGTATTTTATTTTGCCGCTAGGGGTCGCTAACCTCTTACGATAACAAAGGCATAGGTTTATGATGCAGTGACGAGCTGATTGATGGGACTTGCTGTCAAGCTAATGGATCTAATAATGTTTATGGATGAGTGAAAACGTTCATGTTTTTTAACATTACAGTAGTATGAAGCAGGTCGCGATTGTTAATAAGAGACAAATATCACACGCGAGTCCCGCGGATATAAAGGAATGAGGACATTTCATTCTACCTAATACACGCAAGTGCTGAATTACTACTCAAAGGTCAGTTTATTTGACGAGTTAAACTTGTGAGGGAACGCAGCACTGTTACCCTATATTAAACAGCATTATGATGTTATTCTATGTGTTAGTTTGTTAGCTATATGAAATTAGCAGTAACATTAAGCTAGATCAACATTAGGATAACATACTGATCATATTCTAACATTTCATCATGTTGAGCTATATAACATTGATTTGTTTTATGCACATTTGCTCACCTGTCAAATAAGGTATGTGCAAGAGCGGTGGGTCACTGTCAAGTCTGGACTTGTGAAGCTCTGTCAAGTCCAAGTTAGTCGCGGACGTGGAGCTCTCGGCATCGAAAGATGTTGATCTTCGTTTTAGTCCTCTTTTTGTCTCAAAGTCTGCTTGCCATGGTCCATAATGTTTGATCAAAACAACAACAGCGTGATCGTCCTGCTAGGCATAACCATAGACTGTAAAAAATGGGCATAATACAGTTGTCCACGTCTTTCGCCGTAGTTAATATGGCAGTACGAGCGGAAACCATAGACGGCGGAAATCGAGGCTAACGCGGATATGACGCCATTGACTGGTGACTCCAAGCTCACCCCTGCTCACACGCCCCGTTTCCTTGGTTAAAATCGCAATTTTCTCACAATTTAAAAATAGTTGGAAACATTGTAAATTATCAACTTAACAAAATATATAACACTGGCCTTGTGATTTTGGGATATTTTAATGCAAAAATGTTACATATTGTACCTTTAAAAGACCGCCTGCACCTCATAATGTGAAAGAGCAGAATTGCACCAACGTGAATTTTTACAAAATTATAATTGTGCCAATTTCATTGATATGGATTAGTAGAGAGGACAGGACATTTTGAAGCCTTTCTGCTAACTGCCCTGTCAGGACCCCAATAGAGTTTATTTTAATACATTGAACAGACAGCTCCAGTTAAGACCACAGTGATTTCTGTAACATGTGAGTTATGAGTGTGAATATAGAGGGTGTTTGTTACCTCACTGGTGAACATTGCACAGAAATAATCACTGCAAGCTGCCAACACAATGCGGTGGGCCGGGAAATCTGTGCCCTCCACCCTCAGAGTGATGTCACATAGCGTGTTGCTCTTTCTTAGGGCGTTCATGGCATTCAAAATGGACTTGGCGTGTGAATTGGTCATGATGTCCTTGGGCGCCATGACGACAGGGGGTGGGGTGGAGTGACAAATCCTCAGGCACTGCAGGATGATGATTTCTGCAGGACACACCAATCAGTGACCACTCTAAAACAACACAGCTGATCCCAAATACACACATAATCCAAACTTGTATTACTTTCTTTCTTCTGTGGCACATAAAGGAAGATATTTTAAAGAATATTGGTAACCAAACAGTTTTGGTTCCCACTAACTTTCATTGTATGGACACAAGTCAATGGGAACCAAAACTGTTTGATTACCAGCATTCTTCAAATTATCTTATTTCAAGATAAATAGAAGGTTTAGAAAGATATGAGGGTGAGTAAATGATGACAGAATTATAATTATTGGGCTTTAAGTTCATAGTATTTGTATACATTTTTGTGTCTGTGTATGATGCAGCCTTCACGTGGTGTCGGAAAATTCCTACTTCCCACTTCTGAAGTCGTGATTACGAGCTCATCGCATTCAAATTTTGACTTGAGTGGGCGTTCATGTCCAATTTTTTCATAAGAAAACTTGCATTTACGATAATTCTGATAGCACGTGAAGGCAGCATTAGCTTGAAATAAAATTAAATTTTAGAAAGTTAAATTTAAAAAGGATTAACCAAAAAGATCTTTCTCAAAAGAAGCAGTGTCTCAATGAAACGGCTCACTACGCATCCTTTAGGAAAAAATAATAATCTTTTCAGCAGCATCTTAGAAAGAAAGGGACATTCTGCAACATAACGATACAACCATGTAAATATATAACGTAAACAATGAAATATTTCAGAAAAGCTGGTCTGTCTAGCTGTAGGCTGAGGGACATTACGCCTGTGTTACAACTGACGGAAAACAAGAATCTTTTCTTAGTATTTAATATTTTCCTCTTAAAACTTCATCTGAAAGTGTTGGTGTAAATCAGGTGAGAGTTTAAGTTTCACAGAGGTTATATGAGGCTACATGCTAAGGCTAACTAAAAACGGATGCTAACCCACACATAAACATCTTTAGCTATGCGAACTCACAGCGTACAGCTGATCCACAGCAGAACAGAAACGGAACAGGACTGGATGACAGCACACGGCGGTCTATTTAGACATCTGCTGGCACCCCTAACAGGGAGACCCTCGCAGGTGTGAATTGAATCAATTTTACTCCAGCAATGAGAAGAACAGCGCTCACGTGTGCGCGCATCCCAAGCAAAACACTGCGACGTCACCAGCGCGCGTGCGCTTTCAGCGGCTCTGCGCACTGAAATTGTGCTCGCGCGTTTCGTAATAATACCATCTTAAATCGCTACACATTCTGACCTTCATTTGGTAACTTTATTTATTTATTTTTTATGATAAAACGTAATAGATTGCAGTTTGGACTACAAACTGAACAGCTCTCTCTATATAATATTTTTTTAAGTGAACAGTAGTCGTAAAATATTTTTGACAAACTGAATATTTTGGTATATGATGGCAAATGGGGATTTTCTATTGTTCAAGTTGGGCTTAAATGACAGTGGTGCTAGTTTCAAGTAAGTATTTTCATTAAGAAAATAGGAAATAGATTACAATAGAAAATCAAATTTATCCTTTGGTGTTGTTATTGTTAACTAAAACTATTAAAATTTGTTTTAGTAATTGAAATCGAGCTGAAATTAAATAAAAATATCTATTAGAACAAAAACTTTTGCATGTTTGCAATGAAATTTGAAATTGCATTGGCGATGAACAGAAATGAGCTGAATTTGAAATGAATAAAACCGGGAAAAACCAATGAAAGCTATATAGAAAAAAAACTAAAACTAATCAAAATGGCAAAAGCACATAACAATATTACTCAAACTTAAACTAAAATTAAATTATAAAAATAAATTAAATAATAAAAATAAAAGCCATTCAAAATGTTAATAAACAGTATATAATATGTTATCCTTCAACCACAAACCTACTTAAAAAAAGTTGTGTATAACACAAAATACTCTTTCGTATGCCAAAAGACTGCATTCTTTCAAAAAAAGATTATTAATGATCAAAGCAAGTAATTATTGGTGTTTCATCTTTATTCTGCTCTTTTTAAATATCTTAACTTCTATGATTTCCAATTTTGGACTGAAACCCTGATTCACTCAAACAAAAGATAAAATTGCATGTGCCCTTAAGTGAATCCCACTGCTGAAGCTCTGGGTCATTTCAGGTCAAAAGTTAATAAATGATCATGCAAACATGTTTGAGGAAACCAAGAACTAAGCATGTTCATGTGTGTCTTCCCTAAAATTCGTACAAAGTACAGAACCACGAATCAGTAAATCAAAGCCACTCAGTAGATCAGAAAACTGTCAGAAAAAAAGTGTTGGAGGAGGTAGTGTCTCTGAAGACCCCTGTAATGCTTTATGACTCATTCCAGTGATTTACAATAAATTCTGTGCTGTACTGAAATAGTAAAGAACAATATAAACACAAGACTACCTAATTTATCAATAATTATAATTATCTTAACAAATAAAAATCTTATTTAAATATACTGTATGTTAAAATCCCTCATAGATAATACAAATCTTTAAATCATTATTATGTCGGGTCCAGGTTCATTGTGACGTGAGCAGGCACCGGCCAAAGTTCAAGCGATTTGTTGTTGTTTTTTACAGCAGAGTGTCATCTGTACAGCCTCCTTCCAGACCATAGCGGAATTCCTGCAGGTTTGAGATTCCATAAAAATGGACAAACGCCGCTGCGACAACCAGCACATGGAATATCTGATGAGACTGAAACTGACAAAGTAAAACAGATCGAGACCATGAGTATACTTGCATGAACATTACGCTATTAGGCTACTTTACAATACTACATGCAACAAAAATTCCCTTGAGTCTTACCCAGATGTCACATCTTCCAGGAAAGTATCGTTCTGGTATCCGTGCTGCATAAAGTCCTGCTCCACTGACATACATGGCACCCATCAGATAGAACCAGCCCATCTGACCCACTGTCGTTGCCTTCACAAAACCCTCTGTGATGGTAAAGTGCATTGTGGGAATGAGACCACTCAGACCAAGGCCCAGGAAAACACCTGAAGATGGGGACATGTTTTATCAAACATCTCAAATCAATCATGAAGGTGGACTATTTTTGAGGAGCAGGTGAGTGTGTACCTGCACGTGTGCACCGGTGGCGTGGGGTGGCGAATCGGTCAACCTGGGCAACTATGATGGCAGCGACGCCCAGCACACATACAACAGATAGATAGATTAGCCGCGGCTGAGGAGAGCAGTAAAACGAGTAGTACAGCCATGGAACGAATGAACCCATTATCAACAAAGCGATACCGGAGTAATCCAACCTAGGGGCATGAAAAATGACACTGCAGTTACTGAAGGTGATGCATACACATAATACGCCTACACACATAGAACATAAAAACCAGTGTCACTTACTTGGAGAAAGTTCTGGAGACCTTTTCCGAGTGGCAGTAGACGGTGTGAAAAAGCCATGAGAAGCACAAACAAAGCACTGCACCCAGGAAGAACATCCCCAAAACCACCTTCTCCTGCACGGGCGCCATGAATGACACGTTCGGCCGCAGCATTGTCAGTGTGCCCAAGCACAGGAACAGAATTAGGCCTGTAGGGAGACATCGCGATAGTTTAATTAGCCTCCAAAATGACTCGCCAGCAACATAATTACAGGTTTGACTGGCGTGTTTTTTTGTCATTCTTAGGGCAATGATTCACACATATCAGATTATCATATTACAAATATCATAAAATGTATCTTCTAAGTTCCAGAAGTTGTGGAAGTCCTTCATAAAAGGCCAACTGGGGTTATAAGACAATACGTTTGTGATCAGTACGATTTTTAAAAAAGAAATTAATACTCTTTGAATGCACATTAAATTGATCAGTAATGACAGTAAAAACTTTTATAATGTTACAAAAAATTTCTATTTCAAATAAACATTTTTCTTTTGACCTTTCTATTCATCTACATGCCCTGAAATTAATTAAATGTCAAATTAATACAAATGTTGCATGAGCAGCATATCAGCATAGTAATTTTATTTCTGAAGGATCATGTAACACTGAGGACTGGAGTAATGATGCTAAAATTGCTTCAATTTTGGATATATTTAAATGTATTAAAATAGAAATCAGTTATTTTATTATATTGTTGTTTTTACTGTACTGTTGATCAAATAAATTCAGCCTTGGTGAGCATTGATAGACTTTTAAACATTTAAAAAATCTTATTGACCCCAAACTTTTGAACATTAGAATGTAAATAATTCCTCAGCAAACGTTTCTCAAAGACTATTTGGTGGTGGTCGCTTGACATGTAGCAGCCACAGTGATGTGTATGTCTGTGAGTTTGCTTAAAATCTCTTTCAAGAGATGATTGTTTTTATGTTTTCCAATTTTTTTGCATTATTACATCACAATGTCAAATATCATAAGAACAGACCCAGCAGGTGTGTCCAGATGTTTCCAGTTTCTGTGTGAATCCTAAAGATGCTCCCAAAACAGGCACGGAAGGACGGCATGGGTGGGCGGTGTCCATGCAGCAGGTAATCATTGTCCTTCAGCCAATCGGGGAGGAGATGGTATGGAATAACTCGCCAACGTCCTTCCCATACCTAGTAATGGTAAGAGTTTTCTTTAATAGAAACATCTCATACTAGAAATAGGCCACATTTACGCTACAATCACAAAAGTAACACTTTTGGGACATTTAAAGATGGACATCACCTTGTGTACAAACTCCTCCATTTTCTCCATGGCATGCTGTGCCTGCATGGGCAGTGTAACCACCCGCAAACCTTCTTCTTCCTCTTCTTCCTCTTCATCCTCATCAGGAAACGCAGATGCACCCTGAAAAAACAATCATGCTTTTAGTTAAATCTAGGTGTTCTTGCCTCATTCTGTCTATTAAACGTACACTAATGTTCGAGGTCAGTAAGATTTGTTTTTGAAAGTCTCTTATGCTCAGTGAGATATTATAAAATATAATTACAAATTGTAATAAAATAACATTTATTCCTGTGATGGCAAAACTGAATTTTGAGATTCTTTGATCAATAGAAAGCGCAAAACCACACTATTTATTTGAAATAGAAATCTTAACATTAAAATGTCACTTTTGATCGATTTAATGTATCTTTGCTATTTTACAGTACAATTCAGTACAGTACTTACAGTGTACTTGACCTTGGGTTAAGGTTAGCTTTAGGGGTAGGTTCAGGGTTAGTACCTAGTTATTACCCAGTTAGTGTAAAAACTATAATAAGTACATAATATGGGGAACAGGACTGTAAAATAAAGTGCTACCAAAAAAATCTTACCGACCCTAAACTTTTGACTGGTAGTGAAGTTTTTTTCAGCTACTCACTCTGGATTTCTCTGCTTTAGCTGGAGTTGTCAACAGCGGTCCAATCTCAGCGGGCTCCACATTCTCCATTTTCTCATCATCAGAGGTGCGCCGCTCGGCATCACTGTTGGAGCCGCAGTCACCATGGTGACAAGTTGTCATGGGGAGACAAACCTAAAACTCCCCAGAGTTTCTACCTTGTCCAACAGTTCAATCCAAGTCTGATGATGACATAAAATGCAGAGATTAGAGAGTTTTGACATAAATGCAAAGATTAAGCGCATAGATGTAGCAAAAACAGACATATCATAGGTTTCAAAATATTAAATTATTGGCATACCAATAATTAATTAATCCAATTGAACATGACATAAATGCACGACATAATATGTGCAAAAGGGGAAGGGGGGGAGGAGGGGGGGTCTTGAGTTCAATTCTGATACAGATTTGACTCAATTTAATTCATTTCAGGACTTAAAATCTGTTTTATCTTGAACTGTATTAGTCTCGATCAACTGTTTTTTCTGCTCTGATCTGGACAGGCTGCTCCAGTTTTGCATAGCTAACCGTCAAAGGTTTACATCCTGTTAAGTTAGCATGCTTATAGGCTAACCAAACGAAAAATCAAACATTAAAAGAAAAAAAAGAAGAAAACCCCAAAATTTTCGCATCCTCTCGTCTAGAAACGTTCTGCGCAACGTGTTTTTTTCCGTTTTATGTGTGGCAGTGTTGTGTATGCTACGCATTATTATACTGCGTGTAACATCGTAGTTATGACCTGAATCAGGTTAGTCGAACCAGACAACATTAGCCTGCATGCTAAAGCACTTCCCTATTATCTGATTTGATCATTATTCCCATAATACAAAGCTACTTTCATCACAGTTAGCAGATTATTATAGACCAGGCAATAATATAACAGATCAGTGTTCATACGTTACCTGGCTGGACGGGCTGTCAGTCAGTTCATGGGAGTTTTACAGCAGCAGCTTGCCGTCCGGTCGCTATGAGCCTCTATAAACCTGTAGAACCAGTCGGTTCAGTTCAGTAGCAAATTATAACACAAATAACTAATAACATAGACTATATACAGTCTGATACACAGTACGCTATATCTGCACGCGGAGACAGTGCAGTGGATGCACTGCACTCTCTATCTGTCAAAGGGAGAAGAACACGTAATACCGTAACCGGTTTGAGCCAAGCGGTTTAACATTTAATCCTTAAAACGTACCAGTAGGCCTATCTATTTTCATGCTATTAGTACTATTTTTTTAGTAGTATCTATTCCATTAGGTAAAAGTACTTATTCATTAGCTACGCTTATTCTTTAGTTTCTAGTACCATTTTAAAAGATAGCCTACTACCTTATTTAGGCTATTAGATAGGCTAGTTCTTATTTATTTATTTAGGCTATGCTGCTCATTCGATACTAGTACCTATTAAACAGACACTATTTATTATTTATTTAATTCGTATTCATTGGATAGTACTTATTTCAATAGTGACTAGAAACTATATCGTTAACACACTTTAATTTTTTATTATTATATTCTATGGGATCTGTCATTCAGATATCAACTATTCAGTTGTGACTAGTAGCCTATGTATTCCAATTACTAGGCCTGCATATTTTTTTATATAGTAGTTATTCATTAGATACTTGTACTCATTTTTTAGATAATACTTATTATTAGATAGCACTTATTTATTAGATACTTGTGTACATAGATATTTATTATTATATACTACTTTTTATGCATTTCATACATCTTATTTATTACTAATTCATTAAATACTACTTATTGACAGGAGATTGTGCCTTTTGGAGAGTATTTAATTCCTCAAAATAAAAATAAATATTACATAAATAAACCAAATAAATCTGCGATTAGGTGGTGCTTATGTTAAGAGATGAACAACCTATTTTACAAGCCAATTTAGACCAAAATATTTTTATTTTTATATTATATTATATTTTTTATTATTTATTTTTACATTAACTGGTTTGGGAAAACAATCACGCATGGCACAACATTTGGTTTGTGGCACTTAAGTGAACACACACACATAAACACACACACACACACACATACAATATATTTTTATATACTCTAACCCTACCCCTAAGCCTACCCATCACAGAGAAATTTCTGCATTTTTACTTTTTCATAAAACATAATTTTGTGTGATTTATGAAGTTTTTTTCCTCGTGGGAACAAAACAAAAAAAGTCTCAAGGATTTTGGATATTGCCATCTTTGCGTGGACAATATGCCCCAATTAATGTAGGGCTTGCTATCTCACACACACACACAGAGAGAGAAAAAGAGAGAGGATTAAGTTCACCTTTATTATTACAATTGACTTGTTATTACCAAAAATATACACAATAAATACAAATAAATAAATAGATTACACTTTCTTTCTTTCTTTCCTTTTTTTTTTAAACCTAATTCATTATCATACAGTGTACATACTACTTATAATGTACACTACATACTACTTATTCCACATAATTATAAACTTTGGTATATTCCACCAATTTGTAGTATGCATATACTCCACCCTCAATCGAGAAAACTAAAAACATAGGTATTACGCTTATTGACCTTTGCCCCAATAGTCTGTTTTTCCTTGTCTTCCACTAAGCCAATTTTGCAGTGCCAGATCATTTTTTTAATTAAAACAGACATATTTTTCTTTGAAATGAATACTTTGGCCCAAAAATGAACAATTGAAAAGAAAACTCTTCACCCAGCAGGGACAAAAAAACACTTACTTAAAAAATTTAAAAATTACCCAATCGTGAACACTGCACAAAGAGATGAAAAATGTACTCTGTATCAGAACAAAAGGGGTAACCCACCCCACCACTAAGATTAAGTTGTACCACGTGTCTGTATATTGCCCCATAATCCTCCACTGGAGGTCACCTGTCCGCTTGTCGATCAGACATTTGGGTATACGCCCGCAGCCTTTAGGAGAAAAGCCAGATCCAAAGACCTGTGTCGATCTTGCTGAAGAAACTCCGTTCAAAAATTGCATTTGGAGACTTTAACAGACGTCAAAGAACGAGATTTATTTTGAGCAGAATCATAATTTTCCAAAATATGGTGTTTTCAGAGTAAGTAGCTTTCATCTTCTACCCGTCTTCCACAGCCGCACTTACAATGATTGAGGGAAAAAGATGACCATAATAACCCTCTACCCATTCATTTAGGACATCTGGGTAACTTGATAATCTGTGCTCAAGTCCTTGAATATCTCTGCAATGCACTGTTGTAAAAACCGGATCGATTTCACACCAATTCTTTGGCTCAAGTCTTGCAAATTACTTCTCAGGATATGTCCCAGCTTATTGCACCCAGCCACTAACAGTCGTGCTCGCACATTTTCAGATGACAACAGTATTGAAGATAAAAAGGAGTTAAAAAACAATGGTTCCTCTAACAACCAATGACCAGCAGGTGTATTAGATGATCTTGATACTCTCAGAAAAAAGGTACAAATTTGTATTACAGCAAGGTACAAACCCTTTTCACCGGGGCGGTACCTTTTACTGGTACAAAATGGTACCTTAATATAAAGGAACAAATTTGTTCCATTCCAATTTGTACCTTAAAGGACATAATTTGTACCATCGGCAACCAAAATGTACCTTCTTTTTTTTTTTCTTCTTTTTTTTTACTTATTGGTACAATATTGTACTTTAATCAAAGGTACAAATTTGATCCTTTAAGGTACCACCCCAATGACAAGCCCCTTTGTACCTTAACTGTGTCAAATTTGTTCCTTCGAAAACTATTAGGTCAGGTCTGTAAAAACATAGCAAATACATATGAACGTTTGAATCGTTCCAACTTACAGTTTGTGTAAATACATCAAAGACTTTACAACAGAATAAAGACTTCACAAAATTAACAGAATCTCACTATAAAAAGATTTGAAAGAATTAAAAATGCAAAAATATTTTCTCATCTATAACAAAGCTAGACTTTTGTTTTTCACTTTTCACACAATACCTCTGCATTTATTTAAAGGGTACATATCATGCTTTTAAATCATCCTTTTTTACATATAAATCATACATTTGTGGTCTATATAAAGCGGAACTGCAATGCCTGGGTCTGAATTCCTCATTATTATAGCTCCACGGGCCCCTTTTCTACCCCTTTTCTGATGTGCGTCTGAGAGCAACTCGTTTTGGTGCGGTCTCTTTAAATCCAGGCTGCAGAGGTGACACTCGGTTCAACTCCACCCCGTTCGGACATTTTTGTAGTTTGATAGCAGAGACGATTATCTAGCGGCACAAAAACTTTTTATTCCACACGTTATTAACAAAATGTCAACAACGGAAGACTTGTCCATCAAGCCTTACATGTTCGAGCCAGAGTCGGAGCGAGATGAAAATAAAGACGACGAACCTGCAGAACAACGTCTTCATATGGATGTATCGCAATGGTGTGTTACTGTATTTACAGTAACGTCTCCATCCATGCCCACTACTACAATACTGCATGTTTTACAACGACTATTTAACACTCACAAAACAAAATATAAGTTATATTATAAACAATTAAAGAATTAGTCGATTATTTCTCTTGTTAAAACAAGCACACTAACAATACAACTGCTAAACCATGACCACCGTGTGTTTTAAGAAAGTAACGTTAGTACTTTATTTTTATTAACGTTATTTACAGCTTACCGAAGTGCTCTGTTCGTCGTCTCCAAAGATAGAAGGAACTGACCCCTCAATCAGACGAAGTCTATCGGCAAATCCTTTTTTATACTGGCGGAGGTTGCTGAAGTAACGTTAGTTATCCTTGAAGTGCTTCGCGCACACAAAAATGACTTTACCCACAGATGTGGGTACATTTCCGTGAAAAATAAAACTCAACCAGGCACTTCGAAGAGGTTCTGATGCTGGGAGACGGTGTAATGAAGCGTGTGGGTTACTACATCCAACAACCGAACATTTTGACGTACCCTCTCGTAACTTCTGCATCCTTGAACTTGGACTACAAAATTGCAGCGAGAAATAAAAATGGCGGATTGCTCGAAGTGTTGGGCCGGAAGTCGATGTCCTTATTTGGCAGTTCCGCTGCAAATACTGTGACAATAGTTCAAAAAACGTCATAGATTACAGAAAAATCTAAACCGGTTGAAAAATGTGACCAAAACAGAATATAAAGATATCAACGAAGTTCCTGAAGAGACTAATTTAAACTTTTCTGTACTTATAAACACTCCGAATATACAGCAAAAGGCATTTAAGGGCTAAAAAAGTAGATTTAGCATGATATGTCCCCTTTAACTAAACACCATCCTCCACCTCAATTGCTCACCAATTTCAGAACCCTCCATTTATACACTGCTGAAGATTCTCCTCTCCCTGAACTGACACGTCCAGTCAAGACAATCTCAAAATCTGCACAGTGGGTTGATTCTTCTTGAACAAAATGAAGAATCAGTATTAGAAAAGACAGAAGTAAATTGATTAAATTTATACTCCCAATGACGAGCTAAAATTTGACCTCTAGACTTAAAGGTCTAAGGTTCACCTAAGTTCAAAAAAACTCAAACGGGTTTAGAACAACTTGAGGGCGAGTAAATGACATACTTTTCAGTTCACCCAAAAATGAAAATTATTTTGTTAATCACTCACCCTCATGTCATTTAACACCTATAAGACCTTTGTTCATCTTCTGAACACAAATGAAGATATTTTTAATTAAATTCTGAGAGCTTTCTGTCCCTCCATTGGGTGCAATGCAACTTACACTCACCGGCCACTTTATTAGGTACCATGCTAGTAACGGGTTGGACCCCCTTTTGCCTTCAGAACTGCCTCAATTCTTCGTGGCATAGATTCAACAAGGTGCTGGAAGCATTCCTCAGGGAGTTTGGTCCATATTGACATGATGGCATCACACAGTTGCCGCAGATTTGTCGGCTGCACATCCATGATGCGAATCTCCCGTTCCACCACATCCCAAAGATGCTCTATTGGATTGAGATCTGGTGACTGTGGAGGCCATTTGAGTACAGCGAACTCATTGTCATGTTCAAGAAACCAGTCTGAGATGATTCCAGCTTTATGACATGGCGCATTATCCTGCTGAAAGTAGCCATCAGAAGTTGGGTACATTGTGGTCATAAAGGGATGGACATGGTCAGCAACAATACTCAGGTAGGCTGTGGCGTTGCAACGATGCCCAATTGGTACCAAGGGGCCCAAAGAGTGCCAAGAAAATATTCCCCACACCATGACACCACCACCACCAGCCTGAACCGTTGATACAAGGCAGGATGGATCCATGCTTTCATGTTGTAGACGCCAAATTCTGACCCTACCATCCGAATGTCGCAGCAGAAATCGAGACTCATCAGACCAGGCAACGTTTTTCCAATCTTCTATTGTCCAATTTCGATGAGCTTGTGCAAATTGTAGCCTCAGTTTCCTGTTCTTAGCTGAAAGGAGTGGCACCCGGTGTGGTCTTCTGCTGCTGTAGCCCATCTGCCTCAAAGTTCGACGTACTGTGCGTTCAGAGATGCTCTTCTGCCCACCTTGGTTGTAACGGGTGGTTATTTGAGTCACTGTTGCCCTTCTATCAGCTCGAACCAGTCTGGCCATTCTCCTCTGACCTCTGGCATCAACAAGGCATTTCCGCCCACAGAACTGCCGCTCACTGGATGTTTTTTCTTTTTCGGACCATTCTCTGTAAACCCTAGAGATGGTTGTGCGTGAAAATCACAGTAGATTAGCAGTTTCTGAAATACTCAGACCAGCCCTTCTGGCACCAACAATCATGCCACGTTCAAAGTCACTCAAATCACCTTTCTTCCCCATACTGATGCTCGGTTTGAACTGCAGGAGATTGTCTTGACCATGTCTACATGCCTAAATGCACTGAGTTGCCGCCATGTGATTGGCTGCCTAGAAATTAAGTGTTAAGGAGCAGTTGGACAGGTGTACCTAATAAAGTGGCCGGTAAGTGTACACATTCAAGGCCCAGAACGATAGGAAAGACATCATTGAAGTAATCCATGTGACTCCAATGGTTTAACCATTTTTATGAAGCGATGTGGGTGCTTTGTTTGTTTAAAAAAACACACACACAAAAAACACAATTTACCATTTTATTTACAAAAATACTGACTAGTAGGAAATTTTGCAATCCAGTAGGGGGAGCACTACGACACATGCGTAGCCTATTGTGCTGACTCAAGTCTGGGTGTTGTTCCGTGAATGTGCTTAGATAATATAATTTTGTAAATATTGAGGTAAAACATATATTTTTAGCAAAACAAAGCACTTGCATCCTTCATAAAATTGAGGTTAAACCACTGGAGTCACATGGATTACTTTGGTAATGGTGTCTTTACTACCTTTCTGGCCCTGGGGCTTGAATGTATTAGCGGTATGGAGTGAATTATATGCCTTCATTAATCAAACAAATACAGCATTTTGCAAACAAACTCGATCAGCTTTGCAAAGAAAAACTCGACTCTCAAACAAACTCGATCTGCTTTGCAAAGGAAAACTCGACTCTCAAACAAACAGAAAGCAATATTCAAATACAAAGGTCAATTTGAGCGAAAACGCAATGGAGTAACATTGTGTTTTACAAATATAAATACATTAGCCTAATATTTCACAAATAGGCTAAATACAAACCATCCTACAAATTGTATGTAACCTTTGAACAAAATACCAAACCTTGTGAACACAAAAATGTATATCTGTCTGTTACGATGGCTTTTTATGAGATCTCTCTGCTCGATTTTCTCACAAATGTGTCCAGGCAGATTTTCTCACAAAAAGAGTTGAGCAACTTCCTCTTCTAAAACAGAAGATGGCGCTAAAATAGGGGATTAATTTAGCGCTAGTCTCCCGGGAGACGCACTGGTTTGAAACGCGCTTGCCTTTTCCTACAGCTGAGAAAAATGAGCGGTGAACAGGTGAGTTTCTGTCTATAATAGTAGCTGTACGGCATCTACACTATATGGTACAGACTGTAAAAAAAATAGGGTATTATTACACATGATTTTATTTATTTCTCCCACCAGATGGCACTTATACGCATTAGATTTTAAATCACTTTGCTGTATTAAATAAAAATAACATGACATATGTTTTCTATATTAAGCCTTAATTCACAAAAAAACTCATATTATGAAATGTACATAGGCTACAAAATATCACATTTACTTTATTGAATGCTTCTTGCAAAGAAATAACTATACACGTTTAATGTATTCCACTTTTGGATATATAAAGAGAATACTGTAAAGAGAAAGTTTGGGTTGTAATTGTAAATATGATCCATTTTACTTGATGCGCTTTTCATCACGCACATGCGTATTATTGCGTAAACTCCCCGAACTACAAAAACTACAGAGCCCAGAAGAATAAAGCGGTAACTCTCCGTTGTATGATTGGCCGAAGTGGTTGCCACGCCCCACTACTTTGCGCTGATTGGCCTTTACCTTGAGTTCGTGGACACTCGCAGTCTTTCATTGGTTTTTGTCAGGAAAGAGGGGCGTTTTCACGACGCAGAGCGGAGAGCCGTACTGCGGGAGGAGCGAGCAGCGTGTTTCCGGTAAGGGCGACACAACAGTACCATTAGAACCGTTCTGTAAGAAAATTAAAGCAGACTTGAAAAGTAATTTCATTTTATGTCATTTGATATCAACTTTATAATTAATTGTATTGTCAGGGAGCTATCTATCGAGCGTCGCGGAACACACGCGGCAATGGAAGCCGAGTTTCGGGAAATCGATGAGCTCGGGAACTGGAACGCCGTTTACCAGGTAAAGAACTGATTCTGGTGCTTTATACTTGATTAGGATGATATAAATATCCATAACAACCCAAAACAAGTTTGTTTTGTTTATTTGATTTGATGTTTATTTTTTGAAAGATCAGATTGCGCTGCTTAACTCCGAAAAAAGCGATTTGACAAGTTAAAGACTAAAAAAGAGATGACCTGAATTTGTCATTTCTAAACGGAGTCTAAAATAGATATGGTGGGAATGAGGTCGTCTGTAATGAGAGGAAGTCTGTTATTAGTTGGATTGCCACCTTTATCTACGTCTCTGACTCACTTGCAGTTTTTAATAACAGTGATGAATGAATGGCATCCTAAACTGGATGCT
Organism: Semotilus atromaculatus; assembly: GCA_031834385.1. Classification (NCBI taxonomy): domain Eukaryota; kingdom Metazoa; phylum Chordata; class Actinopteri; order Cypriniformes; family Leuciscidae; genus Semotilus; species Semotilus atromaculatus. Next base: position 22,751,529 of record JAULUF010000042.1, on the reverse strand, counting down.
GGTGGTCCCTCATACCTGTGTGCCATATAGTTTCTCCCAGCAAATAATTTGGCACATATTTGTTTCACTAACAGATTGAAGCATTTTCATCTCATAGACTTCTTTTTTACTGTAGGAGATTAGGCAGCAGTCCAGTGACCTACCATGCAAGATCGCCAAACTTCCAGAAAACCGAAGTCGTAATCGCTACAGAGACGTCAGCCCTTGTAAGTGTGCCGCTTCCCCTGTTCGACACAGTGAGTGACACCTAACGGAAGGGGCCTGTTATCAGCGAGCTGTTAAAGTCATTTCACACTGAAGATGTCATGTCTTTTTTTTCTCTCCCTTTTTTAACTCTTCTGTCACAAAGAGCGACACTGTTGTGGTTTCCTCTTTCTCTGAGTCTTTTTCTTTTTCCACAACAACCTGAAAAGGTCCTCAGTTCGCAAAACACCTCATTAAATAAAGGCCTGTGTGTTTTATCTGTTTCAATTGAGTGTTTTCATCAGGAAGATGTTTTTTTTTCTCTTGTGGGGAACTGAGAACAGGACCTGAAAAAGAATCGTTCCACCGCTGAATTTGCAAAGCATCATGGGTGATGTGCCCCACTGTTTAATCTCGCTCTCTTTTCACAGTTGACCACAGCCGTATTCATCTACAGATTGGCAATAATGACTACATCAATGCCAGTCTGATCTCAGTGGATGAAGCTCAGAGAAACTACATACTAACTCAGGTGACATATTGACACTTACACCCCAGATTTGCATCTGCTGAGGAATCTGATGCTGTCTTTGCACCTGCATGACATCTGTCACACACAAATGAGGATGATACAGATGGTGTAAAGGCAATATGAGTTAATTAACATAGTAATAGTGACATATATCCTGTGGAAAATATAGTCAAGTTCACACAATTGAAAATTGTATGGTTTATTATGTTACTTTTTAAGATCTTAAAATGTTTAAGAAATGTTTAAGGATTATTAATGTCTGGTCACACCAACAAAAGTGTTCAGTGCAAAAATGCGGTTTTCACACGGGATTTGTTACAATGCGTAAAAAATGCCAGGTGACCTGATTGAAAATGTTGAATCACTATTATTTTAGGTGGCGCTTTTAGAAAAGTGCAAATCTTGATCAGTTTTCTTCACGAGCATACAGAAAAGAGATTATATACAATACACATTCTAATAATCTATTGTTGTTTAAATTAACAATCAATTAATTAATCAATCATTAACCTTAACCTCTTAAATCCAAAGCAAGGGATGTTACTAAGTTGTTACTTTACTTTACCACTTAGTTAACCAGCATAAAATAGGTGTCATTTTAAAGCGTAGAAGCTTGGCTTTACAGTGAGTATAGGGAATATGACCATCACTTAACAAGTGCTTTTAAATTTGCTGACATATTAGAAGTGCTCAATTTTCATTGCGTGAAAAAAAACCCCTGCTTTACATGAAAATGTGATCTGTAATATCATTGTACATAACAATTAATAGATAAGTAATAGACTTGTGTCATATATCAGTGTAGTACGATTACACAATGCTTTTGGACCAAGTTTTTGTTTGTAACTTTGCAATGCCTTATTAAATCATAGTGGATCACATATCTTTATTTAGAGCAGGTGATCTCGAATGAGCCCAAAAACAACATAGGACAATGTGTAGATCACGGAGTGACATGAAATGCTGCTTAGCTAAAGCTATAGGACTTCCAGGATCTGATTGTGTCTCAATCATGAAGCAGTGTTTTCCAAAGTCATTTGAGTTTTCAACCATTGGAAAATGGATCTTGGGTGGATAGGAACCAATCGGACACTGTTTTATAGCTGGAGCGCACTTGGATTTGTTTGATCGCTCAGATTGACAGGTCTTAATTTATCATGCTATTTATAAAAGTAATTGTGTGCACATCCCACATTTATCATGCGCCATAGAATTGGATCGCACAGCTAAAACAGCACTGGAAGATCATCGGAAGATCATGTTTATACTATGTACTTTTATTATTACTTAGTTCTTAAGTTCAGTAAAATAACTTGTTTGGAGGGTTTTTTGGACCCAGATTCTGTTTCTAAATAAATGGCTAGCCTGCTGCCTACCAAATACATTGCATGGCTTGAAGACATTAATGCACTTAGAATATGTAACTACGGCGTCCTACTACATTTTTCATGGTGTGTCTGCTGGATGTGTTTTGCTCATGAGCCTAACACACCTCAAAACTACGCACTCTGATGACTTTGCTTAGTCGGTAAATTGCTTTTATCGATTAAATTATAGACAATTAATCAATTGTTGATTAATTGTTAGCATTAGGGCTGGCTGATATGGCTATTATCATTATTTATCACAATATCCTGTTACCATTAAAGGTTGTATCAGTGATTTCAGGCCCAAAAATAAATGTCTAATCTTTCCTAAACATCCGCTAGCTGCCCGCCCCATAAGCAGGCTGTCAAAAAAACGTGTCTCTGTAGGCAGCCTAGGCTCTGATATCTGCACACAAAAACAAATGGGTACAACCACCACTCAAAACCAAAACAAACAGTGTTCCAACCAATCACCGACAGGAGCGGGTGTTGCTCTGTCCAGCTGTGCACGAGCTCAAAACCTCAGAACACCCGCCCCTGTCGGTGATTGGTTGGAACACTTTGTTTTGGTTTTGAGTGGTGGTTGTACCCATTTGTTTTTGTGTGCAGATCTCAGAGCCTAGGCTGCCTACAGAGACGAGTTTTTTTGACAGCCTGCTTATGGGGCGGGCAGCTAGCGGATGTTTAGGAAAGATTAGACATTTATTTTTGGGCCTGAAATCACTGATACAACCTTTAATGGTAACAGGATATTGTGATAAATAATGATAATAGCCATATCAGCCAGCCCTAATGCTAACAATTAATCAACAATTGATTAATTGTCTATAATTTAATCGATAAAAGCAATTTACCGACTAAGCAAAGTCATCAGAGTGCGTAGTTTTGAGGTGTGTTAGCATTCCTAAGAACATCTTTCCTTTTAAAAATCTGTCACATTGATGCAAATGTTTATGTTGGTCTTAACAGACACATTAACAGCATTCATTCATTCAAATTATAAAAAGATTAGTTCCAGTCCTTGACTCTGATCGCTTGACCCAATGGTTCTATGTATCCATTCACTACACAACACCCCTAACAACCACTCTTAGCAACGTAAACTTATGTGGTGTTCACGGCCGTGTCTTATTCATGATACAGCACTAGCCTCTCGTGCCTTATTGCTTACATAAAATGTTTATTGCATTGATAGACTTTTGCAATAGTGAACGCTATTCGTTTCACGTGGGGCCATCACTAAAATTCACAGTGCCCTTGATAATAATTTTACTAAAACAAAAGTTTTAATTGGTTGGAAACTATTAAAATTAGCAACAAAACTAAATTAAATGATCTTTATTATTTGTCGCACCAGGTGTCTCAGCCAATCAAATAAAATCAAACTAAATTAGTTATTAAATTATACTGGATAATATGAGTAAAAGTAACACTTCTGGTTTGCTCTCAATGAATTGGTATTTGACTTTCGGATGGGACTTTAGTGACTTTAAAGTGGGACTTAAAAGACAAAAAGGTTAGGAAACCCTGACTTATCCTGGATATCTACACTAAAACAATGATGGGTAAGCCCCCCACCCCATTCCTGGTTTTGACATTTGCGTAGTATTACGTGTCCCTTAGGCCGCCAACTAGGGCTGTCACTTTACGTTCGAAAATCGATTGCACAATCGATCGGACCAACCAACACAAGTTTCGAAAACGAAAATAGGGAGTCGATTTTAACGTCCTTTTTTCTTTTCTTTCTTTTTTTTAAACCAAAAATGTGTTTTAGGTGGACAGATCAATACAGTACACAGAACATGTAAGTTAGGATATTGGAAAATAACAATGTCTTTTCTGTTAACCATATGCTTTTTAATTTTCGCAATACTTCAATGCAAGTGAACAAGCGCGCCGTTATTTGTTGCTTAGTGACGTGTGTGTTCAAGCAAGCCAGAAATGCACAGGTTCTGCGCAATATACTGTATTTAATATATCAAGAGGACTCACGAGTTGCGTATTTGTGCTAAATCCGCGCAGCTTTGGCTACATGAACTTCCCCAGCAAAGTGAGTAAACATAGAAACACTCGTGATTTGACAGCGTTACCCGTCAAAGTTCATTTTGGCGGGTGTTAATTTCAATCCCTGACGGTTGCACTCCTGTTTGTCATTCTGCACGAAAGTTCACGCCAATAAATCATCAGAAATATTTCTGACTTGTGCGCCTCTCAAGCGCCCTCTTTACGCTCGTTCTAATAATGCCTGTTAGTTGTCCGTGGATTTGCCTATATTTAGTGTTGAAAATGGAAACGTCTAGACATGGAAAATCGATTTTACAATCGATTCAATCAACACTTATGTCTAAAAAATCGAACAGGATTTTTTCACAAAAGTGACAGCCCTACCGCCAACACACCAGCCAACGTCACACACTGATATACTAGTACAGAGATATTCCATTTTGACACTCATGGCATCTACCAGAGAGATTTTCCCTCTCCTGTATCTGGAGAGAACACTGGGAAATGTTGTGAAATCTTGAGTTGAGTCAGCGTGCCGTGTTTCTTTATTATACAGATGAATTAGCACACAGATGCTCTGAGACGGCAGCAGACTTGTCTCAACCTGCAAGCCTTGTTCAGTCAGAGCATTGCCAGCTACAACCACAAACACAAAAAAAGCACACATTCTCACCCGAATGACTGCTCAAATGTGTGGTTTACTGAAACTTAAGGTCATGAGTGAATGAGTTTTCATTATAAGCAAAATGAATAGTCTCAAATACATTTATTAGAATTTTAAATTTAGTAACTACTGTACAGACATGTTCACCAAACATGTCGAGCCTGAAGTTTTTTTTTCTCACATAACATTAAAAAGTTTAGGGTCAGTAAGGTTTTTTTTTTTTTTTTAAGCAATGATGCATTACATTGATCAAAAGTGACAGTAAAGACATATAGTGTTACATTTTTAATAAATAAATGCTATTCCTTTGAACCTTTTATTCAAAGAATAATTTTGAATAAAGAGAAAACTGTATCACGGTTTCCACAAAAATATTAATCCGCACAAATATTTTTAACATTGATTATAATAAGGAATGATTGTTGAGCACCAAATCAGCATATTAGAATGATTTGTAAAGGATCATGTGACACTGAAGACTGGAGTCATAAAGCTGAAAATCCAGCTTTGCCCATCACAGGAATACATTATAAAATATATTATTATAAACAGACATTACTTTAAATTGTAATAGCATTTCAAAATGTTACTGAATGGTAATGCTGCTGCTTAGTCTTATAAACTCTGTTGCAGGACAAATTCATGGTATGCATGTTCTTAAAATGTATTATTAATACACTGGTTGTGCTTGTTTTAAAAGTTGTGCTTGTGTTTAGGGTCCGTTACCAAACACCTGTGGTCACTTCTGGGAGATGGTGTGGGAGCAGCGCTGCCGAGGAGTCGTGATGCTGAATCGCGTTATAGAGAAAGGCTCGGTGAGAGAAACACACCGAACCTGTATCTTTGTACCATACCTGTAATATTGATACACACTCGCTTTGGATACCTGCCTGAAACACTTCTAGCATGCATTTGGAGTGTGTACATGAGTTGTATACTGTATGTGAGGCTTGTGTTGTAAGGTTATAATGAAGAAGTGTGTGTGTGTGTTGTGCTGTGCAGATAAAGTGTGCTCAGTACTGGCCTCAGCGAGAAGAGAGGGAGGCTGATTTTGAGGACACAAACTTCAGACTTACTCTGATCTCAGAGGATGTGAAATCGTACTACACAGTACGAGAGTTGGAGCTGGAAAATCTGTTGGTGAGACACTACATCTCATCTCATCCAGTCACGCTTTTGCTCATCTGTCAATCTTTCACTTATCATTCTGCTATTATATATTCAATTTTGTATGCAGTGCTTAAGTAATTTTTCTTTAATTTGGCCAAATTTTTGTTTTCCGACAAAAATGTTGAATGCAATGTTCTTTATAGCTGGACGGCTTGTTGACTTGACTCGACGCTCTCAGGATACGACAGATGCTAGAGGCTCAATTCAGACAAACAAACACTCATGATTAATGTTGTGACGTGTGTTTAAAGACACAGGAAACACGGGAGATTCTTCATTTCCACTACACCACATGGCCAGATTTCGGCGTGCCAGAGTCGCCTGCGTCTTTTCTCAACTTCCTGTTGAAAGTGCGCGAGTCAGGCTGTCTGAGTCCAGATCACGGGCCTGTCGTGGTTCACTGCAGCGCTGGCATTGGCCGTTCCGGAACGTTCTGCCTTGTAGACACCTGCCTTCTACTGGTGAGAGAACTGTGTGATGCCATATCTGCTGGACCAAATTGCTTTTATTATTATTTAACTTTTTAAATAAAGGAGTATACTCAATAGCATATTAGTTTATATTATTCAAAAATTGTATTGAGTCATGACAATTACCTTTGTGCATTTGGGCCGATGGTGTTATCCAAATGAAATTTCATGAATAATGGTACCTTGGCACTCAATAAAACAAAAAGATAAATGGCACTAATAACACACTATCATTTAATATTTTGCAGCCAGTACAATGCTTTTATTCTTTATACTTTTATGTGATAACTATCGGTGATGTAACAAAATGATTTGCGATATAGAGTTAGTTTTATCCAACACTCAGCTTACTGTAAAAAAAAAAAAAAGTATTATCCAAAAATGTAACTTTCTGTCATTGAAATCACCCTCATGTAATTACTCCAAACATAAATGAAGATATGAAACCTGAGAGATTTCCCTCCATTTTAAGTCCATTCCCCTAACACTTACACTTAAAAGATCCAAAAAGGTCATAAAGGCATCATAAATATAATAAATCGAGTGGTCTAATCCAAACCCAAGTTTTCTGAAGAGACACGGTGGCTTTATACGACGAACAGATATACAATTTGAGCAGCTCTCTTTAAAGTGAAATCACAAACATAATTTAAATCTCATATCGGATTTATTTTTAGTAGTATGATTATTTAAAGCATTTTAGGTGTTTAATTCTCATGTAAGTGCATTAATAGTGGGAGATGAGATGGCTTGTCTGTAAGAGATCCAACGAATGCCGGCATTGACAGCGCGAGTGAACCGTGTGAGGAAAAAATGAACTTTTTCATGTTTCAGTTACAGTACTACATTGAATTACTATATAAAACGTTTAATATAATGTTCTGTGAATAAAACAGTCCTGTGATTTATTGTTTATTTATTGGTTTTCATTGGTTAAATGGAACAAAAACAGGCAATGTTGTGTCTAAAATATCAATCTCACATTTGTAAATATGCTGATATTTGGAAAAAAAGATATTAACTATATTAAATGATATAAATATAAAAGACATAGAGGTATTTTTGTCCCTGATCTTGAATATTGAGGACATTATCTAACTGACCCCAAATATTTGAAAAGTAGTCTAATTAATTTATAAATATTATATACAGTACTAATAAACTGAAATGTACGAGCAACCAGTAATAAAAAAAAAAAGCAAAATAACAGAGATGCAAATTAAGTATAAAAGTGCTTGACACTTTTTCAGATAATTAACAGCAGTATCAGTACTTTGGACTTCCCTTTGTACCTGCTGGATGTCTGAATTTCTCACGCACACTTCAGATTTGTTGATCTCCTCTAAATAACTGCTATTGTGTGTTCTCAGATGTCTCAGAGGGAAGATCCAGCATCAGTACGCATCCAGGAGGTATTGCTGGAAATGCGACGATACCGCATGGGTCTGATCCAGACAGCTGATCAGCTGCGTTTCTCTTACCTCGCTGTCATAGAGGGTGCCAAGTACATTATGGGAGACACGTCTGTACAGGTAATGCTATGGGATGTTAAAGGGATACTTCACCTCTGGAAAGATGAATGTGTATTTAAAATGGGTCATTTATGTAGAAGAAATGTGAAATTATTTTTGAATTTGGAGCTTTCTAGACTGAGAAAAGCCAGAAAATTTATTTTTGGCTCATGTGGATGAAAGACAACAACTTCCAGAATGCACTTGCTTCGCTTCCCTAGGAGGCCACGCCTACCGGTAACAGAGCGCAGTAGTTAAACAACAAGGCTAGGCTACTAGTGAGTCTCCGTGATGAGTCTGCCCGGGTTTTCGAGATCGCTCAAAATGTCCGGGATTCGGCTTCTGCGTTCTACAGTCGCCATTCATTATGTTTACTGTGGCGAGCAGGGCGAGACTGAGGGCCGCGGGAGAACGGCGCGAGGCCGGTGGCGTGATTACTGATGAGCGACACCTGTGAGACGTACCGGTCTCGTAACTTCCGCTCCTCCGTGAGAGATTTCTTAGCAATGTTAAAACGCTCATCAACCGATCACTTGTTTAGAGTTCATGTAAAGACTACACTCAGATTCACCAATGAATTCAGTTAGATTGAAACAAAAAACGTCTGCAGAGACGTCAATAATGCAGCTAATGGAATAATCTCCCGATCAAACTCCGCTTCCCGAAAGTTATAAAGTTACAAAAATCTATTCAACAAAAATAGTGATGCAGTTAAGTGTTTTTTCGCTCAGCCGAGCCCTCTCTGTTGCTGTGTGGAGCAGCCTGTGTCAGTCACCTCTTCCTGAACGTAACGCGTCTTTGCATTGACCTGAAATCACTCGCGCCAGATGCTCTATCACAGTCTATGCGCTCTATTAGCGTCTGGTGTGAACTCACTCATCCGGGCATGCACTGCGGTCTCATGAGGAAACACAGCTTTTTGATATAATTTATTTTTTTGTTCCCGAATACAAATATTTTTTAAAGTATTTGTTCAAAATAAGTATTCGTAAAAAAAAACGTTATTTGTGCCTTTCCGAATACCGTATTCGGGTTCAGCTCCACCCCTAGTATGTAGTATTGAAAATACTACAGGTTTTCTACTAATACACAGCTTAATGCTAAGTCCTGAAGTATCCCTTTAAAGAAACCAACATATTTGAAACATTTAAATTTGGTGTTCTGAAATGTTTCAGCTTTGCTGAGGGTGTTGCAAGGTGAAGAGCTGATAGATGCACTAACATTCAAAAGTTTTGGGTTGTAAAATTATTTTAAAATGTTTTTAAAACTATTTGAATATATTTTAAAATATAATTTATTGCTATGATGGCAAAGCTGAATTTTAAGCATCATTACTCGAGTGTTCAGTGTCACATGATCCTTCAGAAATCATTCTAATATGCTGATTTGCTGCTCATTAATTTTATTTATTTATTATCAGTTAAAAACAGTTGCTCTGTTTAATATGGTTGTGGAAACAGTTATATTTTTTTCATAAGGTATCTTTGAATATGAACTTGTCAGGGTTGTATTGTTTTACATGTATTTACTCTCACTTTTAATCAATTTAAAGGATTGGATCACCTAAAAATTTAAATTCTGTCATCATTTACATCATTTAAGGCTTTTGTTTATCTTTGAAACATAAATTAAGATTTTTAGAAGATATCCATGATTTGATTTATATGATGCACAGATTTAATTTAGGCTTTTATTCGCAAATAAACCTTGTTTAACAAACATGCATAAAGTTTTCAAATTTGGTCACGGAAGCTCAAGCAAGCGCGAGAGCCAATGAAGTTCATTCTTGCGTGTCACGCCAACACATTTAAGTTTTCATAAGAAACAATGAGGTTTGTTCTTGCACATCAAGCAAGGACAGTTAAGCTTCTGTTTATGTTCGCTGATCAATGTTTATATGTGAATAAAAGCCTAAATTTAATCTGTTCATCACATAAAGTGTCTCTTCAGAAGACAAGGACTAAACGGCTCGATTCATATGGAATTATTCTACATTATAGAACTTTTGAAGCGTCTGAGTTTTGGATGAATAGAAATTAAATGGAGGGACATAAATATCTCAGATTTTATTAAAAATATCTTAATTTTGTTATGAATTTGAACGAAACCCTTATGGATTTTGCAATGACATATGGGTGAGTGAATGACAGAATTTTCATATTTTAGTGAACTAATAAACCTTTAATGCATCCTTGTTGAATAAAAAATCTTAGTGTACCATTTTACAATTATTTTTTTAATAATTTGAATGATTTATTTTTAACATTTAATTTAATGTTAAAATGAACCATCCTACCATTTGGCCATAAAATGCTAAAAAAAACAAACATTTAAATCATATAACTGAAAAAGATGTATATCATCATATGATATAGGCCTACCTTTACTGTCATATAAATAATTTTGTTCATACCGCCCACTTCTTGTAGGCTGTATTGATCAGTGAAGTATTTGTATTCATGTGCGAGTAGGTGTCTTGGAAGGAGTTATCAAATGAGGAGGATCTCCCCCCTGAATTCACTCCTCCTCCCAGGCCACGGCCCCCAATAGATCTTCCTAACGCCAAAGACGACCTGGCCAACTCTGACCCCACACACTTCTTCAATGAGATCATAAAAAACAGTGCTGAAATCTGTGCAAACAGGTCAGCCTTTCAATATCTTTTATCTACTCCCAATATATTCTCTCTGGTTGTGCCCATCCACACCCAGCGGTCACATTCAAACATTTTTTGTTGCTGTTTTTCAAGTGCACCCCAGACATCCACAGATGGGCCGGACCTACGCAGACGGATGGTCGCAGCTGGTGAGGTTGGAGCGACGCCATTGTCAAGCGAACAACCTGACGACCCAATCGTTCCAAGGGAAGCCCCTCCCAAACCTGCGCGGTCTCCGCCCAAGACTCCCACCGCAGAGGCTGTTCCTGCTCCCACCTGTGGAGCGTGGAGCCCCCTGATGGCCAGTGTGTGTATGTGCACGGTCCTGGCTGCAGGTGCTTATGTCTGTTACCGCACCTATTTCCACTGATGCCCTGTCTTCGTTCCGTCTCTTTCTCTATCCCTCCATCTGCTGGCTATTGGTGGGAAAAGAAAAAGGGAGACACACACACACACACACATTCTCAGCTGGACCTGTCTCTCTCAGCTGAGCCCATCTCACTCTCTCCAAGTGTCTCTGTGGAAGAGTTATAGAGGCTTTTCTCTGCCAAACTGCTGTCGTCTCCCTCTATACACACTCTTACACACAATCTAATAAACGTGTGTCCGTTTAAAACCTCAGGGCCTCACAATTCAGGTGTTGCTACCTAGACGTTATATACAGGTAAAAGAGAATCCAAAAGACTGTTATTGCTGCAGTAAGTAAGGGAAATTTTGTGTGTGTATATCTCAATCATATGGCATTTTGCATTTTAAGTATGACGACTATCAGTGACCGTCTCGGATGGAGCTGCACAGGAGGTGAGCTCATAATACATGCTGAACACACAAATCTGCTGTACTTAATAGGGGAGGACACGAGTAGTCTTTTCATCCTTTTTTTTTTCCATCCTCGGCTTTTGTGTGTATGCCAAAGTTGACACTGGCATTTCTTCTGTGTCCTCATTCATTTGTTTTCTTTGTCAATACCATTTCCAAAAGGTTCAAACCATTTAAAATGCCGGAGCTGATGTCAAACCTCAGTCAGATCCAATCTTGCCAATCTGCTTGTCCTCCAGAGGCCTAATGCAATAAAAGGAACTGCGGCCATTTTACAAGAACTCACATTTTAGTTTTCATTTAATAAAAATTCTAAAATCACTTAAAATCAGGCAAGCTTTCTTACTAGACCTGATGTTCTGCACTTGATGGGTCTTTACCCACAGTAAATCTAACTTAAAGCAAGCTTTGGAAAGAAATCAATTTAACTTTACTGATGGAGCAGCATTTAGTGCAAATCCCACAGTGTTTTCATTTAAGCATAAGCTCATTCCTGGATAATTGATTATTAATAACTAAAGTGTGGCAAAGCTCAACCAGCAGGTGGCAGTATTGTTTTTTTGTTTTTGTTTGTTGCTTGTATTCTCCATTAGAGAATAGTGATTCATGGGAGAGGTTTTGATTTTTAATAAATAAATAAAAAATCCCAGCTGCAATACAGATAAGTTGATAAGATGCTTCTGGCTTTTGTCACATGATTTGAACGGTGTGCAGTGAGCACAGGGGGTCCGACTAACCAAAAAACAAACAAACCACCAGCACCAAATGAATGCAAAGGGAGAAACGATCAGTGACAGTGAGCTGTCTTTGTGTTTTACTGTTTTATCATATTATTGTCATAGTAATTATTATCAAGAGAGATTAACTGCAGACTGGCATAAACATTTCCTTCAAATCAAACCACGCTGCAGAACTGTTACTTTTGAACAATTTGTGAACAAGTCAAATGCAGTAACCTCAAAACAAATTAAGCCTTTTCTTTAGGTGTATTGAGGCCTGAAATGCTTTTAATTGTGACTTCGCTTTGTGTGATGACTTTTTTACTGCTGCTTGACCAGTCCAGAATGGTAATTTTTGGGTTACTGGGTGGTTTTTCCTGTTTGTAGAGGTTCAATGTTTCACACTCTGAAGCTGTTGATGTTTGGTTTGAAGGTTCTGCCACCATCCATCATAGTGACTCAGAATCTGGTCCTGTAGCTGGACCACAGAATGTAAAGTCCCTCTTCTTGATAGCTTTATTTACACACATATATAGAGAAATATATTTTGTCTGTGTCATTGTTTGTCTTCTTTCAGTTATCTTTGGACTGGTAGACATCAGACATATTTGGCCTTTGTATTTGAGGCTAAAGAATCCCCCACATCCTGTTTTTCTTTTTAATGTTTATAATCTGTTTTTTGTTTTTGTTTTGTTTTTTGTAAGAAAAGCATATGCTTTCCAGTTGGATGTAATGAAAGTTGAAATTTTATTTTTCGGACAGAATACAGAGCAGACGCTGTGGTAATAAACGTGTACATCTCTGATGATCTTCTGTTTTTTATTTTGTTCCTATTTCGTTCTTATTCCCTCATGTGTCAGTGAGAGAAGATCCTCTGATATTTATAAAATCTCATTGAAAACTTTGAATGAAAGAGATCTCTGTGAGTTCTAATGTTAAAAAAAAGCTAAATCATAGATTACAGACTCAAATATACATGTGAAGTGTGCTGTAGTTTGAGCTTGTTTAATGTACAGTTTCATCATTATCGTCCTATAATTTAGTTTAAGATCATATTTGATATCACAATTAAAACTCAATGTAAATGTATACAGGTCTGGATTATGGACCATCCGAGACAGATCTCTCTCAAGAATAAAAGAAATTGAACCAGAGTCCTCAGTGATAGTGCAATTTTCTGTTGTCCAACCATAGCCTATACCAAATCATAATAAGATTAAAAAAAATATCCAAATTGTCTCCATTAATAGTCTCTATGGAGAAAAATATACCAATAGTATATATATTTTTATACATATATATTGTATGTAAGGAAGGAGAGAAGAAAATGTAGAAATGATTTGTAAAGTATGTAAATATTAAATTATGTATATTTTTTTATTTTTATATATATGTATGTATATATATATATATATATATATATATATATGTGTGTGTGTGTGTGTGTGAACATTTATATACATTTATATATATATTTATTTATTTTTATTTTATTTTTACTCCAACTGAATTTTCCAAAGACCCCAATAGCACCCCTTTAATGCACCCAGTTTATTTATTTATTGACAGGTCCTGTGAATTTGATCAGTGTGTATAAAAGATCACAATTGTTTTTGGCGGACGTGTCCCTCTGAATATCTTCGGTCAGGTGATTACTTCCCTGACGTCAATACACACATACAAAAACTCCATGTGGCCAGTGGAGGGCGCTTCTGGATAAGTAACTCGCTTCTTGCCTTTTACTTCGATTGGGTCTTTCACAATAAGCAAACTAGAACTTTTTTAATAACTTGTCTGAACTCGTGTCATTTCAATCTAATAACACGTAATTCAGAGTAGGTAAATTGTGACTTTTCAGATACTTGTAACCCTTTTCTAACTAAACCATGTTAGTATGTTGTTCACAGTGCAAAAATGCAGATATAAATCCATAGGCTTTCCTAAACCACATCATTATTTGTCTGAGATGCTTTACTTATGACAGGAGTCATAACGTTTCTCTTGTTTACGTGCTTGAGTGTGTGTCAGCACAGTACAGCTGGTACCCATGCATTTCCTGTAGCAATGCACTACAATACCTCACAGCTTCAAATAAATGATTTTGAGCACATTTGCAAAGTCCTATTATCCCAGATGGACTGTTTCTGTGATAAACAAAAGGGATTTCTAGACTGTTTTTACAAGTCTTAACATGTTTTTACAGTACATACAGTCTACAGGACATTTCAGAACCATTCTGTGCTACTTTTGAGTAGGTTTCAGTTGATGCTAATGACGTTCTTCTGACGCTGCTGGTCTGAGGCGACTGATTTGTGGTTGACTCAGCCTGTTTTTACTTTTATACTAGTTTGTGTTGGTTTATACTAGTCTGAGAAGGTCCATAGTCAGTTTGTCATCTCATGTGCCTAAACAGTTTATTGGATTGTCTCAATTAGAGGTGATTTGTCACATTTGACAAGCTGTTCATCCCTTCATGTGATATAGCCGATATGTGACATTTACAGTAGGCTATGCCTTCCCATCCCTCAACAGTTCATTTGTTTGGTGTCACTCATTTTTATCTCTCTAGCTGTCTTTCAGGGTGATTCAGAAATTTGGAATCATGTTTTTGAGTTGCGGGGAGCAGTTTATTAACCGTTTCTGGCCTTGTTGAAAGGAAATTCAGATTCGGTAGATATCAGGCTGTATGTTTTTTTCTAAAATCGATTATTTCATCACATATTGCTAAAAACAATATTCTACGCCCACTCGTAAAGTGCTGAAATTAAATGTCATAGTGAATCCTGTGATAATACATACTTTCCTATGATCAAAATAATGCTGCAAATAAAGTATATTCTCAGGACTGTATTCAAATTAGTTTGGATGTAAACCAACAGGAAACTGTAACATTTAGCATGAATGACTCGAACATGTAAGTGTCATCATAGAAATGAATGGTACTGTTCCAGTTGGTAAAGTGTTTGTAAACTTGTCTGACAGTCTTAACTTTGTTCTTAAATGTTATCACATTCTGTTGTAGGTTAAACTTACAGTAGAGGTGAGTGTGTTCTCAAGTATGCATACACTATTCAGGAATGAGTGTGTGTGTGAGCATGAGTCAGGGCACTCCCTAACTCGTGGTACTTTGACGTAAAACAGGCAAGACAGAACAGGCTGATCCAATCATCCAACTACTTGGGAAAAACACTGAGGTGGGCGGGGCTTAGTACCGGAACACACTCAAAAAGACAGCGTACACGAAACTCCAGCTGGGGCTTGGGGTCAGTTATGGGTTCAGGTATCAAACAGCTGCTGCTTATTATTTCTAGCATTTAAGAGTGCTGACAACAAACACAAAATCTATGAAACACTGCTTGGTCTGTATATTTAGAGTAAAATCATTTGGATTGGATAGGGGGAGTTTTGGCAATTAAGCGCATAGTGTGTATTACAACATGAATGAGGAATGATTGATATTGGTTTTCTCCTGGTCTCTGTTTCCTGTATGTACCTCCCTTTGTTCTGTCTCCTCCCATTTCCGTTCCTTTTGGAATATTTCCTGGGAGCAACCGAATTAGGAAACTCCAGAAAGAAAAAAAAAAGAAAACCGTGCTTGAGTGACTCATGTTCTTACTCAATCTTGATCAATGTCAAACCTCAGATGTTTAAACACATTTTTAGTTGGTACAAATTTAACACAGTTATAAAAAATAGCATTGTTCTCAAACCTAGTGAGCATTAAAAACACAAAGGGTGTTCTGAAAGACTAGCAACTTAATTATATAAATCCAAAATGGCGGACAAAGTGAGACATAAATATAGGCCTATACTTGAAAATCATTCAATGCTAAAAAGTAAAACCTTATGTGCAAATTTTACAAAAGTTACTGTTTTTTGCTACATTTGTTTATCGAAATCAATGGCAAATTGAATCTCCTATAATGCTCTTTGAATTGGCTGCTTATTTTAAGCATACTATAAAATTACATGTGTGTATGTATTTTTTATGCTTATTAGAGCATTATGCCGTTAGCTTAGTAAAATGCTAATATCAAACTCAACGTAAACTTTTAGCTTGAGTTCCACATGTTTAGAATGCCGTGTTTTATACTGCAAAAGATGCAAGCACAGTGGTCAAATCTGTTCGTAGCTATAGCTCATGAAAAACATAATATACAGAGACACAAAAATGCAATGTCTAGAAACAGGTTTTTTAAAAGTTACACTTCTTTGACATTTTTTAGAACACTGTATGCGCAAAGGACTGTAAAAGAAAGGTACTTTGTTCAAAAACAGTACTCTTTTGGAACAAATAATTATTTTAAAATGATGAAAAATAAAATGTAACCCATTATGTGTGTATCTATGTATTTTTATGATCAATAAAGTACCTTGCCATTATTTAAGCAGCATGCTGGCATTAAACTCTGCCTAATGCTGCCGTCTATGTTGACAGTCTACAGAAAGGCAGCTCACTAGGTTTTGGAGTTGAAACCCACTGAAACCTATAGCATGAACTGTGTAACCCTCAGATTACCCTCATATGTCAATGTAAGGTCAGTATACAAAATTATCTTGAAAGTTTTTGCCCTTATGACTGGAGTAAAGCAGCTAAAATATCTCTCGAGTTCCATTATTACACTTGTTTATGCTTAGGTAAATGGAAAAAAGACCTGCTGCTGGCCATTGTGTTTTGGGACACTGTTGGTCTTTGAGGGCACCCCTCAACCGCATTTTGTTTTTTTTTGAGGTCGGTTACCTTGGCAACAAGCACGTGCGCTGTAATTTCCTGTTGCTATGTACGCTGCGTGCGCAACTGCGCATGCACTCCACTGCAGAGTTTTACGTAAACAGCTAAGCTCGGTGCTTCCCCTTCTTTGCGACTATAGCGCTTCCTTCCTCACGCATACACAAAACACTGTGACCTGCTTAAAATCCTATCGTTCTATCGTTCACCACCTTTACATCACAGTCGTCACATTGACGCTTTGTTAGTTTGACGGGGATGTTTTTAAACAACATGTATACTCTCTGATTTTCAAATGGCAGGCCTGCTTACATCTTGCAGAACAACAGCATCAGTATGAATTATGTGATTTTTTTTTGTTTCATCACCCAGTAGTGTATTTCAAAATAAGCGCAATTTAATGTTTTAGCGGGTGCATTAAGAACAGGGCGAACAGGGTGAGGCCGTGAGGGCCTACGAAACCTGAGGCCACAGATAAATAGCACAACCTGACAACTATAGGGACCTTGGCCTTCAGCACATTCAGAACAAGCTGACTGCAGGGGAAATTTTAGTTTTCAAATGTTAGCTTAACAAAAACACATTTCTAGTTTGTTGAGCCAAATTGTCCCTGTTATTTACCCTACCATTTCAGGAAAAAGTGCAAAAACAGCTTGTCACTGGGCAGTACCCTTAAAGGGACAACAGTGTATCTTATTTACCCATAGTAGTACTTTAAGGGTGTCTTTAAGGCATTAAATTGCACCTTTTAGGGTGGTTTAGGTACAAAGTTACAAAAAATCATATTTTGGCAATTCTTTTTCTGTGTAGGGTAAAGGTCATGACACACCAAACTGATATCAAAGAATTAGCCAAATGTGTTGTGGTGTTTAAAAAAGTCACCACAAAGACTACAGTCAACGGCCAAAACATGTATGTTCCGCGTGTTCGTTTGTTGTTTGATTAACGTTATTATAGAGACAGAGGCAGGAATATTAGGCTGCTGTCACTTTAAGAGCTGCATGGACCCAGTATACTGTTACACGTGTGCGCAGAACAGAAAACAGCACATGAGACTTATTGGGCCTTGAAGGGTTTAAAATCATATTAAAATGCACAAAGGAATCGATTAGAAGAATCGAAATTTTAATTTTATAACAAGTATCCGATTCCAGAATTGAAATGAGAAGCCGTTTGGTGTGCACATCGCTTTGGATGTGTCGCAGCACAGAAAAAAAGCATGTGAGTCTTTTGCACTTGAATGGTTTAAAATCACATTAAATTGCACACACAGGAACTGATAAGTGGAATTGAAATACACATTTCTTATCAAATCACCTGTTCTTAGACATTTGGAACCGGTTCTAAAATGGAACCGGTTCTCGATACCCATCCCTACTCTTGACTTCTCGTTTACCTCACTTTTGTTTTTCTAATCTCGCACTGGTTCGCTAAATTGAACAGCCAATCAGAGTGATCTCTCACTGACTGCCCAATGCTGATTCAACGTGCTCAGTCAGACAAAAAGCCACAGACAGGGTCTGAATCGGCAGGACCAACAGTGCGGAACACAAAAACTGAGCTGACAGACACTTAACGATGGCCCAACTTTGGCTGTCTGTTGGCTTAGTATCTCACGACCTTAAGGGGGCCCTATGTGGAGTGTGGGACAAAGACATGCCTAGGGGCCTCATGGGACCATGATCAGGCCCGGTTTACACATCAGCAACCTGGTCTTTAGTGTTTTGGCCATAAAATCCCATAAAAGGTTATTGGGTCACTTATGTCTTGCGTGATCATTGTTAGGCCACCCCACTCATGTATGTCAGTTTTCAGTTTGTTACATTTTCCATTCTATTTTTCAGCATAACACTGACAGCATGACCAAACTTTTTTGAGAAGACGTGACTCAGCCGCTGTCCTCGCAGGTGCAGCGCAGGCCATGACAGAGAACCCACAAAGGTCCAACACAAAATCATCTTGTGGT
This sequence comes from Semotilus atromaculatus, assembly GCA_031834385.1. NCBI lineage: Eukaryota > Metazoa > Chordata > Actinopteri > Cypriniformes > Leuciscidae > Semotilus > Semotilus atromaculatus. The sequence continues at coordinate 22,732,739 of JAULUF010000042.1, read as the reverse complement.
TTCCTCCTTGTAATTCATTGAGGGATCTTTCCCAGATTGCATCAGGGGCATCTGTGAGCCATATTAAGAGTTTAAGCGGAAATGAGCTGAATTAACATTTTTGTTCAGTTGACTCCTTAGGTAGTGTTTACTGGAGTTTGGATCTTTTGGTATCAAATAATATGCCTCACACTTACACGCACACACTCAAAAAAGACACTCACACACTCAAAAAAATGCTGTGATGTTGTGATGTTAGCATTATGTATTACTGTGTATGCATATAGTGATGCGGTTTATGTGCAATAGAGTCCTGACAACTTTGAATAATATTCTTCTAACTAATTTCTGAGTCATGTGTCTGGCTGTAAAGGGTGTGTCTGGAGTTTCAGGAGTGTTCAGTAGGGCAGAGTGTGTTTCTGGGATCTTAGAATGGGCTTTGTTGTATTTATCTTTCCTCCTTTCATACAAAGTAAGATTAAACACAGTAATCATAGGGGTTTTGTGCTAAATTTTAAAATGCCACATTTCTTCATAACACCCTGCATCATAATACACAACACTGCTTAGCACTGCAGGAAGCTGTAGAGTCTTCCTGGGGTCAGAGAGAGAGAGAGAGAGAGAGAGAGAGAGAGAGAGAGAGAGAGAGAGAGAGAGAGAGAGAGAGAGAGAGAGAGAGAGAGAGAGAGAGAGAGAGAGAGAGAGAGAGAGAGAGAGAGAGAGAGAGAGAGAGAGAGACCAAAGTCAAGGCCTGACCCGTTGTGTGTAATAATTCTTTGGGTTTTTAAAGTTCAAATGCATACATTGTAAAGAGGGAGGGATCTTCATTATTTAAGAGCTTAACAAGCCAATATGTCACCAATTGTGACCACAGTGGTCTTTAACCAAAGTCCAGTCAAGTGTTTGTGAATTACTGATCAAGATATCAACAACTTGTTTCTTTTAAAGTGAATAGAAATATGTACACTCAAATTTAAGATTTATGTATTGGAATGGTATTTAAATGTCCATCCATTTGGATTACACAACATAAACAAATAAATGTAATATGATGCATATTGGTCAGTCATACATAAATATGTGACAGAGAAGTTTTCTGTAATAGTATTTTAAATAACAAGGTTTATATCATTATCATAAATCAATTCAGTTTGTTACATTTCATAATACACTCATACATTTTAACCAACTGAATATCGCTTTTTTTCACAGCTAGCCATATTGTAAGCATGTTCATACTTTTTAACTGAATAATGTAAATTTCACAATAAACAGATTTATGCTGATTATAAGCAATTTTAACAAATGCATTCTGAAAATATGATTATTTAAATAAACCCAAACTGATGCAAATAGTTAATAAACTATGCCATGATTTTTCGAGTGCAGAAATCATACATGTTTCTTACCGGTTTCCTTTATGTATGACTGACATTTATAAATAAAGTTTATTAGTTGATGTTAAAACTGTGTAGTCCAAATGAATGGGAATTTAAATGAAATTCAAAAGCACAAATCTTAAATTTAGTCCTAAATATCTTTTGATCATATTTGTTGATATAAAGAATAAAAAAAAATATGTATTTATACATTTTCTGATGAAAATGGTGTGTGGTGTTTGCATCCAAAAACTTTCTGGTCTCTAAATATGGCTCAAATCCCTCCTTCAATGTCTATGAATGGGATTTTCCAGCTATTTTATCATCTACCCGGTGAAGTCTGGTTTAAAAAGTTATAGCATTCCTCACTTCAACAAGCTACACAGTTTTATGTCCGTAGCACAAGTTGCATGCCACCTTTTATTAGACTTAGTGGTTTGTTAAAATCCCTAAGTGTAAACAATAATAATAGTGATACTTGCTAATAAAACAACTTGATGGAGATGCATTGGTCATTAAATGCACACAGCAACCTTCGTGTTACCAAGAGCTTTCGTCAGTTAAGTTCTGACTTTTCCTGCACTCTAGCTCTCTGCGTTTTTTGCGTTTTCTTGTTCACATTATCTCTGCAGGAAGGAAGAGATCCAATATAGTGATGTGGGTTGAGTGCCACGGTCGGTTTGTGAGACAGTTAAGATTCCATCACGTGAGTTTAGGAGAGGTTATTCATACGTACATGCACACGCAACCAATATCAGTACCCTCTGAGACTGTGGCCTATTTTGAGCCGCCTGCACTGATTGTCTATCTCGCGTTTAGAGGTGAAGAGAGCAGATGCAACCTTTACGTTGGAGCCCCTCGAATATGGTGAGATGGCAGATGGAAATACGCGTTTGTGAAGAAGATATAGTGACATCATCGGTGCAAGGAACCGATCTCTTCAAAAAGCACTGCGTAGTTTTGGGCTACTGGGACAACAGATAGTCTGAGGCCTCAAGCAAAAATAGAACAAAGACATAATGGTCTTATACGAATGCTATGAGATTTAGTGTCAAACTGTTTCAAATCACAATGTTCTATTCTATGGACTATTTCTTGTTATGGCAAATACCTCTATAATTATTGCTCATATTTGTACTGAGTCCTGTACATATTCACATATTAGCCTGGTGGATAATAAATGAGGTGAATTTTTATTTTATTTGAAAGAAATCTCTTATACCAATGCTTATTTGATCAAAGGCACAGTAAAAAAGTAATATTGTGAAATATTATTACAGTTTACATTTGGTTTCTATTTGAATATATTTTGAAATGTAATTATTTCCTGTGATGGCAAGGCTGAATTTTCAGCTCCAGATATATTTCTTATTATTAAATGTTGAAAACAGTTGGTGCTGCTTAATATTTTTGTGTAACCCATAGGCTATGATACTATTTTCCCCCAGGATTCTTTTTTTAATATAGAAAGTTCAAGAGTACAGCATTTGTTTGAAATAGAAATCAGAATGACAACACACAGACCCCAGATGGGCTGTTTTGACTAAGAAAAAAAAAACACCTAGCAAACATAATCCACTAAACCCACATTCAATGCCCTGGCAACCACCCACAACACCCTGTAAACTTGGCGGTAAGTTTTGCGCTGGTAAGCACCACTCACATTTTCTTCAGAAAACTGAAAAGTTAAATTTTCTGTTGATTTCTGCATGCAATGAATATTAAATATTTGTGTGCTCAAGCTTATATTTCACACACTCACACATTTGCATGCGCCAATGGCATGATTTTCCACTTCGTAATTGATTAATATTTATCAATCACCGATCTCCAAGATAATCTTCAAACATCTAAACCCGAACATAACATTTTTGCTTAACAGGCCAGAGCCTTAATGGGATAGTTCATCCAAAAATTTTAATTCTGTAATAAATTACTGTCTGTTTGTGTCCATAAAATGAAAGATGGGAATTTGGACCCTCTTGACTTCCAGTGTAGACAAAAACAGTTCAAACATATAGGCCTGCTTTCACAGACAGGGTTTAGATGAAGCCAGGATTGGGCCTTAGTTTAATTAGGACGTTAAAGTATCTTTTATAAACGTGCCTTAGAAAAAAACATTACTGGTGTGCATCTTGAGACAAAACAAAGGGATTAACATATTTGCAGATATGCCAGTGCAAGTTGCGTTAATTTAAAACAGCTCAAACATGCATTTTGTCTTGGACTAGGCTTAAGCCTTGTCTGTGAAACCGGGGCTTTGTGTTCTACAGAAGAAAGTTGTGTAAGTTTGGAATGATATAAAGATGAGCAGAATGTTTAGGTTGAATTATCCCTCACAGTAAAAAGTGATCAATTGACTTAACACTCAAGTGAGGAAACCCGTTGCCTTAAAATGATGAAGTAAATAAACTTCATGAACACATAACTTCATTTTTTTCAATTACGCACAAAGTTTGGTCACTTTTTACAGTGTTTAAACAAATGCTCTCCAGGTAGTGGTAGCATGGTGATTAAGGTTAACAAACTCCACAAGTCGGACCAATTTAGATATTAGTGTTCAGTAGTTTTATGGCATGCTAAAGAAAATTATGACACCTGAATGTGTGGCTAGAGATGTCCGTGGCCTGATCACTGTTCTGTTCTATTCTGTTGTTTTGCAACAACAGGAAGGCTGTCAATTACTCAACTGTGTCCTGCATGATGCGAGCGGTACGACCCAACATCGTGGCGGTCGTCGTGAGCCACTGCGCAAGCGTCACAAGGCAGAATAGCAGAAGTGCAACAGTGTCGAAATCTGGGCCAGTGTCCTGCTGGGTCATGGCTCCACCTCTTACGGCCATTGTGGACGCCTGAGTTCCCGGCAGCCGTGCCGCAAGGACCCCCGGATGTTCACAGCCAGCGTCATCCACTCGAGCCTAGGAGAAAGAGAAGAACGGTGACTGAGAGTTTGAGAGAAACAGGGAAGTGGTGGATGAATGAAAGCTTTTGCCATTGGTACATCACAGCACTTTCAAACTGCTGACCTCATCCCCACCCTCAAACCTACTTTTCATCTCCGAGGAGTAGACCACAATTCTATAGTTTATCGTGCAATTTTTTTCTCCTTCTTTAGATGGTCAACTGGACTCTCAATAAGCCTCATTTCGATGCAGGTTCGAGTTGGGCCTAAACCACATCTCAGTCCTGTTTCAACTCTCTACCTGTACTTTCCTGTCGCCACTATAGTGTGAAAATAAAGACAAAAAAGCTAATAAAACAAACTAAAAAAAATTATATTCTTGTCTCTTGTCAACAGTGTGCACCTACAATATTCCAGAGTAAATTCCCGTTGACCTGATGTCTTTTGACCATTTTTCAATCAAAAGTCAATCATTTGCTAGTTTCACTCATGGCATGAAGGTGACGTTGACCACTTGGGAAGGTGTCAGAAACTCATTGACTATTAAAGTGTCTGCCAGGGATTGTTCACCTTTGATATGTTGGCCTTGCTTGTTGCAACAATGATGTTGTTAATATTTAACCATAGCATTTTATATTGGGACAGTACCAGCTGGCCTTTTTAACTTATTAAGAGGCCTGAGAAGTTTGTTTTGCAGTAAGGAACAGCTGAGAGAAATTCTTTTAATTTAAAATGTGTTTTCAAGGAAAAAGGTCCATTAAGGGAAGTGAGAGGACATCCACATGCTAAAAATATGCAGAGGAAGCTTGAATCGGTTTGATTTAATTGAAAACATTTGTCTTCGGTATGATTAAGATTTCAGCGGCAAAGTGTAATTCTTGAGAAGCAGATAATGACCTAAACAAAATAGCTTAAGGGAATATGAGTATTTTATCATTGTTTCTAGGTAAGATGCATGAGCGCGTGGGATGAAGGCTCGACAATCCAGTGTAGGCTGGATCATATTAGTATCAGCAGGTCGGCTGGCAGCGTGACGCAACGATTCGTTTACTGACAGACGTTACACTATTGACGGTAAAATCCGGCCTGGAAGCGGGTGGGGCAGTGCTCTCTAGTAAAAGGGGAAAAGAAACTTGTAATCCTGACATTGGAAACCCCTGGGTTAGCAATCAACGGTGATCAGGAGACTGGGACACAAACTAAATAAACAAAGTGAAATGGGTAATGTAATTCACAGGCACTAAGTATTATTTTTTGTTTGCCATTTTCTGCTTAGTTTGGCATTAACAAAGCAAACATCTCAAGAAAAGTAAATAAAGCACAGAAAAACCCTGTTCAATAGATTCAAATAGTGTATGGCAAGTTTTTGTTTGCGCTTGCACACTTAAAAATATTCACCTAACAGATGTAGATGGAGTCTGGTTGTGTTAGATTAAAACAATTGTGTTAAATGAGAGTATCTAAGACAGCAGTTTGTTACACATGCAAGCCCATTTGCATGCACAGATGGAGAAGGAAGTTGGAACTGTTGAGCAACTCAGATCTTCCTGCACTATAGGACGACGTTGTGAAATACGCTGTTCAAAACAACACCCTTTTCCTCCTTTTAGCGATCAGTTTCTCACTGTTCTACAGGTTCCCCAAACATCAAACAAAATGTCAAACTAAACTTCTCAAGCAAACTGTGAGTGTGGTGCAATCAGTGTATGTAGGCATCTGATTGCGAAAGACAACCACTTAATTCACACAATAGGTGAAATTATATATATATATAAATATATATATATACACACACACACAGGGGTTGGACAATGAAACTGAAAGACTGCCCAATATAGCATATGCACTATATCTATATATAAGGTGGCCAATCTTTACTGATTTTACATCACCATCAGCAAGAGCAAGTGGGAAGGCTGAATTAGCAGAGCAATACAGCTGTAAATAAAATATTGCAATCCACACTACATATTGGGAGACATATCAGAGTTCAAAAGAGGACAAATTGTTGGTGCGTGTCTCGCTGGCTCATCTGTGCCCATATATACTGTATATACACATGTATATAGCCTTGGCTACGGCAGTTCATTGGAACGAATGCGTCAATAGAGCCGCCATCATGGAACAGGGGATCCCCTCCTCTTTAATGCATCAGCGTCAATGTAGGCAAAGGTCTAACAGAAATAAAATCACCATAAATCGCCATGAATGCGATTTTCTATGTTTTTTGGTTCGTTCCAACGGTCAGAAATGTATTTATCATTGAGTCCAGAGAAAATGTAAAAAAAAAAGTTTTTTTAAAAACATTCTTCCTAGTTCAGATTTAGTTCGTGTGAACATCCATACGCAGCAAAAAAGTCTGGCATCATCCATGAATTCGAAGTACAGGCGGAGATAGCAGCTTTACCTAGCTACTTCCTATGACAAGACCCCTGTTCCAAGATGGTGGCGGTTTTGATCTAGTGTGTATATCTATGATCTGTGCCCAGGACAGCACGTCTTTGTGGTGTATTGAGAGCCATGGTATTCAGAGTAATGTCTGCACACTACCACGTGACGAACCACATCCAACAGGAGTAACGGTCAACACAAGAGGAAGCTCTCTGAAAGGGATGTCCAGGTACTGACCTGACTGTATCCAAAAAACATAAAACCACAGCTGCCCAAGTCACTGAAGAATTGAATGCGCACCTCGACTCTTCTCGACCCAAAACTGTTCATCGGGAGCTCCAGATTCAATATTCATGGTCGGGCTGCTATAGCCAAACCTTTTGCCAACTGTTTCATTGGTGCCAAAAGTGTCTGTCTTTCCCACATCCGTGAGAGGTTCGGTGTGAAGAAGCCCCAAAGAGGCTTAACACCCGGACTGTTGCTGCCCAGAGTGAAGCACAGGGGTGGATCAGTGATGGTTTTGGCTGCAATATCATGACATTCCCTACTGTGCTTGATGGTCGCGTCACTGCCAAGGATTACCGAAACATTCTGGAGGCACCTAATGGTTCAAACATTGAAGGGTGGCGTGTTTCAAGATGATAATGCACCAATACACACAGAAAGACTTGTGACAGAATGGTTTGATGAACAGGAAAGTGAAGTTAAACATCTCTCATTGTCAGCACAGTCACCAGGTCTAAATATCTTTAAGCCACTTTGGGGTATTTTGGAGGAGCAAGTCAGAAAACGTTTTCCTCCACCAGCATCACATAGTGACGCTATATTTATACGGACACTATTCTGGAAGAGGAATGGCTCAAAATCCTTCTGGATACTGTGAATGACTTGTATTTGTCACTCCCAAGATTGATGCTGTATTGGTCCACCATACTAATAAATTATTGTGGTCTAAAACCAGGTGTATACAGTGAGGAAAATAAGTATTTGAACACCCTGCTATTTTGCAAGTTCTCCCACTTGGAAATCATGGAGGAGTGTGAAATTGTCATTGTAGGTGCATGACTACTGTGAGAGACATCATCTAAAAAAAAAATCCAGAAATCACAATATATGATTTTTTAAACTATTTATTTGTATGATACAGCTGCAAATAAGTATTTGAACACCTGTCTATCAGCTAGAATTCTGACCCTCAAAGACCTGTTAGTCTGCCTTTAAAATGTCCACCTCCACTCCATTTTATTATCCTAAATTAGATGCACCTGTTTGAGGTCGTTAGCTGCATAAAGACACCAGTCCACCCCATACAATCAGTAAGAATCCAACTACTAACATGGCCAAGACCAAAGAATTGTCCAAAGACACTAGAGACAAAATTGTACACCTCCACAAGGCTGGAAAGGGCTATGGGGAAATTGCCAAGCAGCTTGGTGAAAAAAGGTCTCACCTCCACCTCCAAGATCTCACCTCGTGGGGTCTCAATGATCCTAAGAAAGGTGAGAAATCAGCCCAGAACTACACAGGTAGAGCTGGTCAATGACCTGAAAAGAGCTGGGATCACCGTTTCCAAGGTTACTGTTGGTAATACACTAAGACGTCATGGTTTGAAATCATGCATGGCACGGAAGGTTCCCCTGCTTAAACCAGCACATGTCAAGGCCCGTCTTAAGTTTGCCAATGACCATTTGGATGATCCAGAGGAGTCATGGGAGAAATTCATGTGGTCAGATGAGACCAAAATAGAACTTTTTGGTCATAATTACACTAACCGTGTTTGGAGGAAGAAGAATGATGAGTACCATCCCAAGAACACCATCCCTACTGTGAAGCATGGGGGTGGTAGCATCATGCTTTGGGGGTGTTTTTCTGCACATGGGACAGGGCGACTGCACTGTGTTAAGGAGAGGATGACCGGGGCCATGTATTGCGAGATTTTGGGGAACAACCTCCTTCCCTCAGTTAGAGCATTGAAGATGGGTTGACGCTGGGGTTTCCAACATGACAATGACCCGAAGCACACAGCCAGGATAACCAAGGAGTGGCTCTGTAAGAAGCATATCAAGGTTCTGGCGTGGCCTAGCCAGTCTCCAGACCTAAACTCAATAGATAATCTTTGGAGGGAGGTCAAACTCTGTGTTTCTCAGCGACAGCCCAGAGACCTGACTGATCTAGAGAAGATCTGTGTGGAGGAGTGGGCCAAAATTCCTCCTGCAGTGTGTGCAAACCTGGTGAAAAACTACAGGAAACGTTTGACCTCTGTAATTGCAAACAAAGGCTACTGTACCAAATATGAAAATGTTCTCAGGTGGTCAAATACTTATTTGCAGCTGTATCATACAAATAAATAGTTAAAAAAATCATACATTGTGATTTCTGGATTTTTTTTTTTTAGATTATGTCTCTCACAGTGGACATGCACCTACGATGACAATTTCAGACCCCTCTAAGTGGGCGAACTTGCAAAATAGCAGGGTGTTCAAATACTTATTTCCTTCACTGTATACATATATATATATATATATATATATATATATATATATATATATATATATATATATATATACATACACACACAGACACACTTCTACATTGTTTTGCAGCCTTTCTTTGAAATAGATGTGTGTGGTTTTAGTGATTTTTATATCAGTTCAGCTACTGGTGTAAGACCACAGTCATTCTCACACATAAGAGGAACATTTGTTTGAGAAGTTTAGACTGTTGATCACAAGTTCAGATTACCCACTGATACAAAAATGTAAGCCCACCCCCCCCCCCCCTCCCCCTCTCTCTCACTCTCCCACCTTCTATTGTAATGTTGATGAACTGTTCCTTGTCTACCTACTTACTCTCCTCCCTGACTGACAGGTCAGTTAACCTGTCCATCAGGTTTCATTTCCTCCTGCAGGACTCAAACGGTCACACCTCAACAGCTCAGTTTTCCTGCAACCAATGAAGAAATCCCAACAATACGTTTTCAATAAAATAGATAAAGCAGGTAGGCTACTCTGGTAATAAATGTAATAAACTGTATGTGTGTGATTTTATTTTTAATTAATTGAATCAGGCCCATTTTGGCTAGACTTAAATTTGTATGGCCATATATTATCATAAACATGAATATGTATGTATGTATGTATGTATGTATATGTATATATGTGTGTGTGTGTGTGTTATGAATCAGTCATTTGTGTATTATATTTATTTATTTTGACAAGAACAATTAGTAAATAATAAATAATTTCATTAAATCAAAAAGCATTTTTAAGTCTTTTGACTTTTGACAATTGAGTTTGTATATTGATTAAATCCATATTGATAATTTCTCTTATCCAAATCTTCCTTTTCACTCAAATCAAACCATCTCACTGCTTGCTTGTCCACAACGGCCTGTATTGCCCATGTTTAATATGTAGTTATATCTCACCGTGGCAGGCTTTCTGTTCAGTAAACTGAGTGTTTGTGTGTTTTGAGGGTCTAGAAAGTTCAGTGCTTATCTAGCCTTGAACCGCAGTCTTTAATGGACCGCTGAACTCTTTGGATTGTGGACCCTGCCTGTGTATTTTAGATAACTGTACCTCAAAGTGACTCATGAACACAGATTTCAAAAGATCTCCAAAAATCCAGCCACGAAACAGGAGATTTCTATCAAATATCTGTAAATGATTATTGTGTCTTCATGTGTACAGGCAAAGTTTAAAATGTACATGTCCTGACAAAAGGATACTATTAAATGTAAAGTAAACAATATACTGCAAAATGGAAACTGAATCTCAGCATCTGTGGGTGGGTGGGTTCTAATGTTTTTTGACAGCAGTAATAAAATGCAGGACACACAGGATTTCAGTACAGTAAAAATCATTTAATTCAATAAAATAGTATATAGCAGTAGACCAGTTGTACCTTTATCATATTTATAAGACTACTTCACTGCGTTTCCAATACTGTTACAATGAGTTGCATCATACCTCTGCAGTACAACTCTTCCCATGACAACCACTGCCCCAGATATGGCGAAATGAATTTAAATAACAGAATATTAAACAGTAGATATCTCACTTTAGAACCCGTACAAAAATACTTTACAGACGAAATACATGACAGGGTTTCCAGATTACCAGAGTTATACCGAGCACGCGGTGGGATATTGCGCAATCCAGGCGCACAGTCCACTTTCATGTTTTTTTCCTCGGTTGTAAACGCATTGAACGAGCGCTCGCCCGTTTTTCTATCAAGCGCAGAAAACTTTTGTTGTAGATTCTGCTCTCTTTAAAGTCACTGACAGTCATTAAGCACCGCCGGAGTCCCGTCAGCACTGGCCGGTGGCGGAGAGCAGGTTCCGCAGCGTCGCCAGCTCGCGCGAAAGCTGCTCCACGCGCTTCTGTAACCGGTCGTTCTCGGCCGCGAGCTCGAGCACTTTGTGCTGCGTCTCCATGTTGCGCATTTTGGCTTTGTCTCTGCTTTTGCGGACGGCGAGATTGTTCCTCTCGCGCCTCTGTCTGTACTCGTCGCTGTCCTTTTCCAGCCTCTTCTTCCCTTTGCCGCCAGAGGCCATTTTGCCGCCCGACTGAGGTGATCTTCCCTTACCTGGCGGCGCAGGTGTACCTGGCGGGCTCGAGCAGGAGGAGGACGCGGTGGAAATGTTTCCCAGGCTGCCGCTCGGAGCGTACTGCAGATACGAGCGCATGTCAAAGCCCCCGGAACCTTCCATTGGCGGCTCTTCGTGTCGCCAGTTACTTTTGGCAAAACTGCCCATAAAGTCTGGGCTGAACACGGCGTCTATGCGCGTCTCCTGTATCTCCGGATACGCCAGCTGGTTATTCGGGTCCCGCTCGGTCAGCGAGATGTAGTTCTTGTAGTTCTGTAACGCTGCTCTCTTGCTCTTGTTTTCCTCGGAGAGAAAGTCGCTGTAGATTCCCAGTGCGCGGTGCCGGGTTTCGTCTTGGCTGGCCAGGTGCTGGTACTGGGACGAAGAGTCCAAATAGATGCTGAAGTCTATGGCTTTCTCGTGCTCAGAAATATCATGAAGCTTCGTCATGGAGCCGTTAGTGGGCTGCTTGCTGTTGCTGTTCGGACTGCTGCTGGCGTTAGTGCTGTGGAAAGCGAGGTAGTCCCCGTCGTAAAAACCGGCCACTTCCATGGATCTTAACACCCGCCGGATTGCGGCAGGACGGAGATCGGGGTTTTGCCGCCCCTGATAACTTCTCAAGTGTCACTGACGGACGGCGGTGAAGAACTCACGAGAAAATTCGAGTGTCTTCCAAAAAGCAGAAATAACTAGATGACTTTTGTCTAGTTATGTGGGTGATAGGTTGCCTGCCCAGCGATCGCTGGAGAGCTCGAGTCAGTTCCCATGCTTCGGATTGGGGTGTTTATAGAGGTGTGAGAGTGGGCGGCGATTTTCTATTTGGAATGACGCGTTTTTCTGGTTTGACCGCAGACTCTCAAAACGGAGGTCTGTGAACAGACGAGTGAATAACAATAGAAATAAACACGGCATAAACAGATATGTGCCGAGCTTAGGCTTTTTTCCATAAGGAACACATCTTTATCAATTTTGATCTAGTTTAGAATGAGAATCAGAGATTTAGGCCTATTGCCAAGTCAAGTGTGCAAACACACAAGGAATTTGTCTCGGGGAAGCTTACAGTAGGCTATAGGCTACACAGAAAAAAAAGCAGATAGGCTATAGTAATAATAATAATTAAAATATAAATATTAACCACTTTTAAATTAATGTAAGGGTCTTATTAATACCATTATACCATTCAAGAAAAAGGTTAAAAGGTAGCTATTTAAACTATTGTTTAAAGTGCATTTATTTTTAATATTTGCATTTACTTCATTAGTTTATTTAGCTACATATGTGCTCTTAACTCTACAGACACAACACATAAGTAATCAAATTTAAATAAAATATATTACAAATAAAGTAAATAGAGTAAAGCTATGAAACACGTTTCTCGAATTGAGCAGTCATTATACACTCTTGGCATGCATGGGGACCGGTCATTTTTCAGCCATATTTAACCTGACCAGTCAAAATAATGTCTTCTAGAGCAGTGTTTCTCAACACCAGTCGTGGGACTTACCTCCTAAAATGTTTTAGATGTCTCCCTATTCAATACACTATAGCTGATGAGTTGAATCAGGTGTTTTAATTAGTGAGACATCTAAAACATCCTGGTGGGTCGGGGACGGTGTCCCAAGGACTGACTGGGGTTGAGAAATACACACACACACAAAAGAAAGTTACCACATAATAAAAATATTAGGATTTTTTAAATTTATTATTATTATTAAAACATTGTTGTCTTAAGCAAATTCATTAAGTGACATACTTAGGGTTGAAGATACAGTCCCTGACATAACACAACAAAAATAACATTAGGACTGTAAAGTGATACGGTGAACATGTTCTATTACTATATCACAACACTTCTGGAATGCTCTGTTGACTGATCAGTTGCTAGAACCGGAAGTATCCGCTTTATAACTTCATTTAAAGGTATTTGGTTTGCTATTGTCTTCTACAGGCCTGTCATCCAGCAATATTATTCACACACTATATATTGCCACATTAAAGTTACTTAATCAGGTTTATTAACTTTATTGATTAATATCATATCATCATTGTCTAACCACAAGTTCTCACAGTAGTAATTTCAATGTAATAGCTAGTCATTTTAGGGACAGCACGTAGCAGGCGTTGGCTTCTGCAATAAACTTGATTTGTTTTCAGTGATGTAGTTAGTCTGCCATCTGGTGGGTAGCTAAAGGATTGCACTACAATAATTAATTTCATCATTGTCCTTCGCTTCACAATCTTTCTCAATATTTCCTTTGCTTATTCTGTGTCTGAACATTCCCCTGTGTCCCATATCATAGTGCAACGTGTTGCAAGAACTGACTCATTAAGCTGCCAGCACTTGAAAATATTATATAGCCTACATTTTCATGTCCATTCCATTTCCAATATTGTGTATTTAGTATTTTATTCTTATTTAATATTTGAATAATTTATTACCATGATATCATATTTTATTTTACACATTCAGTGATGCAAATCCTACATCAAAACACACATATATGGGGTTCATTTCATTGTACCAAATACAAATTTTAATAAAGTACTTCATTGTCATTCTGTAGCACAATGTGACAACCCCAAAGGTGCATTAAAAAAATGAAGAAAAATATCCATTTAAAATAAAACAGTAAAGTAGTTAACAATATACATGTACTAAGATACAAATAAATGAATAAATTCCAGATTAAATAGTTAATAAATATAAATAATTAGCATAACAATATAATAAATACATGCAATATAAAACCTAGGAAAGTGAATCATAATACAAAATATTACAAAATTGCTCAGAATATTGTTATTGCAAGGGTACCAACACTATTATTTTTACACAAGTGTATAGCAGCACGAATTATTATTGCACTTGAAGAGTGAGTTGCACATTGCCAACAACCTTATTATACATGGTCAAACAGGGAGATATCAGAGTTTAACATGGTTATTGCTGTTGTTTTTTAGTCTGTGCGTAAAGGGATTGACCAAAAGCGCCTGCCGGATGGGAGGAGCTGAAACAAGTTATGACAAAGGTGAATGATGTCCTTGATTATGTTATTGGCCCTTCTCAAACAGCGAGTGTTATGAAGGTGTTCAAGTGATGGCGGATCAATGCTGTGCTGTTTTTACAACCTGGTGCAGGGCTTTTTTGGCAGCTTTGGTACAGCTATACCGGGCTGATGTCATCAGTCAAGATGCTCTCTATAGTACATCTATAGAAGTTGACCAACAGCTTCTGGGGAAGGTTAGCTCTCCTTAGCCTTCTCAGAGAGGCGTTGGTCTGCTTTGCCTATACCTGCAGTGTTGTCACCCTAGTGTTGAGATCCTCTGTGATGGTAACTTCTAGAAACTTATAGCTGGGGACTCTCTCCACAACCTCATCTTTGATAATTAATGGGTGATCTTTTTAGTGGTCCTAAAATCCACAATCATTTCTTTGGTCTTGTTGATGTTCAAGAGCAGGTTGTTGATATCACACCACGCTGTCAGGGCCCAATGACATATCATCTGCAAATTTGACCTGAATGTTCGACTCATGGGTAGCTTGACAGTCATGGGTGAAAAGTGCATAAAGGAGGGGGTTTAGCACACATGTACCTGCCATCTCCTTTTGTGTTCCACTAAAGAAAATGTGTCATTGGGGTTGTTAGGAACAAAACAAGGGTGACAATGATGACATAATTTATTATTTGGAATATATATTTCTATTTTGAATTGAGCGTGAACTAAGTCCAAACAGCTCCCCCTCTCCCACTTAACCCATGATGTCCAGAGAGGTGGAGCTGGATGTCATTTGCCTCTGCAATGCTTTTTTTGTCTGTTATTTCTTCTGCACAGCCTCTGTATATTTCACATCTACTCCTTTGACTTGTGAAGTAGGCCTAACATCATGGTAAAAAAAAAAAAAAAAAACTTAATTAAATTTTCTTTTTATTAACATAATGAAAATGTATATTTTGACAACGCACTAAAACACCAGCATCCACAACTGTACATTAAAGCAAATAAAATTAATAACTTCCAGTATTGCCTCTTTTCTGATTGGTTGCATCCGGGTGGGGTCAGGACAATCTTGTTTTCTAATTGGTCGTCACGTTTGTTATGAGAACGTAGTGAATTGCTGATTGGCTGAATGCTGCAGCGCGACGAACGCAATTGGTGGAGGGAGGAAACACGGAACAGGGCGGACAGAGGCGTGGAGTTGAGGATGCGGAATTAACACATCAGCTGCGCCCAAACCGGACTGAATATGGCGAGCACCGAGAGCAAAAGTGGGTCTTCGGAAAACTTTCACACACCCGAGGCTAGTAGAGTGGCTCAGCCTGGCGCGAGATGGGGTCCACAGCATGCAGGTGCTCGAGAGCTCGCGGAGTTATACTCGCCAGGTGAGAATTTAAACCGGTTTTTACATTTCCCGTCGGCGCCGGTAGCCGCCTGCCGCTGCCCACACCGGGGATTGAACGGACTGCCAGCCACGAGTTTCTCTAAAGCAGCGCCGGACAGCACGGCCACGAAGCTGTAACGTTAGCATTTGCCTCGTAGTCTAGAGTAGTCGGCTTTTAAAGGGCATGTTGCGGAGCGCGTGTACGTTATATTCAGTCTGGGGTCTCTGCGGGGACAAACACTACGCAGCACAGTGTGGCATATATGGATTAATAAGTGATGTTTATGTGGCAGGGAGTTTGAATGAGCTCAACGCCCTATCGGTGATGCCAGTCATCAGATGAGTCAAAGACAATTTTTCTGTGGTAAATTTGACCAAAATAGCTCATGTCTTGTGAGCTTATCTATCTCGTATGGTCCCAAGGGAGGTAATTTTGTGTCAGAAATAGTTGTGGTACTTGTAGCTGTCAGATACTAGGAGATCTCTTTGATTTCACGCTTGTCACATATTTTACTCAGCACGTAAGTTACTCAGTTATGTTTTGCTAGTTAAATTAAGTTGTAGGCTACACATAAAACATGAACGGCATTTTGAGAAATAACATTAAAATGACTTACAAAATAGAAGAGGCTGTTGTTTTTTTTCTTCACGCCCCTTCATGGGTGCCGCTAATATTGACATCACATGACTAGTAGTTGCCATGCAACTGGCCGCTTAACTACCTAAAACAATACTGTTTATTTCATTTAGCAGATGCAGACAGTGTTTGCTGTGATTTACAAAGCATAAACGTAAAAGCTAATGTGAATAAAACAAGTAAAACTAATGTCAAACACAACATAACAACAGAGCCACTGTAAAAAGCTGTATAAAGCTCTTAGATCAATTATAATTTCAGCTTATGTTGTCTGGAGTTTATGTCTACTGAAATTACTTCGAAAGATATTTTTGCAGTGTTTCGTCAGCAGAACAATCAAAAAACACATTAAATAATAGTACAAACCACTGAAGAGATGTAGCTATGCCTCACAGCCTCGCTTTCATTCCCGTTTAAAGTAAAAGATGGCGCTGCTGTGAATGAGGTCTAATAGTCAATAGTATAGTTATGCAGCTCACACAGAAGTCACTTTCAAATCAAGTTGCTTTCTGTAGGTAAATTCCAAATTCACATGATCATCTTGAATCCTCTGTGAAATCTCCATTCTCCATCACAGGGATTCCTATTTAAATGGCTGTATTTCTCCCGCATATATTCGCAGAACAACGTAAAATGAACATAGACGTTAAACAGCATAGTTCGAAAACAAAAAGAAACCAAAAATATAAACAAACATATTTGATGTGAAGCAACAGGAGTTAGTAAAGAAGCCTTGTAATGCATCAACCCAAAAAGTATCAGTACTAAGTACCAAAACCACTGGTACTATTGAATATCGAATAAGAAGCATCTAATGTAAACAAAAACTTACTGAGTGCACCTTTAAGGGCAGTTCCTTTTTTGTTTTTTTTAATCTCAATAGGAATGGCTCTTCACACTATTAAAGATGAATAACAACACAGTATAGCATATATAGTTGCACTAACAACAGGGTCACACAAAACCAGCAGCCCAAAATAGTTGATTAGTTTGTGTGCAGTAAATCTGAATAGCGTGGAAGGAGGATCTCCATCAGTACCAGCAGGGAACATGGTCAGGAGGATAAATTATGCATATAAACACAAAAACAGAACAGGAGCGGAAACAAAAGAGCACAGTAAGCACTAAGCAGACCAGTGTGAGGGTGTGGTAGGTGTGACAGGTATGAGTTTGTTTCAGTTTGTGTGGGTGGGGTGGTGCAGTGCAATGTCAAATCGAGCAGGACCCATGTGGGTTTCTGGGAAGCACGCGATTCAGTGCTTCTTTAACTTCACAACAGTGTCCTCTGATAGCATTGTCCTGTTTACAGTCACTTTGGTGACTGTTCAGGCTCTTAGTATCAGATTAACTCGGAATGAATCAGTCACCCTGGAACAAACACAGCAGTATTTCTAGATTCAGTTAACTGTGGTGTGAATCATGTTCTTTTCTGCAAAGTGGTTCTGCACTGAATTCAGGGCAAAGGTGAATTTGTCCTCGGCACACAATTGTTGTAGCTGTGTGAAGAAACAATGTGTCTTTGTTGTGAGCATTGCTTTGATAAATGGCCACAGCCATAACCATCTGTCTCGATCTGTTATAAACATCTATTCAAATATGCTTTCTCAACAGTTTCATGATAATGATGCTGTATTTTTGGAATATTAGGAACCAGTATTGTAGATATAGTTACTTTTTCATGTTGCTGTATTGTTGATTTTATTTTATTTTGTACAGCAAACAAGTTGGTACTTCAGTAAAGTTACTTCACTGAGACACCGTGGAGACTCTGAAGTTAGCGCACTCTCTAGGTCACTTTGGATATATACTTATTTAAACTTAAACCTCTCTCTCTCTCTCTCTATATATATATATATATATGTATGTACATATATGTGTGTGTGTATGTATGTATGTATTATTGTGTGTGTGTATATGTATTTATTAACAATTTGTACCTTCCATAACTATTTACAACAGATTCCAACATAGCCATTTTGGTGGGTGAATGGCAGGTGAATTAAGAGACTTTTCATTTTAAAATGTGTTATTTCTATTAAAAATATATTTTATATTATATAACTTCACATTAGTGAAATGTAACTTCAAATCTTCCAAACATATATTATATATTTTCACTGATATATATTGGTTTTATTAAAAATATATCTTTGGCAGCAAAGAACTAATTTGTTTGTTGTTTTCCTCCCATATTTGTTACAAAAAGTGCATGTCGTCATTGTGTTAAAATATTATAAATGAAATGAACCAGTGCGTCACATATTTCTCATATTTTGTTTGGTGGCTTAATGCCCAAAACTTCAATGTGTCACGTCACCACATTCTGTTAAAAA
Source organism: Semotilus atromaculatus (assembly GCA_031834385.1). NCBI lineage: Eukaryota > Metazoa > Chordata > Actinopteri > Cypriniformes > Leuciscidae > Semotilus > Semotilus atromaculatus. Next base: position 22,714,149 of record JAULUF010000042.1, on the reverse strand, counting down.
AACTTCTGATGATAGCCTTTGACGATGTCAAGTGTGCTAGTTGACACGTTTTCAGTATTAGCTGATTTATATGTCTTTGATTTGAATTGTACTCATCATATCAGCATATCGTTCTTACTGTCTGTTTTTAAATAATGCATTATGCTACAGTTCCTATTAAAGTTTTATTTATTCACCAAAGCCAATTTTTACTCAAATGTGGTGCTTTGCTGTTATTTTTGGACCCTGCTGACTAAAGACTGCTATTTAAAAGGTCTCAACTCTGTCTATTTCTCCAAGGAAAAAGATGCCAGGAATGGCTCAGTGTGCTTCTTTGCTTTACCCTCATGGCCTTCAACTTCTGTTACCTGGTAACATACTTCCACCTGGGACACATCTGGTACATCCTTCTGGGCATCGGTTGGTACAACAAATAAACCCACACACACACACATCAATGTTTAATAAAGTGGTGGTAGACCCGTCACCCAACAAAGAAGTTGCAAAGTACAACTCTGAAATTCCCAGTATTCAAGAATGCTAGTAGCTGCCAGATGTTTTTTTTCTCTGTGTGTTTAAATAACTAGCAACTACCAAAAACAGCTTTTTATGGGAACTAAAAGCCGTTTTGGTTCATAATAGGATTTAGAGATTGATTTAATGCTAAGATTCTGCTGTGTGTGTGTGAAGTGGCAGGGATCCTCACAGCAGACTTTGCCTCTGGTCTGGTCCACTGGGGTGCTGACACATGGGGTTCAGTGGATCTGCCCATCGTTGGGAAGGTACAGGGGTGAAACACCCTTTTTTTTCCTGTTAATAAGTGTTATTTAAAGTAAAAAAAGTAATAAAATACTTTGATGACAAAAAGATATTAAACCACTTGATCACAAGTAGATTTCTAGAACATTTAATGTTTTTGTGGCCAATTCACACTGCACTGACAGACACCGACCAACGGTGACAGTCACTAGAATACAGTATGTCACTTCTCAGACATTCACCCTATAAACACAGATTCAACATGTTAATCCTGTGAAAACAAGCGCTGACAGGTTAACACACTGATTCGACAAAACCTGATGAATGTCTTTGTTGGTGTTGGTGGGCTTCGGTCAGTACAGTATGAATTTGCCTTTAAATGTCTTTAAGAAATTATGAATCTCATGAAAATATTCTCAACTATTAAATTGTGCTAGCATAATTACTTATCTTAAAAAAAAAATTCCTGTGTTTGTCGGCACCCAGGCCTTCATTCGTCCATTTCGAGAGCACCACATTGATCCAACAGCTATAACGCGCCATGATTTCATTGAGACAAATGGGGATAACTGTATGTTGACTATCATTCCTCTCGCTAACATGGCTGCAAACTTCTTGATCCTCTCACCAGGTAAGACATCAGACATATTATCTGTCCAATACAGAGACAAATGATGAACTACATTAATTTATGATTCAGTATCTCATATTGTGCTGTTCTCTCTTCAGCGGAGATCTATCGAAACTACCCATGGTACTGTTACGTCTTTGCTTTAGCCATTTTTGTTACACTGACCAATCAGATTCACAAATGGTCGCACACATATTTTGGGCTCCCACGCTGGGTGACGTTTCTTCAGGACTGTTACATCATTTTACCACGGAAACACCACAGAGTTCACCACGTTTCACCTCATGAAACCTACTTCTGCATTACCACAGGTATACTCGTACACAATACACGTTTTTATAGAAAGTTCAAAAGAACAGCATTTATTTGAAATATAAATGTTTTGTAACGTGTATTTATTAATTCAAAAAGTCATTCGAAATGCAGTGCATTGCATACATACAATAACAAAGGCATATGGTGCAACTAATATGCAGGGGGGAAAAAACAGGAAATTAAATCAGATACAGGACTACTACAGACCCTCATGAGTGTGATACTACCCAAAAACCTAAAGATATTTATCAATAAATAAAAATTCATCAAGCCGAGGCACTCGAGGGTTAAAGTAAATGCATATAAAAAGCCTTTATTTCAACATGGCAAAAATGTAATTTAAACTTTTTTTTGAAAATGGTGTATACGAATTTCCAAAACCTTATGAAAGAATGTTTTCATGTTTTAAACTAGATTTTTGAAGATTTTAAATTGTATTTATCACTGACATTAAATTATGTATAAATTTACATCAGTTAAACAGTTACATGTCATTGACCCGAATGCGTTTGAATGTGCAGGCTGGTTGAACTATCCTCTAGAGAAACTGGGATTCTGGAGAAACCTGGAAGATCTGATCCAGAGCGTGACAGGAGAGAAACCCAGATCAGATGACCTCAGATGGGCCCAGAAAACCAAGTAATCTTCCTCTGCCACCGACCCACCTCCCCTACCTCAGACCTGTTTATAGGAGAACAGTCTTTTTTCTCCATCTACTTGTCCTCCCTCAAGACAGAACAAGAGGAATGGCAAGATATCAAAGCCCAAATTAGAAAGCCATCAATTCTAGGCAAAAGTTGAGAGAATGGGGTTGACAAAGCAATTGAAAGCAATATCCCACCCTGCTCACTCTAAATACCCCAAAATCCAAATCCTTGTTGAAAACCTGAGACTTCTGTGCAAAAAAAAAAAAACACCTTAACAAATTTAAAATGTCAATACTTGAACAAAGTGGGCTCTTTTCTTATCTGGGACACCTTATCTTTCAGCTGCTCAAAGCTTTGCTGACTAGCTTGTTTCTGAGGGACTGGTCTGCACTTTTGGGTTTGGCCTTTGGGACTGATATCTCTTGCTCTCACCCTTCACTTTTTTGGGGTTTAAGTGCAGTAAACTCAAGGCATTTTGGCTCTTTCACCACAGAGGGCTGAAAACCGGTGTCTTCATCTGTTGCTTGTGTCTGAACGGACGGAGCAGCATCATATGCAGTCTTACTTCAGTACGCCTTAAAAGACAAATCGCAAGAAACTTGCTTTGCTCTGCCTCATCCTGTTCCTTACATACATTCTTTCATTATTAATACTTTCTTTTGAAGCACATTTGCAAATTCAGAGGTGCTGAAAGCAGTTAGCTCTTGATCAAGAGGTGTATATTAGAAGTATTTCCACGTAGGTCAATATTTAGGTTAATAATGTCTCAGTGTGAATAAGCAATGGTGTCCTCAGAGATATCAAAACCCATGAGACACTCAGAATAGGCCTTATATGTATCCATTTTTATCTTGTATTAACTTAATTCTAGGCTAGGTTGACCAGATGACTGACACAAACTTTAACTTGCACTCCATTGCTTGGGTTTTAGGTCTGCATACATTGTTACTTAACAGTTTAATATTCAACTTAACACTAGCATGTTAAAAATGAATAATATGAAATGTTAAAGGTGGTTACAGCTGTATAGTGACTTATAACCACTACTAACTGCTTATTTAATGAGCATTATATACATTCTCTATTATAAAGCTGCAATGACAATGGACTCAAAAAATATTTATTTACTTGACTTTATATTTAAATACAGCAGTAATCATATTTTTAATTATTAAAAAAATTAAAAGTTAATCTTTCACTAATGGAAAAAAAAAGTTTGCGTTTGGAAAATAAGTGTTGCTATCTAAGCCATGTAGTTTAGACGGTGTTTCTTATAAGACTGAGGAAATTGAAGAAGTAATGAACAATTTAATATTTTATATCTAATATAATTGTGATCATTTTTGTTGTACCATTTGGGGGAATTCGTTTAATTATTTTTCTTTGCACAAAAAACCTGTTTGCCCTTAAAAACTGAAAAGGTCAACCTAAACGAGTTATAGCTTAGAAGTTTTATGCTTATGTGCATTTTCATGCCAAAACCTTGTTACTGTCAGCCGGAATGTGGCAATTGTTGTGTTTCAATAGGTCAGTTTGGTATTGGTACATGTTTAAAATAGGTCAGCTTTATAGAAGGTCAGAGAACATGTTTTAGAGAGCAAATTCATTTGTCCAATATGTAAAACTGTTACAAAGGAGTCAGCCAGAACTGTAAAAAAACAAAACATATATGAGGTGTTTTGAGCTGATTCATAATGTGTCATGTGTTGTTACATTTTTATTTTCCTCCTTTTTATGAATTCAGGAAGATTTGTTAGATGGAATATTGTAGTATTTTTGACATTCAACTAATATCTTATATATTTCTATGCTGATATGAGATGCCAAACTTATTTTTGCTTAGCTAATAGATCTGTTGTGGTGTGTTTGGTCGGTGTTTATTTGGAGAAAACACTCCAGTGGCGATGTTCACTGTACAGGGAACTGAAGCTTAAACCAATTACTTTGATTTTGTAAAATGTTACATTTATCACTTAATTTTGTATTTTTTGTCTTTATTACCCAAGTCTTTATTATGACATTATTTTCTCCTAAATTTTACATCGCGCAGTGTGAACGATCATATCATATAACATATCTCAACCTTTTCTTTTATTTGTAATGTACTGATCATGAAGGATGTCACCACTGTAACATTTCTTGATTTGAAATGGTGGAAGACGTGAGTTGGAGCAGCCAGTGATCGTGATGTGTTGATGCAGTGAAGAATTCTGTGTTTTTTTTCTGGTCAAGCTTAGTGTTCTGCAGGTATATATAATTATGGTTCTATAAACCCACAGAAATGTAGGAAATTGCTCAAGAAATATTACTAGTTTGTTGTGAAATGTGTAAAAGAGATTGTGGCAATATGGCGATTGTATTATCGAAAATGCAAGATTAGAGTGTTAAAGACCTTCTCGTTGAGTCTCTTTTCCATGCACAGTGTAACAGTATGTGGTTGTGAGAAGACTGAATTAATCACATGTACTTGCTCAAAAATATCATACTGTCCTTCAGATAACAAAGCAAAGCCGATCCCTTATTCACTGAGGTCATTTGATTGGTGACCTTTGGCATTCACACTTGTTACTGAATGTTTGTTCTCACTGATTTATTGGGAGAAGCCTTTTAAAAATGCTATCTCACCTGATTTTGCAATTCACCTCATAGTCTCACAATCAGCAAGTTTGTGTAGGACGGCTACTTGTTGAAAACTGAAAATAACGCCTTAATGCCTTTTTTTGTTGTTTCTTGTTTTGAAAACTTTTGTCATTAAGTTCATATTTATAATAAAATTAATAAAGAACTGGAAAGACCTGTGTCCTGATTTGTGCTTTTTATCCTGCTTATGTTGGGTTATTGAAGACGTTTATTCTTCAGTACACATCATACACAGGGCTGTCGGCAGATGAACAACAGTTTAAGGGGTTTAACAAACATTATACTCGAGGACATGTCCACTCAACTTTGACTTGATTTTTACTTAAAATAATGTTTGTATTCAACAAGTTGACTCCATTTATTTGTAAAACTGAACACGTGACACATTCCTTTTTGTTCTTTCTTTTACCTTTCACCTTAATTTCAAAGTTCAATCTCTCTCTCTCTCTCTCTCTCTCTCACTCACACACACACACAAACAGAGGTTGCAATGCTTATGACTTCACATTGTGACTGAAACAAAAGAAAAATAAATAGAGGTGTTTAACACCAGAACAGATTGCAACACTTCATAGTAATACATGAAACACTGTTATCAGATTACTTATGATTTATATACATATAAATAATACATTTATATTTAGATCATGGATTGCGTAAGTGGGGCTTCCGTTCAGGCCTATAGGCCTGGGCTACTTTTGAGGTCTGGTAGAAATATGACATACAAAAAATACATATGTATGGAAGATTGATCATTAAAAGATGGCGATCTCAATTCAAAATTGCACGTGGTCTTATGCTTAAATCATTCTATTTTTATAACTTTTAAATCGTAAATATTTTAACAATATTGATGAATGTATAAAAGGAAATACATTTTATTAGATTCAAAAAAAAAAATTATATGAATAATTGAAAATTTAGTTTTTTGTCTCTTGCTCACCAAGGCAGCATTTATTTAATCAAAAATACAGTAATAACACTAATATTATAATGTATTATTACAATGTAAAATAAATAATCTGAATATATTTTAAAATGTAATTTCTTTTCAGCAGTCATTACTCCAGTCTTCACTGTCACATTTTTATCAAAACATTATTTTTTTCAGGTTTCTTTGATGAATAGAATGATGGAAGTTGAAAAGAACAGCATTTATTTGAAATTGAATGTGTCCTTGCTGAATGAAAGGACCCATTTTGCAGGTTTGTCAGCTGCACATCCATGATGTGAATCTCCATTTCCACCACATCACAGAGGTGCTCTACTAGATTGAGATCTGGAGACTGTGAAGGCCATTTGAGTATAGTGACCTCATTGCCATGTTCAAGAAACCAGTTTGAGGTGATTTGAGCTTTGTGACAGTGTGTTATCCTGCTGGAATCAGAAGATGGTACACTGTGGTCATAAAGGGAAGGACATGGTCAGCAACACCCTATACCACCTGAATGTCGCAGAAGAAATCGAGAATCATCAGACCAGGCAATGTTTTTCCAATCTTCTATTGTCCAATTTTGGTGGGCCCATGCGAATTGTAGCCTCAGTTTGCTATTCTTCTTACCTTTAAGGTTCAACGTGTAGTGCGTTCAGAGATGCTCTGCAGACCTCGGTTGTAACGAGTGGTTATTTGAGATACTGTTGCTTGCATTTTTATCAGCTCGTACCAGTCCGGGGTGTGTTTCTCAAAAGCATCGTGAGCTAAATTGATTGTAGAGACCATTTGTGGCAATGGTTGTGCGTGAAAATCCTAGTAAATCAACAGTTTCTGAAATACTCAGACCAGCCCGTCTGGCACCAACAATCATGCCACGTTCAAAGTCACTTAAATCACCTTTCTTGTCCATTCTGACCCTTTGTTTGAACTTCAGCGGATCGTCTTGACCATGTCTACGTAACGTGCCTTCATGCATTGAGTTGCTGCTGTGTGAATGGCTGGTTAGATATTTGCGTTATGATCTGTGAACCTTTGGCTGCTATCTTACTCCATCTGGCTTCAAGTCATTGACTTTAGTTTGTGTCTGATTTCTGGTTAAGTCACTTATGTACTCATGGGTCCCATCTATTCATAAATAAATGCCCGATGCCTTTATTTAATGTGTTAATAGTTATAGTAAATCTTTTTTTAGGTACAAGTTCAAAACCTAAAAGAAACTGTTAATTAGTAATGAGGGTAGTAAAGTATATGTAGGTCACACGTCACACCACATAAAGCTGCACTTATATATGCTGTGCCAGAATGAGCTTTGGGTTGTGATGTTTTGTCATTCATTCTATACCTGCTATGAGAGTATAAAAATAAACAGCACCCAAGGCAAGTTTAATGTTTTGTAAAGACTTTTAACGGTTCAAAGTTCCACACGAGAACTTCAGATTGTGGTACAAGGACTATGGCTTAAATATGATGTGAATTGAAGTCTCTGTGCTCTACATTTGTTATTCTTGATGAAAGATATGATGGTTGAATAGGGTCAAAGTACATGCCGCAAAAGAGTTCAGGAGATTCTGTTCACGATTAAATAATCATGATACATCTCAGAGGCACAATAGGCCTATGAGTCCAAATCTTACTGCTCACTGAACTCTGTCCTCCTGTAGAAGCACACTTTGATGCCAATGCTGTAGTACAAGAGTTATGCAGAAAAACTGGACCAGCTAAAAGGACATTTTGTTGCAGTGTCATGTGACAGGAGAGTTATGCACTTCATTAGAGCGGGATGACCTTCATTAGACCCACCCACACTCATTCGCTGAGGTTAAAAACCACACTGTGGACATCTTTAGAGTTGAGAGGTTAACCCGTAACGAGATACCGGATTGCTGAATGAATGTCGCTTCTATGACTTACTGGTTCGTAGAGCAAACTAATGTCTGCGTCAGAAGGAAGAGCATGTTCTGTCTCATTGGCTCAGCAGTAATGTGAGTACTGAATTTGTTTCATGCTCCTCCAGTGAGATAACACATAAATCAGTCTTTTGTCCTGAGTTACAGGTATCGGATGTTTGCTTACATGCTGACTGAATATTTTTAATGTGTCGCTTTTGTTATCATGTTGGATGTTACATTTATGCAAATCTGACTGTCTTTAACCATTGACCGACAAGATCATTTTAACATTGTCTTTGGTTGTGTAAAAACCATCTAAAAAAGACAACTGTAACAAGTCATATTAGAATTTAGAATGATTACAGATTTTTTGTTGTACTTTTTATAATTTACAAGCCACATTAATACAGCAATTCATATTTTATTTCATTGTAGTGCCGGTTTATAATAATTTTATTGCTATGCTGCACTTGTACTTTGTATTGCATGTATTGCAAAATTTGAAGTTGATCAAAAGACTCAGACTTAGTTGTCCTAAGACAAGAACGGGTATTGTTCAAAATTCATGTATAACTTTGATGAAAGGTTTTGATCCACTTCAAATGTTGACTACTGTATATATATATAATAATGTGTATATATATGTTGTTTAAAAGTTTGGAATTAGTATTTTTTATCAAAGGTTTGGGATTAGTATTTTTATTAAAGGAAATTAAAGTAATTTTTTTCTTCCATTAAGGACGCTTTAAAATGATCAGTAAGGCCTTTTAAATTGTTTAAAAATATATATATATTTCAATTAAATGCTGTTCTTTTGAACTTTGTTTATCAAAAAATGATAATACTAATATTAAGGTTTGCACAAAGATATGCATCACAACTGTTTTCATCATTGACAATAATAAGAAATGTTTCTTGAGTAGCAAAATCAGCATAGAATGATTTCTGAAGGATCATTTGACACTGAAGACTGAAGTAATGACTGCTGAAAATTCAGCTTTGGCATTACAGGAATGCATTACATTTTTAAATACTGTATTACTGTTGTTTTTATCACATTAATTACTCTAGACCTGGAGGATTTCTTCTTTGTATATCTTTTTTTTCTCTCTCTCTTTAAAGGTAATCTGATGTTTTGCCAAAGGCAAGAAGAGAAAACATCAAACCACAGCCCAACTGAAGTGGCGTCACACAATATAGAATACAGAAGAGTCACACAGTTGTCTGACATCAGATAGTTCTTCAACTACCCGTTTGCCCTCTGATAAAGACGTTCACTATGCCTTTGTACATCCATGCCCTGGCGTGTGCTTTCGGTCTGGGCTCCTGGGTGTCCATTAATGGCTTGTGGGTGGAACTTCCTCTGATAGTCAATGTTCTGCCAGAGGGTTGGGACTTGCCATCGTACCTCACAGTCATCATTCAGCTTGCCAACTTCGGGCCTTTGCTGGTGACCCTGGCGCACAAATTCTGTCCTGGAAGACTACGTGAAAATCTCGTCATCAATGCGGTCCTGTCAATCGGTGTTGTAGCCTGCGTCCTACTGGCTGTGTTTTGGAAGAACACCACCATGCTCCTCGGTCAACCGCGTAGCACAGCATTTTTCATCCTCACATTTTTTCTCGCTCTAGTCGATTGCACCTCATCTGTCACCTTCCTGCCATTCATGATGCAACTTCCAGCCAAATACATCACCACATACTTCATTGGAGAAGGTCTGAGCGGTCTGGTTCCAGGCCTGGTGGCACTGGCGCAAGGCGTTGGAATGTCAAAATGTGTCAATGTGTCGCACGTGTCGGATAACCTCACAGACTCTGAACCTCCGACCTTCATTGTGGAGACGCAGTACCTCCCTCCCAATTTCTCCACTGAGATCTTCTTCTCTTTCCTGGCCGTAATGACAGCAATAAGCTTGGGAGCCTTCCTCATATTAAACCGTCTGCCTCGCACCTTTGAACTATCCACTGAAAATCTTGTCCCGGATTCGGATGCCGTGGCAACAGTCTGCAGTGGTTTGGAGGGCCCCGTGGACCCCAATCCAAAGACAAACAGTCAAGAGGAAGAGGAAAAGAAGCAGATCAGAGTGCTACTTCCTAAACCGCTGCACTCCGACTATCAGCTGGCATTCATCTATTTAATGGTGGTGTGGGTGAATGGTGCAACGAACGGACTGCTGCCCTCAGTGCAGACGTTCTCCTGTATACCTTATGGAAATATGGCCTATCACCTGTCGGCCGCTCTGTCGGCGGTAGCCAATCCAGTGGCATGCATCATTGCCATGTTTTTCCCCAAACGGTATATATCTCCACTTTTAATTACAATCAGGGCTTGAACTTTTTTGCTCACCAGCCACTTTGGCTATTGGTTTTCCAAAGTTACTAGCCACTCACATTTTCACTGGTCACAATTTTGACATCGATACCATAGGGAAAAACTGCCATATAGATATTTTTAATATCTCATAATTTGGCAGCCGGCATATTATGCTGGTGTCAATTTAATGACGCATGGACCCAGTATACTGTTTTATGAAGCCAATATACTTGGCTTTATGTGCACACTTGGTGTGAGCACAACATTTGAAAGAATGAGTAAAATTATGCTCAATAAGTGCAGTCCCTCGCCGAAATTCAAGCCCTGTAACACCAACAATATTCATCCGGAGCAAAAGTGGTTAGTAGGACTGACTGTGTTACACACCACCGCATTTGGCGGGTGTTAATGTCAAGCCCTGATTACAATCTAATCATATTTAATTGATTGCCGATTTGCATATATTTTGTGTTCTATTAAGTAGATAAATTGTTTTAAAGATATATTCCAGGTTAAATCAAAGCCATTTAAAATGTAATAATAACATGGAATAATATTTATTTTAAAGCAAATTTTAAGAAAGTTTCATAATAGGAGTTTGACTAAAAGTGAGTATATTATTCTCTTCCAGTTCATTAGTGTTTCTGGGCGTCCTGTGTCTTCTGGGGTCTGTATTTGGAGGCTACAATATGGCCATGGCTGCCATGAGTCCCTGCCCATTACTCCAACACACACCTCTAGGGGACGCTTTTATAGTAAGTTCCCCTTTAATGTAATCAGGCCATTTCTAGAAGATTCTGTCTAAATATTTAACTTTGCATTAATCTATTGTTGATTCTATTCAGAATGAAATGTGAATGGTTCAGCAAAACAATTTTGTTCCTCAGGCTACAAATAAAACAAATGTAAAACAGTCGTGGCTAATACAGGATAAGTGAAGGAAAAAACAATATTAACCTCTCAAAAAAGTAACCCTCTGAATTATAATGGAACCTAGTGATCATCACAAATGATTAGAGCTTGATGATTTGGGACAATGCTTAAACGTCCAGGAAAGAAAAATCCAGAACCATGTGCCCTAGATTCAAAGTCGAGTGTTTGCGTCACTAGTAATGAGTTGTGTAATTGCAGACTTATTAAACACTGGCTGAGATGAGATAGGCTACTACTTTTTCTCAACACCTCAGGATAATTACCCTGATAACTAACTACTTCAGATCTACTGTCACAGACATGACAGGTTCTCTCTATATATTAATGAACATATATTAATCTGACAAGGATCTGACCACCTATTTGTCACTGACCACCTTTTTTATGTTTCAACTTGTTTCAGGTTTTGTCATGGGTTTTCTTTACTGGTCTGCTGTCCTATGTGAAGGTGATGGTAGGTGTGATTCTGAGGGACCGGAGTCACAGTGCCCTCGTGTGGTGTGGAGCAGCAGTGCAGACGGGATCTTTGTTGGGCTCCTTCATTATGTTTCCCCTGGTTAACATCTATCATCTATTCCAGTCGGGGGACGTTTGCAACACCAAATGCCCATTATAATAAGAGTTTAATAAGACTAACGGGAATGAACTGCTAACTAATTTTCACATCATAGCTGAGCTAATGATGGTGACATAATGAACTAACATTCGGCACTTCCTTGCTCTTCTCTTTCGTTTTCACATTAATTTAACATTTGTACATTTTTTTATATTATTGTGGATTATTATTTATGATGTTGTGAGTTTTTGGATTTTCTGAATGGAGTTTTTGGAGTTTCTGAATCATTTGTGGATTACTGGTATGTTGTTTCAATACTACCAGATGGCAAAATCAGATGATTGTGTTATTAAATTTTGTATTATAAATGCTGTCTCAAACTGGTATTAATTGGAGGTTTTAGATTAAATTAATGTTTTTAAACAAGTTACACTCTATCAGCTAAATGCTCTATCAGTTAAAGACCAGATAAATAATTTTGACTCGTCCCTCAATCTGTAAAAACAAATGAAATCGCTCACAATGGAAGTCCAGACTCATGAATCATGTTCTATAAACACTCCCTTTCTGTTCCTTGTACATATAATGTCAAAGCTTCAGGGTTCAATGGTTGTACTAGGTCATGGCAAGAGTTTTCTGATAACTTGTAAAACATATTTATCTCAGTGTCATTTCATATGTAAATCTTTAGACTATACAGAAATGTTTACTTTAACATTTATCAATACAATGTCTTGCACCATAGACTACTACTGTAAGTACATTGCTGTACACACAACTTGAGGGATAAGTCAAAGTGGGAAAAATCTAAATTATTTTCTGTGATAAACAGAACCTGGAACGTTTAAACAACATGTTGTGACACTTATGTCATCGCTAGATGGCGCTCATCTGCTGAATATTTTGCTGATGCAACTGCTCTTTTTCAAGCCAGGCTTCAGTGTAAACTTCTGATTGACAGTGTTACTGACAGCAGCCCCGAAAATTTTAAATCATTTAAAATAAATAAATCAAGCTAAAACCGAGTGATGTTGTGTTCGATATTGAAGCTTGATTCACCAAAAATGTGATCTATGATGTCTGAAGCTTCGCTCATAAGAACCTGCTTTAATATCTGTTTCATAAGGAGCGAATTTTCCTAACTGTAAAACAATACATGTTTTGTATTGACAAACAATATTTATATATATATATATATTTTTTTTACAATACATACCATAGTTTATGTATGAAGCCCAATGCTCATTTAACCAAGGAATAACAGCTTAAAACCAGGACTGAAGCATGGTTAAAATAGACATCACAGATTTTATTTATGAATTTGATTCATTCATTTGAATTATTTTATTACATTTTATTATGACACAAATTAATCACTTCAACAGTGGCTTTTATATAAAATAAAATAATAAAAAAATAAATTAAATAAAAGGTTTGACTAATTAACCTTTTTACAATAAATTGAGAGAAAAGCCTTGGGTCTTTGCAAAGCTCTGTTTATCCTTCACTACTAAATACTTGTCATTTACTGGAAACTTATATTGAGATTCATCCCAAGCAACTTGCAGAGACATCTATCCTGTAATAACCTGGAATTGTTTTGCTCAAGGGCACAAATTGTGATCGTGATCTCAATAAATCCCCAGTTCTTGAGTTGCACATTTTAGGAATCAATCTGGCAACATCTGAGCTAGCGGTCCAGATTTTGAATCCGTAGACTTCAACCACCCACATCAATTTCTGAGTCAACCGACTGTTATTTTATTCATGCCAATAAAGGTGACGTTACCGTACCATTTGTGCCAACCTAAAACAACTTCTGCCACTGACAACATCTGATTTAACATCCTCACAGAAAAAAATCTATTTAAAGACACTGCAAATCAGCCCAAGAACACACATGTACCCTCAGAAATCAACCAAAGCCTGACCTTTGGCTGCGGTTATACAGTTAAATCTCCGGACAGGCGATCAAACTGATGAGGAGAGACACAAAATGAGCAGTATTATAACACTTATCCTGAGGGATTCAAAAGACAGACAAAGAGAGACATGGAGAGTAAAGGAGAGAGTGGTGTCAGCTGCTGACCCTGATTCTTGGGCACTAAGGAATGCTTGACTGATCCTAACGCGGCGTAAAAAGCCTAAATGACCTCCTACACAAAGCCTTGGGGTCAGAGGTCAGGAGATCATGCAGATGCTGCCTCCTCACTGTAGTCAGCATCTTGATCTCCACAAAGAAACATCTGAGGATCATATGGGTCTATCTGTGAGACAGTTTAAATATTGACAATACAAAATATTAATATAATTACATAAATATACAGACTATAATCGGTGAATCCTTAAATGTCAACTTCTGTTTAAAAAACAAATAAATAATCTGGATTGTTTTTTATCCAGTTCCTGAGTATGAAGGAAACTACTGATTCATACTGTTCAAACACTCACTGACTCACTTTACGAGCTGAAGACGGTCATAAACCACTTTTCTGTGCTGGTTTATCCACTTAAGGGCCCAATTGTGAAAAATGGGATAGAAATAGCCGAGTGCCAGGATAATTAGTTCAATTTCTTGGATCTATGTCTTTCTGTCTCTCTCTCTGTCCCTTTGTGCTACTATGGTATTGACATGCAAAGTGTTTGCTGAGGAGAGTGTATGATTCTCTGGCTGAGTGTCAGATGGTCTTTCACTCTCCCAGCTGGTCCAAGAGCGTGTAGCCACCTGGTTTCCTTCTTTTCGGTCACGTGAGACCTGCAGAGGGTTGAGGGCTCTTTAAAAATCACTGCTGCGAGTTCCATCTGCTCTGGACCAAACTTCAACAACATCAACATGCCCTTAAGTCTCCTAGGCGATCAGCCGAAACTCCGCTCGCTGAAACATGCTGCGTCTGAACAGAAAAGTGGCACGCTGATGGTCTTCAGCTCAGTGAAGGAGAGAACATGGGATGGAAGGAGTGGAAGACAACGACAAGGCTTTCTGCACCGCTCTATTTTAGGCTTCCTTCATCACTCACACTGACCTTGACTCGCTGCAGTGTAAAGTGGGAGTAAATAGTAAATATTGGATCCAGATTTTAAAGTTTTTATCAACATTACAGTTTTGACTAATTTTGTAAATGTACAATACTGTTCAAAAGATTTGTTTTTAAATGGTTTTGAAAGCAGTATCTGACCAAGGCTGCGTTTATTTGATCCAAAATAAAGTAAAAACAGTAATATTGTGAAATATTATTACAATTTAAAATATTCTACAGTATATTTGAAAGTTTTCTATTTATCTTTAAAACGCAATTTATTCCTGTGATGACAAAGCTACATTTTCAGCATAATTACTCCAGTCTTCAGTGTCACATGACCCTTCAGAAATCATTCGAATATGCTGATTTGATGCTCAAGAAACATTTCTCACAAGCAATGTTGAAAAAGTTATGCTGGTTAATATTTTTATGAAAACTGTGATTGTGACAAACACTTATCCACATTATAAAATTCAGATTTTAGTTAATAATACTATAGTACACTAAGTGAAAGATGAATTTGCACAAAAATATTGTCGTTAATAATCAGTAAGAGTTGATAATCAGTTCAGACCTGCAATGTTTGGGTGGCAACCCATTAGCTGAGAAACACCCGTTTAGAATGCCATTTTCAGTTCCTGTCAGAAGGTCATGTAATTATGTAAAACTATCATTTCCCTGCCATTACAATTATTTTAGATAAAACGTTACAAAACCCATCATTATGAAACACTGGAATTGTAGCATGATGACTGTAGCCGAATCAGCTGTTTGGTCTTCTGCTCTCAGCTGTTTAAGCATCATGGCGTGATCATTGATGACATTTTAATAAACCACGCTCTATGTCATTCACACTGTCTGGCAGATGTAAATGTTTCCTCCCCTTTATCATACCGGAGAGGTTCAGCGAGGGTCAACTAAGACCCTTGGGAACCTTTAGTTGCTGAGGGTGTTTGTTGGGACATATGGGCACTGTTTAGGATGTGAAACACTATGAGGAAGTGAGAGGCTGTTAGTCTGTTGTAGTGACTTCATTATTGCTCACTTATGGTTGAAAGTATCTGAGGTCTTTTGCGATCAGATAATTCTTGAGGTCAGTAAATCTTTGCTTGACGTGCATTGTTTGAGGATATCCTCAACAGACTTTTCAGGGGGATTAAAGATCATTCATTGTAAAAAAAAAAAGAGAAAAAAAAGGAGATTTAATAAGATGCAAGAGATTTAAGAGAGATATATAGATTTATATTCCTCATCAGTAGCTTCATTCGGCCTCACACATCTCAATGGAGGATTAGATCTAAGAAATTCCCCTCCAGGATGCCTGAATGCTAATTAAAACTATGTATGGGTGCGGATGACCTTGACGAAAGGCACATCTGAAGAATAGCACATGAACTGTATAAGCATGAGCGTGGCACATTAATGCAACAGAACTTCAGTCACTCTATCTGTACTTTGCCATCATCTCTCATGCAAATGCGTTATGAGGCCATTCTAGAGGTAAAACAACACATTTCTCAACAACAGATGGCTAGATCTGGGTGATACAAATACAAATCTTGATATGTTTTCACTCTTTCGACCATATTCAACATATCTCGTGATGCTAATGTACTTAAACGGATAGTTCACCCCAAAATTTAAATTTTGTCATTTACTCACCCTTAAGTTGTTTCAAACCTATAATTTCTTTCTTCTGCTGAACACAAATTAAGATATTTTGAAAAATGTCAGTAACCAAACTGTTGATGGGCCCCATTGACTTCCACAGTATTTTTTTCCAAGGTATGGTAGTAGTTTCATCAACCACAATACATTGTGAAGTAAGACAAGCCAACTAAAATAACAGAAAATCTCAACTGTGTTGTTGATGTCCTACAAAAAATTATGTCATTTCCTGGGGAAAATGTCATTATGGATCTGGCTTTAGTTAGATAAAGGGATTTAAAAAAAGATTAACATGAAAATTAGGACACAGGAAAATCCTATGAAATGATTAACCATTAAAACATGGCAAAAATGTCTACTCAAAACTAAAGACGAGAAAAAAATTACTTAATCATTTTCAAAATCACCCCTATGTTAACTTAATTTTGAACACTGATTATAATATTGTAATATTTTACAACATTAAATTTTTTACTGTATTTTGATCAAACGAATCTGCATTCGTTTGATCAAAATACAGTCCAAAATGTAATGTAAGCATGAGACTTTGTATGAAAATGTATTGTAAAATAATTTGTGAATGATCAGACTTTATCACTTTTTTTGCTGCTGAATTTTAAATGTGAAAATCATCCAAAGAAATGGAAACATAGTGGTTTAATTACAAAGTGCACTGACATTAATTGCAATACTGACATTATTAATATATTTAATTTAAATCCTGAGGTTCAACACACACACACACACACACACACACACACACACACACACACGGCTAAAGTTTTCACTGATATTTTGCCACCTTGCTATCTCTCTGTTGTCCCTGTGAAGGAAACTTTAACTTCTCCATCTCTCCTTTCAATATGTCTCTGTCTTCCTCCATCTTTTTCTCCAGCGCCTCATCTCTCTCCTTCCACTCCTTCATCTCTTCCTCCATTTTTCCTCTCCTTCCATCTCATCCTGCTGATTTATGATTTTTTACCTACGTCTGGAAAGGACACTAGCAGCTTTCACATAATGAAAGGATGGAGAGAGTATCCATTTGGACCAGAGCCAGCCGAACACTATGAGCTCATCACCATGGTAACCTTCAGAGAGATCTTCACCTTTCCCAAGTCACTTCTGCTGTCATTGAGTTTTATGATGTTCATATCTCTCTTTGCTTTCTGAACCTGCACTTTCACAGCACAAGGTAATTTGCACGAAATCAACAAGCTGCCATGAGAGCCCTGACTGACCCCTGAACCATAACAAGTGACTGCAGACTAGACCGGAGTGGAAAAGTTTATTTCACTCCATTAAAGGTGAAGGGTGTCTTTTCTGTGCCCTTAAAACAACCATTTCAAACAGGTGTCCAGTATCGAATCCAGAAGAATTAACACGGAATTTGTGAAAAAATATTACTGGATTTAAAAGGGGAAAAAATTCACAGGGCCCTAATTTAAAAAAAGATTAATATAGTTGTTAAATTGTACAAGTTGTATTATTTCAATTAATTATACATGCTTTTTTCTTCTTCTTTTTTTCATGAAAATTGAAGAGATTGCATACAGTACATTTCAGAGCAGTGACAATAGAGAGATTTTCACATTTGCCTCCCGGCTCCATCTCTCCATCTCTCTCTCACTGAGCCGCTGCTGTTTATTCTACCTCACTGCTCCTTTATTTTCTCATGCGCTAACACCTAAACGCCTCACCTGGAGCTGAAGACTGACAGGACAGCACATCACGTTCCCCCACGGGCCTGTGTCTACTAAACTTTGCAGTCGGTCATGTTTCTGTAGCGTTCACGTGTTGCACAAGTCCAGCGGAGTTGTGCAACACAGTCAGATCTGACAACAGCTGTCGTGCTCCGCAAGGTCACCCTGAGCCCAAACATCCAATATTTCAGCTTATGTGCTGGAAAACAATGCGAGTTAAACAGAAAGACGTACCTTTGAATAAACATGATTAAAGATGCTAAATATTTTTACTCTGAGTGCTGGAAGGCAATCATACTCATACATATTTATAAAGCTACATTTCCATTTTAATTTCAGAGAAAGAAACAGAGTGACCTTAACTATAGATAAGGAGGAAAACTGAGCAGAATTCACTAAACTTGTACTGAGAATGTGTGTGAGTGTGTAAGACTGACCTGTGTCTGTCTGATGTGCGTAATGATGTCATTAGCATCATTACTGTGCTTTCAAGCTCCAAATCATTTAACATAAATGTCATTCAAATAATTTTGAAAATCTTCCATTTACTGAAATAAATTAAATCATTTTATTAAAAAGTAGTCAAAGTATAGAGTATATGGGATATTTCATCTTTAAATCATGTTTATATCAATCTTAATATATATATACCACTGGTTTCATTTTTATTTGGATATATAGCTATTCATGCTGGAATAAGGTTACGGGCCTGGACTACTTTTCAGACTGCTGTGCTTTAATGTAACTGCCTAAAGCCTAAATGCCTCCCTATACAAAGAAATCACACATATGAAAACATATACAAAGGCTGACCTTAATATTTCAACAGAGGCTGCGAGATAAAAAAAGAGGTTTTGAAACTGTTTGGGGCAGATATGAGGCACTGACCTTTCTTTCTCCAGTCTGGAAAGCTTTTGAATACTTTTTAAAAACAAATTTGAAATAATAGCTCAATACGGGCTGTTATTCTTCTTCTGTTAATGAATTATAGTAGAAATATGACTAATAAAGGGTTCTGACGTGCTCCGGGGTGTTGCAGTAATGAATCCCATGCCTGGCCAAATCAGTGATGTTTCCAGGGTCATAATCGGGTTCATTTGAGCCTCCACACGTTTCAGTCCCTCACTCACACGTGTCAGCATTTGGTGAAGAGCACACAGACGAAAAAGCATAAAAGCACCTGTTATGACCCATAAACCGACAAAGGAACATTCATAAATTCCCCACGGCATCTAATGGACATGGTTAGTATTTAATGCAGTGAAGTGTCCTTCAAAGACAATATCATTTCTTTTTCTTCCACAAGTGCTCAAAAGCCAAATTAATGTTCAAGGTTATTTACAGCCACAACAACAATAGAGCAGGCAGCTGAGGTTTTTTACATTGCCATCATGTGCGTCCATCACTTTAGCTCTGGATTAAATTGTTCTAACTCTCTCACACACACACACTAAGCGTTCAACATCAGGCAATCTGTGTGGTGTTTCTCATCCCCTAAACCCCCGTCTCCCTCTCATTCCTCCTCCCTTACTACCCTTTGTTAGGTTCCAGCAGATGGATTTGGAAACAAAGAGCCCCCCCCCACACACACACACACCTCCTTTACCACCCTACCCCCATCACACACTCAAACACAACACACACTCATCACATATTCTGCAGGATGCTTCAATTCAGACCGATTTACTAGATAACAAGCACCACTCTTACACCATCTTTCACTCTCTCGATTCTCACTATTTAGCTCTTTAAGTGTGTGTGTGTGTGTGTGTGTGTGTGTTTTGGGTAGCAGGTGTATAGATCTCTGGGTTCAGTGGGTCAGTCTCCAATAAAATCAAGAAGATTGAAGTCAATTTGCTCATTGACAAGCTGCAAATCAACACCAGAACCAAACTGAGAGGATCAGAAGCTCACCGGGACTCATCTTATCTGGAACTCAATGCAGATATCAAAACATACTGTTGTCTCTTGTTTTTCTGTGATCGATTACATAATTATTCTTGCAGTGTATTTTGGGCTCAGTTTAATATTCCACATTGTACTCCTTTTGTGTTTACGTACTATAGTGTTAATAATTATTATTGGTTGATTCTGTATGGTCTCACCCCCTGATATAAAACAGACGCAGTTCATTTAAATTGATCCGGGGAGGCCAAACAGTCAGTCATTCTCAACAGAACTTTTGTTCGGTTAATTTGCCATTTATGAGCTGAGATGCACTGACATTTTTATTTTCTCAGGAGCCGATAAAGATTTTTTTTTAAGACAAAGAGGTAAATAACCTTCCAGACCCTGAGGGAGTTCTAGAACGGGGACAGTCCTTCTGGGCTGCGGTCAGGGTTTGTAATAATGGACAGATGCTCTCTTTGCTGGTCTCCAGGTTATATTTGAGAACAAGACACATAATCGACTGCTTTTTATTGTTCAAAGTTACATAAGCAGTTAAGAAAATTGTGTACTACTTTAAAAATACAATCCTTTAGATGCCAACGTTGACAGTAACTGACAAACCGAATATTGTGTAAGTGTACAGCTATGAAAGTGGAAGGAAATGTGATGAAATTGAGCGCCTAGCGTGTTCGAAGTGCTAGAGTGTCGTCTAAACGGGTTGTTCAGTGTTTAGGATTTGAATAGATCGTCGTATTTAACTAAGAGGCCCATTACTCGTGCCATCAAGAGCTTGTGCCTGGTGCTTCTGTAATACATAAAGGCACCTGCGTCCAACACCCCATCATTTAACCCCCTCCCACCCGACTCCAGAGTCCTGTTAAAATATTGAGCAGGTACTTAAGTGTAATTTGGCTAAGTGCAGGCATTGCTGAAGGGTCCTTCATTCTCTGAAGACGTTTTGAGGAGACGGAACTAACGCCATCAATTATGTATGCTTTTATTCGACATCTCAGACCAAACACGAAAAAGAGCAGATTCAGCTGCATTTCTGTTGTTTATCAGCTGGATTTAAAAAAAAAAATGTAAAAAAATGTAAACGGAAGTTGTTAGCTTACCTTGTGAATGATTTTATTTCCATTATAAAATTCACTGATATTACAAGAAATAATAGCTGAGAATTTGCAAGAAGTTTTTCTTGCATTTTTAAACAATATTTGTATAGTATAGCTATATTTATATTTATTTTACCGCTACCGCTAATAAACATATCATTGGAACATATCTTTGGATCTTGTAATGCAGGGAATATAATTTGTATTAATTGTTTTCTATATTCCATCTGTTGAAACTCCTCAATTTTTCATTAAGAAATTATGTTGACATTTTGTGATGAAATTATCTTGATAATTTTTACAACAATAATGTTGTTTCAAAAAAAATCTAAATACACAAAAATTATTATTATTTTTTCCATTTTTACAAAATAACAAACGCAACAATTATGACCAGTAAATAAATAAATAACAACCAAACACTATAATTATAACACATTATAAATCAAAAAGTTAATAATCATAAGGGGGAAAAAAAGTGTATAGAAAGTAAATCAGAATAATTTAAATTTCTATGAAACCTGTTGCTTTTCACTGAAACCCACGAGTTGGTCAGTTTCAGCCAATCAGAGTCAGATGATGGACATTTGATGTTGTCCAAGACTTTAAGTGCTCTACAAATGAGAAAAATGAAAATCAATATTACATGCCTTTGTTGACCAGATGCAGCCAAGAGCAGAAACTCTCTCAACTGTGTTAGTACTGACAGAGAATAAAGAAGGAGAGATAGAGGGCAAGGTAGAGAAAAAAAGAGCAATAGAAGTAGAAAGAGGGAACTTGAGTATTGAGAGAGAAAGAAGGAGGGTAATTATGTGGAAATGAGCATTCTCCCAGCATGCTTCTCTCCCTTGGCGATGCCGACAGGAGCCATTTGTCATCTGGCCCAAAATGGCATCTCTGAAGCCTGTTTTAGAGACTGCGGGATTGAGGGACTCGTTCTTTCTCTAATATCCTGACAGTCCTGGACTTATATACTCTTTCTCTTTATCTTTGTATCTCTTAAACCCAGAGAGGCTCTCCTATCCACAGGACTGAGTGCAACAGAGAGGATGTGATGCGATTACAGGGAAAGAGCTTCCACAGGTGTCATCTCTTCTTCACCAGTGACCCCTCTTCACACAAAGACAAATTATTTCAGTCATCCCATTCAATTCAAATAATTCACACTCCTCCAACACTTTCATGTTCGGTATATCAGAATATTTGACTATAATGTAAATGCCATTTTTATTGACACAAATACAAATATGACGCTCTTGTATTACATATATATATATATATATATATATATATATATATATATATATATATATATATATATATATATATATATATATATATACAATCACTTTATTATTATTTTTTAATACATGTTTTCATTGTTTTGAAGGCTGAATGATTGACACTATAGGACACTGTGTGTCCACCCCCAACATAAAACATATTCCCGCGCCCCTGGCCTCAAAGCCTCATTTTCATTCATTACAAATTATGAAAAAAATGTGTGTCTAACCTGACTAAGGTATACAGTAAGTTAATATGACAATAGTAAAAAAATTTCTACATATAACCCTACACCTTACGTTTATGTTTAAGGTGATGAAAGACCAAAGGACAAGCTTTCAGAGAGTTCTGATCTCTTACTGCTCAACAGGAAAAAAATTGCAACAATACGAGCAGAAAAATGTAATCTATAAAATCCAATCCACTTTATCATTGAGAAACATTCAAAGGAACCATGCTGTTTTACGAATTACAAAGTCACAAAACAATGAGGGAATGCCGGATGTAAAGAATGAACATGAGAGGGAGAGAGACAGTAATGAGGAGGAGGAGGAAAGAGAAGGAGAGCATCTCCCACCGTGGGTTTTGTGTTTCTCCTTTGAGCAAGACAAGAAGAACCTTCCGGATAAATGAAACCACAGCGGAGGAAGAGAGAATCAGACACCTGCAATCAGAGAAACAGGAAGCATTCCAGAAAGAGTGATGGAGAAAGAAACAGTGATAGAGAGAGAGAAAGAGAGAGAGAGAGACAGAAAAAGTAGCCTCATCTGAGGATGAGATGGATGGAGATACTGAGTAACCCCCCCCAAACAATAATCACTGGATGAAACCCAAAGCCTTTCATAGCACGCAGCAGGCAGACCTGATCTGGCCCTCTGGCCCACAGGCACTGGAGGTGGGGGGTGAGGGGGGGACCGCCTGTCCTGGGGCACTGACCAGATGCTCACATGAAAGATTAGGATTTTTTTCTCATTGTGTGAATGTGGTTGGGGGGTCATAAGCACAACCTGTAACATTTCACTTGTTGATAATTTCAGTGATTTTGGAAGATTATTAAGATCAATGCAAATGGATCTTTTTTTTTTTATTAAAGTAAATAAAAATAGCATTAAAATATTTAAGTATATGCAGATAAATGCGAAAATATGCAAATAAGATAATAAATAAGATTAATAATATCAAATATAGGCTTAATGCAAATATCTATACATAAAAAGCAAATTAACAATTATAATAGGCCTACTATAAAAATGATTATAATAATACTAGTATAATAATAATAATAGTATTAATAATACATATAAAGATAAAAAGCAAAAAAAATCTTTAACATTATATAATTTTATATTTATATTTTTTAATTATTGAACTATTAAATTTAATATTGAAAAATGAAATAGATAAAATGTATACAGATACAAATAAACAAGTTAATCACAGACACACACACACACACATATATATATACATACAAAAATGATATTAACTATTTATTTTTATATATAAACATTAATAATATTAAATGTATATATATATACTGTTTCTATTTCAAAGTAGTTACAATTATTTGTAAATCTTATATTTTTTAATATTTATATTTTAAGTGTTTTTTTCTTTAACTATTAATGTAAACAGCAGCAATACTCGTAAAAATGAATCCATATTTATAGATGCACAATGCACATATACAAAATATTATAAATAAATAGTAAACCAATAATCTGAAACAATACCCAAAAAATTATCGTAACGCTATATCGAACACGTGTGTGTATAATAATTATTTTAGACAACTGCTCAGAGGGAGAGAAAGGGAGCGATAGTGGCGTGTGGTGTATTCAGACACTTCATTAAGTGAATGGGGGGCCGGTTTGAGAGACTCCCACTTGCTTTACATGTAAGCACAAAGACATAAAGAACATAAAGGGTTCAGCATGCAGGCAGATGCCGACATCATCCTGTCCTATGAAGCTCCATTCATAGTAACTGTGGCCTGCACTTGTAATCATTGTGCACACTGAGAATGTGTGTGTGTGTGTGTGTGTGTGTGTGTGTGTGTGTGTGTGTGTGTGTGTGTGTGAGAGAGAGAGAGAGAGAGCGAGAGTGTGTGAGTTAGTGAGTGTGTGCGACAACCTGTACTGGATATATGCTTCAAAATTGCATTGATTCATGAAGTCTTGTGTTTCTCCACATAACGATAAACATTGTTAATGACTGTTCAAAAATATGCAGACAGTTAAAAAACAGTTGTCATTGTTAACTAAAACTACTAAAAATTGTTTTTGGTAATTGAAGCTGAAATAAAATAAAAATATTAGATGAAACACTTAAACGAAGATTAAAATGTTGCCTTGGTAACTAATTAAAAGTATTAAGTACTAAAAGTATAAAAACGAATACGGAAAAAAATGAACTAAAGCCATATAGAAATACTATAAAAAAAACTAATAAAAATAACAAAAGCACATCACAAAATAACTAATACCTGAACTAAGATTAAAATAAAAAATATAATAGCTTATTTAAAATCTTAATAAATAGGCCTACTATAGAAATAATACTAAAATAACACTGAATTTAATGCATGATGCTCGCAACGATGATGCTCATGGGTTAGAATCCCAGAAAACACACAAACTCACAGCTTTCTGCCAAATGCATAAATGTAAATAAATACACAGGAAGAGTATGAATTCTAGTTGACATTGCAGATTTAGAGAGGAAAACGAAGCAAATGCATGTAACTGTCAGCGAAACAGACGGGACACGGGACGGAACCGAACAGAATGTACGCTGGTTGTTGTATCAACTCACTTTGAGATTGTGTGACATTTCAGGCCTTTCGTTCTCTTTCTCTCTCTCTCGCTCCCACAGAATGGGGGTGTGCAAGGAGGGGAGGGAGCGTATCAGAGGGGGGTCTGTCTGTCTGCGTGTGTGAAGGCACAGACGGTTCAGTAGTAATGTGATGTGTGTCCCGAGGGATGTTTGATGGATTAATGCTGAGCAGCTTCATTGCGATGTACCACCTGATCTCACTCCCACCGTCTGCCTCTATAAAACCTGCCTGACTGCTGATCTCAGCTAGTCTCACAGTCTCTTCTCTCTCTGTCTGTCTGTCTCTCTTTCTTCCTCTCTCTGTCTCTCTCTCTCTCTCTCTCTCTCTCCTCTATCTCTTCCTCCTCTCAGCCGCCTCCGCTGCAGGCCAGGAGCTATCCAGTGCTGAACAAGTGAATTTTTTTTTTTTTTTTTTTCAGCAGTGTAAGCGGGTGTGTGTGTGTGTACAGTAGCAGTCACACACACACACACACACAGCATTGTACCATCAGACATCTCTCTCCTCCTGCGTGCTCTTCATTTTTCCTTTCTCTACAATCGCTGTTTTTTTGTTTTTGTTTCTGGGACGTGGATCTTTTTTTATGTGACGGATTTCATTCGGGACGATTTTCTCCAGGGTTTTTTTGTCCGTCTGCGGCCGATGTGAAGGATTTTCTGCTGCGTCTGTGCGCGTGCGACCGTGTGTGAACCATGCCTCGCTCATTTCTTGTGAAGAAAATTAAACTGGATGATTTTTCCTCATCACCCGTATCAGCATCTAATCATCATCACCATCATCATCATCCCGATGACTCCTTTACACGTTCTCGCTCAAACCTGGGCGTCCGACTCTGTGAAAATGGTGAGTATGGCTAAATATATTGTTTACATACAGATACAGTAGCTTCACTATATGTGCTTAATGTTCAACCATGTTCCCAAATGGTTAGCCTATGAAAAATATCTGCTTGGGCATAATTCAGATTTGACGCTGTGTTTTGAACATTGTACGTAGTCCAACAGATGTTACATAAATCTTCCCATTCTGTCGCGAACTAATCCGTAAAACCCTCCATCCTTTCACCCCCAACCCCGTCCTCCATTGTGCCCCCCAGACTTTGTTTTTTGACTCATGCCGACACAAATCAGGTCACGCAGCGCGATCAGCTTATGCGAATAAAGCCGTACGAAAGTGTACATACAGGAGCTTGATACCAGTTTGTTGTGCGTAGCTCATGCTAACGCTAGCACGCTGCTTTGTGGGGCTGATGTGTTTGTCCTTAGCTGATACTGCCCTTGAGTTTCGGTCCAAACCCTCCTCCCCCCCCCAACAGCACTCTCTCTTTCTCGCTCTCCTCCCCCATCCTTCTTTTCTGCCTCATCTCACTATTTCTCTTTCACTCTCTCCTGCTTCCGGGTATGAATCTAAGTGGTGGAGGAGGAGGTAGGGTTTCAGCCATCATTGACGCCACAGGAGACATCCGAGTACTGTACTGTACAGCTCGAAGGACAACGAGGGAGATGAAAGGAAAGAGAAGCTTGAGGCAGTGCTGACTTTTGTCACATGATGCAGCCGCACGCACTCGCACAATAGGGCAAATAGCATCACGCACAGAGCAATCCCAGCATCCCTGAGCGGACATGATGGGACAGGCTGAGCTAAACTGAGCTATTCTACAGAGACTAAAGGGAGTCCAGAGAGCTCTGTGTCCTCACAGACAGATTTCGGTAGCAGATGTGTGGCTCTCTCTGTCCTGCTGTGGTGTTTTTCACAGATAAGCGAGATAAGACATGAGGGATATCTTCCCACCTGTTATTTAAAAAAAACAGATTGTTTATCTGTTTTTGGGTCATTGTAAGATTATATAAGATGAACTTATAAACTGTGCTGCTCCTTTTAAAATTAGGTTTATGCTTTTACAATACTGTTTTGTATTGCATTGTATTTTCAAATGAAATCCCAAAATTGAAAGCATGCATTTTTTCTTCATTTTATAAATAATAATAATTTCCCCCCAAATTATTGTATAATAATTTGCAAACAGTTGCTGTAATTATCGTAAAATACATTTTTCTTTATTATTCATCTTGAAGGTCGAGCCTCAATACTTCTAAAACAAAGCACAAACAACTCCATCCTGTCTGTCAGTCAATGGACTAACCCTAGAAAAATATATCCACATTAAAATTTCTGTTCCTACAAGTTGCTTCTGCAAAATCATTATGAAATGAATTATTGTTATTATATTATTAATTCTAATAATGTATTTTATATATATATATATATATGAGAAATTTGTTTCTTATATTATCAAAACCATTATAATTATATTTGCAATATTAATTAATTCTATATAGTATTTCTATTATTTATTAATTCAAACTTGCTTCGGTAAAAATCCCAATTATATTTTTATATTAATAGCAATATTATATGATTTAATTTATTTTATTTTTCAATTACAGTTATATTCATGCTATTTGTTCAAACTGTCCAAGTTTTCATAATATTTTTCTTTCTTTTTTTTTCATGGCTAATACCAAGGGTTTAGATTGGTAGGGGAAACAATACCATTGCTTTTCTGACAGAAAATATAGTTACCAAATAGTTACCCCCCAAAAAATAATAAAATAATATATATAATATCTATCTATCAATCAATCAATCTATCTATATATTCCTATATATCTATATATATATAACCTAATAACCTCTGAGTAGTCTTTTGTGGACAACACAGTTGTATCCCCAAATACCATCCTCTCTCTACTGATCCTGTTGACTTTTTCCCCCTGGTTAGCTCCACCATTGTTGCGCATCGCTTTCTTTAATCTCACTTTATAACAAGCCCAAACTGATACTGCACTGCATTAAATGCCTTTTGGGTTTCCCTTTTAGCAAGCAGATTGAATTAGAAACATTTTGTCAAAGACATGGCACCTTGGAAGGGGTATTATGTCGGTGAAATTCCAATGGCAATAAACGCGTCTGAGCCCCACGGCTGCCAGAAATCCTTTTAGCAGCTACTGAATGACCCTCACGATGCATTAAGACTCGCTCTTCGCGGTCAGAGGGCTCCATAATCAGTTTAGAGAAGTTACGAGGGAGTTTATTTGTTTCAGCAGATAGAGAGGAAATAAGAAATCCTGTATAAGGGAGTATATTTTCATGTTTGTAATATACTTCAACGTTTGAAACTATTTCAGGAGGTTTTG
Source organism: Semotilus atromaculatus (assembly GCA_031834385.1). Lineage (NCBI taxonomy): Eukaryota > Metazoa > Chordata > Actinopteri > Cypriniformes > Leuciscidae > Semotilus > Semotilus atromaculatus. The sequence goes on along the minus strand of JAULUF010000042.1, from coordinate 22,685,849 downwards.
AAATCTGGGAAAGAGCTTGGGGTCTCTTCTAACAGAAGTGAAAATGCTTTGTAAAGTCCTGATTTCCTTAAAATGGTTTTTAAGGACCATTCATAACATCAACCTCCATTTACTTCCACTTTTAAAAGATTATGTTGTAATAAAACTCTACAGGAGCCCTCGGCTAATCTTATCAAAGAAAAAGAGAGTCTGAGGGGCTTCTTCATCTCGAGGAGGGAAAGAGAGACACTTGTGCTTCCACCACAGTTAACCTGCTTAATTAACTATTAACCATGTTAAAACCCTCTGGGTCTCTCTCTCTCTCTCTCTCACACACACACACACACACACACACACACACACATGAAAAAATTATGAGAAAATGAATAAATGAATAGATAAACTAAAAATTAGCCATTTTTTTATATTTTTTTTTACAATTTTAAGCAAAAACAGATTTCCATATAGCATAGCACAAAATATAGTCAAATTGATTTCCAGTATTATTTTACCAAATACTTTTAAACTAAAGACTTGTAGCGGCAGATATGATGTGAGGTGTTTTAGCAAAGTCTCATGGAAACTTAAAGGTTCCAAAAGGGCATTTAGCATGATACCAGCGATCCCCAAATAAACATTCAGTGAACAGTTCTTAAAAGAACATTTTAATAATCTAAAGAAATTTTTTTATTCAATAAACATTCAACATTCAATAAAGAAAACTTTGTTTTTAAGCGTGTTATTGTCACTGCATTTGTTGTACTTGTATTTTGTTGTGTCTGACAGTAAACTTAACATTGTGGGCCCTATCATACACCCGGTGCAATGTGGCGGCAAGCGCGATGCAAGTGTTTTTTGCTAGTTTCAGCCCGACACAGTTCTCATTTTCACGTCCTGTGCCACGTTGTTTAAATAGCAAATGGATTTGCGCCCATTAATGCGCCCATGGGCGTGCTGGTTTGAAAACGAGGCGTGTTCAGGTGCGTTGCTATTTTGAAGCAACTGAAATAGACTGCGCAATATTTTTTTTTGTTTTTTTAAAGAGCGCATTAGCAATATCCGTCCACAACGTGCATACACTTTGTCCTATAGACGGTCTGCTCGCGCGGTTTAACCTTGCGCACGAGCAGATCCATTTCCTCGCTAGAGAAGCGTTAAATTTTGCGCTTGCAAATTCCACCATGTAAATAGCGAATCTGCCATGCCGCACAACTGGCTTTTAAAGGGAATTGGAGATGAGACTCTGATTGGTTTATTTTACGTTACTCCCAAAACACACCCATTACACCCATTACATAAACCTTTTAGACCATGAGCCTGGTGTGCAGACCATTTTTCCCGTCGGAATATTAGCAAAAGTGGATTCGGACACGCCCTAAGTGCGCTTGCGCCGTGCGCTTTAGACCATGCACTTAAACCGTTAAAATAGGGCCATGTGTCTTTAGTGTAGTCACATTCTGTGTCTTTAATTGGTTTACACCAGGACTTCAGAGAATAAGTGAATGAGTTAATAACCAGTTCATGTTCTCTGTCCTGCTGCAGGCTACATCCAAGATTACATCAGCTCTTCTGAGTACACAGAAGAGAAGCAGGCCGACATGAAACCGAGCTCGGATCCGCTGTACTCCCCCGTCAGCAGCGGAGGTGGGGAGTACTGCCAACCGGACCTGGAGCACCCGGACAGCCCTCAGTCTGGCCTCACGGCCCGCGGATACTTCAGCAGCGAGAGCGAATCTCTCAGCGAGGGCTACACCATGGATGCGTTCTTCATATCTGACGGCCGCTCGAGGAGGAAGGGCGAGGTCGTGGAAACGAAAAATGTTGAAGCAGAGGAGAAAGAAGTGGCCGGGTCGAACAACGGAGGTGCACGACACACCTGCAACGAGTGCGGAAAGACCTACGCCACTTCATCCAACCTGAGCAGACACAAGCAGACCCACCGCAGCCTCGACAGCAAGATGGCACGCAAGTGTCCCACCTGCGACAAGGTTTACGTGTCCATGCCGGCGTTGGCCATGCACATCCTCACTCACGACCTCAAGCACAAATGTCACGTGTGTAGTAAAGCCTTCAGTCGGCCCTGGCTGCTGCAGGGGCACATGCGATCGCATACGGGAGAAAAACCCTTCGCTTGCGCCCACTGCGGGAAAGCCTTCGCCGACCGATCCAACCTACGAGCGCACATGCAGACACATTCGGCCTTCAAACACTACAGCTGCAAGCGCTGCAATAAGACCTTCGCGCTGAAGTCCTACCTGAACAAGCACTACGAGTCCGCCTGCTTCAGAGGCTCCGGAGACGAGGACGAGTCTGGCTCCGAGAATTAACAAGAGAAAAGATGAAGATGAGTTAACGCTCTCAAAAATCCCCTTCACAGACCCCACTATCCCTTTTTTAGAAAGCAATATTTTCACCAAGAAAAAAACCCAAACCAACCCAATAATAATAAGACAATAATGAATAGATGCTGGATTTTTTTTTCTTTGTTAAAAAAAAGAAAAGACCCTCTCATATAGACACATACAATTATGAGGCCTGGCATGCAAATTTTTATGAACATAATCCTATTAATAACGATAGTAATAATATTTAGATTACTGATGTTTTATAGCAAATCATAAAAAAGACATAAAAAAGACAGCAACAGGTTTGTGCTTTTTGAGAAATGAAAATCAATTTGTATTTTTATGCTGCTCTTTTATTTTGAATTCTTTTGCAACTGCCAACATAAACTTTTTATGAAAATGTGAATATTGACAGTATTTGCAAAAAAAAAAGAACAAAAAAAAAAGATTGTAGACCTCTGAAAAGGTGCAAACTTTTGTTACACTTTTGGTATTTTATTTATAATTGTTATTTTTATATTCAACGTTTCCTGCAGTTTCATTATTTATTTATTTGTTTGTTTATTTATTTATTTGTGCCAATCGTGTCCTGTAACTGTTCGAGCAGAGCGACCATCACTTTTGTTTAACCATATGGAGGAAACCAATGGTCTCAAGACAATGATCACCAAACATTCGAAACACTTCTAATACGGACGACAGGGACTTTCAACGACTTCTTTCGTGCATCTCTGCTCGCTCTGCTGGGCTTCCTCACACTAAAACAGACTGCATGTGCTCCAGATGCCTGGGGCTCCGCCCCTTGTCTTCCTGCTCCATGATTACCTCACCCAGAGGCAGGTACGACCTCTAACCTCTGCTCTGTCCAAGCTCTCAAAGCATCCATCATACAAACTTAATTTCTACCATTCCAGTATTATTGTTGAGTACTTATGTATTTATGTATGCACTATTTTCATTTCCCTATTTATTTAATGTGTATTTATTTATTTATTTATTTATTTATGTACCTATCTATCTATTTATTTATTTATTTATTTGTTTGATTATTCTCTGTGTTATTGGATACTGAACTGCCGTTGACCTTTTAAAATGCTGCTCTTTAATGAAAATATTTATATGCATGATTCAGCTGTAGAGGGATTTTATTCTTTTTCGAGAGGGACGGTATGCAGTGTTTAAAAGCAGATGAATTCAGGTGATGATGCTTTGTTTAATGGGCAATAATTCTTCTTAGGTACAGCAACTTGTATAATCACAGCTGTCCTGTTAGCAGTCAATGTAGGGCAATAAACATAAATCTCCTTAATATCTCAAAGGTCATATCTCATTTCGTCGTTTCTAGAACTCCATTTCCTGCTGAGACCATTCAGAATGTCTAGGGCTGCATCTGAAATCGCATACTTTCCCTACTATATAGTAGGCGAAAAACAGTATGTGCCAAAACAATGTCCGAATTCAGAGTACTCATAAAAGAGTAGGGAGAAAGTTCACGGATGACCTACTAATGGCGAGATTCTGAAGCGTGCATAGGATGGACACTTTACTATCCCGGCCACAGGATTTATGAATGCAACGTGGCGAATGTAGTGCATTCAGATTACATTCATACCACACACATTAATACTAAATAGAACATACTTTTTTAGCGCTCACAAAGTACTTATTCAAAATAAGTACCTACTCAAGAGACTATGCGATTTCAGATGCAGCCTATGTCTATGGTTTGTTTGTGTGACTCCACCCACATTTGTGACATCACAATTCATCTCATTGCTCAAATGCCAAACAATTTAGTATTCCAGAAATGTCTTCTACATCTAAACACTAATAAAAACAAAGCAAAAATCAAATGATATCAATCCCGGAAGGTGCAAATCGAACGGATGTTAAAACCCTTTTTTTTTTTGTTCTTACAAATTTAAATGAAATTTTAATAACAAAATCAGCAGCAATAAGCCTTTTTCTAGCAATATTTTTTACTATTACTATTATCACAAATTTAATATAACTGTCTTGCATCTCAGTAGTTTTGAATGTAATTATAAAAAGACTAACCCACAGCATGACATATTTCAAGCATTTGGCTTTAGCTGTCCAAATAAATCCCATCATAAGCTGCGGCCGCTAGACGATGACATGAATATGACAGAGTTTCAGTGACATGTGAAATAGAAGTCCCAAATCCTAGACCCAGAAATAATGACCCCCCTGCATGGCCAATCAAGATGGATTATTCAGTGTTTGAGTGAAAGGAGTGCTGGGCTCAGGACAGAGATGAAACAAAATAGAGGCTTAATGGCAGCATTGATGGAAATAGCTGAGCATATGGCGCCAATGTGCCACTGCCTGTATAATAAAGATCTGAAAGATGTTAGGAGATGAAAGGATGAGAAGTGCAATCATAAAATGCGACGGTGTAAATCAGCTGTCTCTTTGCTGTCAGTCATGAAGCAGAATAAGCGGAAACAAAACTGCTTGTTTCATAATGAAAATAGATTTAGCAAAGGAATGCACCATCATGAGGAATGAAAGCCTGCATATGAAAATGTGCATCAGCATATATGATGCAGCTCATGTCAAAATGAATAGAGGCAGTGTCCACTCCCCTAAAGGGTTAACAGGTGTTGGTGGACAGACAGTAGTCTGAGAGCATAATTGAGTCTGAGTTTGACCTTGTGAGGAAGGTCGAGCAGCAGCAGCCAAAGGCTCTGTCAGCGTTTTGCATATTGTAAAAAGGACGGCACAATCTCAGTAATGGGCCAAAACCTGCGGGGAATAGATAATGAGTTTCTCCTCCCACTTTTCTTCTGCTCTTCGCCTCTTATCCACCCATTCCTGACCTCGTACATTGGCACGCTGTGTCCTAGCAGACTTCTGCCTTGTATTTCACTCTCATTGCTGATGGACATCAGTGTCAGAAATATAACTACAGTTCAAATTAAAAATGAATACTTGATCACTGATACAATGATCACTATTTAAAATGTTCATATCAAATTTAAAGTGGTAAATATTCAAAATATATCAAATAACTTGATATATTTTATTGTACCTTAGATAGGCCAATAGAATAAAATATTATGTACTATATATATACACTGCCAATCAAAAGTTTGGGGTCAGTAAGATTTTTTTTTAAAGAAATGTATACTTTTATTCAGGAAGTATACATAACATTTATCAAAATTGACAGAAAATACATGTATAATGTTATAAAATATTTATATTTCAAATAAATCAATCTGTTTTCAACATTGATAATAATAAATGTTTCTTGAACAGAAAATCATCATATTAGAATGATTTCTGAAGGATCATGTGACACTGAAGACTGGTGTAATCTGGCTGCTGAAAATCACAGGAATAAATGACATTTTAAAATATATTGAAAATAGAAAACAGTTATTTTAACAATATTACTGTTTATAATGTATTTTTGATCAAATGAATGCAGCCTTGGTGCACATGAGACCTTTATTAAAAACAATAAAAAAGTCTTACTTTTGAACGGTAGTGTATATGAAATAGAAAGAGATGTTATCTAACAGATATACTATGTAGAAATCTTTGCCTTCTCATTCGAAATATTTGGAGCACATTTGGTGGCATTGATTCATTTCTGATCCTGATGGACATTCATCCTGCTTTTATTCCTCATCCACTCATATTTCTGACACACTCACAGCTGTGAAGAATCAACAGACTATCTGTTATGAATTTCCATCTGGATATTTTCCATATTAATAAGGCTTGAATTAAGAGTCAGTTCAAATTATGCAAAGCTTGATGTAATGATGAGCTCTTCTAAAGGCTATTCCAAAGGACTACCATCATCTCTTTGTTTTCAGAAAAATCATTTTCCACAAATGTTCAGAAATGCGAGATAACTGAAGAGACTGAGAAAGTGAACGCGTTTTAAACAAATGTAAATATGTGTGTATATATATATCTCAGCAATAATGAGACACCGCATGTGAGCCGATCCCTTTTGCTTTTACCTTTTCTGAGCCGTTTAACCCTGGACAGGCTGAACAGGATCAGGGACTTCATTAGCTCATTACCTGCTGTACTAGCTACCAGCAATATTAACAATGCTAATCATTCTCTCTCTGTTCACCAGGATCTACTGATATTTCTTTGACTCTCTCTCTCTCACTATCTCCTGTTCTCTTTCTCTCCTGTTATTTTTTCTTCTTTTGTGGAAGTGCCCAGCCTGGCTGAACAATAATATGAAGTGCCAAAAAATTAAAGAGTTATTTCCATGACAAAAGCCTTCAGCATATGGTAGGCAACTCACAGCCCTCCATATGGTCCTTGAGAGATTTCAGATTGTCTCTCTTCTTTTCCCTTTCCTTCTCTCTCTATCTTCCTTCCTTCCTTCCTCCCTGTGTAAAAACATAAAGATTTTTCCACTTCTGATATTACATTTTGCCTGTTATGAAGGGTAAAGCCAATAGTGATGTTTATGAACAATAAAATCAATAGCACAAGCAGTCCGTTGTCACTTTTTTCTTTTATTGACTTGATGTTTTACTTCCATTTCTTTCAAACACAGAACATGAAATGTACACTTAAAGTGCTTTTAGATTCCTCTCACGGACCCCTGACCCTTGTTTAAAGCCCCTGCATTGGCAGAACTGTATATTCTGAGTTTCCAACTACTCTGTCCTTCTTACAGTTAGACAGACATCAATTCTGATCACAACACAAGACTGAGGAGTCACAGATCAGAATGACTGAGCGACTTCTTCCTGTTATCCTCCCTGACAACGCCCACCTATCTCAGCAATGGCTCTGCTGAACTGGGATCAGTCTTCCCTGCATGCATCAGTGCTATAACTCTCACCGGAAGAACATCCAAACTGTAATCAAGTCAGCAGCTAAAGTCACTCTGAAACCTGACGCACAAGCATCTGTCCTGGAGCTGTTAAGCCAGTCCAAGTCATTAAATGTTAATGAAACATTGATTTTATGTTACACTCTGGCCTTACAAAGATGCAGCACTCAGAGCTGAATGAGACCGATTACTGATGCTGAGGGAGAGACACTGTCATCGGGATAGAGGAGGACTGATGTCCAAGAAACCAGAAACACGAGTCAGGCTCAACCCAACCATTATGTCCTTCACTGTCCTACAGTGTTTTAGTTCGGCTTAGCTTTCTGTCTGTTTGACTGATTTGATGAATTACACTGCTTGATATTGAATAACTGGTGTATTTTAAAATGTAAATACAGGATGAGTCCGACTCTCCAATTACTACTACTTTAGGCCGAAACTACCATAAACATTGATGGAGACAAGCACCTCCTCAGTCAGAATAGTCTTGTAGAATTCGGACTAATGTTTTATTGGATTTTATTGGTCTTTTTTAAATGAAATCGTATGTAATTTAATTAATCTTGAATTTAATTTATTTCATCTTAAAGTCTTCCTAGTATTCCTTAAAAGTCCCCTTAGGAATACAAAAAAAACAACGATCTTTAGATTTCGTGGGCACCAGAAACATAAAAAAATTATTAGTTCATTTTTGTGAGTAGTATGTGTATATATATAGGTGAAACTGAAAAAATTTTATATCGTGCAAAAGTTATAATTTTGATGATTATGGCTTACAGCTTATGAAAACCCCAACTTCAAAATCTCAGAAAATGAGAATGAGATGAAATCAATAAAAAAAGGATTTTAAATACAGAAATGTCAGCCCTCTGAAAAGTATAATCATGTATATGTATATAGTTAGTTAAATATATTATTTACTGTATTACTATATGTATTACTGAAATACATGCATTTTTGCACGTTATTCGAATTTTTCGAGTTTCACCTGTGTGTGTGTATATATATATATATATATATATATACTAAATATATTTATATATTATACTATATATTACATTATATTATTATATACTGTATCTAAATAAATTATATTTAATTTTGTTTAAATTAGATGTCATTCAATTAGATTTAATGTTATTTATATATTATAAAATTATAAACATTTATTATTTCACTTATTACATTATATATTCTTACATATAAAATGTACATTTTAGTGCACATATTTACCTTATTTTTCCTTCTGAAAGAATATATTTTCCAGGTTTAGTAGCGAATATCACCATGAATAAAGAGGTCACTGTAACTGAAGTGGCAGTGTGGTGATGCTGCCATTAGATTTCATAAGAATAAATTATTAAACACTATCATCTACAATATTGAACATGCAACCCTAAACCACTCAACTCTCAGTGCAGAGCCCTGATAACATGCTGTCCTACTGAGCTTTACCCTTTACTGGCACATGACGTTGAGGTTTAACTTGCTATCATTGATCCTAATACAAGAAACAAGAACAAGGTCAAAAGAGAATCGCAGCGTTCCAGCACAGTCATAAGATAAAATCCATGTGGAGTCAACAAATACAGTATGTGTAAGAGCAGTGTGTGTGTGTGTGCATGTGCTCTGGGCATGTAAGTGTTTAGTAGGCTACAGTAGTTACTGATTACACTTAAGAGATAAGAGCACCTACTTCTCCCCTGACTTGAAGATGTGGCGAATGTAAATTGACCAACACAATGATAATGCTCAGTGGTTCTCAATCCTGCTCCCAACACTTCACATCTAAGAAGTGTTATTTGAAACAATTAGGCAAAATGCTCCATCAAGGCGTTAGAGTTTGGTGGTGAGATATTGTAACTACACCATTCTGTTGCCAATCAGCATCTTTCACCATTTGGCGCTTTTCCACTGCATAGTATGGTATGCTTTGTGCTTTTCCACTGCATGGTACGGTACGGCACAACATTTAATCACTGTAAATGGACTGCATTTTATATAGCGCTTTCAACAGACCCATGGCCACCAAAGCTGTTTACATATTGCCTCACATTCACTTGGTCAGGTGGAACCGGGGATAGGACCACCAACCATCTGGTTTATAGACAACCTACATGATCCACTGAGCCACTGCCACCCACTGCCGCCTGTACAAAGTCATTTTTGTAAGGGACTAATAATGATGTGTTAACTAATAACTAATGTGCTGCATATTTGGATGTCAGTACTTACTCAGTATTGTCCTTTGCGCTCAAAACTTCATTGGTGTGTGTGGTGTTGATACCTTGATATCAACAGGATTCTGACGTTTGCCCGCCATCTGCTGGTGATTAAATGTCACTGCAGTCGGATTTAGAGTAACAATTATTAGTCTTTGCAAATATATATATACATATATATACAGTACTGTGCAAAAGTTTTAGATCGGTACAATTTTTTATGTTTTTAAAAGAAGTCTCTTCTGCTCACCAAGGCTGCAATTATTTGATAAAAAAAAAAAAAAAACAGTAATATTGTGAAATATTATTACAATTTAAAACAGCGGTTTTCTATGTGAATATATAGTGAAGTGTAATTTATTCCTGTGATCAAAGCTGAATTATCATCATCATTACTCCAGTCTTCAGTGTCACATGATCCTTCAAAAATCATTTTAATATGATGATTTGATGCTCAAGAAACATTTATGATTATTATCAGTGTTGAAAACAGTTTTTTACATTTTTATTTCATGATGCTATGATGAATAGAAACTAAAAAAGAACAGCATTTATCTGAAAACTAAAGCTTTTGTAACATTAAACTCTACCCTTCAAAAGTTTGGGGTCAGTAAGAATTTAAATTTTATTTTTGGGGGAAAGAAATATAATAAATCAATACTTTTATTCATCAAGGATGAGTTAAACTGATCAAAAGTTACAGTAAAGACATTTATAATGTTAGAAAATATTCTATTTTAAATAAACGCTGTTCTTTTGAACTTTCTATTCATCAAAGAATTTTGGAAAAAAAATTGTACACAACTGTTTTCAACATTGAAAATAATAATGAATGTTTTTTGAGCATCAAATCATCATATTAGAATGATTTCTGAAGGATCATGTGACACTGAAGACTGGAGTAATGATGATGAAAATATCAGCTTTGATCACAGGAATAAATTACACTTCACTATATATTCACATAGAAAACAGCTGTTTTAAATTGTAATAATATTTCACAATATTACTGTTTTTTTTTTTTTTATCAAATAATTGCAGCCTTGGTGAGCAGAAGAGACTTTTAAAAACATAAAAAATCTTACCGATCTAAAACTTTTGCACAGTACTGTATATATTTGCATAATTAAATATTTGCATAATTTGTATATATATATATATATATATATACACACTACCAGTCAAAAGGTTTGGATCAGTAAGATTTTTTGAATGTTTTTAAAAGAAGTCTCTTCTGCTCACCAAGGCTGCATTTATTTTATTAAAAATACAAACAAACAAAACAAATGTAATATTATGACAATTTAAAATAATTGTTTTAAATTTTTATATATTTTAAAATGTTATTTATCCCTGTGATGCAAAGCTGAATTTTTACTCTGAAACTCATGAATTTTTACTCATGTGTCCACATGATCCTTCAGAAATCATTCTAATATGCGGATTTGATGCTCAAAAAACAATCATTGTTATTATCAATGTTGAAAACAGTTATTTACTTTTTATTTCTTTGATGAATAGAAAGTTTTTGAAATAGAATATTTTGTAACATTATAAATGTATTTACTGTAACTTTAGATCAATTTAATTTAACCTTGATGAATAAAAGTATAGACTCCCCCCCCCCCCAAAAAAAAATCTTACTGACACCAAACTTTTTAACAGTAGTGTTTAAAGTTACAAAAGCTTTATTTTTCAGATAAATGCTGTTGTTTTGAACTTTCTATTCATCAAAGAATCCTGCCATAAAGATGTAAATAACTGTTTTCAACATTAATAATAATCATAAATGCAAATAATCATATTAGAATGATTTTTGAAGGATCATGTGACACTGAAGACTGGAGTAATGATGCTGAAAATTCAGCTTTGATCACAGGAATAAATTACACTTGACTATATATTCACATAGAAAACAGCCTTTCTAGAAAACAGTTTTAAATTGTAATAATATTTCACAATATTAATGTTTTATTTTGATTTTAATCAAATACATGTAGCCTTGGTGACCAGAAGAGACTTCAGATCCAAAACTTTTGACTGGTAGTGTATATATATATATATATATATACTGTGTATATATATATATATATATATATATATATATATATATACTGTATATATATATATATATAGTGCTTTAACAATACAATAAAAAAATTAATGAAGTTAATATTTTCTAAATGTATGGTTTTGATTTAATTCATGCATATATTTTCATGTTTATTTCATAACTACTTCCAGTGGAAGGACAGACTTCTCTCTGGTGACATGCTCATTTCTTTACTGATAATCCAATTTACTAGGATGTCACAATACAAAAGAAAAAATCTGTCACTATTTCCATTTCATTGTGACTTTAAAAAATGTATATGAAATTGTTATTTCCTTAAAAACACAAAATTTTATAAAACCTGATGGCGCATTTAATACAATTAAAATAAGACAACTCACTAAATCATATTAGTGAACTCACCATATGGCTTTGTAACTGTGGAGTTGAACTCTAAATGGATTGGACAGTTTGTCTTCTCACAGCACAGAGTGAATTATCATCTCCTGCTAGCAGTGCCTCATTATCCAGACTTTCTTCCCTTTGCTGATTCTTCTGTGTGAGCCAGCCTGACTGCTCTTGATGTTTTCTGTTGTTTGTGTGAAAACCCATCTGTCTGTTACAGCCTGCTGGCAGTAGGTCCAAACGTCCCTTCTGCTCCTGTCAGAAGAATCAGTTCACAGCATTTAGAGATCCAAATGTTCATTTTCCTTTCCATTAATGATCCACAGTGAGAGACAGAGTGAGCCGAGCTCCAAAAAACCTCACCTACTGTAGACAGATCTCATTCCTTCTCATGCCAAATGTCCAGTGTACTGAGGGACAAATTTGCTGTAAATTGTCTTGGCATGTGGCAATGGTTATGTTGTCAGGCCAACTTTTACACAAATGATTGATCATTCCTGGGGAGACTTTTTTTTTTTTTTACCAGCTTAGAAATAAAATCAGAAATGACAGAACAAGCTTCAGACGTCTAATACTAGGTGAGAATTCGGTTAGGTTATTTTTTAAATACCTCATCTCTTTATTGCCAACAAAAGTGAGGAGAAAGGAGCCGATTCTGCAATATATATGCAAAATACACAATACTGTGCATTGTCAAAGTCCCTTTCATATCTAAACTAAAAGTTCCCATCTCTGAGGAGAAAAATAGCTTTTTGTGTATTTTTGAGGACGGTAGGCTATAGCTAAGCTCATGCACGGATCTTAAACGTTTTTTTCTGTAAGTTATCTATATCATAGAAGCAACAAGTTTAAGAAGTTAAAACTTACATTTTAGACACAATATTGCCAGTTACTTTGTCCATTTTTTCTCCGCCAACGAAAATGATTCAAGCGAAGCACAGAGTCGGTTGTTTTACTGTTTACTGAATGAATCGTTTGAGTGAATGATTCAGCTACTCATTGTGAATCATTGTTGTGGATGAATCAGTTGAATGAAGATTTAAAATGACTCACTCAAAATACAGTTGATGTCGAACACACCTAATGATATCTGCATGAATCGGTGTTATTGTGATTTAATGACAGTCACTTAGGGCCTGTTTACACCTGGTCACTGCATTTTTACTGATCGTATAGCTATTTGATTTATCAAAACTATTCCAAATTACACCTGGTCACATAAATGTGTTTTCCCAAAACTGATATAAATCCGTTCTTCAGTTCCTGCGCTATGCAGATTTAATGGAGTTCACGTCACCGAAAGCAATGATTTTATTGATCATCAGCTAATTTCTAAATCAAAGACCGCAATATGAAAGAGCGGCAACAGCACTGGTAAGTTAAGATAATTTCGCTCCTTTACTTTTAATTAAGATGATTGTGTGTTAAGCGTCTGCGACTTTAACTTTGATGTGGCGTAGTTTGGACGTTGGCTTGATTGATAGATGCTCATCTGTGATGATGCGTACCCTATACGCGCAGTAGCGCCGTCATCTGGCCATAACATGGCATAGCCTATAACACGCTCTCACATGTTTATTATTTAGTATTGTTGGGAGGAGTAGCCTACAATTTACATGTGGTTTCAGATGCATTTACACTTGTCCAGTTTCGTCTGGAATGCGGCCCAGCTAGACCACCTCCCGAAGTGGTTTCAGCGATAGGAAAATATGATATTTAATATTTCAGAGGGCGGCATTTAGGTCTTTCTCTTTACAGATATGGTCTTTGCACGATCGGATCGGATAGCGGATGAAGTAGCTATGGCCAGGTGTAAACAGACCCTTATTGCCACCTACTGCTGTAACGATGTACGGGGTTTTTTTCCCCGGAAAGTGTTGAATCATAGATTGAATAGCACTCTTGGTTCATACTTACTTAGTAAAATACAACTTTGAATGATTATTTTATTAATAATAATTATATACATAAACACATACGTGTATGTGTGTGTCAGTGTGTGTGTGTGTGTGTGTGTGTGTGTGTGTATATATATATATAGTATAATATTGTTTAAATATGATCAATATCCATAATTAATATTATTTATCTATTTTTTAACGACTAATAGATATAGATACAAGATTTAAAGAAAACATTTTAATTATAATGCACTGACTATTATTTTGTTCTGTTGATAAAATAGACAGGAAGGCGAAAAGATTATTAGGACCAGAATGAAAGATTACTCGCGCATGCGCAGACACGTACAGTACTTCCATGCCGTCTTGCAAAACTTTGTCTGGTGATGTTTCAAACTCTGAGCGGTGTTTTCCGGAAGCACATCGGCACCTCAAGCGTGAATCCATTCACGTTTTTCAGGCGAAACATGGGAAGTTTACCTAGCGAAAACCGCTCTATCCATTCAGACAACATCCAGGACGTCCATAACATCCCAATGGACGTAATCATACGACCCATTCCGCCTGTTTTAGACGAGCAGAAGGTCCAAAGCCTCATGACCAGCATAAAGGTTAGAATAATTATAGTATATTGACTACATTTAATGTTTAAATGTGCTTAAACAGTTTGTGACATTATATAGGGTCGCCGCAGATAATTTTGTGATAATGTGATGTGATGATTTTCCAGGAGGGCTCAGATATCTCCGTTGTGCCTCCCATAGACGTGCTTTGGATCACTGGAGAAAAGGGGGGCAATTATTACTATTCTTTTGGAGGCTGTCATCGATTTGCTGCCTATCAGAGATTAAAGATGAAATCCATTCCGGCCAAGATCATCAGATCTAACATCTCAGACTTGCGCACCTACCTGGGAGCATCCACGCCGAATCTACTGTGAGTGACACGGCCACTGATCTGAGGTTGGCAAACCTGCACTAACAGGTTTGATGATCTGGATGATGTTCAGGCACATTTATCCTGGATGATTGTTTTTTCTGAACACTGAAATGTGGATTCTGATGAAAACGGCACTGGTGTTTCTGCAGCTTAAGTATCATGATGTGTCAGTTTCTGTTCTCTAGTCTAGTTATCTAAAGGCGTTTCATTCTTGAGTTTTGAATCATCCAAAACAAATGTCATATGCCATATTTATATTCCTTTTGCCCAACGTCCTTATGCTTGGTCACTGTGTGAATCAAGTAACGATGACTAAACAGTTCTCCATGCATTTGTCAGTTCTTAGCCTGACCATCAGATGGCAGCATTATAACACTGATTGATTAGAGCTGGGCTTCCCAAACTTTTTTTGACCAGTTATTTAACAACACATTCGCGTGATTTGTTCTGTTATTGGTTAATATAACATAAAGATAAACAAATAAAAAATATTTTGTTATATTGTCTATCTATATCTAAAAAATATCTATCTTTTTTAGTTAATTTAGATTTTTTTTTTTTTATTTTAAAACTTTTTTTTTTTTTTTTTTTACTTTTTTGGCCCCCACTCCAGTTCTCTTGGGGAAAACTTTGAGCAGAGTATGAGATCTTGTCCAATGTTATGTCCCCTATAGAGCTATTCAGTCACACAATCAGTTTGTAGAACAACCTAAATGCTATTTAACTTTATAAAAAAATAGCTACAGATCTTATTAGAAAAATAAACCGAAGGACTTTATTATGTTCTATTTGCATTAATGCATTTAATTGGTTAAAATAAAATGCAGATTTGTATTGTATGCTTCCATTTGATGCTCAGGCTTATCTTACCTTTGATGATTGGTTTCATTTTGTTCCATTCACATTCCTGTACCTAACCATGCCATGACCATCTGCGAGATGACCACAGGCATGTGCCTGTCTGGTGACCATTGGACTTGGTTATGTCTACTCTGGACCACAAGCTTTGAGATTGACTCTCTTGGGTGGACTCTGATGTCAGATGATTTTCTGGTACAGTCAGAGTCATAAGAATTTCACTATTTACTTTTTTACTGTTCTGCTATCAATATTACAAGCTGATTCTGCCCATCTTAATCAGCACACTTTAATATAACCACGGCAAAATGTGTATTTTTAGATGCACTACATTTCATTTCAAAAAGCATTTTTAAAAGTACAATTGATATTTGTTTTTGTTTTATGCCAGTGGAGGGGCATGAGAATTGTAGGACGTTCTCTGAAGCTCATCTATAACGGCAGGACATGTTGGGGGTCATGTGTCATGAGAACTGGCCAGCAGTCTTCTCTGCAGGCTGGAGTGAAGGAAAAGAATGAATGCAGCAACTCTGTTTTATTACACTACTATATATAGATGGATTGAAGCTCACAGTCAGACTGGTGTAGAGGACATATAGTGGAACCGCTAATCTGACGTAAAACTGGTCTCAATCATTTCTACTTTCAGCTGTTGTCTGGAGGAGATCAGAGGACGGGCACCTCCGATTTTTTTCTTGTAATGGCATTTCATTTCCTTTTGACCCTTGACCCTGGCCTAATATCCATAGCGAAAGGCCTCTCAGACTCTACAACAACAATGACTGAAGCTTTTGAACCCCATAATCTCTGACAGCAAAAAATTACAGGTGGCTCAGTCAATAATATAATAAAAACAACAAATTTTATTGTGTATTTCTGAATGTTGCAACAGTTTTTATGGAATGGCTACATAATAAAAAAGCTTTTCAAATGTCAGCAGCTTCAAAGTTTTGCATATGTAAAGCTCCTTAAAGGGATAGGCCATTTTTTTCATAAACACTTTTTGTTATTCTGGTTGAAACTCTCTTCACATTCTAACAGAAATCAATGATAGAAGTGTACAAATAATGTACACGTATATCGTCTGTGGAGGTCTCAGGACCAAAAAATGCTCATTACAGCTTTTACAGTTCCTCTTGAACCAAAACAACGAGCTTATGCTGCTTTCATGCCATGTCTCCATGAATTCTCTGATAATAAGAGCTCTGTTGTTTATTATGTTCATTACTATTGTAATGTTATGTGCTTTGAGACATAAAGTAATTTAATGCCGTCTCTCATTTTGCTGAATCTGGTCCGGCTGTACGCGTTTATATGTTTTGGATGAGGCATGGCTTTGAGAGAGGGTGGGTGGGATCTAATGCTTCAAAGCTAGCTTGCTATTGCTAGCCGCTCCAAAATTGCCTTACCTACCGATATTGGAAAAAACATTTGGTCCATACACTTATTGTCAATGGGGTCCAAAACAACATTGGCATAGAGTGCTGCAGTAATGACGTATGACTAACACGGAAGTTAGCATCACCCTGGTTGCCTTAGCAAAAACCCAATAGGAATTTTCCATTGGCTTTTGGATTATTGCAGAAAATAAGCTCATTAGCAAAATTGTATGATTCTTACAAGTTTTGTTCATCATGATAATCTTCCCAAATGAACACAACTTTTATGAATATTGATTTTCACAATACAGATTGTATCAAAGCAGCTTCACAGTATTAATTAAAACAACATAACAATGTTCGTTTCTTAGTGGAAAAAGCATCCACGTTTGGTAGGGCTGATAAATGGTATTAATGATCGGTTCATTCATTTGAGTATGCCCAACTGAGCAAGCCAAAGGCAACAGTGGTAAGTTGTGGAGACCGCCAACTCCACATTGTGGAGGGACAGACACGGGACAACAGGCGGCGGTTTCAATGGATTTACTGATAAACAAAACAAACAAGAGCATCCTCTGAGTAAATCACCCTTATATTGCTCTATATAAAACAAATGTGATGTACATTTAATCAACATGTGGGTTCATCTCCACATATATAAGCCAAAGTCAAAAATAAAACTTAAATAGAGTAAAATGACACAATACACATAAATTGCAATGAAGATATAGACATAAAAGCAACAATTAAAATAAAGATTAATTGAGATTACCAGGAGCCGAAAATAACTCACCTTTTCAGCGCATTAACAATGCCAAGAGGAAGAGGAGGAGACAAAACAGGAAATTGTGTAGGCTCATGATTACGTCACAGCAATTAAAGGGGAAAAACGCTCATTCCTCATGCAGACAAGTACCAGATATATGAAAATAAAACCATTTTGTGTGAATTAAAATGAATTAAAGCGAATTAAAGTGAATTAAAGCGTCTGACAACTCTTTCAGTCTTTTTTTAAAAAAAAAACATTTATATAACTTTGGGGTATAATTGCTTGCAAGAGCACGATTACAAACACAATGAGGCTGTAAAAGCGGACCAGTGAGTAGATAAGTTTTCCTGTTTAGCTGATGATGTTTAATGCTAGCCTCTGTAATCTTATTTACCCGCTTGTTAGCAACTACCTATTCCAAGACAAGTAAAAGCTTTTAAAAAAAACACAAGAGGGTTTTAATGATTTTATGACTAAAACGTGAAAATATATTGACCTTGTGTTTACCACAGACCTTATTTCTGGCATTAAACCAAAAACCCATGACTTCAGGATGATAGAGCCAAGATTGCTAGATTGCGAACTCGTTTCTGGGATTTGGCTTACAAAAATATGTAAAGCACACACACACACCCTGCAGCATAGACAAAAGAGGTTCAGAACGACCTGAGGGTCAGTATATAATAGCATTTCATTTTTGGGTGAACTATCCCTTTAAGAGAAATTGTGTTACCTTGGGATCTTTATAGCAACAGTGTTCAGCTGAAGATCAACAGCTGCTGATTGCAGGAATCATGTCTTTACAGTCGCATCCTTTGATCGTGGAGGAAGGTACAGGCCTGTGATTGGCGATTACTACCCTGTAGATCTCTGCTGGTAGATAACAGAGTTTATCCATTGGCGATATACGAGTCCCTGGGGTCTCGGCCCTGATCTTGGCCTCCCTTTGGGGCCCCTCAGGAAGTGAAGAGGGGGCCCCGGGCCTCGGCGGAACAAACCTGACCGACTGTAAATTTTTGGCAAAAGAATGGTCGCGTGTGAGAAGACTTCCTGTGGCTTCCTCATGGTCTGGAAAAAATGCATCCTTAGAAGTGTCCTGACACGCACAACCCCTGATTGAGGCGACACAAAGAAAGAGAGACAACACACACCCAATTTGGGAAGCGTGGGCTGCACCTGCTGCTTTTTGGGGAAGTAAAGGAAGCTGTAAGATTGTCTCTTACTTCCCAAAGATTTTTCATCCTAACTAGGAGGAGAAAGACGAAGAATGACAGATGGTGGGAGAACTGAGAAGAAATGGTTCCAGGTACTTAAGGTAAGGTTACACTTACATCATTTGTAACATCATTGTGAGTATACTTATGTTTTAAAGTCTCATGAATATTTCAACCTCAGGCACCTGTCATTGTACCGATGTAATTCCACTGCTCTGCTTTTGACAGGCGTGGGAAATCATCTCTCTCAGACAAATCCATTCTGTCTGAAGATCAGAAGGGCACAAGACACAGGCTTTGACCTGGAAGCCGATCTTCCCTCCTCTTGTTCTTGAGCGTAAGATCATGAGTGTGAGATTCTGAATTATATTTTGTAGAACTTGTTATATTTATGCACATTACCGTTTATATAATTTGCTGATAATGTAATTCTCTTTACTGACTTGTAATAGAGGAGAACCTTTTGTTCTATGTCTAGAAAATGTTCTTAATATTATTTCCATATGCATCTAATAATTTATTAGTATAGCGACAGATATAAAGTAAATCATTTTTTTTATTATTGTGATGTACGTTTGAGTGGAACAGATTGTTGAAAATAAAACAATGCGGGACGGGACGTGGTTCAGTCCAACGGGTGTTGATTGATTGGATGGAGGCCGATCTTAGTGAAAACTTGCAGTTGATTGTGAAAAGTCACCGGAAGATTGAGTTTTGATTAAAAATCGACATTTTAATTAAAAACGACTTGGCCTTTTTTCAATGAGAAAATGCATGGTTGAATTGTTCACAATTGAAATGACAAGCTAGGTGTGAAATTGTTTTATTTTTTTGTGCTGTTAATTTTTCACATACAGAATTTTATTCATAAAAGACGTGCAGAATGATTCGTTCATAAACGTTGTCTTGCGTAAATTTCTTGTTGAATTGAATGCAACAATTTACGCAGGAATAATTTACAAACAAATTATGTATGATCAAATATAATAGTAAAACCTTTGAAAACAGGACATTGACATAGACTTGCTTCATTCTCTAATAGGCTAATGTTTAAAGAGTCAGACACAAAGGTTGCAGGGTTAAATGCAGAGGACAAGCAGAGTAAAGTTTACCATACTTGGCTTTCACATGTCACTTTGTCTTCAAATAACTTAATTGAAAGTATCTATTAAGTGTGTGTTGGTGCTCCTGCTGTATGGTCTTGTTTTGTATGTCAGAGTCCAAGAGTTATGGAGCAATAGGACATGAATAGACTTCCTTTTCCTGTACAGCTTTTGGCAGGATCCTACCATTGACCCTTACCTGCAGGGGTCAGTCAACATTTCCCTGAATAGCGTCTGATTTCACACTGTGTACAAATCCCCTGCTGACGCTGCAGTCCAGGAGGGTTATGTGATGACAAAATAATGACATATACTTGCACACTCACACAGGAAAAATTACCAAACCATTTCAGCATATTTGTAGAGTTACATGCAAATGAATAATGGACTTCTCATCCCCTCTGGATGGACTTACATTAGACTTGCAAATGCTGGGAAGAATTAGCTGTCCTGAAAACACGTTTTTCTCCCCTCTCTCTCCCTCTCTCTCTCTCTCTCTCTTTATCTCTCTCTCTCTCCCTCTCTCTCTCTCTCTCTCTCTCTCTCTCTCTCACACACACACACCTCCATCACATGTGGCCACAATATGAGTCATCAGAGACTGACCCTATATTCATATATCATTTGATAAGTTCAAATGTGTATTTCTCTATGACAGCAGCTTATCAAAGGAATATTATTACAGAGGTTAAAACAAGTTGAGCTCAATCGACAGCATTTGTGGCATATTTTTAATACAAACATCTTGGTTACAGCGAGACACTTACAATTGGAGAGAATGGGGACAATCTGTTAAAATATTCACTGTTTCAATAGTAGCCACACGACCTAAACAATATTTGCATTAACATAATTTTAATAGCTTGAAAAATAATTTAGACTACTTTTCTGAGTAAAGTTATATTCAATTCTGCAGTATTTTTTTGCCATGACAATGTTTTACCCTAAAACCACTGTAAAATTAAAAGAACAGCTTAATAGCTCAAATAATTTTTAACAGATTAATTATAAAATTATAAGATACAAATTTCTTTTTTTAAATCCTCTAAAAATTGGCCCCATTATAAGTGCCTCATTGTAACCTCAATTTCTTTTTAAAGGGAACAAGTGTCTAAATTATTTTTTGTGGTTAAATATAATCCGAATGCTGTTGTTATTAAACCTGGAATATTCCTTTACTATAATGCCATAGCTTATGGGTTGCATTATGGAGGAGAGTTCTTAGAGTTATAGCATAGTCTACCCCCACTTCTCAACACACACACACACACACACACACACACACACACACCTGCTCTTCTCACTCAAATGCATGAACCCTATACAGCCAGTCTCTCTCTCCTTCCTAAACAAGACTGTTGGTTTCTCATGACATAATGTTGTTGGTCCTGTAAATCTGTGTGTTCAGCTGCAGTCTTGCCTCACTTATTCATCCCATCCAACTCATATGAGAACACTGAACCTGCCATTGCATGATAAATATAGCAAAGCATTGGGGACGTTTTCAATTTGTTAACATATAGGTTAATGAAATTATACAACCTAAAAAATCCTTTTTTTTATTTATTTACGTTCAATACAATTTATTTCTAAAAAAAATAATAATATTGAAAATACTAGTAAATTGTTTGGTGATTGTTTAGAACATTTATATTTGGGATTTAAAAAAAAAAGTTGTAAATAAAGCAAAGATTACTGGAGTGTGTTTTAAAAAGAACACTTTCAGTTTTTATTCTTCAAAATTTCACATTATTAAACGTGTCACGTTCCGAGAGAAATTGCAATTGTGAAATTTACTAGCAATTTCTGAGAGGATATATTGTTTCTACACCAATTTTTTTTTCATCAGTGATGGATCAGCAGAGCTTTATTGATTATAGCCCCCTGGGCTTGTAAAAACAGCGTGCAGGTGTTTTGAAAATGTCGTAAGTGTCGTAGATGGTGGGAGGGGGTTGTTGGTGCAGCTGAGGGGACAGAAAGTCCCAGGTTTAAGTGACACTGGCATGTTTGTGAAAGCTGCTCCAAGTGACATATTACGGGCCATGGAAGCACAGAGAAAATAAATGAGACAGAGAAAAAGGGTCTGGAAGCCATTTGCCACTGTCTCACTCTCTCTTTCTTAGATCATTCTTAACATCTGCCTCATGTTTATTTACCCAACACCCGCTTCTGGCTATAAACAAACCATCTCTGCATGAGCTAAGCCACAGAAGCTCATCAGAACTTCTGCCCCTCGGCCACAAACCAAAGAGAAACATAATTATGTGCATTTTATTTTACTTGTTATCTTGCTGAGGACATAACCTGTGAGTTACCTGAAGTAAAACTGTGCTTTTAGCTGTTGTTACGCTGTCAAAACACGCAATTCAAAAGCCCAGTCAAAAGGCCCAAATGAGGAATATTAATTTACATAAAAATGTCTTTGTTCCAATAAAGCACTGTTAATTATGCATATTGCAACAGAGTGATTATTGGACCAAATGAGAATAGTCACATTACTCGGGCACATAACCTCAGGTCAAAGATTAGAGGTCACAGGTTGAGTTTGGTCACATAAGCCCATATGGATGATTTAAGGTCTTGCATTCCTTTGCACTGAAACAGTAATGCAGTCAGAGCATGATTGTGAAGCAGTGAGACATGTTATTCTTACATGAGAAGGCTAGTCATGAATTATGGCAGGAAGGAGAGTGAAAACTTAAATGAGTGTGAAGAACTAAATGTAATGTGTGAACTAGTGCTGTCAAATCGATTAATCGCGATTAATTACATCTAACATAAAAGTGTGTGTTTATATAATTTGTGCGTGTATATATACACTTTATATGTATATATACACACACATATAGCACAAGTGTGAATCCAAGACAAGAATGAAAAGTGAACAAATTTTAAATGTAAATATGAAGTGTGTGTAGCCTATATAATGGAAGAAAAGAAGCCAAAAATTATGAAGAAAAAGAGAGTGATAAAAAGAAAAAGGTTGAGAGAGAGAGAGAGAGAGAGAGAGAGAGAGACCCCTACTGTTCTTTATCATGGCCTCGTGCTCTCTGAGCCACTGAATGAAAACAAACCGCAGCGGGTCTAAAAATCTCACTTAACGAAAACAGTAATAGCCTAATGTGATTTTGAGTGCAAATAATAATAAAAAAGTATTTAAAAGCAAATGTAGCCTACTCTCCAGTTTGCTGGGTTACTTAAAAAAACTCGATTCGCGGATGAATATTACTTTTTTATTTTTTATTTGTTTTTCAAATTCGTATTATGTTCATTGCGACGACAAGTGCTTGTGTAAATAAACATGTTGATTTTTGCAGCATTAGCAGTGCGTTTGCCAGGTTGCTTGTTGCACGTTCATTATAGGCCCAATGTTGTTTTAAACGCCTCTGTCAAATGGCCGCGCAATAAAAGCAGTAAATTCAGAGGATAATCACCGGCCACGAGTTAGCCTACTTGCAGGTGCAGCTTCTGGTTTTTTTTCCAGTGAAGGTTCATATTACTCCACGAGCTCTTAAAAGTCTATTTTCTTGATCTCTTTCCATAATAATAATGACAATTAATAATTAAATGCAACGTCTAAAACGTGTTAAATAAATGCCTTCTAATTGTTTAAACATTTAGCAATTAAACGGAAGTTTTCAATTTTATTGGGTTTATTTTATTTTATTTTACAGGCCTACATCTAGACACCAAATACAAATAAAATAAGTTTGTAAGATTATATAAACTGATGATATATAAGAGATGTTAAAACTGATAAAAGGGAAAGCAACAAGAAACAATGACAAACGACATGAAACAGAACTGTAATATTTAATCAACAACTATATAAGACGATGAATAAACTAATGTAATTAGGCTACATTTAATATTATAAATATCAATTCGAGATTATAATACATTTACAAATAAATACAAACACAAAACCCTTAGCCTTTTACTGTGGCAAAATACCATAGGGATGGTACAGAAGAAAATACCATGGCACCAGGCTACTGAAATTCGGGTAACACACTTGATTTTACGGTGTCTGCGTTCCAGTGTAATTATGCATTTAGGAACTGTGTGATAACAACCCTGGGTTGGTAATAATAATGAATAACTACATATAGCCTATAGGATATGATTTGGGTTAGTTGCATTTAATAATGCATCATTTGTATTTATTACCACAGTAACTAACGTGTAAAAAAACAAAAACAAAAGGACAATGTTTTGTCCTTTTAGTTAAACTAAAGTGTTACCGAAATTTAATGGTGTGCTCCAAGGTACTATCTATAGATACCATTGCTTGATACCATGCACTGGCCTGTACATGTAACCTACCTGTCCAAAAACATGCCGTTTGGTAAGCCTACTTTCATGTGAATACATTAGCCTACTTTATGTTTTTTTTCTTTATCATTTAAACATATGTTTGTGCTTTGACTGTATTCATTAATGTATTCAATATTAACTTTTAAAAATAGATATTTTGTGCTCAAATATGATTTACCGAGAGTGTGAGAGACCGTAGCTTTGTTTATTTGCATATGACTGACCGCTCCTCCCTATAAAAGACCGCGCGCACTTTTCCTGCTTCAGCTGCTCGTGCATGGAATGACTGTAAGGACGCACATCAAGAGGATCTTTTAACATATTATGAGATCGATCAACTGCTGAAAGTCCATCAGAGAAACACACATCAGGGTTTGGGGATGCAGTGTTTGCGTGGCTAGTGCTTGACAACAAGCCATCATTTCCTTTTGGATACTTTGGATACTTTCCTATCGGTTTCATCGAGCTCTTGTCCAAACATTTTTTAGTAATGGCATTTGCCATGCTGCGGCCCATAGCGACTCATCTAGCGTACTCGGATGTTGCCATGATGTCCGAGGATGAGGAAAACCGCAGCGAGAGCGACGGCAGCTCGGAGCAGAGCTACGGTTGCTGTCCCAGTGCGGAGAAGCGGCGGCGGGTGACACTCAAGTCCACGGTGGGTGGTGTGGTTATAGTAAAGCAACGGAACGCAGCGAACGCGCGGGAACGCGATAGGACGCAAAGCGTCAACACGGCTTTCACGGCGTTACGGACTCTTATTCCCACCGAGCCGGTAGACCGAAAGCTGTCAAAGATTGAGACTCTGCGCTTAGCCTCCAGTTACATCTCACATCTGGCCAATGTGCTCCTGATAGGGGATGGAGGAGAGGACGCGCAGCCGTGCGTGAGCGCGGTGTACAGCGCGCAGGGCGACAGCGGAGGAAAGCAGCCGCGCACCATTTGTACTTTCTGCCTCAGCAGCCAGAGAAAAGGGGTAAGAGACCATTCAAATTTAAGAACATGCGAGATAATGCATTTAGTTTCTGATACTTCCTGAAAAGAGTAATAATAATAAACATTTATCTTTATAATAGTAAACATTTATGGATGGCAAATGGGAAGGGTGCGGATATACGCACCTCAGGAAGTGTGAAGGACCCTTGAAATGTATAATGAAATTAAAGAAAGCAAATTTAAGAATTAAACTATGTACCCTAAATAGGCTAAATTAAGCTTTTATAAAGAGTTTTTTTTTACTTGTGCATGCCCCCTTGATAATACATTTGGTCACATATTTGGTGCCAGAAGATAATAAAACATATTAAAGTGTAAAATCATTTAAGTTACCTATCAAAAATTAATTTCCCTGCAATATTCACTTTAAATGTAAACCTCAAATGAGTTGGTTATTGATTGGCCCAATAAAAAGAAAATGATTTAACATAATTGGCCAAAATATCAGGAGGATGGCCTAGGTGATATATTTGTTTGACTAGACATTAATATAACCTTTTGTTTTGTCTATGTGTGCGTTTGCAGATAAAGGAAGGGACTGACTGCGTCCGCATGCGGGGAATCACTTCATTGCGCGTGACACGCCGGTAGCAGCGGCAGCAGCGCGTGAGATGAAACTGCCACTCAGGGAGCGCGAGAGGTGAGCGAGATTCCTCGCGACGGAGATTTTCGGAAGACTCGCCATTCAAACAAGCGTTGTTTTTTTGTATTTGTACTTTTCTGTGTGTGTTTTGTACAGAGAAACGAACATTTAAAATGCAGTGCATAAAATATTTTTTCCTTTTTCCTTTTCTTTTTTAAAAAGAGAATTTATACATTTTATACACAAATTGTGAGAACACCATGGTGAAATAAAATATATTTTTTTCAAATGTCCTCTGTCAGTTAAGCGTGGATGGCACAAGCACTTTTGTAAATGTTTTGGGTTGAAAGGATTTGTCTTTAAAATTTCTTTTCTCCAATAAATCTGCTGACCAATAGAATATGGTCCTTAGTGTTAAGCATCAATTAAGTTTTCATAAATTCATAGCACAAAAATCAGCTCAGTGGGACTTTAACATATAATGACATTATTGCTATAGTATGGACGATTCAACTTCTATATCTGTTAGCAGTTATAGTGACTTTTGTTGGCTGGTGCTTTTCTGGATAGGTCTATGAATCCCTTTCCTTCAGAGTTTAAAATCCAAACGTGTTCATAACAAATACAACCAAAAGAAGAACAGTCATGGGCTCAGGGATTTAGGCAGGGCTTCATATCAATCAGAAACCTAAACATTAACTCAAATTCAGACAAAACTCATTAATAATCTCATTAAACTCCTCTCATTCTCTATGTGGTCCTTTTGTCATTGTTCAGAATGTAACTTTAGTGAATGACACAAATGAAATGCTTTTTTAAAATTCTTTTATACATATCTCTCATTCTGTCTACATGTGTTTTGGGGATCTGGGATGTATTAGTCACGGTAAATACTACCCTTCGGTCAGCATGGGGACCTGCTGCAGCTGTGCATCTGTGAGCTGCATAAATCACCATGAGGGTCAACTTGGAAGTTGGGGTGGGGGTAATGTAGAGCAAGAGAAAGTGTAAGAGGGGGGATTGATAAAGAGAAAGCAGGGTCGAAGGTCTGGGTGAGGATTAAGCACCCAAGCTCTTGGATGAAGGTCATAGGTTACTGTATACAAGTCGAGTGGGTCAAAAATAGATCTGTACAATTGTTAATAACCCGATTCGGTGAACTTTGTGCAGTTAATAAAAAAAGACTAACCTTGGGTGAACTGGCTGAGAAAGGAAAACCTTAAATAACCCAAGAGACAGCAAATATGTTGTGTCTGATCGCTCCTCTACTGCTCTAGTTTTAAAGCTGTTGTTCCATCCATGCAGCGAACAGACCGAAGATAGAGACATTCATTCCACCAGAGCTACACATACACATGCATGTTTCTCATATGAAGCAGTCCCCGATTGTGTTTTTTTTTCTGTGAAGGTCCAGATTGAATTTTGGATCTGCTCAGAAAAATAAAAAAAATAGCATTACATGAACAAACAATAATAAACATGAAAACAGCAATGACATTACACATTCAAAGTTTTCCAGGTTTTAAATATTTTTATCCAGATCAATAGTGAAGGTCACTGGATATGAAGACAGTGTTTCACAGTGTTGCGTCCTAAAGAGTCTAGGGTTTTAAGCAGACGCGACAATATTAATGGATATAAAGAGCGCTATGCTGCGCTCTGCCACTGCACCAAAGATCATATTTAATATTTTTATTTACAGCCCATCTACAGAACACAGAAACAAGTTATTTAGTGTTAGCTTCAGAAGAGAGCAAGACCAAAATAACAAACAAAAGAGTTCTGCCTTGTAAAACCTTTAACAACATATAAATGTAAATAAATTAACAACATAAATATAGGCTATACTAACTGGTCACAAACCAGTAGAAAAACAGGATACTACAAAAATGGCACCAACCTCCCCACTGAGAAATAAACAAAACAACAGTTAAGGTGGATATTAGCCTTAGTTCAATTAGGACATTTTATAAATTTGCCTATTAGGCAGTGTATCTTATTGTCAGTGCTAGTTGATTTTAGTTAAAACAGCTCAAAAATGCATTTTAGTCTGGGACTTAAGCCTTGTCTGTTAAAATGGGCATTACATGCATTACATTTTAAGCATTAAAAACAAAAAGAAACAAAATATAAATGTTAACCCACACTTAAACTACAATAGATGTTGGAGTCACCCTCAACAACCACTTAAATCAATGACACAAGGTAGAAAAAAAAATGCAGTGGTCACATTAAACACCAAGACTGAACACATGCAGCAGCAACAGAAATCTGGAGAAATATCGTTTTCAAACTTAAATGTGGGCAATACTAGTGGATCCAACTTTTATAACATTTTTGTAGGCAAGACAATAAGGTTCATGCCTATACAAAAATGTACTATAGAGAAATATTAAATGGAGTTAAAAATGTGAACACTATCCCGCTAATACTAATGTATTCCGAAATTCCAAATGAATTTGTATTGAAAAGATTTATATTAAATTAGAGACACATTTTCACAAGTGGACTCAGTGTTTTATGATAATGAATCAGTTCAGCAGTGTGCAGTGATGGTACTTCAGTGTTTTGGCAGCTGGTTCAGTCTGAATTCCCCTCATAAGATGCAGATCTGCAGTGTCAAACGTGTGACTGATGTCTCCCAGCCGTATGTACTGCAGTCTAATCTTACTCTCTCTGCTGTGATTTCATCATTTCACAGCAGATTCTATAGCATTAACTTTGATATCTGAAGCTTCATAAATCGAGTTTGATTTGGTTTCTTTGGGTCTTTCATTTGGCTTATTAGAAGCATTTCATAACAACACGCAACAACCTCTTTCCTGTCTGTCAGACCCCAAACCCTGACACTCATTTACCAATGACTGAGTGCATGGTTGCCTAGTGACACTTGTCCCAGAAGGAAACTCTCTCTTCTGTATTTTGGCAGGAACACAGAGTCTACGTTCAGTATATGGACACACACACACACACACACACACACACACACGCACACACACACACACACACACACACACAGAGGTTCGACCGACTTAGAGCAGACAGGACAGTAAAAGGAAGACTCAGTGCTTGTTGGTTCATGTAAACTCCATTACCATTCATGAATAAAGAAGAATTGTCTTTTTCCGGTGTGTGCATTTTTGGCTCATATGTCCGATGTGAGATGGCTCCCCAAGGTTTCTGTTTTGCAGGAAGTTGTCACGGGCACACAGGAAAGCAAAACATGCATGTCCAACCCTACCGTGACACACTCTCTCTCTCTCTCTCTCTCTCACACACACACACACACACACACACACACATCTCAATGCTGCTCAGCTCCACCAGCCCAGCAGATGGATGATTCCCAGACACCATAACTCACTGACAGGACTGTATCCGGCCAACAAAGAGAACTCTGACCTCCATGGTAATTATATCAATACTGAAATAAAAACATGATGTGTTTCTAACCAATTCTGCTTTGGGACCCTTCAAACTGCAACAAGGGTAAGTAAAATACAGTTGCTTTAGAAAAATTGACTAGTGGATTTGAGTTCACAGAGGAAATAAAGAACCACTCACATATGACAAAATTAAGGTAAAATAAAAAAGATAAAATTAAAAACAAGCTTGAATCATGAATATTTTGATAATATACATCTAAAATATGTTTTTAATATATGTATATATATATATATTTTTTTTTTTTTTTGTTGTTTTTTTGCCTTTACGTTTTTTTTGGCAATATGACAAAAAATAAATAAAAAAATAGATTATGCGTGTTGGTTACACTGACATTGATTTGGCAGACACATTTTCAAATGTTAATAATATTTTAAAACAGCTGCTTCACTGCTTATCTTTTTTGATAAATAATAATACAATATTATGCCAAACTATAAAGGCAAATGTTTGTTTTCCATGAATTTAAGTATTTTAATAAAATCTTTCCTTTTTTAAGAATACTTTGAGCTTAAGCAATATAAAATAAATTAAAATGATTAAGATGATGCAATCTCAAGTCATTTTTTGTATAAGCTGTATTTGTATTGTTGTCACGGGCTGTGGTGCGGGTTGAAGAAGAGTCTGAGGCAAAAAGGCTCCAATGCAAACATTTACTAATAATAAACTCAAAACAGGTACAGGCAGGCAAACGGTCAGATGAATACATCAGTATATTCACACCTACAACGTGAATAAAACTATAAATACAGATACAAACGACCACTAATAAGGCGAGGACAGGTGACAGATGATGATGACGATGGACAGGTGAGTGATGAGGGAGTGAGTACAGGTGTGGAGACAAGGAGGATTCTGGGAAGTGTAGTGCAGACGAAGACAGAAGGTGCAGACGATAACTGTGACAATTGTATTTTAAAATAATTAATATTTTTTCCTAAATCGATTTGATAGATTTCTCCCAACTCAGATCAGTGCTCTCAAAACAATTAAGACAGTGATCTGAACACTTATCTTGTAGTTGTCCTAAACAGATTGTAAGTTTTCATTTATTTCAAAGAAATTATAAATCGTATGAATATTTTTTCCGAAACATTGCGTACAAAATTCTCAAATGTGTTCACACCATGCAACAGTGAGCAAACGTTTCCAAAAATATATCAGGAAAACTTTTGAAGCATGTAGCATTTTTCCAAACTCAACATACAAAAATTCTGTAATTCATCATATTCTCAGTTGCACATGGAATGATTTCAGTTGGCCCCAAACTGGTATATGCTGGGTTAATAATCCCACAGGAATTTTTTTTAATGGTATACAGTACCATCACAATTGCACTATAACTATAAAAACTGTAAGTGACAAAACAATGCTATACAAATAATATAACAAATAATAAGCATGAGGAGGGTAAAAGAAAGAGGTGTAAGGTGGTGGAGAGAGTTGAGGAATGGGTGTATGAGAGGGAGAGTGGAACAGGTAGGGATGAGGGGAGAGGAGGAGAGAGTTTAAGAAAAAGAGAGAGCAAGAGTAGAATGGGGAAAAGGAGAGGGAGAAGAGATGGGTAAAGTGAAGGGAATTTTATAGTGCAAAGATTGTAAGAAGACATGAACAGAAATGAAGCCCTTACAAAAACGAAGTTTATTCAAGTGTGCTATTAGTATTACTAAACTAAATTACTAACTAAAAACTAGAAAGTAAACTTCAGACTACTTTTCAGAAATATACTTTTCTGTCAGTATAAGTATACTTAAAGTGTATTACTTAATTTAGGTACAGTGTTTCTAAGTATATTGGCCTATACTTATTATTTTGACCGAGATATATTTAACAGTTACGTAGTCCCAGACTAAAATGCATGTTTGAGCTGTTTTAACTGAAAGCAACTTACATTGACAAATATTAAAATATGTCAGTGCCATTTTTTTTTGTCTCAAGATGCACACCAGAAATGTTTTTTTTTTCCTAAGGAACATTTATAAAAATTACTTAATAATTACTCATAAAGTCTAAATCTGGCTTAGCATTGTCTGTTAAACCAGGCCTATACGTATGATGTTAAGTTTACTTAAATAAAACATACAAGTATACTTGCAGTATAAAACTTCTAAACTAGTTTACTGAGAGAATACTTCAAAATGTACTTTCATAAACTAAAAAATGTGCTGCGAGTATTTATCTAGTAAACTATCATATGTTCACTTGTAGTTGTAGCACAAACAAAATATTTGTAAACTAGCGTATTCAAAGTTTACTTTTACATTTAAAGTACTTAAGTGTAATAGTCTAGTCAAGTATACTACTAGTAGTCCGTTGAAATTTACTTAAAATATACTTGAACCAAGTTTGAAAGAGATGACTAAGTTTGTTTTTAATGGAATAAGAGCATGTCATTGTTAAACTGCACCACCAACCACAATGAAAGAGGCTTGTGGAGATGAGGCAACATTCACAATGTTTTTTTTTGCCCCCATAATGCATACTCTGTGATGAAATTCTCTGGCCAGATGTAAATAGAGGCATTAACAGCAAAGTTTAGTGATTGCAGTAGCTACTGAAAAAAAATAGCATCACATAATTGACCAAATATATATTTTGGCATTTCAATAAAATTTTATGGTATGCTAAATACTTAAACTTAATTTGACCTAAATCTCTCTCTTTCTCTCTTTCTCTCTGCTTCTATTGCTTCTAAGCTAAAATGATAAACTCAAACATTTACAACATTTTACCTCTCAAGCTTTGAGAAGGAAGAAGGAGGAAGCATCATTAATACACACACATACTGACTCACATTCTTAGTCTCTCTCTCTCGCACATTGTTTTTTTTTTTTTTTTTTGTGTTCAGGAGTCTGGAAGCGGAATTCCCTGAGTTGGGAATTGCCGGACAATGTAAACGCTCCACAGCTATCAGCGCGGAATGCCATCGAGCAGAAGATGTGACCCTCCCAGACATTAACCGCGGAGGGGTCAGTTTCGGTATCGTGCTAGTGATGCTTCCGAAAGAAAACAATCAAACAATAAGACACCCACACAGCAGGAGGGGTGCAGAGGGAGACAGGCCATCATCATCATCATCATCATTATCATCATCACCATCACCATCAAGCATCATCAAAGTATTTTTAATAAGGACCATTACAAAACTGGGTCAGTGGAGGCAGCTCTCGCCGAACAGCTCACACAGACACACACACACACACACACATGGTGATGTATCCATGCCAAAATAAAAAGACTCATAATATCTGATATCAGCAAAAACTATTTATGCAAAAAAATAGTCATGCATTGCAAAATCAGTCAAAAGAAAAATCCCTGTTGCATCTCTTTTTGTTTGTAGTGATGCAGTAACAAGATTTTTTTTCTTTTTACAAAACCTTTAATATCTGATATAGAAGTCTGCAATTGTTACACTTAACTGAAATACACACAGTATTCTCATTGTTAATTACGTCACCGTTGTGTGTCTCTGTGTAGTGCATTTTTGTACTGTGTTTTCACATGGGAAAATCTCCCAGCTGTGGAGGCTTTGAGAGTCTGCTGTGTATTGATGGAACATTTGGGGCGTTCCTCTATGTGTGTGTATGTGTGTGTTTCTGTGTGTTTAGAGGTAACGATCATCTAGAGGAAATCCTCAATCAGAAACCAGAAAAAGTGCTCTGAACAAGCTCACTGACAGAAACATAGGCCTTTACACACACACACACACAGCTGTGGCTGCTAACAACCTCAGGGAGCTGCTGCCGACTGCACAAAACACACACACCCACACAGATACACCAATAGTCAAACTAAATAATAACCTAATATTTCCATACAAACACATATACTTGCAAACCGATATAATTCATTTACAGCTTT
Source organism: Semotilus atromaculatus (assembly GCA_031834385.1). Lineage (NCBI taxonomy): Eukaryota > Metazoa > Chordata > Actinopteri > Cypriniformes > Leuciscidae > Semotilus > Semotilus atromaculatus. The sequence continues at coordinate 22,652,638 of JAULUF010000042.1, read as the reverse complement.
TTGCAGTTTATTTTTTATTAATTCTTATTTAATTATGTTAGTCTCCTTTCTTGCCACTCGTCAAGTCAAGTCAAGTAGGCTATATTTATATAGCGCTTTTCACAATATAGATCGTATCAAAGCAGCTTCACAGTATCAATCAAAACAACATAACAATGTTCGACCTCCACGTGTGTTAGGGCTGATCAATGGTACTAATGATTAGTTAATTAATTTGAATATCCCCAACTGAGCAAGCCAAAGGCAACAGTGGCAAGGAACCAAAAAACTCCATCAAGTGACCTAATGGTGTCCTAAAACTCCATCAAGTGACCTAATGGAGAAAAAAAAAAAACCTTGGGAGAACCCAGGCTCAGTCGGGGGCCAGTTCTCCTCTGGCGTTTATGAACTAGAGGCCGGATTTACAGTAACTGTAAGATAAAAAATTTATATGAATGCCTGGCTGAAGATATGAGTCTTTAGTCTAGTTTTAAACTGGCAGAGCGAGTCTGAGCAACGAACAATATCAGGAAGGCTATTCCAGAGCTTCGGAGCTAAATGTGAAAATGCTCTCCCTCCTTTGGTGGATCTGGATATCATGACCAGAAGCCTTGAATTTAGTGATCTTAAAGAGCAAGATGGATTATAGGGCGATAGAAGATCCGTTAAATAGACTGGAGCTAAACCATTTAGGGCTTTATAAGTTAGTAGCAGTAGCAATAATTCGTGTACAATATGATACACACTAATACACTCATGTCGAATAATAATTCGTACCATTGATACGCTTTTCTCTGGTACATGCAACCCTGGTACAGTAGTATGCAATTTTGGATGCACCATATGCACTGCAGTTACTGCAATAATTTTAGAACTACTACTGTAAATATCGTGAAAGAGTGGTAACTACTAGCCAAGAATAAACTGTAAATTCATTGTACAAGCAGATGCTATATAACCAAACAGATGAACAGAACTTTGGGTTAGAAAAGACACACTTCATATATAATGTGCAGAAATCTTTGTATAGATGGTCAAATGAAGCCAAGGCTCTCCTCCTTTTTCACTTCCCCCTGCTGTCCTCTCATTCATTGTGTCCGTCTTGAGGTAGCACAGGCATTGTTTAATCCAGATGGCGTAATCACAACCCTCTCTCGCGGTCTTCCTCTTCCCTTTCATACAGCCTCCTATTAATATCCTGATCCCTCACTATCCTGTCAGCAAGAAAAGGAGATGGCGAGAGGGAGAGAAGGAGGGAGGAAAAGGAGAAAAGTATAGGGGATCCCCAACATGAAGAACAACAGGATGGAAGAGAAAGCATGTCGTACGGTCAGTTACGGGCAGAAGGGTCTCTGCGTCCAAAGAGAGGAGAGGGCTGAGTTCCGGACTGAGGAAAAGCAAGTCCATCGTCAACCACTTTCACAGACAACTTATTTATTGCAGGGGAAGAGCAGCTTTACAGCTCTGTGATTCAGCCATTTGTGGCTGCAAATGGGACTCAAAGGAAAACAAAGACTTCAAAAGAGCAGGACAGAGTGAGGGAGAGAGAGAAACAGGAGAAGATAGTGGTGAAAAACTTTTGTGATCTGTAACTTCCGCAGGAGCAGGTGGCTCTCTAATGTCAGTCTGCTTGAGCACAAATTAAATTAGCTACATTAGTAATGTGTTTATTAAATAATACTTCCATAACATTAGTTAGACTGTCCACATTCCATTGTGATACAAGTACAGACTCTGCAAAGTACACCATGACTAAACCCAACTTAAAGCTGAAATTTTTTCCAGTCAACATATGAAACTAATTTTTTCCACTTTGCTCTTTATGTGCGCAGCAGTTTCTAAACTGTCAGTATTTCCATCATACCATCACTTTATACAGACAGAATTAGACTCGACAAACATGTAAAATCTGCCATGGTGTGATCAATTCAGTTCTCACAAGTGAAAACATATTTATGAATCGTATGAATGAACTTTCCCTGTGTTTAATAGCCTTTTTGTATTATTATTTTTGACCAATTGTTGTTGGTTTGTACAACAACTTTCAGGGGCTGACAGTTATAATGCTAAAAATATGTAGCTAATGGGTTCAAGACATCATGAAAGATAAGGTATACTGTTTTTCTATACATCTTTATTACAAGCCAATAAAAGTATAAGTGTTTTAGTACAGAAAATTAGGCATTATGAAGTTAACAGAAAGATACGGAAAGATACCTAAGTCATTGATGAAATGGTACAATTAGCATAGAATGAAAGTCAATGATTGAGTTCAAAACGGATAGAAATGTTTGGTTCACGTCAATTATATTTTTCTTTTATATTGTGTTTAACGTAAAACCTTTTTTGTCATCATGTCACAGTAGCACTAGAGGGCAGAATTGAGGCATAGGCTACATGAGACGACAAGATAGGCTAGTTTCATTTTTTACTGTTCAAAAAGAATCTCCGAGTCGTTTCACACTGATGACATATTTTTTCTGTTTGTAGATGGGGTGATAAGAAACAGCTGTTTTCACATCATTACTGATGACTACATTTTACCCACGGTAAAGAACTAAGAATGGGAAATCAAAATATTTCAGGTAAGTCAAAATCAGACATTATTTCAGAATATTTTGCTTTAGCTCATGAAGCCCCTCCCACATTTTGTAACATAACATTTTGTAAAATAACTAATAATACAATATACCATATTATTTATGAATAATATTCCACAGAAAATGTATTTGTGTGGTGAATTTAAGTGCTTCGTGGATGCTTATTTACAGTGTAAACAAGATGCCTGACTTAGAGCCACACAGAAGGGAAGAGATTTTCACTTTATTGTTGTCTTTTCTGTTAATGAAATGGGTTTGAGGTTTATAAGTTAAGTAAAAAAAAACAACAACAACAACAACAACAAAATTAACATTTGTTGCTGATATTAAAGTGCCTTGTTTTACAAAATAATAGAATTCATGGTTTTTCCTGGGTCAAAAATGGAGTTGGCTGAAAGACCATCCTTTCCTACCCTGGATTGCATAGCTTTGTAAGAATAAATCCTTCTCTGCTAGACCTACATTTTGGTATATATTCATCTCAAAATTAAGAAGTAGAATTAAAAAAGTAGCATTAAAAAGTTTATTTTAACTAATAGTCTCATTTTCTACCATATAACCTATAATTGAGAAAAAAAAAGCAGCTAGCTAACAACAACTTGCTTTGTGCTTTTTTCAAATGAACATTGCTTTACATATCAGTCATTTGCTAACTAACATGAACTAAACATGAGCAATTATTGTCATAAAAAATAAAAAGCTTTACTATTACTATTAATAATATTAGTATTAATAATAATACTATTGTCTAAATAGCATTTGAATCCACATGTACAGCCATAAATTTTGGGTGTTTTTATTTTTTTATTTGGTCTGTATTAGGTTAGCTTTAGCATATGTTTGGGAAAAGAATTTTAAGTTAGCACCATCAGTAAAGCTGGGAAAGTTTTTAATGAGTGCATGGACAAGTATTTAAAATTATAGTGTGTGGACATTCAGTCAACACAATGATAGACCAAAATCCATATTGTATAAGGGATATTATAGTCAGCCTTGCTGAGCATAAGACACTTCTTTCAAAAACAATTAGAAATCTTATCATCCCCAATCTTTTGAATGGCAGTGTAAGATATAAAGCCACATTTGTAAGAAATTATTAAAATAAGGTATAATTTCTTTGTTATACACAAATTATAAAGCCAGGACTATTTTGTGGAATAAGCATTAAGTCTGAAGTTTTTTAACATTTCAAAAAAAAAATTATATCACCATTGTCAAAAAATTTAGCTTTGTCTTTTTGAGGCCATCTATAGAACTTATGTAACCCCAACCCTTTTCAGCGCTGTAATAGTAAGTCATTTTATAAGTTCAAACAAGGACTCCAGTACTACCAAAATTGAACTTTTTTTTTTATGCGAATTGTAAGTATTTTGATAAATACTAACATCTAGTTTGACGTTATGTATTTGTCCCTCTTTGCAGCATTGCTGTTGTTTGCAATGGCAGCATTGCACTGTGGGATATCAGAAAGCATGGACTCCATTAAGGGAAACTGTAACGATGTCATCAGACTACCTTGTAAAGCTACTGACCGAACAACAACGTACCGTTATGTCATATGGTACAAAATAGAGGTCAGTTACCTTGATGGCTTCATTTGCTTGGCATTATTAAAATGCTTGTGTAGTTTGTCAGTTTGTTTTATTTCTACCAATGATTTTTTTTTTTTTTTAAGTTAAAAAGAATGGTTAAGCAAACAAAGCATTTCCTTTAATGAGACATATCATCTGGCAAGTGAAACATTTTGACCTGGTCAAAACCAACCAACCAGAAAACACCACACCACAACCAAAATCCCCAACACAGCTGTGTCTTTCTTTATAGAGTATACCTATTCCTATCATCAAGAGAAAAAATGGAGAGGATACAAACTTTAGTAACGTAACATCTGTTTCTCTGGGAGACAAAGTGGCCTTGGAGTTACAAAACGTGCAGCCTTCAGACTCTGGAGAATATAAATGCTACCTGGCTGCAGAAGTTGGTGGTCGAAATTATGATTCTTTTATTAGATTGAATATCTCAGGTAATTTAGAACCCTCTTCAATCTAGTTAGTTTCCCAATCTATTTGACTATTGATATTCCTTATGTTGGTGTAACCATTATCAAACCTCTTCTTTTAAATTTGGAATTGCATGCAAGAACTCAGAAAGCTAAGTATTAAACAAAATGTTTCTCTTCATTTTCAGAATGTTTGCATGTGAGCACACTTTATCCCTCCACCATGATCCCTGATGATTATTCTCCTGCTGTAGAAGATATGGCTGTTCACTGGGCTGTATTCACTGGCCTTTCTCTCTTCAGCATGGCCAAAATCATCCTTTGCATTGTAACTGTGGGGGTGAGTATAATATCAGCTCCAATCTGTGAAACGAACCTTTCTTTCACTTTCCCCACAATGATTTCCTGGAAACGCACAAACAGCACTGTGCAACGCATGCAAACAACTCTGGAATTAAATCACTGCCTGGCCACTTGATAATATCAGATCATTTTTAAACTTGGGGTTTGGGTCATTACGTTTTTTTTTTTTGTTGTTGTTGTTGTTGTTGAAGAAATTAATACTTTTTTAGAAAGGACAAATTAAAAAAGATTAATATTTCAAAAAAATGCTGTTCTTCTGAACTTTCTATTCATAACAGAATTAGCAGTTTATAGCAAAACATTATGCAGCATTTTCTTTGAAGGATCGTGTGACACTGAAGACATGAGTAATGATGCTGAAAAGCTTTGCTTTTCAAATAGAAAACTTTTTTATTGTAATATTTTAAGAATATTACTGTTTTATTATATTTTAAATTAATCTAATAAATGCAGCCTTGTTGAGCATGGGAGACTTCTTTCAAAAATATACAAAAATCTTACCATCCCCAATCTTTTGAACAACAGTGTATAGCCTACAAGGAAGTCACATTTTGAGATATAAAGTCACACTTTATAAAGCTCACAGACCAGCAGCAATTTTTTTTCTTTTTTTTCCACTTTTTTGCATTTAACTTCTTCAGAAACTGTTGCACAACAGGAAACAGAGATGGTGAGGCCTATAGTCATCTCCCCTCACTTCAAACATATCCCCCTCGCTACACCCACCCCATCACAGGAAATAATGTTTTTCAGTTTTGTGTTTCTGAAGCCTGTCTGATATAAAATTTCCTTTCACAGGTGTGTGATCGAGTCATATTTAGCACAGCAAGAAGAAAACAGGAAGTAAGGGGAAGCAAGACTGGAAAAACGTCAAGCTGAAAAGACTGAGATTCACAAAAAAGCTGATGTGGTCTATTTAGTTTTATGCATCCGGTAAAAAATGTTGTTTGGACAATTAGGTTGGGTTGATGGTGTTTGTTTCATTTCTGTGTGGTTTTGCTATTCTTAATTCTTTTTTATAGATGGATTATTCCTAGGGGAGGAGGGACGGCCAAAATGCACACTGTTGCATTTTGTTTGTTTTTGTATTTTTTCCCTACATTTTTAAATTGTAGGCTACATCCTCTGAATAAATATTTTACCGTCAGTAGCAGAATGATGTACTTTATGGATCGCAAGATCTAATAAGCTATGTCTTATATGAATAATTATAAATAATATATGGATAAAAAAGTAAGCAAATTGACTAAATATGTATTTGTAGATATTCATATAGCTATCATGTTATGGACAGATTCATATTTTACATGTTGGCTTAAAATAGTTTGAATTTCATTCAGTTCATTTCTCTGTATTATGAAGATGATCAGGACTTTTCAGTTGTTTTAATCAAATTGTGATACTTTCACTGGAATTCTTTGTAAGCTTTTTTCAAAGTTCTTCTTTCAATTCTTTAAAAGTCTTATGTAAATACCGGTTTTGAAGTTTCACAATTCCATTGTAGTGAAAAGTAGAAGTGATACTGAGTTTCAGAGAGAAATGAAAATGAAAGAAACACAATAGCCTAAATATCAGGAGTCCAGGTTTTGGTTAATTAAAAAAAATGGTGTTACATATTTACCGCTTTTTTCTTTACATCCTGTTTGTAGACCTATTTGTGTGTGTGTGTGTGTGTGTGTGTGTGTGTGTGTGCGTGTGCGTGTGCGCGCGCGCGTGTTTTTTTTTTACTGTTATAATTATTCATATGCATACAATAATACTACCAAAGGAGCTGTTCATTCACAATATGTACCGGACAACACTTTACAAATATAACTGTATTAAATTGCGCAAACAATAAAATTAGTAGCCTAAATGCTAAAATGAATGTTTGTGTTTGTTGTTGTCGTTATTCGAATCGACCAATAAGATCGCACTTCTCATGTCGATTTTTTTTTTCCCAGGATGGTAGGGGAAGACTCATGAATATTCATTAGGGAACTCATCCCTGATTGGCCGTAACCCCAGTGACGGGCAGGTTTAGGGGCGGGGTTCAATCTTGGTCTTAACCCACTGATCGATCAGTGTCTTAACCCCAGTGACGGGTAGGTTTAGGGGCGGGGTTAGGGGTAGGTCATCAGACCAATCAGGGATGAGTTTCCTAATGAATATTCATGAGCCTTCCCCTACCATCCTGGGAAAAAAAATATCGCGTCCGAGCACCGTTTCAGTTCTGCTGCAGAAAGGAGAAAGTTTATAGAAACCTAATCATGCTGCACGTCTACTTTTTAATGTGTAAGTAGAAAATGCATGTATTCTTCCATGCACACCGTCACGTAGCCTATTGCATGATTGCAAGAAAGAGAAACACGTAAAAGAAGTAAATACTAAAGTGAAAGTAAGTAACCTAGCCTATGTTTACGTGAACAACGTTTCCGCGTTCGCGTCTCCAAAAAGCTGCAGAATGGTCTCGTTTGAGTGTATTTTCATACAAGTGCAGCCTCTAATAAATACATTAAATTATGTTATAATTTCTGTCCTTCAGTCCATCTGGTTTACTTCTCAATGTCAAATGAGGAGCAACGCTGGATTAAAATACCATGTCACGCTAACATTGAACAAGGTGTAAAGTACAGGAGAATCACCTGGTACAAGGTTCGTGTCTGATCTTTTTCCCCAAATTAGTATTTCAAAAAGCTGTAGACAATAGCTGCAACCTGCAAAAAAACCTGTAAATAATAATACTTCGCTCATTTAGCCTAATACATTTAGTTTGTTTCCTTGGATACAGAATGTTTCCTGGAGCAGTGTGTTATAAAACCAAGCTTATTTTACAGGTTGAAGAGGGTTCTGATGTGCTGGCTGGGCTTGTTTTGAAGGATCTGTTAAAAAACATTACAACACTCTTTAAGTTTACACATCATTCCTATGAGGTGGGGGAGGACAACTCTCTCCTGGTCCCTGGTACTGCTGAAGAAGAAGACTGTGGGGTTTACAGATGCACCTTGTGGCCTCCACTGGGTCATTATATTCAGGAAGGAAATACAGAGTATTATTCAGCAGGTGAGAAAGGGGGTGGAAGTTATTTTGATTAAAGATTACAAGGGCACGCAAACTATAGAAAAAAATAGTGATGTGCATGGATAAATCATTTATAAATAGCATATTGCAATATTCCATAAAAAGGAATGGTCAATTTTGAGTTCATGGTGACATAAAGAATCTTAAAGGGATAGTTTACCCAAAAATGCAAATTATGTCATCATTTACTCACCCTCAAGTTGTTCTAAACCTGTCCTGAGTTTCTTTCTTCTGCTGAACACAAAAGAAGATATTTTGACGAATGTTGGACAGTTGATGGGCAGTAGATTTTTGATTTTCATTTGGAAGTCAATGGCTACCGTCAACAGACTGGTTACCAACATTCCTCAAAATATCTTCTTGTGTTTTAGAAGTAGGCCTACCAGGATACATTTGTTTCATTTCCACAGTTCCCCTTAAATGATAGATGTGATGTGAAACTTGTGTGTGTGTGTGTGTGTGTGTGTGTGTGTTTGTTTTTGTGGTTAGACTGCATAAAGCCTCAAGTGCAAGCAGTGCGCAGCAAGAAGGACCGACAGTCTGCCAATCATCTTTTCATCATAGTCGGATGTGTGCTGAGTCTGATGGCTTGTGCAGTTATCATGTTTCTGAACCTCAAAATGATTAAGAAAAATAATATTATGAAAAAACTTGTGCAAACTGATGAAAGCATATAAGTAGCCTAACTGTTTTTTTGTAAATTAAATTTGGATTTGTTAAAACAATTTCTGGTTTAATGGAATAGCATCACACTATCAACAAAACACTAGCCTAAATATGTTCGTTTTTCCTGCTTATTAAAAATAATACTGCATGTAGCATATGTGTAGCATTTTTCTTGTTTTTATTTGTTACTATAACTGATTTAAGCAAGTATTATTAATAGTCACCTTCTGTTATCATTCTTAATAAACACAGCAAGTGTAATGATTATGGAGATGCTGCTCTAATTTTACTGAGCCGAATACATACATAATAAATAATACATTATTTCAAAATCATTTTAATTTGTTAAATTCACTAACTTCGTATGGCGGGCATAATTGCAATGACAGGGAAACGAGCCAATCATAGCATTTTGACTTTTATCTCCCTCAGGGTGGCTTCAATGGGCTCAAAGGAGGCAAAATATGCTACAATTTCTTTACTGACTGGTGTCGCTGAAGGACAGTGTTACTTTAGTAAGACGAGTAAACCATTTGATTTCAAAATTCTATAAATCTGAATTCAGGGGAGGGGTTCACCTTCCTTCTTAAGAACTGTGGGGAAGCAGTAGGCAACTTCAGAGGAACCGCGAGCATCACGCATTTCACTATAAGATGATGATTCGCTTGATAGTGTTGGGTGAGTTGCTTTCTTCTCGCTTCTTCCACTCGTTATTTTACTCACAGCTTTTAGTTCGCTTTTAAAGGCCCTTAAAATTCTAATATTTGTTCCAAGCTAAAAGCAGTAAATGGCAAAAATCATTTTACGCAATAACTCCAGCATGTAACACGTGTATTAGGCTACAATAACCTATCTATAGGCTTTGACAAAAACCAAGCAAGCAAAGCTCAGCTACGTCAGGCTCTTTGTGCTCTTGATTTTTCCCCCCAGTATTTTTGATCTGTAATGTCTTTTCTAGCGTTGAGCCTTAGTATAGTATTCGGCAACGATGAACTCACATTCGTCACCGCAGATTGCAGAGTTGATATCATTTTGCCCTGTACTGCCCTTCAAAACTGTAAGAACTACACCTCTGTTACGTGGTACAAGGTGAGTCATGTCCATATATCATGTAATATTTACCACAGCCTACTTTCTCAAACTTTCTTTTCCGATTTGATAAACACCTCGCATGTTTACGTGTGTGACCTCATGGCTTCAAATAAAACGCTAGGCCTAATTGTTCTTTATAGTTAACCTTGTGATGAAAAAAATAATTAAAATAAGCTTTTCGAAATGTTCTTCAACAAATCTTCACCTGTCTGCAAAACACACGAGAAACGTCTTGTCTTGCATTTACATAGAAACACATGGAACATTTTCAAAGGGCCTTCAATGTCTGTGGCTTTAAGCAGGAAACATGCCGACGCACATTTCCTTTACACCCATTCCTCTTAATTTTACTTGTAATTTTACCTGTGCATGTGATAGTTAAACATATATATATAAAAAAGTGGCCTATATAGTGGCCCCTAGACCTAAAAAGAATTAGTGTGCACCGTAAAAACTAGCCCTATATCAATGTTGACAACATAGGTTTTTACATTAACTTATCAAAATAAGTTAAACAATTTAAACTTTTTTAGTTATACAAGATTCATTCAACTATTGTTTTAGTCAGTTTTATGTTCATGTGAAATGACTTACAAAAACAAATTGATTGTAGCCTACTTAAAAAATTAGGCAGCAACTTTTTTCAACAGTTTCAATTTCTTCAGACAATAACATGTATTACAGTAACAACTACGTTCTTTACATGGGCTACTAACTATGCATCACATCTATTTTAATAGAGAGCAGAGCTATTATATGAACTCACTATGTTCTTTTTCTCTCTTTTTAAAAGTTCTACAATAACAGCAGTGACAAATCTACAATGACAATCCTCAAAAAGTCAGAAAATGTCCTCCAAACTGATAAGCACAATGATTCTGTCTCACTGGATAAAAACGCATATTTGGTCTTAAGGAAAGTTGCTCCTTCAGATTCTGGGATCTACAAGTGTTTAATTAGAGTCAAGGCTGGAGGAAAGAACTGTCAAAAGTTGTTTAGATTGAATATCTCAGGTATTTCACTATTAATAAACAGTGAAAATAAACACATTTGTTTTCATAATGTTATACATTTTTGGTTGTAAAATGGTGTATATACACACAAATACACAAAACATATGTTTTGTGGCAAGTATCCAGTATCTAAATAATTATGGCTTTTCAGTTTAAATGTAGACAAACAATATTTTTTTTACTTTGTTGTCATTACAGTAAATTTTTGTGCATTATTTCATTTGTTGAAGATCATTTCTGCTGAGATAATATAGAACTATTTGTCTCCCTAGATTGTGTGTCAACACCTTCACCCATTATCGTTGATTTCTCCACCACTAAATTTATTAATGGGTCATGGGAAAACATTAGCATCCCAGTGGCTCAAGTGGATGATTCAGACCTCTTTGTCTTCTGGGGTTGTGTAGGACTATTGAGTAAACTTGTCCTCAGTTCTGTGTGCATATGGGTAAGTATTTCTAAATAGATGATTTACCTAATCTCTTTTGGCATTATTTTTATTATTAGAAGTAATTAAGTAATTCAGCACTGCAGCAGATGTATCCAAACAGACAAATCACTAAGGTTCTAACAGTATTGTACTGAATCAATGTCTTAAATTCTAGCAAAAATTGCCTTTGGAAGCCTGATCCTTTTGCTGTTAATGTGAAAAATTAAGCTAAGCTAACTAAGCTATAAAGATAATTAGATGTTTCTATTTTCAGGTTCTTATTGAGTTCAGACAACTTAGAAGAAGAAGACAGACCTAAGATTTACTATCATCACCTTGTGTTTGTTTCCATATCGTCCATATAGACTTTCCTTACATTCTGAAAACCTGTGGATAAACTATTTGATGTTATAGTAATTTATTATTTTTATAATTTGAATTTGCCTGTGAATAATACATTTAGTGAGACAGTCATGACTGATCTGTGCTTTGTATCTGTTATATCTATTTTCATTAAAAAAAAAATGCAACCATATATGGCCAGACTGATATTTAAGTCATTATTCACTCTTTAATCACATAATTAATACAAATAAGAATGATTTATTTGGAATAAAAGGAAGGGTGAGCAAATAATGGAAGAACTTGTACATTTTTAAATAATTTCTGGGTGAACTATATGCAGATTTACACATCAATTTCATTTTATCGACTTTTAATACACTGTAAATAAAATAAATAAAAAACCTATTCTTTCTGGATTTATACCAGTGTTATTTTAGTATTATGTAGGTGTCACAGTCTTTGTCTGCACCTGTCTGTCTTAGTCTGCACTACACTACCCAGAATCCTCCTTGTCTCCACACCTGCATTCACTCCCTCACTTATCGGCCTGTTCCTCGTCATCATCATCTGTGTCACCTGTCTTCCTTGTTATATAACCTTGTTATGTTTGATTTGTTGTTAAGGCCCGAGCACCGATGGTGAGTGGACCCTATTGTTTTTGCTCTGTTTATTCTTCTTCTCTTAAAAGAATCGCTTTTTAGAGGGCCTAAACATGCTCGAAAACTCATGAAACTTTGCACATACTTCAGAAGTGGTGAAAATTTACGTGTGATATGGTTTTCAAAATTGGGTGGGGCAAATTCTGTAAGTTATTTCCCCCATATTTTGCCCCGGCTCTACGTTTCACGTACAGGTATGAAATTTGGTACATACATGTAATGACCCAATACCTACAAAAAAGTCGCTTGGAGCGTAGCCCTAAACACAACAGGAAGTGAGCTATTTTGAACTTCCTCCTAGATTTTGTGCATTTTTTGTAATTTCCTGATGTTGTACTTTAACAAACTCCTCCTAGAGATTTAATCAGATCCACATCATATTTTGTCAGTCTAATCTTAAGGCCTTTGCGACGTTAAATTGAGAAGATCTAGAGTTTACGTCGAAGGATGTGACCTCGGCGGCCTGACAAAAATGTAGATGTGCAAATCCAATTTCAGCCTCTGGGTGAAATATGCATCATCAAATAATTTCGGTGTAAATGTTGCCATACAACATTCAATGTTGCCATACAGCCATACAATGTCCGATCTGCCCCAAACTTCACATGTTTGATAAGAGTCCTGTCCTGAACACATGACCATGCTCACATTAGATTATTGTAATAGCGCCACCTGCTGGTAGCAGGAAGTGTGGCAAATACAAATACTTTTGTGTTTGTGTTTTTTGTGTTACAACCACAGACAGCCTGCAGTAACTCAGGCATACAATGTCCGATCTGCCCCAAACTTCACATGTTTGATAAGAGTCCTGTCTTGAACACATGACCATGCTCATATTTGGTTATAGCAATAGCGCCACCTGCTGGTAGCAGGAAGTGTGGCAAATACAAATACTTTGACATAGGGGCTGTTTACACCTGGCCACTTCATGCGTTTTCTCAGATCGGATAGCTATCCGATCGTAAAATGACCAGGTGTAAATGCCCTCCGAAACGCATTTGAGACGGATTTGAATCCGATCGGTCAAACCACTTCAGGAGGTGGCTTGGGCCGCATTCCAGATGAAACTGGACAAGTGTAAATGCATCTGGTTGTTGAAACCACATATGTACATTTTACTCCTCCCAAAAATACTAGAAAATAAACGTGTGCGAGCGTGTTTTAGGCTATATGTCATGTTATAGTCAGTCAGATTATGACGACGCAAGGCTACTGCAACACGCATTACCGCAGATGAGCATATTTTCATCAGCCAACGTGCGAACTATCGCAAATCAAAGTGAAAGTAAGTTGCAGACGCTTAACACACAATCATCTTCATTAAAAGTAAAGAAACAAATTGATCTTACCAGGGCTGTTGCCGCTCTCTCTTATTGCGGTCTTTGACTTTGAAATTTTAGCTGATGATCAATAAAATTAAGCTCGATATCTGTTGTTTTCGGTGACGCGGGAATTGAAGATCGGATTTATATCCGTTTTGCAAAAACACATTTATGTGACCAGGTGTAAATGGAATCGTTTTGATAAATCAGATAGCTATCCGATCTGAGAAAACGCATGAAGTGGCCAGGTGTAAACAGCCCCATAGTCCTCCTATATTTATTATCATTACATACTGCCCACCGTGCTCTGTCTTCCTAAAACCGCCGGGTGGCGGCGGCACGGGTGTGAGGGCCCTCTTCATCGCTGCTTGCAGCTTTAATATTTAGTTTGCTTCTGTCCAGTCTGTCCTGGTCGGTTCTTGAATGTATACTCATGTTTATATGAACGTGTTATTGTTCCGGAGTTACCTTTTGTCTGTCAACCTGCCTGTACCTGTTTGTGATTTGGGATTTCTTAGTAAATGTTGGAATTGAAGCCTTTTGACTCAGCCTTCTCCTTCAACCCGCAACATTCACCGTGACAGAAGAACCGACCAAGACAACAGGATGAGCACACTTCTCTTCCCCGCAGACCCATTGTTCACTCTCTTTCAGGATAACCGCCTGATTGAGGACTAAGTAGAGGAGTTCCTCGAGCTCTCCTCTCTAAGACCCTGGAAAGAGGACACGCTAAAGACCATCTTTTGGTGTGGGCTGGACGATCACCTCTACCAGCAGGCTCCAGCATCAACGATTGCAGGTACGTTAGCTCAGTACATGGATCATGTGCTAGTGTTGAGTGGATCGTAGGTGAAGCTGAAGATACCATCTCCACTTAACCACCATCTCCACCACACCAACCATCAAACCAGCCACCGGGTCGATATATGGCTGTCCAGGACGGGTCCCAGAGTCTCATCCTGCCGTGACCCCGTCCAGCACAGAGCCCGCACCGCTGGTCCCGTCCAGCACAGAGCCCGCACGCAAAATTATTAATAATAACAGTAATAATAATAAAAATGAGCTTAAAATTGCATTTTAAAGGGTTTCAAAAGTTTATTGCAGTTTAAAAACAGGCTATATTTTTAATAAATAAACAAGTGATCAATGCATTGTAAACAAAATTAAAAAAAAAAATTATTCCAACATTGTTTGTGAAAGTCCAGCAATTTAATAAATAAACAAGTGATCAATGCATTGTAAACAAAATGTAAAAAAAAAATAAAAATGGTTATGCTCCCTTTTACAGTCCAATTACCCATGTACATACTATGTACTTATTTTAGTAATTACAATTACTGGTAATAACTAGGTACTAAACCTACCCCTATTCCATGTACTTACCTTACATTAGCCAGGACTTTCTAGGTAAGTACACAGTAAGTACTGTACTGTGAAAGGAAACGTTACCAAAAATAAATATTCCAACATTGTGAAAGTCCAACAAAGTTAAATATGTAAATAAATACTCAAACCTGAAAAGTTGTGGCTCCCTGTTTTCATTTGATTATTATTGTACACTTGGCGGCTTAGTTGTAACACTGTGCTACAACTAACCCCGCTGTGAAAAAATATTTTAAGCCTAGCTAACAGTTGCTATAGTTGCTGACATGTTTCAAAACGGTGCTATGTTCTGGCCAACAAGACAGTGATTAAGGTAATATAAAGTTAGATTTGGTGACGTACACACCCAACTCAGAACCCGAAAAAAACATATGATGAAAAAATTTACTTGCATGGTGTCAAAAAACTCTTTGTCCAGTATCTTCACAAAATCTTATCAAAACTTTCCACAAATCCGCGGGAGACCGTTTTCTGCCAGCGAGAGAAAAAGAGTGGGAACACAACCTGATTGACCCTGTCTATGTAAAAGGTCTGTGTCACATTTAACCCCGCGTTAGGTTGTGCCCCGCGCTCTCCTATATTAAAAAAATATCCAGGCTCTTCCAAGCTTTATAATGGGAGTGAATGGGACCTTAGATTTTGAAGCCAAAAAAAGTGCATCCATCCATCATAAAAGTTATCAATACGGCTCTATGGTGTTAAGGCCTTCTGAAGTGAAGTAATGCGTTTTTGTTAGAAAAATATCCATATGCATAACTTTATGAACTATATAAACAGGCTTCCAGTAACAGCTGTACGCAAGTCTAGTTCCGGCTGAAGACTGACCTCTGACCCGACGCATTGACAAACGCGGAAGCACAGAGGATAGAGCAAAACACCGGTCATGAATTAGAAGTCTAAAACGAGAATTTTTAAAGAGGAATGTAAGAGGAGCTGGAGTTTGTTGCCCAGCCCTGTTTGTTTGAACCACGAGAGGCATCTACTCTTACCAAATGCAGTTCACACTGAATGATTTTAGGCCCGATTTTCGCTTGCCAACAGGTTTTGTGAGATCGCCGACAAATGCCTGAATAGGCAAATTGGTACGACTTTGAAAATCACGCAGTGTGAACTCGACATAAGCTTACGCTACTTCATTTATCGGACCTCGACTCTGAACGCCGCGACAGTCGTTATCCAGGAGCTAGTGATTACAATTTATAAAAGCTATAATTATGGATATTTTTCTTTTTAAAAAACGCAGCGCTTCGCTTCAGAAGGCATTTATTAACCCATGGAGCAGTATGGATTACTTTTATGATGGATAGATGTGCTTTTTAGGGCTTTCAAAATCAGTTACTCCCATTATAAAGCTTAGAAGCTTATAAAGCTCTGATTCTGTTTGGCTGAAAGAAGTAAGTCATATACACACCCAGGATGGCTTGAGGGTGAGTAAATTATGGGATAATTTTCATTTTTGTGTGAACTAACCCTTTAACAACATTGCTGCTCGGGAGCAGGGTGTATGGGATTACGATAACCGGTGCAGTGTTAAAAAGCCCTAGTATGGAAGAAGAACTGATGTTCTTTCTCTCAGATCACTGTCATAAGATTTCTGCCAACTCTTAAGTAACATTGCTGATGTGTGATACGCAACGACCTTCCCCCTGGAGGTGGTGTTGTGTGTTCAAGGCACAAAATGTGGATGTTGGCCATTATTGACCCCTGTGGTTGTAAGATATAAATTTGCTTTAGGGTTTGCATCAGAGCATCAATGATGCAAATTACACATGCTAAACTCCAAGACACCATCTGAATCAGTGGATACAGCCTGCTCTTCCTCCAGCACCGATAATTAATGTCCAGGAAGTGTAAACATTATTAGCCTTAAGCCCAATTTATACTTCTGCGTCGAACTCATGCCGTAGCTACGCCGTAGGCTGTGTGTAGCGCACGTACCCTACGGCGTACCCTGACGTGCACCTCTCCAAAAAACGACGCAGAAGTATAAATGAAAACCAACGCGTAGTCTATAATAGCGTAGAGGCTCCGGCGTAGGTCCAACGCAGAAGTATAAATCAGCCTTTAAGGGGTGTTTAACCTTCAAGTGCATCATCTTTGTAGATCATCTGTTAGATCTAAGCACAAGCAATACTAGGTCTGGGGTCAGATTCCCTGTCATTGAATTTACTAATAAAAGTATCTGCCAAATGAATGTTCACAGCCAGTTCATTATATATATGCTTTAATGCATCCAACAAATTGGAATGTGTCATTCAGAAATTTCTCAACATTTGGCAGTATAATTCTGTCTCAAATACATCACTATAGGGGAAGGCTTAAGTTCAACCTATTAGCAAACTGTATTTACACTGCTCATTGCACTGCTCAGTTTTTTATATGATCCAGTGTTTTATGAATTATTTGTTGTATTCATACAGGTAACCATTAACTGATTATTCATTATGGAATAACTTTGATCACTGTCTCACTTTATAGTTCATCTTGAGAGTTCTACTGACTTGTGGGGTGGGAGGGAATACTAAAAAACAAATGACTAAAGTTTTTTACATATATGTATATATGTATATATATATTATATATACACACTCACCGGCCACTTTATTAGGTACACCTGTCCAACTGCTCCTTAACACTTAATTTCTAAGCAGCCAATCACATGGCGGCAACTCAGTGCATTTAGGCATGTAGACATGGTCAAGACAATCTCCTGCAGTTCAAACCGAGCATCAGTATGGGGAAGAAAGGTGATTTGAGTGACTTTGAACGTGGCATGATTGTTGGTGCCAGAAGGGCTGGTCTGAGTATTTCAGAAACTGCTAATCTACTGGGATTTTCACGCACAACCATCTCTAGGGTTTACAGAGAATGGTCCGAAAAAGAAAAAACATCCAGTGAGCGGCAGTTCTGTGGGCGGAAATGCCTTGTTGATGCCAGAGGTCAGAGGAGAATGGCCAGACTGGTTCGAGCTGATAGAAGGGCAACAGTGACTCAAATAACCACCCGTTACAACCAAGGTGGGCAGAAGAGCATCTCTGAACGCACAGTACGTCGAACTTTGAGGCAGATGGGCTACAGCAGCAGAAGACCACACCGGGTGCCACTCCTTTCAGCTAAGAACAGGAAACTGAGGCTACAATTTGCACAAGCTCATCGAAATTGGACAATAGAAGATTGGAAAAACGTTGCCTGGTCTGATGAGTCTCGATTTCTGCTGCGACATTCGGATGGTAGGGTCAGAATTTGGCGTCTACAACATGAAAGCATGGATCCATCCTGCCTTGTATCAACGGTTCAGGCTGGTGGTGGTGGTGTCATGGTGTGGGGAATATTTTCTTGGCACTCTTTGGGCCCCTTGGTACCAATTGAGCATCGTTGCAACGCCACAGCCTACCTGAGTATTGTTGCTGACCATGTCCATCCCTTTATGACCACAATGTACCCAACTTCTGATGGCTACTTTCAGCAGGATAATGCGCCATGTCATAAAGCTGGAATCATCTCAGACTGGTTTCTTGAACATGACAATGAGTTCGCTGTACTCAAATGGCCTCCACAGTCACCAGATCTCAATCCAATAGAGCATCTTTGGGATGTGGTGGAACGGGAGATTCGCATCATGGATGTGCAGCCGACAAATCTGCGGCAACTGTGTGATGCCATCATGTCAATATGGACCAAACTCCCTGAGGAATGCTTCCAGCACCTTGTTGAATCTATGCCACGAAGAATTGAGGCAATTCTGAGGCCAAAAGGGGGTCCAACCCGTTACTAGCATGGGGTACCTAATAAAGTGGCCGGTGAGTGTATATATATATATACAATTCTTTCACAATACAGTTATTTCCATCATGTAAAAAACTTTAGTCAGTTGTTTTTTAGTATTCTTTGTCATAAAAAAGAGTTTCTGAAGTGACTGAGAATAACTTGAGTTCAAGATGGTGATATGATAACAGCATGTTGCATTATAAGCAGAGGATTTGTGGTGAAGAATGAGAAGGAAGAGTATTTTCGAAAAAAAAAAAAAAAAAAACACACACACACACATGTCTGGTTTGATCTTTGTAGGGACTCGAGTGGTTTTTATACTGTACAATCTGTATATTCTTACTCTAAACCTACCCACCAGAAAACTCTACATTTTCAACAAAAAAAAAAAAAAAAAAAAAAACATTCTGTATGATATATAAGTTTGTTTCCTCATGGGGACCTCAATTTAAGTCCCCACAGTTACATGAGTCCCTATTCGGGTTGAAGTCTGGGATAGAAAAACAAGCACACACACACACACACACACGCACACACACACACGTTGTATGGGGACATTCTATAGACAATGTTTTTTATACAGTACAAACTGTATATTCTATCCCCATACACTAACTCCAAATCTGCCCATTACAGAAAATGTTCTGCATTTTCAAAAAATATCCCTTAAATTATTTAAAAGCTGTTTTCCTCATGGGGACCAAAAATGTCCCCATCACATAAAAAAAATTCTGGCATTAATATCCTATGGGAGTTCCAGAACCACAAACACACACACACACGCACACACACACACACACACACAGCTTCATGTTTCCCACAAGAAGAAACAGAGAACACATGCTATGATTTTCTTATCCTTTTTATTTTACTTTTTTTTGCAGATATTTGCTGAAGCTTGTGGCCACAGTTACAAGTCGAGTGCTAAAGCTCATGCGCTAAAAGTGTTAATAGTGTGTCAAGCACAGTCCAAATAACATTGCAGTGAGACTCAATACAAAAAGGTCAGCTAAGTAAGCAGAATATTAAACTTAAACCACTTTGTAACCATAAAAAGCTATACTATAATGCGGTTTCATCGAATAAGTGGGATATTTGGTCAGAGTCTTGTGGGCAGCATTCTGTCACACAGTGCAGTTGTGCTTTTTGGCAACCTGAGTTTAAATCCTGCCTTTCTGATCCGGTTTCTCTCTCTTCCCCTTCAGAATAAAAGGCAAAAACACCAAAAATTAGGGATATTTGGTTTTGGAACTGACATGTTTAATTGGCTCAGTTCCCAGTTACATTCCATTGCTTAAAGGCAAAAACAGAGAATTCTGAGAATAATTGATCCACACAAGCTGACTGCAGCAGTTGGGCTGAGTTTGACGGCATGTTGATGCTGATGGGAGAAAGTCCATGTCTGATTCTGACAACTTAAGCAACAAAGTTGGACACCTCAAAGATGCACAGATCCAGTCATATGTTTAGGATGTGCCCTGATTTATTTAATGTCCCAGAAGCAAGTTTCACCACAGGACTGTTAGTAAGATTTCACTTCAGCAACTTTGAACACAAGTATTTACACACCGTTATCAGACAGAATGGTCCGAACATTGTCACAGATAGCTAAAATATACTATTTACACATTTGAAACATACTGTACTGTGGGGTCTAAAAGTGTGATACCACTAGTGAAAAGGTTATTCTAAATCTTTATTATACTTCCTTTTATTTGGTTTGTCCTTCTTTTGCACTCAAGCTGCATGAATGCCACAAGTTTGTTTAAAACTCAATGATCATGTGATCCAGCATAAATTGAGATGATCCAAAGGCATCTTGTGCTTCAACAACCCGTTCTCATGAGAATACATGACAATTTATTTATTGGCGAATTCTTGACTATTTGTTTTGTACAAAAACTTTTGATTTATAGGAAAAATTTATCAAATGGTTTAAGATCATACAAATTCGCCCCAAAAATTTGCCAAAATGCAAAATATGTATGTATTGATATGAGCGTGCCTTGGCACATGATCAATGTTCTTAATTTACTTATTTGATTTGTCACCTATAAATAAATAAGTTTCAAGTATTTATTTAAAATTATGTATATACTATGTATAGGCATTTAATAATAATAAAAAAAACTAATTATAACAAATTAAAATTAAATCCATAAAATGATCCCATGATGGGAACCCTTATATATGAAGCGCCCAACAGTAAGATCTTTTCTTCTAAGAGTGTAACAAGTAATTGATCTGCCCTTTTCAGCAAGACATTCAATCTACCCTCAAACTCTCTGATTTTCTTACAGCACCTGAACCTTCCAGGTTTAAAGCTTTCCTTTCATATCCTCATCTCAGGATGTGCAAAGTTATTCTGACCACCAAGCTTTTGGCATCTTACATCAAGGTAAACAATTTCTTGACACATACAGTCTTTGTTTCAAATCAGACATTCTTTACTGATGTTTAAACTGGAGACTGGCAGCCAAAACAGCAGAGTATCTCCTTAAAGGTCTTCCTCATTTCCAGGCTGCGGCAGGCGTAGATAAGGGGGTCAATCACAGAGTTGCACATAATGAGGACCAGGTACGTGGTGAAGTGAGACATATAGCAGAGGCAGAGCGGATGGTGCGGACAGGACACCAGCAGAATGAGGTGGAGGAAAAAGGGCGCCCAGCAACACACAAACACTCCGAGGAGGATGGAGATGGTCACGGCTCCCTTCATGCAGCTGTGTTGACGTGGGGCCGGATTGCCAGCGGCTGCTGCTGGGGGTAGTGCTGCGATTCTCTGTACATGAAGTCTGGCGAGAAGAAACATGTGTACGTAGAGAGTTGCCATGAGAACCAGCATGGCAAAGAACATTGTGATTAGACACACGATCACGGTCTTGCTCTCCGAGTACACTATAAAGACGATCCCACAAACCACACACACCAGCCAGATTGCAGCGATGGCGACCAGCGCTCTGCGTACGGTCACTATGCTGTGGTAGCGTAAGGCGTAGAAAATCGTGACGTAGCGGTCGACGGCAATGGCCAGAAGGTTGCAGATGGATGCCACAAGAGAAATGCAGATCATTGAGTCAAACACATTGTCCATCAAACGCACAAAATTGTCACTGGCCACCAAAAGTCGACTGTTTAGTACTGCGATGAAAATGGTCTCCAGAGAGTTCGATACACTTACCAACATGTCCGCAGCAGCCAGGCTGCACAGGAAAAAGTACATTGGAGAGTGAAGGTTTTTGTTTTTGACCACAGCCGAGATGACGAGGATGTTCTCCAGGAGACTCACAATACCCAAGGTGAGAAAAACCACCGCCTGGATCTGGACCTGCTCGCACAGCGCCCCTGCTGGAGGATACACAGTACTGCCATTAGGAGGCAAAGACGTGCTGTTTGCAGGTTTCTGCCCTTTAAGAAACTGCAGGTTTGAGTCGTTCATCAGGATTTGTGAAGATCAAGAGACTGGGAAGAGCAGACAACAGATGAGAGATAGAAATTAGAGAGGAAACAAAAAATTAAAGCAGTAAAAGAATAGGCTAATAAAGAACAAAACTGGTTCCAGATGATAGGATGAATAACAATAAAGGAAGCTGAGAGCTGGAGATGTAGTTGAAGAATCAGATGTTGCAGTTTCTTTGAAAATCCTCTGCTGCTTGTTTGTTGGAGATGCTCCTGTTAAGATGCTCTGTGATTCAGCGGCTCGGAGCAAACCGACTCTCTCACAGCCACTGGCTCTACGTCAGCAGATGCAGCCTCCGCCTGCTCTTTGTGTGATTGCTTAAGACTTTAAATGAAAGATGTTGGTACAGACACACACATTTATAGTGCATGGCAACAGGCAGGTATGTGCTTTCTTTGATCCAAATGATCAAATCATTCATTTATTTTCCAAAGCTATCTTTCAGGACAAACACACAAGAAATGTCACGTTTTAATATTTATATGTTATATTAACCATCTAATACACTTCATATTTATATGTCATTGTATGTGTTATTAATGACAATATAAATTGAAAATGGCTAATGAAAGCTGTAAAGCACCAAGTACCTAGAGAGTCCTGAAGTGTGTTTAGGAATCTGTCCATTGTAAAATAACACACTACTTTTAACTGTAAATGAAAGGAAGTCAAGTCCCAAAATCAAATCATTTTTTCTTGTTCGAGAAGCCATTTCACTCGGATATATGTCACAATAGGGAAGAAAAGACTATCACACAACATCTGTTTCAAGCTGACTTTAACACTAAAACACTGCTCATGCGCAAAAACAGTTAAATATATCCATCTGGCGCATTTTTACACAGAAAAACAATTACAAAGCAGTGCACTGGAAACACAAATAAGTTTGCGATTTTAATTTTGCGATTTTATCATTTATAAATTAGAGGGTTAATGCATTAAAATAAAACAAATTATTTAGTTTGAGCTCTTGCATGGAAGTGATTTTGTAATCACTTGAATTTTGCGTGTTTGTGCACAGCTGTAAATGTCCTTGCAGAACTGTGCAGTCACTTTCTCCACTTAAAAGAGAAAAATATCTGTTCTCTCAAATCATGTAATATCCAGGTAATTGTATGGTATTTATTTTACTGACAAAAGCTTTTATTTGTGAAACCTTGAGGAGAGACACGTTAGGCTACATGAAAAACTACAGGAGCAACTGAATTAATTGAGTTTGAGCAAATACTCCTGTGTGTGTGTTTGTAAGAGTGGTTTTAGTGTGGGTCCATGTGATGAGTCATATTTCCACAGGATATTGATTGATTTTTTTCACACCTCATCACCTGCATCAATGACTTCATGACAAGTTATAGACCAGACTGTTTCACATGGTGCACAGTTCACACTCCAGCAGATAATCATTTATCAATACTGACTCTGATTGTTGCCTTATCAGAAAAAAAACAGGAAGAAAACATACGCTAAATTTATCAGTTAATCTAAGAGTCCCAAATTGTTTACAGGAGAGATGTAGCATGTTAAATTTAAGTGAATAAATGAACCTGATCATTAAACGAATATACAGTGATTCAGTCAGAATGAACGGAGCTTTGGTTTGAGAAGTGAATTCCTTTTTTAGACATTTTTATTATCTTTTAGTACCTCTCCACTGGATAAATCCATCAAGGACAAACTAGCCTCATTGAATATTTATACTGAATATGTAACTAACTAGAGGTCCCTGAGTAGCTACAGCAAGGTCAGGGTTAAAGAAATGTTTGGAAACCCTCATAGACAGAAAATGAATTGCTATATAGCTCAACTATATCTTATTTTTTTAAGATATTGTTTTCTTGATTTACCATGGGTAATGTTTGTACCCAAAAAAGTAGACTAAATCAGACAACACAATTTTATCAATAACATGGCACAATCAGAAATACAAAGTTCAGGCATGAAACTCTAGATGTCGCAGGCTAGGTCCTTTAACTCATCTGTTCATAATCACATCGTTATCTATATAGGGCGCAGCTGATTGGTTCCTGATTGGATCAGTAGCCAATGAGCCTACCTTCAAATACTTGGGTAGCATTTGCCTTAGCAGAGCAACGCGCTTTCAGAAATCATCCACCTTCCCCAGCTCCACCTGTATAAATCTGCTATGGGTAATTCATGTACACTATATTGTACAGCAGCAGCATGTTGTGTTTGTATTGGCAGTAGCAAGTCCCGTACTTACTCTGCAGCAGCAGCAGCAATAAAAGCAGCAGCAGCAACAGCAACAGGGTAGCAGATCTATTCCACAAAGACCAAACATACAATATTGTCAAACCCATTACCATGCCAAACACTCCAAGAATTGTCATGACAGAAAGAGCTTTATTTGTATTAAAAGTAATACAGTATTTACTCAACCATACATTTTAACAAGAATTGCATGCCATTAGCAACTAAAGTCATCCAGCTTTTATTAATATGATATTCTTATATAGATATAATACAATGTGCAATAAGCGTCTCGTAAGTAACTTTATAAATTAACTTTCACATGCTCAAATGTATTTTTTAGTATGCTTGTTTTGACCAAGTAAAACAGTGCTGTGTTACCCCACAATTTTAATTACTCTAATAAAGTGACCTGTATTCAGCATTGCGACTGTTTCATTAGAATGAAATAAAATATGGATTTAAGTGATCAAACGCAACTGTAACAAACTAAAAATTCATGGAAGGAGGCGAGTGTTAAACGTAACTCTAATCGTAAAATATGTATAAACAACAAAGCGAAAGCGGCATGCAGCAGCCGATTGCGGCATTTAAAACAGTGATGTAAAATGACCCAGGCTTTCAGCCCCGCCCTGCTTCATACCACAGTAACGTCAATAAAACTCGAATACATTAGCTCATCCATGAGCACTGGCCGTCAGTTTGCTTTCCATCGGCTGTGGAGGTGAAGACGACACCTTCCACGATTCCTGCCATGCGTCATTATCAAGCTACACCTTTGTTAGTGTTTTGAATAAGGGACCTCTAGCGGCAAAACTTACATACTGTGCCTTTAAGCCAGAGTCAGCGCTGTGGTGGGGCATTCGAGAGGGTCCAAAAAAATTTCCCTTTTAGTAATTCTTTTAATATTAAATGTACAAACTGTACCTTAAATTAAATAAAATGAACGTGGAAAATGCATAATTTTGGTTGTTTATGACATGTTATAGGCTTGGTCATCATTGGTCAATGCTTATTGGTCGCTGAGTAAACTTGTTACATTTGATATGCAGCAAGCAAAATCCATTTCAAGTTGTTGTTTGAATCGAAAAGAACAGTTTGTCCGTCTATGTCATAGACAGTTAGCGGCTAACTGTTACCTTTATTGTCGACAAAAAATGGATTTACGAAAATGGTTAAGTCTTCCTCAGTCTCTTCCATCAGCAGACTCTGACACTCCGGCCATCACCGCGGTCTCTGAGAGATGAGCTGGCCCTTCTGCTAATGCTACCTCCGGACAACCGCCGGCGCCAGCAGACTTAACTAGCATTTATTTGCATTTATTACATGGCTTGGTTGAATTCTAATGTAGAATGCGGTCTGTTATTTCTTGATAACAGACCGCTGTTACGTATAACACACCGTTGCCATGAAAAACAGAGCGTTGCCATGGACACAGTTCTGTTCATGCAGAAGCAATACAATCGTTTTTAAATCAATAAACTCCTTTTTAAAATCAATATTTTGTGTCAAATTATTGATTTATTTGGTAAGTAGCGACACTTTCAAGACCCCTCCGCTTCGCATCGGGTTCCTGATCAGCCTGTCGGGGTTGTATTCGCTAAAACAACCGCCTCGCTCAACACTATCCCTTACTTAGCCTCCATGACAGCCCTCTGCTGTGTGTGATTGAGATAGAGAGAGGGCATAACTTTACCCCACCTTTTATTATCATCTTCGTGTGTAACTGTGCAGTAAACTGTGTGCAGAGGGGTACCACCTAGCCTCTAAGTGACATGATATTGAAATTAACAACAACAATAAACGAAATTCACAAATAATAATTAAAGAGGCTATATGCTTTTTTCTGAAATTTAAACTCGCAACTGACACCTGTGGCCAAAAAACAGAACTGCTCTTCCTTTTTGCTCGCTCTCGCAGCGCGCTCGTACGTGCACACTTCACAAGTCATCTGCTGCAAGGAGGTCAACATTATGTTTACAGAGGTAAGAACAGTCAAATACATATATTCCATTGCACTGCTTGCGAGTGTAGGCTACTTGCTGACTAGCGGTGGTGGCAGAGTGATCTGAAACGTTTAACATGAACGCGCTCAACGTCACATCCGCAGACAGCGCGGGAAAAATCCGACCCGACAGAAAATAGGAAAAAGGATACAGGCTTATAGGTGCACCCACTGTGAGCGGACAAGGTGTCAGTATGCTCAACAGGAGATGTTTGAGTCATAAATGGTAAAATAAAAAGGCTATTGTTACGTTTATTTTGGGGAAAAAGCTGCATATAGCCCCTTTAATAATAATAATTCTAAAAAAACGGGTTTAGTTTTTTAAAGGTGGGGTATGTGATTCTCTTTTTTGTCCATTTTTTCAAAATCACTTTAAATCCTATTCATAACCCACTTACAGCCACTGAGTTAGAAGCAGCATTGAAATGAAAATTAAGCAATTTAATAATCTGTGGAACGGGCAGGACTCGAAAAACTCCAGCCAATCATTTCCAAGACCACCTAGAATCATTGGACAGTAAGTCCGTCAATCAAACGGTCGTACCATACCCCCCTCACGCGAATCAGGGCCAGCATTGGAAGAAAAAAGGTAGGACCATTTGAGTTGTGTATTTTCAAAATCTGCCGGCCGTTTTGCAAATCCCATACCCCACCTTTAATGCATTTCTGCTGTGTTGGACTATGATGTCGCCACTGTGTCAAAATATTTCTCAAACGACAGTGCCCCCCCGCCGATGATCCAATGCCCCTCCAGTAGATCTGCTCTGGTGCCGACTCTGCTTTAAGCTCATTTTATCCCTAAAATGCAGTTTTGTTCTCATTACTGTAACAAGAAAAATCCTTTGTTACACTGCCTTTAAAAGCATACCATGGGTCTTTAATGACTTGGGATGTCGTTCACTACCCTCCTCCTCAGGGCCGTTTGAAGGAATTTGGGGGCCCCAAGCAAAATAGACATGGAGCAACCCCCCCCCCCCCGCATAAAAAACTGTGCATTAAATTTTTATTTTTACAGTGACATAAGCTATGAAAAAATCATGTTCCTCTGCCTTTTTCAGGTTAAATAATGTTCATAGATGGGTAAGGTTACAAATTATTTATTAAGTAAAAAGACTGGTTGCTAACGGTTAACTGACAATTAACTAAATATTAAATAACTAACAATTTACCATCTATTAATGATGTTTACTATAAAGTGTTACCGAAAACTTAAAGATATGTTAGAATTTCGATATTTTGATATTAGAAGGGAAGGGATGCTGCTTTCACTACCAATGCTTAAAAACATCCCAAGCTAATGTTTGATGCACAGAATTTATTGTGTGGTTTTCCTAACTCCCATTGGAAAATAGATTATCACGGTGGAAAATTTAGTATAGCATGCTATGCCACTTTCATCAAAACCTATTACAAAGCTATAGCAATGTCATGTCATTAAATAAGATAAACGGATCTGCGTCTTCCTTAAACCGTTAAAAAACATATTAGGCCTACAGTATGTAACGTTAACCATATTCCGTCCGTTCGAAAAAAAATTTGCACTAACTGTTCGTTACAAGCAGGCAGCATTTGCCGTCAGGCAGGTAGCTAACATAAACATATTTTTGCTAGCCTAACGTTACCTGCTGCAAAATTACACCATTTGTACAAGACAAGTAGAACTATTTTTATGCAGTGTAAGTTATCACTTTACCACTATCTGGTATTTTTCTTATCCTCCTCTTCCTTTCTCTTCTTTCTTTTCTGGCTTCCTGAAGCAAATTCTGCTTCATGATGACTGCCGAGGAGGTTTGTATTTGCCGGCAGCAGAGATCGCGTGGTTGGCTGGCTGCTGTCAGCGACTACTGAGGGGGCCCCCTTGAGGGGGATTCCGATAACAGTGTCATTGCACTTTACTGCATTGACTATCAAAGGGGCGCTCACAGTTTGTCATTGCATTTTATTCTTAAACAGTCGTTGTCTTGGGGCCCTAGTCCAGCTCGGGGCCCCAAGCAATTGCTTGGTTTGCCTGTCCTGTTCCGACGGGCCTGCTCCTCCTCATTCATTATTTACATTAAAAACAATATAACAAGAAGAAAAATAATACAATTATAAAAGAATGCGTTTCCCCGTTATTTAAAAAAAAAAATCGCTTATGAGGTGTGTAACAGTGTAAATATATATATTTCTGCACAACAATAATTTAATCTTTGATGACAGACTAACTTGCAGAGCAAATCTAAATTTGCCGGAAGTTGTCTGGGTTTTCCCAGGCTACGTCCAAGCTCCAAAAGGTAACAAAATATACTTTATTTTATTCTTCTGCAATTGCTACTCAAGAGAGTTTTCGCAACCGGCAGAGATCCATACCTGTGTTAGCTACTATATTTGGGTCCCTAAAGACCTGAATGTAATCATTCCTGCATTTAATGGTTAATCACATTTTTTTATTAAATCATTGTAAAACAGTATTTTTATACTGTGATACACTGGTGATGGGAATAAATTAAAACAGACACATTAAGGGGAGGATAGTACAAAACCAAAGTACTTTGTCACAGTTTGAAATAAAGACTTAACCATCTTCACATCACGACTGCCTGTATATTCTTTATTTCTTACAATCCTCATAGGCTAATACACTGGTTTACTCTAAGTCTCAGCCATGTTAATTCCAGTTCGTCATTGCACAGCTGTCAGAATGTGTAGCTGTGGGGAGGAATATAACCTTTGCTCAGGAGTCCACTCGTGTCTTCATCAAATCCCCTCTGACTTGCACCTCTCTCTGTCTCATGGAGCACAAAGTAAAGCTTTTGTCTCCTGGGGACATAATATTTCATGGACAGGACATCTTTGAGGTTTTACTGATAATGTCCATATAATACTGTATATTCAGTCTCTACAGAGGTGGATGTTTTTATGTGCATATGTACAAAGTCAGCGCTCTAGTGTAACGTTACAGTAGTGCTGCACGATTAATCATATCGCAATCGTAATCGCGATGTCAAACATCTGCGATTATATGATGCAAAATGCCGCGATTTTATATGAAAAACAAATTAGGGCTGTTAACGCAGCATCTGTTATTTTTTTGTCATCCTTTGTCTAGTGTTACGTGATCCTGCTCTTATTCGTGCGAATGCCTTAAACCTTGAACGACAAGTAAAAAAAAGAGCGCGCTGTCTGTGAATGTCCTGACTGTGACTCACAGAAAGACGCGCGCGGCCAGTATCATGCGCATACACAGACTGCGCGCCAGAATACAGTTCTCTTTCGCGCTTGAAAGAACAATTACACACACAATTATGCCAAAATATCGTTTTGTCGAGTATCTTCATAACATAAGAGCAGTCTTATGACGGACGTAAAGAGAGTTTTGAGAGAATGAGGCGCGTGTGAGATACGCGTCTCAGCAACGGCTTCTCTTAAAGGGCCAGCATCCAATAAAGCTTTCTGTCAGTAAAGTTAATCACAGAACAAATTGAACAGAGAAAATTACTCGGTGCTCTTCTTGACTAAAGAACTTATGTAGCTTTAATAAGGATTAGGGCCTAGTCTGTATATAATTTATGCAGACTGTTTGATAACTTTATTCAATTTCTGTATATCTGTTAGACAGGAAGGGCACAGGTAAATGACATTTATTATGGGTTTATGTGAGGATTGTTTTAAGGTCACTTAAATTCAAAGCTGTTATAATTTTTGAAGCCTAATAAATGTTTTTAAAAAAATAATAGCTTTCACTTGTAATGACATTTTTATCCAGACATCAGTGGTTTATTGATCATTAAAGGTGTTGCAATCATTTAGTTGTTATTGCTAGTTTGAGTGGAGGAATACACATTAATATACAGAAGTATCACTAATCTGTGTGTGCATTTTGCTTTAGAACCAAGCAAGTTGACTCATGAAACCATTTGTTTATTATATCGCAATAGCATATCGCAATCGCAATATTGACCTCAATAATCGCAATATGACATTTTTCCCAAATCGTGCAGCCCTACGTTACAGTAAAGTTAAATAGCCTAAAGTTATGAAACTTCACTTAGCCCTCAACCAAAACGATTGGCCAGGGAACGAATTATATATTCACGAGACCAAACATCGCCCGTTAGGTCTACACAAGACATTATATCTCATGTTTAACCACTACAGAGAAGTCAGAGTCAGCGGCAAACGTCAGAACGAGGCTGTTCCAGGTCGGGTAGCCTACATGAGCGCAGAGCGCCCGGTGATCGCCTGGAATGGGTCTCACAACCTGGATTACATTTTCATAAATCTATAAAAATAAACCACAGATTTGAGCTTTAAACAACTACATGCCAGAAAAACTCTTAAAACTACATTTCATGACACAATAGTGTTATATTATTATATTATATTAAATGTAAACATTGAGTCTAGCTCCATCCTTCAGGTATCGTACCACTATGATAGGGACCTCAACGGAAGGGTACCGAAAAAGTATTATGGTACGGTGTTTTGGCACCATTCACAACTTTTGACAGTGGAAATAATTGCGTACGGTACTGTACCGCTCGGTGGAAACTAGCCAGGCCCTTCTAACATTACCCATATTACACAATTTCACGATATTAAAACCCTCTGACAGCTGTCACATAATATAAGATAATATAAGAAATTGAATGCGTTGGTCACCTGCTATTTCTGCATCATTCAGCAATTTAATCACATTTAGGCTACTCTATTTTGGCTGTTTTGCGCCTATGAATGAATAAAATTATGTTAGTGTTAAAGTGTGTTTGCTGAAACACAGTTATCAAACCCAGAAAGACTGACTTTAAAAAGGTTTTTGCATAAGTCTCAAATTTATGTGGGTGTATTTGTCTCTTCGCATTATTTGTTAGTTTCATGACCCTTGCCCAGTATCCACACACAAACCTACAAAAATACAGATCTAGAAAGACTAAATGTTTTTTTTCTGAAATAAAGCAGCTTGAGACATTTCTCTCGCACAAATCGCCTTTTCTTTAAAATACTTTAAGTAGTTTAAGCAGCAACGCATGCGCTTTATTTCACGGGACAACTGATTTGCCCTGTTCAGTATTTCCAGATGATGGTTTATGGTTATGAACTATTCAACAATAAAATCTACAATAATTTCCATGTTTGCTCTCATACTTACACAACCTACAATTTAGCCAGTTTTATTTTAATGAGCACATATCACTTTTGGGAGACAGACTTGATCATTTGTCCACTAGAGGGTGTAAGAGCAATACATGGGGCAAAATGAGAATTTGGAATTAACTGAAATCAAATAAAAAATAAATAAATAAAAACCTTATTTCAACTAGTTACATTTCTTTCCTTTTTTTTTATATAGTTTAAGTTGAAGTACTATAATAACTGAAACATAATAAAAAACTATAGACATTAAAACTAGAAATATATAAAAATAAATCTGGTCTCTAAAATAAACCGCTTTATGGCTTTAGTTTTAGTTAATAAAAGACTGCATAAATGTTCCAGATATACCATCATATTAACGCTCGAGGACGCATAACCTGATCTTAAATATGACCAATTTCATTTCTCATGAGTAGGAGATTCATTTTCATATGTGCCCTTTAAAGCAAAATAGATGTTGGTAAATATATGAAGAGAGCCATGTCAGTGACATTTAAAGAAAATGTCATTGTTTTTCAAGGAAAGCAAGCTGAATATGATATTGAGCCATGCTTCGCCTCCTCTTCTGGTCTATTTTTCTTTGCACTGAGCTTTTATTAATTTTTTTCCCCCAGCAGATTCAATGAGTATAAGGATTTGTATTCTTAATCAAACAAATGATACGGGCTAAAAGGGTCTTTGTAGCATAATAAGAGAAGATAATGATGGTAAAATGGGGGTCCATCATCAAAGATTTGTCACATCCTCTTCATCGAGGTCTTTCTTGGAACACCTTTGCTCCTACGTTTATGTTCAAAGAAGGTACTCCGCTCCAATTTACTGTCTAATTCAGTCCATGCAGGTCTAAAGTCAGCACATGTAGGTAGCATGAATGGATGTACCATACATCTACCTTATATGTGCTGTTTTGTAATATTTTGTACTGTCTATTGTTTAACTGTATTCTTGTTGCTGCTGTTTTGCTGCCTATAGGCAAAATTAAGGTTGAGAGATGCAAAATTAGATTAACGCAATACGATTTTGTTATCTGGTAAGTAAACATTTCTTGTAATTCCACATAACAACATTTATCATTCATTAATGTTATACCAAGAGAAAATACAATTCAATAAAAAAAAAACAGACAGAGCCTTGAGGTTCAGCACACCCAGTGCTTGAGAAGAGAACTCACTCTGCATTCATTGGCCAGCTTGAGAGATTTTGGTTTAAGAATATGAGAGGGGAAGGTTTATGTAACCTCAAAGCCGATTTCAGTTCAATATGCACAGATAACTGTAAGTCAGCTATCTATAGTTTAATTCCGCTAAAAAGTGAAAACAACGTGGCACTTTTGAAACATGCTGTTTGTATGAACATCTCGACAAGCTTCAACCAATGGAGTTTGGGGGGTGGGCATTCTTAAACACATGCAGTATCATATTCTATATATATATATATATATATATATATATATATATATATATATATATATATATATATATATATATTATATCTGATACTGCATGTGTTTAAGAATGCCCACCGAAACAGCAGTTAATGATATATTCCCAGGGGATCAACTTTTTTAGCTAATAAATACTTCTTTAGTCAATAATCAATGTTGCTACAGACAAAAGTCAATAATCAGTTATTTGGAAACACATGCTACAGCCCCATTAAGTAACCTAGATAATAGCTGGATTGTACAGAACTATGGCACAAAAAAAATCTTCTTTTTGCAATACTGCTGCTGCTAACAGGATCTGAGTCAGCCGCAATGAGTAATAATCTAAATTGCAGGGTCAGACAGTGCATTTGTCCTTGTGTTGCTGCCTGCTGGTGGCAGGATGCCATGGTTGCCTACCACCATTTACCATGAAAATACCATAAATGAACGCAGCCTTAAAAACAGTCTGTATTATAAGAATGACGTGAGATCCCCGGTAGCAGAATAGTGTGGCTCAGTGCGTTTCCAGGGAAAGATTATTAAATTAAAAAATAAAAGTTTCATTCACTGATAAAAATTATTTGTCAACAAAACGGAGAGCATCAAGGCTTTTATCATTAATGAAAATAAAACTCACAAACATAAAAAAACTCAAGCAATCAAAAAATCTTTTAGCTAAAGGAAATAAAAACAAAATGTGAGGTTGTGGAAGGAAAATAAATAACTAAACTCCACCTGCCTTTAATGGGCTCCACAATTAAAAAATAAAATGGAAAAATATTTTCCCAGAAGTCACTGTGTATTTGATCACATTTTATTTATATTAAATTGTTATTGCTTTAAGGTTGGCATGAAACGGAAGTTGCGATAGTCTTTTCTTTGCCATACTGTAATGTGTCCAAGTAAAAGTGGCTTCTTGAACAAGAAAAAAAATGTAGGGCAGGGCTTCATTTTTGTTCATCGGGAATTTATGGGATTGTTGGATCAGTGTGGTTTGCTATTGTTGTGATCTCATGACAGGTTGTCCCACCCTCGTCCCAGTATGATTATACTATGATTATGAGGGGACGTAAAAAAATTAAATAATGATGTGCACAGATAAATCATTAACAATAAACAGTGCAATATATATATATGTATATATATATAGACTTAGAGCAATAATTTAGTGTCATGTGTATGCTATACCATGATTTTATTTTATTTTTTACAGTCTATATACAAATATTAGTCACACACAGTTTATGTATTGGTCACTTACAGTATGATGAACTTTGATTCATCACATGGCCCTGAAGCACCTTATGATAGCTATCAGTATATTTTAAGGTTCACTTAAACTTAAACTTAAGGTTCATTTAAACATTTTTGGTTTAGTTAAGAAGTATGTTTTATCAGTTGAATTAAGTACACAGGCACTAAAATACCATTGCATAACATCTGAAATGCCATTGGCATATTTTAAATTCATGGCACACAGGCACAGTGTACCATACAATACACAGTCTAGCAATAGCAAAGCAAACCAGAAATATAAGAGGTGTATTAGGGATTGTTTTGAGTATTACCAAAACTAATAGCCTACTAGCTGACTAAAGTAATAATTTAGGCTATCGGATTTATATGCTGCTAACTATTATAACTAAGTGGAAACCAATATACAAATGTCTTAATAATAATTCAAAAGTATAATGACTCTGCAAACAGCAAACATCTCAAGAAACATGTGAGGTCAAAATAATCATTAGCACGCGGGACCTATAACCGTAACCCTTGACCTGTCACACACTGCTAATATCAACGCTTTACAAACACTTTTTCAGTTCACACATAGTATACATTTAATGCTTACTCTCTCGTTGTAGTCTGTGTGAAGCAGAACACTTTGCTCTTCATCTTTCTTGGCGTTGTAGACCGACTAAAGGCTAAAGTCGAGGGGTATTTAGGGGAGTTAACGAGTAAGCCAATAGTTAATCTTCTCCCACTGTGCTAAAAAATTATAAAGCAAAAGTAATAAAGTTGGATACCAAGCGCCATAGCCTCAGCCTGTCCCAGTGCAAAGACAAGGAAAGGAAAAAAGTTTTTATGCCGCAATGGACTCTGCAAAGTTTTCCAGGAAGCTCTGGAGCGCGCGCAAACAACTCATTCTGATACTTGCCCCGCTTCTGCTGCTCCCGCTGCTCTTCGTTGTGCCACCAAAGGTAAAGAGATGTTAAAATCAGTCACCTTCTGCTATGGCCTTTTGAACACGGCGGGTTCGAAGAATTGTTAATTATGCGTTACAGGCAGCAGCATGATTGTCACACAGTTGATTAAAATAGTGTAAAAAAAAAATAATAAAAAAATAAATAAAAACAGTGAGTTATTTCTCAAAATATCTTAATTTGTGTTCCACAGAAAAAAAGTCATAGCCTACATGTTTGAATTATAGAGTGTAGCCTATATTTCTTTTGGTTGCCCCTAAATTATTTGAAAACCCACATACAAAAATGACTAAATGTCTTTGGCCTTTGACAAAAGGTGAAAATAATTTGTTAGAAAAACAACACAAAGGCAGTATTGAAGCAGAATTTTTTTTACAAAAAGAAGTTTGTTTATAGTACCGGTTTTGAACGATGAAGCGATATTGTCCAAAATTAAGACTTTCTGTTTGTAATACTGGTTTGAATATGTTCATAATTTATGAGATTATTAACAAGTCACTGTACACTTCATCCTCCAAGAATGATCTGATTAATAATGAACCAAGAATGAGGTTTAAAGTAATTGCAAGATGGCTTAGAAAAGTGAATTTTCCCTGCATCCCTGCATCTACACATACATCTGTTTCTTTGTCCAGGAGGGCAAATGTTTGTATGTGGTGCTTCTGATGGCAGTGTACTGGTGTACCGAAGCGCTCCCGCTGGCGGTGACTGCCATGCTTCCCGTGTGCCTCTTCCCCACCATGGGAATCCTGCCTTCTTGGAAGGTCTGTCCACAGTACTTTCTGGAGACTAACTTCCTGTTCCTGAGTGGTTTAGTGATGGCATCTGCTATAGAGGAGTGGGGTCTCCATCGCCGTATAGCCCTCAGGGTGCTGAAGATTGTAGGAGTGAAACCTGCCTGGTGAGAAAGATTCTGTCTTAAAGAGAACCTATTATGCTTTTTTTTTACATTTTCAACTTTCTTTAGTGTAATGTTGCTGTTTGAGCATGAAAACGGTCTACTAAGTTACAAAGCACAAAGCCCACTCCAAAGGGAGCTATTTTTTTTTATAAGTAAACACTGATTCTGAACTCCCTGAACCACCTCGATAGTCTTGAGTTTTCTTCCAGGAACGTACAAGTCACAATATTCCTCATTTAAATAATTTCTTCCCAAGACATATGAAAAAAAGAGGGTGATGCCTGGTTGAGTTTTTATTATTGTTTTGAAATTCGAAGTGGTTGACCAATCGCAACACACTAATCAAGCCGACCAATGAGAGCACAATGCGCTTTTCAAAATGAGGAGCTTCATAGAGAAAGGAACTAAACAAGGCTGTGTTTTTTAAAAGCATCATGAGCTAAGTTGATCGTGAAGGCCATTGGTGCCAATGATTCTGCGATCTGCTTAGGCTTATGATGCTTTTGAGAAACGCAGGCTTCACGTTACGCAGATCCTGGTGTTACAGACAGACTGGGGAAAGTGGTGCTGAAACAATGTAATATGTGAACAATAATGTGTTTTTTAACATTCAAGCATGAAAACCTATTCTAGTTGACCCTAAAAACTAAAAAGCTAGGTAATTTACTCAAATATCTGTAACAGAAATCAATTCTATTAGTTGGTACAACATTTGATAAATAGGAAACAATGCAACAAAAGTATTTCTGCTTATTTTATAGCTTTTCTCATCCCACATATTTATCTTAAGTTTTCTCAGACACAAAAACTGAAAGAAAAAAGTCAAACATAATTTAATACTGAATGTGTTTCTGCATTCTTTTGACAATGTTTTGATACATAACATGTTTTTGATACTTTATTGATTGTGGAGTTGTTTATTTATATGTTGGACATATGTGCAGACATAAAAGTAGTTTTGATAGAATATAAATTCTACTGTCAGTTTTATAGGCAATACAATTACTTTTAAGCTTCACCATTTGACACAGTTTTACTATGTACACAGTGTGTACTGTGTGGTCACATTTTATTGCACTATTTATTGTAGGAATGGTTGCGTAATAGTATATTAGGTGTGACTTTACTTGTCTTTCTTTCCTATCAAGGCTGATTTTAGGCATGATGATCACTTCCTCTTTCCTGTCGATGTGGTTGAGTAATACAGCCACGACAGCCATGATGCTGCCCATTGCTAACGCCATACTGGAAAGTCTGTTTGGAGATCTGGAGACTCTAAAAGAGAAATGCAAGGACAAGAAGCGGGACCCAGAGGGTTGGTAGAGTGGGGAGAAATTCATATTCTGTGTGTTGCAAGCTAATTAGGAAATGAAAGCCCTCCTTATTTTTAACGTTTTTATTGAATGTAATCATGACATCAGCATACTATTTAGATTTATTTGGTCTGAGAATATTTCTTTTATTATTTGTGTGTGGAATCAACCTGCACACATGACAACATTATATAGGCCCTACAACCTGAATGGAGAAACAAAGCTTCTTTTCTTTTTTTGTCAGTCAAGATTTCTTTAATGTGTAAAGATACAGAGAAGCCTACTTTTATTTAAAACATATTTTTATTTATTTATTCTAATTTATAAAAATAAAACATTCCATTGCAGGTGGTTCTCAGGTGAAGATGCATGTGCTTCCTTTTGAAAAACAGATACTAACCACAGATGACAGGTAAGTGAGAAGAATTGATTTGTGACTTTCTTTGAACAAGCAAACTTAAATATCAAACACAAGAACTTGAAGATTTGATATAACTAGTTCAGTCATGAAACTCTAGAGGGCGCAGTCTGATAGGTCCTTTACATGCAATCTGCAAGCAATTACATCATTACTTCATGGCATAAGCTGATTGGCTTCTGCTGATCATTTAAATTGTTAAACATTTAAATAGTATGGTTCAGTGTTTGCTGTAGGCTAGTCCTTCAGCTTGCTACCAGAGTTCCTCTGAACCCTTCCACCTCCCCCAGCTCCACCTGCCTAGATCTGCTACAGGAATTATGTGTTTCTATTTATGCAGTAGCTGCATATTTTGCACACCTGTGCGTCTATTAGCAGTAGAAATGGGAGAAACGAAGTGTTTCAAAACTTTTAATTAATTTAACCAATTGCTTCGCAAAATTATTCATGCTCAAACCGACACACACGAGTGACCCCTGCTGGTCAGAACAGTGTAAATGCAATGAAAACCCAGCCCAAATATCCATAAATGCACCTTTTACAAACCAACTGCAAATGTTTTATTGTAGGTGTAATCTACTTAATGCAATTAACAAATCATCTAATACCATTCAATATGATGTGTCTCTAATATGCTTATTTTATTTTATTACATTTTAGAGCTTGTTTTGTTTGTTTTATGTAGAGCCGGTTAATCAGACCAGTAAGAGACTTAACTACAATTTTCTATTTTATTTATCATGTCATTAAATGTCTTCAAAATGTATAAAACTGATCTGAAATCAAGTAAAAATGATATAGACACTAGTTAATGGGTTCAAACTGATCT
Organism: Semotilus atromaculatus; assembly: GCA_031834385.1. NCBI lineage: Eukaryota > Metazoa > Chordata > Actinopteri > Cypriniformes > Leuciscidae > Semotilus > Semotilus atromaculatus. The sequence goes on along the minus strand of JAULUF010000042.1, from coordinate 22,614,063 downwards.
ATATATCAGTTTGATGCCACTGATCTTTATATCATAGATTAGTGTATTATGCACGCTTCGATTTAGTCTGCCAAGGCCAAATACATTAACATTGCCATATTCGATAAAACTATTACAAGAGTTGAAATGATTGAAATAAATGTACCATTCAAAGTTCAACATTATCAGTATAATGTGACTTGCAGTTATTGCAGCAACAAAATTAGTGTAATGATAGTCTGGAGTTTTTAAGCTTAAATGTTCTCACAAGAATATGAAAACTTGTTAGCTTCAGTCCCCTCTGTAACCTCACAGACCCGACTGGACAGACAGATCGGAGCAAACGAATCTGGAAGTGGTCAGAAGAGAGTCGGAATACCAGATGAAAGTGTGGAAAGGATTTCTGATTTGTATACCTTATGCTGCAAGCATCGGAGGAACTGCAACCCTCACTGGCACAGCCCCCAACCTGATCCTGGTGGGTCAGCTCAAGAGGTATACAATTTTTCCATGGTTGCCATGGTAAATTACCATAGTAATAGTTTTGCATTCATTCTTTTATTCATATATTCATAGATGCTTATATTCAAGTTGACTTGCATAAGAGGAATACAACATGAGCAATTCAACTTAAAAGTGAAAAGTGCTCATGAAAGAAAGTGCTGCAATACAAAGTTCCAAATAGCTTTAAGGAGCACATGCAGGCTAGACACAGAGGCACAGTGAAAGAACAGTAAAAGAACAACAAGCAAAACTAAGTGCTCATGGAAGAGTTGTGGTTATTTTGTGTAGTTATGGAAATGTCTATAATGAATATGTCTAGCTCTAAAATACTTAATGAGTCTTTTGACAGCGCAATGGCTGTATGATTTTTTTCAATAACAGTGCTGGAAGACACTATAGTGTCCACTGCAGTCATCTCCATTGACTCTCTTAATGAAACAATGTCAAAGATGAGAATCTTTTTTCAGGCCAGACTTCAGAATTAAGTCAGCTATAATTAACGCTAATATGAATACATCGCTCAGTGCCACTAAATGGACTTCATTTGTCGGTTTATTTTCTTGGCTCACTTTTACTCTTGTGTTTCTTGTAGTCTGCCTTCATATGAGGATTACTATGTGATACACAATCTTGCCCTTAAGTAAATTAAAAAACCCTGTTGAACGTTGCAGTGATTGTGCCATTTATGTACTGCACTGTTTTCAACTAATGTACTAACAAGAATTTTGGGTGCCACCACGTACCTTTGAAAAAGCTGTTTATCCAAGTAATTAGGTCACCAACAACAAGACAGAATGGCACATAGTTTGGTTTCCACTCAGGATTACCACAGAGTTTGAGATGGCTGAAATCCCAGCTTCAGTTTTCCCAGGCAAGACAAATGATTTGAGTTTCCAGAGTAATTGTCCTTTAGTAGGCAGACCAAAGTCCTGACTCTCTGTGGTCATTAAAAATGTTCGATGTCCTTCGAAAAAGAGTAGGGGTGTAAGTAACCCCGGCATCCTGGCCAAATTTGCCCCTGTGGAGATTCCCCCTTCCATGTAAAGCGCTTTGAGGTCCCAGAAAAAACGCTATATAAATGTAACAAATTATTAGTAGTAGTAGTAGTAGCAAACAAAGATCTTGCATTAGATGTGACACTATTAGCTTTTTAGATCAAATTGAGAACATATTTGTGGCCTTTTTATTAAATTAATTTAAATGAAATAGGCTAAAAAAATATTCTAGGATCAAATCTGCAATGTTCATAAAGGAACTTTTAAAAATAGATGTACAGTGGGTTCAAGAATTTAGAGACCACAAGTGAAGGTGCTTATATTTAGAAATGTTCTAATTTGATGCAAAATGCCAGCACTATACAATTTCGTGAAAACCTTTAGAATCCATATACCTATTATAATTTGAGAATGGTCAAAGAACATCTTGTGTGCTTTGGTTTGACCTTTTCTACAAAGGCGTTCACATGATCAATGTCACAGATTTACCCAAGTTACCTAAGAAATAGTTCCAGTTCTTCTGGAACTTTTTTTCTATATCATTCTATTTAATCAAATAGGTTTAAAAAAGGGGGGGGGGGGGGGGGGGGGGTCTGTGGTATCTACATAAAACATGGCTAAAGAGTCTAAATTTGCTGCCATCAGGACATAAAGATCTGAAAGTGTAGCAATTGCTGTGGGAAAAGACTGAGAGCTAGTTTAGTGGATGTAGTTTTTTGTAGCTGTTGAGCCAGTTTGTTCATGACTTGCATGTAAATGATGCTTTGTAAACCAAAGATCAAAGGTATGTACTGTTTTGTTAAAATAAAAACAATGCAGTGTTATGGTAACTTTTATCATGTTAAGTGATAGATTCTCTGTTGGAAAGCCTTAAGGTGAGCTGTATGCAGTATATCTCAAGTGGAAACTTAATTACTGAGAGATTAATGCAGTGTATATTTGTTTTAGTTTCTTGCATACTTTGCAGATGTGATTAGATTAGGTTTTGTGAATGTAATGCAGTAACTCATTTGGCTACAGCCTCCAATCATTTACCATATTTCATCACTGATGTTTAATCGGCTAAGAACATGTCTCATAATGACTAGACAAAAAAGAGAGACAAAAGAAGAGCTGTGGTTACACAAAAAATGCTTTACAGCTGATATGATCACCATTTTTTACTTACATTTACATTTATTCATTTATCAGATGCTTTTATCCAAAGCGACTTACAAATGAGAACAATAGAAGCAGTTAAACTAACAGTAGGACAACAAAATGTAAGTGCTATAACCTTTCTCAGTTTTTTTTTTATAGAAAGGAAGAGAAAGTGTTAGTATTACTGGAACAAGTGCTGCCGAAAGAGATGCGTCTTCAACCGTTTCTTGAAAATGGCTACGGACTCAGCAGCTCTGGTTGAGTTGGGTAGGTCATTCCACCAGCAGGGAACAGTCATGGTAAAGGTCTGAGAAAGAGATTTTGTGCCTCTTTGACGTGGCACCACAAGACGAGGTTGTGTATGCAGGTTTGTGGATGGCACATAAGTCTGAAGTAATGAGTTTAGGTAAAAGGGAGCAGAGCCAGTGGTTGTTCTGTAGGCAAGCATCAGTGACTTGAATTTGATGCAAGCTGCAACTGGCAACCAGTGCAATTTTTTGAGGAGAGGAGTTACGTGTGCTCTCTTTGGCTCGTTAAAGACCACTCTAGCTGCAGCATTTTGGATTAGCTGCAGAGGTTTGATCGAGCTGGAAGACCAGCCAGGAGAGCATTACAATAGTCCAGTCTGGATAGAACAATCGCTTGAACAAGGAGTTGTGTAGCATGCTCTGATAGGAAGCGCCTGATCCTCCTAATGTTGTACAAGGCAAATCTGCAGGACCGGGCAGTTCTAGTAATGGGGTCAATTGATCATCAATAACAACTCCAAGGTTCCTGGCTGACCTTGATGGAGTTATGGATGACGGGCCTAGCTGAATAGTGAAGTTGTGATGTTGGATTTGCCGGGACTACAAGTAGCTCTGTCTTCGCAAGGTGAAGGTGGTGGTCCTTCATCCAGCCAGAGATGTCTGTCAGGAAGGCTGAGATGCGAGCAGCTACCGTCGGATCATCAGGCTGGAATGAGAGGTAGAGTTGTGTGTCATCAGCGTAGCAGTGATAGGAAATGCCATGTTTCTGAATCACAGTTCCTAGTGATGTCATGTAGATGGAGAAGAGAAGTGGTCCAAGCACTGAGCCCTGAGGCACTCCAGTAGCTAGATGTTGTGACTTGGACACCTCACTCCTTCACGACATCCTGAAGCACTTACCTGAGAGGTAAGACTTGAACCATTGGAGTGCGGTTCCCGAGATGCGCTTTATCTTTAGCATTGACAGGAGGATCTGGTGTTTATCTGTATCAAAGATAGCAGACAGATCCAGCAGGATGAGAACTGAGGATTTGGAAGATGCTCTTGCCAGTCTCAGAGCTTCAATTGAAAGCAGAGGAGTCTCAGTTGAGTGTCCACTTTTGAAACCAGACTTGTTGTCCAAGAGGTTGTTCTGTGTAAGAAAGGAAGAGATCTGATTGAAAACAACTCGTTCAAGTGTCTTTGCGACGAATGGAAGAAGGGATACCGGTCTTTCCAGATGTGCTGGATTGAGAGTAGGTTTCTTAGGCAGTGGGGTTACCCGAGCCTGCTTAAATGCTGTGGGAAAGGTACCAGTGTGAAGAGAGGTGTTTATGATGTGCGTGGGTGCGGGTATAACTGAGGAAGAAATGGTTTGAAGTAGGTTAGTAGGAATAGGGTCAAGCGGACAGGTAGTAGGGCGATTGGAAAGGAGGAGTTTTGAGACTTCTGTCTCTGAAAGCAGAGAGAATGAGGGTAGAATGTGTGTGTTAGCTGGTAAGCTGGTAAAATGTGTGTGTCAGTTTGTGGATTGGTAAATTGGCCACTGATGGTGGTTGTTTTATTTATGAAAAATGTGGCAAAGTCGTCAGCTGTTAGGGTTGATAACGGAGGAGGAGGAGGAGGAGGAGGAGGGTTGAGAAGAGAGGAGAAGGTTTTGAAAAGCATGCGAGAGTCAGAAGAATTGTTAATTTTATTGTGATAGTAAGTCATTTTAGCAGTAGAGATATTAGCAGAGAAGGAGAGGAGGGATTGATAAAGACCACGGTCAGTGGGATCTTTCGATTTGCGCCGCTTCGTCTCTGCACCCCTGAGTTTAGAACGTTTAGAACCCACGAGTTAGTGACCAGTGCATGTAAATTGGTTACCTGATTTGTGAGTAGCCGTAGTAGACACTCGTTTGAGGTCGAATGAGGCTTTGGCCTTTAAATGAAAAATATATTAGAATGAATTAGAATTAAAAAATAAAAATGAATCTGGCTCTGTCAGAAAAGATCGATCAAGACAGCACTTAATACATAGATACAAAACAGCTGACACTCAATTATTCCTCCTTAGTTTAAAAATGACACTGAATATCTAGCTAATTAAAACTCATGTTTTCATGTTCTCTTGACAGCCTTATCTTAAAGTTGTGATAAGGACAAAAAGTTAAGCAAAAAAGATTTATATAATTTGTATATAAAGTGTATAAAAGCCTACTTATAAACACTAAAGTATAGCACATTAGTACGGTGACGTTTTGTTCAGCGACTCTTTCTGCAGGTTACTTTAAAATGCCAGTTGGTGGCATGATCGCCTTTATGAGTGAGTCATTGAATCATTTACTTAAACGAGTCATTCGAAAACAAAAGTGATTAATTCAGGAACGAAACACCTGCATGTTTCTCGGATACTAGCGATTCTGCTGTGGCGTCCAGGGACCCCCAGAGGGCCCCAAGGGAGTATTAGGGGGTCTGTGGAAAATAGTTAAAACTATTTTCATGGGCAGAGCAAAAAACAGTCAAACTAATTGCAGTGTCTTGTTTGTGTTTGTAGCTACTTCCCTGAATGTGACCTCATCAACTTCGGCTCATGGTTTATCTTTGCCTTCCCGCTCATGCTCATCTTCCTCTTTCTGGGCTGGATCTGGATTGCTTTCCTCTATGGCGGGATCAACACACGGTACATATGCAGTCTAAATGTAGAAAAGGACACACGTATAGGCTAATACTGTATATTAGGGCTTTTCAATCTTTTATATGCAACATGCAAAAAATATGATCATCCTCATGCAAGGGACCCTATCGTAAAATTATAAGGCAGCTATATATTTGTATTTATAAAGACCCAATTTATACATGAAAATTAATATTATGATTGTGTAAAATATTATTATTATTGTGTAAAATACTATAGTATTATTTCTATTACATTATTATGTTTTTCCCCCTTTTAATTATAGTACTGTACTGTTAGATGTATTTATCTATTTATTTTATTTTAGTTAAATTACTCAGTTTAATATATATTTTAACATGTTTTTCTCTGAACTTTCTCAGACCCCATAGTACTCTCTTGGGCCCCCTGGGGATCCCAGGACCCCAGTTTGAAAACCCACCTGCCATGCCCATGTACATGTACTACTGTCTGTTTGTTTTTCTACACAGACTTTGTATTAGCAAACATGATGAACGGGCAACCGCAGAAGCAAAAGCACAAGCTGTTATTGATGAGGACTATAAGAAACTGGGACCAATAAAGTAGGTTGTGGAGCATCCTAAACATGTAACATCCTAAACATTTAACATCCTAAACATGTACTTCCCTCTGTCGTGCTTTCTGACTTGAATTAAATTAAAATATATTCTTCCCCTCTCCTAGGTTTGCAGAAGGATCTATCGCTTTCTTCTTCATTATTTTTGCCATCCTTCTGTTCACGCGAGATCCGAAATTTGTAACAGGATGGTCAGTTTTCTTCACTAAAGGGTAAGACGTTGACGTACGCGGAAGTACCGAGTCAGTGTTTACAAATGTGAGGAATGAGGACCATATACACATATTCAAATGTCTTTGTGTCAGTTTATCGTTTAAAATGGCCATTTCGTGTGCGTATCCTGGGGGTTTTAATATTAAAAAGGCTAAAAGAAAGTTTTTGTGTGGACAGAAGCGTAACCTTTTCAACGTAATTGCATATTATGTGATGTCACGAACGCGCATCACAGAAGAGAGCAAGGCGACCATTTGTGCTTATAAAACGTAAACTTTTTTTTTTTTTTTTTAAATGACCGATCGTTTCGCTATAAGACCCTTATTCATCGTCTGGTATATAATATATATATTTATATATATAAACAGCACTATTTTATATAAATTTTAGAATTTGTATAAAAAAATAAAAAGATAAATTAAAGCAGAAACTAATTTTCTGTAATGTTTAAGCAGGTTGTTTATAGACCCTATAGTCTACACTTTTTTTTCTTTCGTGGTCCATCACACTAACGCACTTTGACAGAGAGGTTCAAAAATATGGACCAGTTGATCTGCTCCCTCCACTGAGCTAACCTTTCTCTATCTGCAGGATGTCAGTTCATCTTGAGTCATCCCTATAGTTAAGACCCAAGATAAACCCACAACTTAAAGAGAAATAGAAACAGAGAGAACATAATACTGTGTGCATGCGATATTCAACACCTATATGAGAAGAACATGACCGAAAGCACGTTGTTTCTAAACATGAGATGATGAATTGGTTAGCTGGGTTATGGCAATTACATTAATTCAGGGGTTCATATTAAAGTGCTGAGATGTGAAATCAGGAGTGCTGCTGCCATTAATGTCTTGTCTGTAAAATTGTTTCGACATTTGACCGCGTATCATATTTAACTATTTAAAGTGAGTTTTTTTTCTATTTTAAAATACTTACAACTATAAGACATTTGGAGGTTGATTATACATTTGTTAAAGGAAGAATTCAGGGTGTCTGTAATGTCTTTTTATAATCCACAATGAACATTTGATGATCATCCCCGTTGGATGCAGCCAATATGAAGTTAGTATTAAAGGTGCAGTCATTCTGTGATCCATGCCTTAATTCTCAGTAGAACATTACAAAACAGAAAAGCTTTTTTTATCTGAAGGTCACACTGAATTATTTCCCTTTGCCCCAATGTTGCTAATTGGAGCTTTAAATAAGCAACACTGAATGATACAGTAACTGCTTCTCCCTGAATGTCTGTTTATTTCCCTTCAGCTATGTATCTGACGCTGTTACTGGAGTCATCATCATCTCCATCCTCTTTTTCTTTCCATCCCAGCGTCCATCTCTTCGCTGGTGGTTTGATTCAAGAGGTCAGTGGGTGGTTTATTGATTTTCTGTTTTGTTAGCTGAGAGATTGAGCTTGGACTATGCAATTATAAACTTTAAATTGAGGAAACTCAGCATTCAATCAATATAATTAATATTTATATAATAAATCATGCCCCTAAGACATAATTGGCTTATATTAGGCTTGAATTTTGTAAATTGAGAAATTGAGTTTTCTGTTGTGAATTTTTATTACCTCAGAAGCTTTCCAGCACAGTTTATTTTGCCAGTCAAAAAGGTTTCTAGAAAGTGTGTGAGTGTGGTTAATGTTGAATAAGATGAGGAATGTTAATGATTTAGATTAGTGTGTCTAGAGAGATCCAGCAGAGAACTGTGTGCAGAGAGATTATATTAATCTCACACAAATCTCCCAAGTTATTACTTGTCTTTTACACTTTGTACATTTCTATAGTCTAAAAATCTAGTTGGCTTCTTAAAAGTTCTGTAAAATAACACATTTGAGTAGTGATAAATTGTGTGTGCTCAAATGAGGTGGAACAGCATTGTAAATTGTACATTTATACATTTGCCAGAGGCTGTTATCCAGAGCAAGTTACATTCAATGTTTACATTTTATCTTTGTACTAGTTGTCTTGTAAACTGAACTGCATGACCTTGTTATTGCTTGGCCAGTTAACCTGTAGCAATTTTATTGTCAGCAGCTTTGCTGAGATGTCTTCTATTGCTTTCTGTTCATTTACCGTCTGAAGTGTGAATTTGTAAAGTGTTTTGTAACGTCATATTTTTTGGCTGAGCACATTCAACCTGTTCCCTGTTGTTTACCTATAATAGACTTTTGTGCTGAACTTTAGAGGTTGATTCACCATAGTACTACTATGTACTTCAAGTTAAGTTTACACCTCATTTAAAACATGAATATTGTGATAGTTTTATTCTATGTATAGTATAGTAAGTAAATATTCTGTTTAAAACATACTTGTATAAATCCCTCTGTTGGTCATAGGCTGCATTTGATATTAAATGCTGTGAAACCATCAACTATCAATCCACATTATCGTGTTGAGGATGAGGATAATGTCTTTGTTTAATCTTCTGTCAGATGCTGCAATCAATTTGCTTTCCTTGTGCAGTTCAAAATATGTGATAAAAAATCAGAAATCAAACACACAGAGGTTTTGAATGTAGAGCAAGTTGTAACCGTCTTAAAATCAATGTAGTTTTAAACAGATATATACAGTAAAAATTAGTGGCATAGATCGTCAGTCGGATTGAGGTCATTTTTATTTCTGTCTTTGTCTCCAGCCTCAAATACTCCATATGTGCCCCTGTTGTCATGGAGAAGAGCTCAAGAGTGTGTGCCATGGAATATTATTTTGCTGTTGGGTGGTGGATTTGCAATGGCCAAAGGCTGTGAGGTACCTCATTATCTGCTTTTCACTGAATTACAAGCTGGAACTTGACATTACATGGCTAAAAGTTCAAGTTGTAATTAACGCATAAAACATTCTTCTAATGCTGTTGTATTGTTGATGATTCACTGGAAGTGAAATTAGAACAAATGTAAATACCTGAACAAAACAACTTAACCTTGACCTAAACCATGAAGACTTTTTTTTGGCAATAGGAGTCAGGGTTAGCAGTATGGATAGGAAACCACTTGCAGCCTCTCGCCCAGGTCCCTCCCGCAGTCGCAGTCATGCTCATCACAGCCTTCATCGCCTGCTTCACTGAATTTGCCAGTAACACAGCCACCATCATCATCTTTCTCCCTGTCATCGCTGAACTGGTACAGACAAACTTAAAGCACAACTTTGTGTTACCAGTTTGTGTGTGATTTACACTATGTATAATATTTGATGATAAGCTGTAATGTTGGAATTTACTTCAAATCTATTTAAAGTACAGTTAAAAGGTATATTTCAAGTATAAAAATTAATACCAAAATAGGAATATAGTACTATACTTAAAGTGCAAAAATAATATTTAAATAGTTAAGTTTGCTATGTGTTGACTTGCACTGTGTATGTATACCAGTATATAATATTTGATTTAAAAAAAAAAACAGTAAAAATATAAATATTATCATAAAATATTAAATGTATTTTCTATTTTAATATATTTTTTTACAATGTACATTATTCATGTGAGGGAAAAACTAAATTTTCAGCATCATTATTTCAGTCTTCAGTGTGATATGATCCTTCAAATTCATTATAATATACTGATTTTTTAATGAACAGAGTTTCTAAATGTCTTTACTTTCACTTTTGGTCAATTTAATGCATCCTTGTTAAAGAAAATAATGAATAAATGTAATGAAAAATCTTACTGACCCAAACATCTATGCTGCCAAATTGTGAAGAATTTGATACTGTACTGTAGATACTGTAGATACTGTAGTATTACATTGTGACATTACATCAACCAAATACTTTATTTTCAGGCCATCCGTGTGAAAGTCAACCCACTGTACTTCATGATTCCAGCGACGACTGGTTGCTCTTACGCTTTCATGCTTCCGGTGTCCACACCTCCTAACTCAATTGCGTTTGCCTCCGGACATCTTATGGTCAAGGATATGGTAAGAAGACAACTACAAAAACACATTAAAATCATTATATCATTATACACAGATTTTGTTTTCAGTTGCAAAATAAGATGTGTGATGTTTATAGGTGAAGACAGGGTTTGTGATGAACATCCTAGGAATTCTGTGCGTGTCTCTTGCCATGAACACATGGGGTCTTCAAATGTTCAATCTACACGTGTACCCTGATTGGGCAAGACCTTTGAATGCTTCCTCAGCAACTGTGGCTACACATACTGTATCAGTTATGAATATGACAGGCTAGAGAACAATTACAGAGATGGACACCCTTACAAAAATAATTATACTTCAAGGTTATAGGTATACTTTATGTAGTAAGTAATATCAATATACTAGTAGTATACTTGTAGTTGTACTATTTCAATACTACTTGGGACTAAATTGGCCCACTTTTTAGTATATAAGTACACTTTTATAGTGTATCAGTAGTACACTTTGAGTACACAACTAGTTCACAAGAACGTTTTTTTGGTTTGTACTGCAACTATACTACAAGTGAACTCAGAGGCATAGGCTACTTGTAGCACATTTTTTAGTTTATGAAAGAACACTTTGAAGTATACTCTCAGTAAACAACTAGTTTAGAAGTTTTACACTGCAAGTATACCAGTAAGTTTTCTTTAAGTGAACTTAACATCAAAATTATAGTTTACTCTTTCTATATAATTTTTGCACTTAAAATATAGTACTATGTTCCTATTTACGTAATTTTTATACTTGAAATATACTTTTAATTGTACTTTAAGTAGATTTGAAGTAAATTCATGCGTACACTACCAGTGAACTGCACAAAAATTCACATACGCAGAATTAGGAACACATCTGTTTTCTTTATAAATCAATATTTTCAAACAATGTAAGTTTATAAGACAGTATGTAAAACTATTTATAGTATTTACTCCTCAATCAAAAGAGTGAACAACTACAAGGTATACTTAGAATACTTAATTAAACTTTTAAGTATATCTCGATCAAAAGATTGAGTACAAGTATAGGCCAAATATACTTAGACATTTCTGTGAGTACAAGTTAAGCATACTTAGGTGTAGTTTTAAGTTCTGAGAAGTACAGAAAAAGACAAAGTGTACTATCTTATTTTTAGTACTGTTTATTTTTAGCTGAATAGAACACTTGAATAAACTTTTCTTTTGTAAGGGCATCCATGCATACATACACATTCAGTCCAGATTCTGTGTATAGATAAGACTAAAAAGAAGTGGAAAAATTGCTTAACTGAGGGATTCCCATAGTGGATGGATCAACACTATCACAACCTCACTTCCTGCTTAGCACTGCTCTCTTGTGCCTTGATGCCACTTCACCAATTAGGGGCAGGACATTTAAAAATGTTTTAAAATATATCATATTTATATAGTTTTAAACTGATAGGAATCATGTTTGAAATTCAATATGTTCTCAATGAAAATCTCAATTTTTAATAAATAATCCTCTGAATAGTTTTTAGATTGTAAGTTTGTAGTATTAATGTCAAATGTATTAATGTAAATTTTATTGTATTTATGTAAAGTATGCAAGTAATTAATTATGTATCATTTCTATGTTAAATGTTTATAATCTTGTGTTCATCATCCACAAATACTAATTAAAGATTGGATCCAACAAAATGATAGTGAGAGTTGTTGACTATAAAAATATACATTTTATTACAGACTCAACACTCAAATCAGAAAGAAAATAAAATTGCCAGGTCATAAGAAAATATAGTGGGATTGTTGGACCAACCAAAAAGCCTTTTTTAGAACACTGTATGAGAACACATATTTGAAACCAACAAGCACAGCACTTACAGACTTCCCTTTTAAAATGTTGTTTTTGTATATCTTCCTTTTAAGGTTCATTGAAAGAGTTTATTTTTTTCTTCATGTCATGTGATGATAGCGGCTTTGCGGTATGATCTGTGTTTTGGTCTCATGAGTATCTGAGCAACTGTATGAGTCAGTGTACATGTGTGTTCAGCATCCAGCTCAGAGTCATAGGGTTGGGTGTACAGTATATATGGGTGTATTTGGTGCCAAGCTCAATATAAGCTCAGTTTTGCTTTGATGATGACTGGCCTTTTAATGTTGAGATAAATCCATGATTTTCTTCAAGCCTCCTTTTAATCGACAATAATGATGCCCTTAAGAAACTACCGTCTCTCTTTGTTTTCCCTCAGGTATGTCAATATTTTCTGTCACACTTCATATTACAGTGTGTATAGTATTATTACATTTAGTTACATACATGTAGGTGTAGATTTTGCTATAGCAATTCATTACAATACCGTGTAACATGTGGAAATGAGTTATCAAAGCTGCTACTTGTCTTTAGTTTTAAATTATTATTTAGATGTACAGCTTTAATCAGAAATTTCCCCACAAAATGAGTATTGTTTCTGCCTACCTCCAGCACCTTCAGGCTATACTGACTCTTTCTCATAGATATTCGTCTAATTCCTCATCTCATCTCTTCATTTATGTGTGTTAGAGCCTCAGTGAGGAGCGTTATGGAGATGCTCTGGTTGTGCTTCTCTACTCCAACTCCTCAGAGTTCAGGTCATCTGCTCGCTCTACTGGTTCTCTGTCTCTTAATGGTTGCTGTGACTGCCTCACTACTTTTCCACTGGCTCACAGACCTTTTGAAATATGACATCCAGACGGCATTTGTTGCAGTTGGCATCTATGCCACAGCTGTGTTTATCCTGTCATCTCTCGTCCATCCGTTCCGATGTGCCTTCACACTAATCTTCCCGACACTGTTTACACGACAGGGCCGTAAACTGCTCTTGTCCGCATCTGTGATGATTGTAGTGCTCTACGTTCTACCCAACATGGCTGCCAACATTGCAACTCTAACACATGTTGTGAAATGTGCATCAGAAAAACTCTCTCAAAGTATTTTAAACAGCTCAGAGCTCATCAACACCATCAAGGACGATTTAGTCAGAAGCGCAGAGGAAAGCAGTTTAACACTACGTGATTTTGATCACACCACAAATATTAATGTCTCCGAAGTGAAGGGACGGTTGCATTTCTTGAGTCAGCGAGTGCAGGAGGATTTCTCTGAAGTTAAAAGTCAAGTACAGGATCTGAAGCTGCTATTCAGCAGAATCTTTGCAGCTGTTTTTGTTCTGTATTTGTTGACTGAGTCTGTCATGTACCTTCGCTCTTATTTGACGTCTCTAAGATTTGACAACACGTATATCACAGGTGGGCTCAGGAGGAAAGCTGTCGAAAAAGGGATAGCGGTTGAAGCAAAGGATGTGAAAAATGGAGTAAACTCCACCAGTTTCAGAATAACTAAAAGGGAACTTTTCAAATGTCTGGCTCCTGCGCTGGGGATCACTCTGTATCTGTTAATGACAATCTTTTTGTTAGTGCTGGATCATTTCTTGTATTACTTTGTGAAATCAGGTGGTCCTTGGATTTCAAACATGCCACCAACCAACATCAGCATCAACGTAAACTTCAAGGTAATCCACTCCACCAGTAGTTTCTCCTTAAAATATGCACATACTGATGAAATATAACTATAAAAATAAAAATAATTGCATTCCTTTTCCATTTTCTACCAATGTAAATGTACAAAAACTACTTGTGTGTAAAGACAATTTTACATTACTTATTGCATTATGATATCCAGGCTCCTGCTCAAAATACATATTTTAAGATCTCTCACATACACTCACCGGCCACTTTATTAGGTACCCCATGCTAGTAACGGGTTGGACCCCCTTTTGCCTTCAGAACTGCCTCAATTCTTCGTGGCATAGATTCAACAAGGTGCTGGAAGCATTCCTCAGGGAGTTTGGTCCATATTGACATGATGGCATCACACAGTTGCTGCAGATTTGTCGGCTGCACATCCATGATGCGAATCTCCCGTTCCACCACATCCCAAAGATGCTCTATTGGATTGAGATCTGGTGACTGTGGAGGCCATTTGAGTACAGCGAACTCATTGTCATGTTCAAGAAACCAGTCTGAGATGATTCCAGCTTTATGACATGGCGCATTATCCTGCTGAAAGTAGCCATCAGAAGTTGGGTACATTGTGGTCACAAAGGGATGGACATGGTCAGCAACAATACTCAGGTAGGCTGTGGCGTTGCAACGATGCTCAATTGGTACCAAGGGGCCCAAAGAGTGCCAAGAAAATATTCCCCACACCATGACACCACCACCACCAACCTGAACCGTTGATACAAGGCAGGATGGATCCATGCTTTCATGTTGTAGACGCCAAATTCTGACCCTACCATCCGAATGTCGCAGCAGAAATCGAGACTCATCAGACCAGGCAACGTTTTTCCAATCTTCTATTGTCCAATTTCGATGAGCTTGTGCAAATTGTAGCCTCAGTTTCCTGTTCTTAGCTGAAAGGAGTGGCACCCGGTGTGGTCTTCTGCTGCTGTAGCCCATCTGCCTCAAAGTTCGACGTACTGTGCGTTCAGAGATGCTCTTCTGCCCACCTTGGTTGTAACGGGTGGTTATTTGAGTCACTGTTGCCCTTCTATCAGCTCGAACCAGTCTGGCCATTCTCCTCTGACCTCTGGCATCAACAAGGCATTTCCGCCCACAGAACTGCCGCTCACTGGATGTTTTTTCTTTTTCGGACCATTCTCTGTAAACCCTAGAGATGGTTGTGCGTGAAAATCCCAGTAGATTAGCAGTTTCTGAAATACTCAGACCAGCCCTTCTGGCACCAACAATCATGCCACGTTCAAAGTCACTCAAATCACCTTTCTTCCCCATACTGATGCTCGGTTTGAACTGCAGGAGATTGTCTTGACCATGTCTACATGCCTAAATGCACTGAGTTGCCGCCATGTGATTGGCTGCTTAGAAATTAAGTGTTAAGGAGCAGTTGGACAGGTGTACCTAATAAAGTGGCCGGTGAGTGTATATAGAGCTTAGTCTGTCATGTTTATTAATTATTATAAGACATTAACTTAATAATATCGTACATGTAATTTATAATCAAAATACAAATTCAATTTACAATAAACCATCTCAAAATTCGTTAGCATATAGCACAACACAAGCATAACTATTTAAGTTTTGTCTAATTAATGGCTAATGAAAAACCTCATTCACAGGCTACGCCATTGCATGATACTTATGCCTCACTGATGGTTAGTTTAAGGGGTGGACCTTCATATTTTTCATAGAAATCAGGTTTCATTAAGAATCACATTGTATGAATTCCCATGCATGGTATACTTATAACTTATAAGTGAAGAAAGCCTACACATTTCTCAAAATGAAAATACTCCAATAAAGAAAGTAAATAGTTACTGTTCACTATTGTGAAAAACAATAACCCTTCTCTCTTCTCTTCCTCTTTATTTCTAATCATCTCAGGTTGAAACAAATTTGAAAATTTGTCAGCTCTTTAACTCAAACTGTCTGGTAGAATATGTCAACTTCAACAGACCTTACACAGCCCTCATTCCCTCTGATCCAAACATGTGTGAGGCCCAATCCAGTAAGCTGAACCCAAGTGTAGTGATGGCGCTGGTGTTCCTCTATCTGTTCAGCTACACCCTGCTGCCGCTGGAGGTTTACGCTCGACGCCTTCGGAGGAAAGTAGCAGCTTCTTTTTTCCAGCAGCAGGAGGAGAGAAGGGTTGAATTCCTTATGAAGAAAATTCTAAGTAAACAAAAAGAAAGACAAAATGTTTTCTTTATAGAAACCAAACATCAAGATGAATATGTCTTTGGGATGACAGATCAGTTACATGAATTATAGGTCTAGCCTACATTTTTACTGACTCGTACATGCGTTGTATTATCATATTACTAAATGTAAATATTCACATTAGTGAATCAAATATTTTGTTGAAATATTTTGCCTAGACTCCGTAGTTCTCATGTGCAAAATTATATTTTATGGAAAAATGCAAATGATTCATCTGTGCACATCATTATTATAATGTTTTTAAATTGTGCTCATAATCCTCAATCAAAATTAAAAGCACCACAACCATCCAATAGAGAGGTGGAGGTATGATGTAAATTTGTAGGCCAAATCAAGGACACAAGATATTTGTAGCACTTCCAGTTTCATCATCCCGAAGTCAATTGTTATTTAAGTTGAAATAAGATGTTTTTAATTTATATTTAATTGTTTATTTGCTGTAAGTGGCATGCAATCTGACCTATGACATTTTAAAAAGATAAAAAGACCTCAGAGTGAAAACAGCTTTCTGCTTGACCTAAATGTTCACAATCCATTAAGGCACCCATGGAGGGACTGGATGATGGAAACATGACAATGGACCGGAAATCTAAAGAAAAAAATCTTTAGGGGGCTGTAGTGTGTGTATCAGTAGTGGTTAATCGACTGCCTGGTAGCCTATGTAAAAAAACTTGTAGATCATAAAGGGTTAGGCTATCAGAGGGAATGCATTCCTCTCACATCTTACTGACGTCTAACAGATATACAGCTACATCTGAAGATGTGATCTCACAATGAGGAATTTTTTCAATGAGGTCGCTGATTATTTCAGTCTGATTTTAGCAGTTTGTGCGGTGCAAATTATAAGACACGGTTAAAATAATAAGACAAATAGGGTGAAAATGGTCATGCATAAGCTAAATTATGATTGTTTTCAGCACATCAATTCTTTATTAACATTAAAAGCAGATCTAAAAGGAGAAATTATTTTAAATATGACCATTTTTAACCACATATCAGGGTTTACACTAATTTCTACTTTTCTACTGAGGGGATGTTGAATCCTTGATTCTGACTGGTAGTCGAACTTTCAAAGATGTGCAATTATTTTCAGGGAAACACACGGCTAAGAATAGTTCCAGGCAAATCTTGACCGTATTACATGTCCATATGACTTGGTCAAATGATTTCAGTTATTTCAAAGATCCTTATACCAAAAACCCCAAAACCCACAATGACACATAGGCCTACCAAGCAAATAAATATAGTAACAATAGGATAAAAACGACAAATTACAAACGCACACACATACAGACACACACTTGCAGTTTTCAGAGCAGCGCTTATTAGCATTTAAAGATGCACGAAAACGGCATGTTTTTCCTTACACTCAAAATAGGCTTTTATAACATCTCATGAATCTGTTGGGTATTTTGAGCTGAAACTTCACAGACATATTCTGGGGACAACTGAGATTTATATTACATCTTGTAAAAAGGGGCATAATCGGTCCCCTTTAAGAAAACTCAGTAACAGAGAGCAAGTGTCAAGGTGTCAAAAGAATGATGATTTGCTCAACATCACAAATCTAGTGATTTTTCTTTTCATTTTCTGTTGCATTGAAAATGGCTCAATAAATATCGCTCTGTCTAAATGTCTGATGGAAACTTCAAGGTGATCACAAATTCTAGCCCTTGTACATCTGAGGAGGTGGACTATAAAGATTTATGACTACACGGACCGGGCTGGCACTAGGACTTTTATTAATTCTTTTTTCAAGTCCATCAAAGAGTGCATGTGGGAAAGGAATACCCTTACTTTGTTCCTTTATCCAACTCCATCGGGGACTGACTTCAGTGGTCACTTTAAACTCAGCATTATTCCGGCACACTTAAAAGCTCTGCTGCAGTCGCACTATCACCTGTCTCATAGCAACTGCCTCTTTGTGCTGTCCACATCACCATGACATTTAAAGCTGATACACTGATATTCACAACCATATTCAAGGAAAGAAAGTGCAAGCATTAGTCAAAGAAACTACAGAAATAAAATCAAAGGCAGATCTTAAAAAGGTAATTATTAGCCGCATTAAAATGTTTCGGAGAAAAGCCAGCGAGAGCCCTTTAATGAGGTCAGATATCGAAAGCATAACGGATGATAATGGAAATGTGTAGCATCTCAGAGAAGACCAAAAACAAGAAAAAAAAGAAAAGAAAAGAAAAGAAAAGAAGGCTTTCAGAATAGTGATTATGAGGTCCATTTGGAAGAGGAGATGAATGAAGCTGATTGTGAAAACTATACACTTTCAAGACAATAGAGAACATTATACTACAGAGCTGTTGAAGGCTTGATTCTGATTGGTTGACAAATGTTCTACGTGTGCAATTATTTTCAAGTAAAAAAAAAAAAAAGTGAAATGTTATAGTATTTTATATAGAATTGTATCTGACAATGTAAAACAAGCTATACCTCATTATACATCAATCATGTAGCGACTCAACTGTTTTGTCTTTTAAAAATAACTGACAAATTGCACAATTTTTATTGTTTCTGAGAGCTGTCACCAACCCACTTCCATTTCCTCAAACAGTACACCCCAACAAACTGTTCTGTAAATAGCCTATTTGGGCACATTTGAATCATACATCATCAGAAATGCATTAAATACAAAACAAGACCATTATTGGATTTCTTTTATGTGATGATGAATGGATACAGAGAGGGAAGAGCTTGTTATGCACATATCAGTGTATAATTCAATGAATCAGCCCTCAGACACACAGAAGTTGTCTTGATTCAGATGGGGTTTATTAGTGCTAGTGAATGACAGGCAGTGACGCAGACTGATGATTCAGAAATCAATTCATTATTTAAAAAAAATTTCATAGCATTTCAAGATGTTTATATACTTATTTAGCTATATGGATGGCATTTTGGATCATCAGTTATCTTAGGCTATATTTTAATAAATAGCCTTCCCTGTCTATGCACAAGCCTTTCCACTCATTACACACAGACATTATGCATAGGATTGCGCAGCTTAGGCTACTAAGAACAATGATTAGTTTCTTCATAAGAATTAAAATCAAATTTATTTTCCCATATAGTGACTAAGCCCGTCATTCTGCCTAAGAAATGATGAGTGGCCTTTTATTTTTGGCTGAAGTATTCATTTAAGCCTGTTATGATAAATGAATAGCCAGTGAAGTCTCAAATGAGAAACATTAGCTGCTTCTAAAACATAAATTGTTTACTTTTCCATTAACATGCCTTCTAAGAAGCTCAATTTTGTGGGAACAGGGACACCGCGTGGAATTCAATAGAATTACTGCTTTACGGGAATTTTAGCTCAGTGATGTTGGGTTTGAAAGGATAAACGTCATTTGTTGTTGTAGGCTATAGCCGTTAAAAAACTAAGCGTGATTTAACTCATGCACTTTTGTATTTGTAGCTACTCGATCAGCCAACGAATGTTATACCTTGCCCGTAGACTTATAGTAGGCTATTTAGCGGACCATTTTGATTTTATTAATATGTAGCCTAATACTCCAATAGTTTTACCGATTCATTACAGAAAAAAATTCACGCGACATAATTTATGCAAACAATAAAGTAGCCTAGCATATAGGCCTACAATAAAAACGTGTCAGAGAATAGCTTAATAAAAATAAAAAATAAAGAGGAAAAGGATGCCACTTAGCCTATCAATCGATAACATTTACCCTTCACAAAATTCAATAATATTGTGTAAAGGTATTTATAAATAGGCTATATATTTTTTTATGTGTAAATAGGCTTCATGAAAATTAGCCTACATAACGATGCTGATGATAATTCTGTAATTCGTTCCCTATCCAAGGGCTTATTCTTTTATTGAACAAAAATATACAGAATGACAATATATTACATGCAGGGTGCAAGAAAATTATTTAGGCTACCTTTTTAAAAGATTCATTTAGACAATTAGAAATTAGCTTTATTAGGCCTCGCCTATAAAAATCAGAAATCAGATAGGCCTACATATAGCCAGAGTTTTACATCGTCAAGAAAAAGGCTGAAGAAAGGCTTAGTCTTTCTAAATTTAATTTACACTTATTTAATATTTAGCCAAGATCAAAATAAGATTGAATTTTTTTTTTTATCTGAATCGTCTCTTTCCTTTCAATGTGTAGCTAGCCTATAACCAAGAATAACATTGTCGTATTTCAACGATATATCACCAATCATCATAGTATCATTTTAAATTTTGTTGTATTTTATTGCATATAATATCCCAGCAGGGCCACTGCACCTGTGTGGCGTCTTGAAATGACGCTCACGCAGGTATCTTGCGTCACGCGCAGAGGCGGAAACGCGGAAGCAACATTCCACGTCACTTGAAGTGGATTTAGCGCGAGCGAGCCAGGATTCTGACAGGAGAATTAGCGCTTGCTTTGACGTGAATCTCGCCGGATGTGATGCCACGAGCATTTAGGCTTTACGCTCAAACTGACAGCGAACGGAATATCTACGGGTTGTAAACGGAGGATTCGTCTCAAGGTAATGTTTGTGTGTGGAGCTGTACTGCGGTCAGAGCTCTTGCTGCAGGCGGCTGCTGAATGTCGCTGTTTTATTGGTTATTCAGTGTTTCCTGATGCCGTGTCCATCAGTGAGGATGATATTATGGCTATTTATAATATTATTAATAATAATAGGTCTGTAGTTCGCAATTGCTGAGTCTAAAGCATAGCGAGTTAACGTTACTTAAATAGGAAGCATTTTTGGACTCCGTAGAAGTGCTAAGATTCCCAAATATGATGAACGCGCTGAAAAATGCTGTTTAGAGAGTCAGCTCTCATCAGCTTGTTGTAGGTTA
Source organism: Semotilus atromaculatus (assembly GCA_031834385.1). Classification (NCBI taxonomy): domain Eukaryota; kingdom Metazoa; phylum Chordata; class Actinopteri; order Cypriniformes; family Leuciscidae; genus Semotilus; species Semotilus atromaculatus. Next base: position 22,593,270 of record JAULUF010000042.1, on the reverse strand, counting down.
TGGGCCCTTTTTGCTTTGATTCACTGATCATCGCACTTTATGGATATTCTTGCTTTCTTTGCATCGTTTCTCAGATTGTATTTCAGTTCAACTATTTTATTTTTGCTAGCGTAACGCTTATAAATGGCAAAAACGCACCTGTCTTCACACAACATTGATTATAGGTTTTGTGTCATTATTTTTTTAATTACATAAAAGTTCACTGTATTGGTCTGTTGTTTATTAAATTGGCATTGTCATGATTATTAAGTTATCTAAAAATTATTAAGTGTGCTCTAGTCTTTGTCATTACACATTAAAACACATCAGGTCAATCAAGCTAAGTGATGCTGTCAAGGGTGTATCTCCAACCGTCACTACTGTATTATGGGGTGTGTAGGCTTACATGTTTTGTAAATTTGTCAGAGGAAACACCTTCACTTTAACTTTACTGTGATTTTCAGTATAAGACAACACTGGCAGTAGGTCAGAACAGTGTGCTTAATGTGCTTAAATGAATTGTGCTCAGCAAACAGGAATGCAGCCCTCCTGGATTTTTCCCCTGTGAATCTAAATCTTTGTGTCTAAGGTGGGACATTTTTGCCTACCAGCAGATACAGTGAACGCAGACCCAGACAGAAAGGTGACATTGATTCAATGTTGAAATTCCTTCAGAATCATCATTTTGGTTGAGGTTGAAAATTAAATGCTAAATAATAGCTGGGGAGTTTTACCAGCCGTTTATTTGTAAAACTAACCAATGAACTGATACAGTATTGTAATTCTAATTTATTTCCACATTTGAGGAACAAAAAGTGACACTGTGGCTGACTTTATAGGCTACATGGACACTGACCTATTTTTCATGATGGATCTGTGTCTGCTGTAGTTTTTGGAACTCATTTTAGGTTAGCCAAAAAGTTTAATATTTTAGCTTTCCCCCAAAATACAAGAATAATACAAGAACGATGATTAACAAAACATTGTTTTCTTTTTTTCTTTATTTGTTTTAGACATTTTAAATAATATTTAAAATGATCTGGAATTGTGCAAATGTCAAAATCAAGTGAACCTGGGGTGCTTTTGCAGTTAGTATTTGTAGTTTTTTAAAAATGTCTGAGCTGATATCTTACAGTGCAGGGTGACCGATATACACTCTTTACTGTTAAGACAAAAATTCTGCTCTGAGAAACCAGCGGTACTAAAGATCATGTCCTTTGCCAACTTTGCCTGAGCTTGTTCATCAATCTATAAACAAATTGGTTAGTTCATCAAGAACTAGTTTTTGTTTCTAAACAACAAAATTCTTGTCAAATGAGACATGTTGACTGCCTTAGTGGCTGCCTGCCTGGTAAAGATTCCACAATGAGCTAAATTATTTGGCTGGTGGTAACATCCATTCCTGATTGTCTCTTTTTCTTGTCTGCAGAGTGTCTGATTTGGTGCTCGATCTTCATGGGCGAATCAGGGTCACGGCGCTCCACCCTGGTCTCCAGGCTTCCCATCTTCAGACGTAGTGTGGGAAAGAGACAGGACTCGCTCCCGTCCTCGCCCTCCTCCGGTGGTGTCGGAAATGGCGTCCACACTTCCTCTCCCTCCAGCACGAACTCCAGCTCCAGCAGCACAGGCAAACGGCGTAGCCTATTCCGCACTCCGTCACTCAGTTTCCACAGCAAGAGGAACAGCGACCCGACCCAGCTCAACCTGGACAATAGCAGCCAGGGGTCTGAAGTCATCTTTCAAGAGAGTTGCATCTCAAAGACGCGGCATTCGTTCGGATTCGGCGGACACAAGAAGAAGATCCCCCGATCTCAGACGGAAAACCTTGAGAAAACATCAACCAACCGCAGTGTGTTCATTAACTGCATCAGCTCACGGACGAACGAGGGAGATGATTCGGGGTTTCTCGATGACGTGAGCAGCAAGAGGTCTTCTAAGCATAAGAAGATGCTGCCCAAGTCCTTCTCAGCTCACCAACGGTTTTCCAAGAACTCGTCCAATGTCCTAGACCAGTGTAAAGGTCAGGATAGTACAGAAGAGCCTCCTAAAACTGGTACCCCAGGTTCCTGGCCTGGAGAATTGGCTGAGAGTTCTCTACAGTCGCCCATGATCTCAGAAGACCGCACCACTGCAATCACACCGTCAGATTTCGTTCACGCCACCGAAGACTCTGTCTCGGAAGTGGACGCTTTGCCGGCCCCCAGTCCAGCTGCTCCACCCGAAAACTTTAGCCAAGCTGTTTCTACCTCGCAGGTGTCCATCACCTCAGCCCAGGCCACCACGGAAAAGCCCTTACTGCCAGATACCAGCCACACAGCCAACACACAGTGCGAGAGCACAACTGCCCGTACGGAACCAGTAACGCTGCAAACAGTGAAAGAGCTGAACCCTAACACTAATCCTAATGCAAACTCTAACCCTGACCAGTCAGAGGCCAGTGAGATTGAACAAGCTCCAGAATTAAGTGAGAAAAGCAGTTTCAATCCGGACACCCGTGAGAGGAGGTCCAGGAACACTGTTCTCATCCAGCAGGCAGGAAGGTCATCGGGCCTGAGCAAACTGGAAACCAGGCCAAGCCACCTTAGAAAGCCACACACAGGTAATGTCAGCGAACTCAGTTGCTGTTTTGGGTTTTTATAGAGGCTATTTTCTGTTTTAAGAAAATTAAGAAAGACGTTTTGAGGGAAATTATTCACATGTTTGTTCCATGACAAAAACAAATTAATATTTGATCTTCAAACCAGTTCCACTAATCTAGAAGATTTCACATCTAGCTATTATGTCCTCCGAGCTTCCTAGATGACTTGCTGCTTTAACAAAGATTATGAAGTGCTCATCTGATGGACACTTTAATATCTCATGAGGACATGGGTGTTGAAGAGCTGTCAGCTTAATTTGGAAAATAAAAAAAATGACTGAAAAGCATAAGGGTAGGATATCACTGGTAGCCAAACAGTTATTCTCTGTGGTTAAATTGGTTGTAAAAACAACAACCAAATTAATTGTCTTAATGATTGTGAAGTGAAGTCAGTTACTGCTTAGAGTTATTAAACATCAGATACAATTAATGACTCACTATTTATTATATTATCATATTTGTGATTTAAAAATGAAATTTTAAACCCTCATGTTATAAAGGCACTGGATAACATGTAGCCTTAAACCGAACGTGTAACTGAGAACTACTGAAAGCTTAAACTATTATTTTTATACACACACAAAAACTGGGAAATATCCCCCCCCACCCTTCTATAGAAACAATGTATTATGCTTCAGTTCGGCTGCATTTTTCTTTTGACCCATGTTTTCCTCTTTTTCGTAAATTATACTTTTACGTTGCGAGTGCTTTCACTCCAGAGTGCCTGTGGCTTAGAAGGTTTATGGGAAACTAACCAGCTCCTCAGTATTGAATTTCCTCTAGTGGTCACTTGATATTGGCTTTACTACGGATGCTCTTGCAGGAGAGAGTGAACTCTACACTGTGTTCATTTACAATTATTGGCTTGGGGTGATTCATTAATATTCATGTCAATGATTAAGCTATTTTTAAGGTTATTAAGATGTTTTATTCACACTTTTGCATCTTTATATAGGCAACAATATGTCTGGATACAGTTAAATCTATTTACCATGTTGACCGCTGATTCTTTTGGTTTAATATGCTAGACATTTTAGTTTGTATTTTGCATGTTGTTTCCTTGTGAATATATTTACAGTAATCAGTATTATTGGCTTTTCTGCAGGTTTTCTTGTGACTGTACGTTTTGGGCTTTTTAAATGAACATCACTGTATTTTCTTTGCAGTGTGTATTTGTGGCTTTTAATTGTTTGATGATACTGTACTGGACTGCACTAAAACAAAACTATTGATGGTTTGCTGGACTGTTTCACCTAACCATATTGTTTAGCTTTTGATATCTCGTTTAAGAGATAAATTAATTTTATGCAAATCTTGTGCAGTAGGTGAATTGTAGTTTGTGCCCTAGGCTTGACACTTTCTTTTTTTTAATATACATCATGGCTAGATGCATTACGTATTCTTCAGATTGTGACCTACAACCTAATTGAGGTCTGTCTCTGTACACAAGATACTGAAGACATTTTAATCAGGAAACTTGGTAACAGCTGTTTTCATATAAATTTTTTCCCCACTGGATTTGAATATTGTTTTCCATAGAAGTAAAAAAAAAAGCCATTTATAAGTATTTTCTGTAACACTTAAATATATAAAATGTATAGGCCTAACATGGGAATATATATATATACACTTTAACAAGTGTTCAAAAGTTGGTAGTTTGCTGCTAAGATTCTTTTTATGTTTATGAAAGAAGTCTAATGCTCACCAAGTTGCATTCATTTGATTTTAAATACTTTAAAAAAAAACAATAAAAAAACTTTAATATTGTGAAACAATATTATTACAATTTAAAATTCACGTTTTCTGTTTTAATATATTTTACTGAATCTTCAGCAGCCATTACTCCTGTCAGTCTGTCACATAATACATCAGAAATAATTTTCTGGTGCTTAAGAAACTTTTGTAACATTATAAATGCCTTTAGTGTCATGGTTTTAGCTATTTAATGCATTCTTGCTGAATAAAAGCTAAGCAATGGTATTATAAAGTTTTGACTGGTAGGATATACTAATATTTATGTGTGTACACAATGATTTAGTATTAATTATATTATATAAATATAAATACAAATATTTATTAAATGTTTTACTGATATTTACATATTATAGTAGATAATGTTACATATATATTTATAATATAATATCTTTAAATATTTTATTGCTAACACAACATAAAGGTCCCTTTTTTACATTAATATATGAACTAACATGAAATAATAATGAGCAATACATTTTGTTATCCTGAAGAAGGCTGTGTAGCTGAAACGTGTAGATTTACACTTTTAACAGTTTTTAATGATTTAGCCCAGTAAATGAAAGGCTTTTTACTTCACCACTTAAGTGCCTTGGACTAGTTCATCTTAATATTATGTCCACCTCCAGTTTATCCAACAAGCTCCAGTGGCTACGTAAAGACACCCGTGTAGCACTCTCTGCTTCTGTGTATCTTTGAGGGCGTGAACAAAGCCGCACAACATCTCCATTAATTCACTGTTATGTAACATTTTCATTTATGTATGTGATGTTGCTTAGTGCTGTGTTGTGCACGTGTTTGTTTTTTTTTTCTTCTTCCATCGGTCTCTTCGCCTGTTAGAGCGCACAGGTGCAGTGAGTTACGGTCGTCAGAGGCGGAGTGATGGTGGTGTTCCCGCGGAGCGTTTTTAAGCCGTCTGGGAAGTTCACTCCACGCGTTCTCTTCTCCCAGCTCAAGTGATGCATTGACTTTGTGTTGCCAACTCATGCTCTGTGTGTTCCATATAAACATTGACTCTTTCGTTTTGTGTACAAGACCGCTATTCTTCCTGCTTACTGTATGGAGACCCATCTAGGGAGGAGGGTGATTATGTTGATTAGTTTGTCGTTTTCAATGTGTAGTAGGTAAGAGCTTAAACTAGTTAGCGGGCTTTTTTTGTTTATTGTTTTGACTTTTCCCCCTCTCTGTCTCTTAGTCGAGTTGTTTCAATAAAATCATCCTTTAAGTGTATCCCCTGACCTAAGGTTTCTTTTTTTCTTGTACAGTCAAGTTTTGCAGTGGGAGATGAGAATCCAGGGTTGAGGTGCTCTACGTTTTAAACCCACGTCTTACTTTCCAAATTCCTGTTTGTTTGACAGGATGCTGGAGCAGCTTTGTCAGACTACGTAACATTCACGCATGTAGTAGTTTAATGTTAGAATCTTTATCGAATATCGATCCATTAGATTCTTTGCATTTTAAATCGATCATTGATTGAAATATACGATTCACGATTCAAAAATCCATGTTTCAAGATCGATGCATATGAATCGTCAGGTTCCGTAATCGATGCATCGACAAAACGAGTGAATCGTTCCTCCCCTGGTGCCTACTAATGAGATTTGTAGTAAATGATGATGTATGTCATTGTTGTTGTCCACATTCCAGAACTGCTTCATAACTCAGTACTGTTGGCCATTTAGCTCTCTGTTTTGATGTGTATAATGATTTCCGTCTTTAATCTGTGTTGTGTCCTTCGCAGTGTCCATGTGCAGCAGCGTGAGCCCATACCATGAGGTGATGCGCATGGAGAGACGCCTACGGTCGGCCTCTGAGGGCGCAGGAGAACCCAGACTTCACCTCAATCTCAGGGATCCTCACTGCATGGAGGGCCACACTTTATACAAGCAGAGAACCAGTTCCTCATCTTCTAAATTGGGCAGCCTGGTAAGTATGAATGCGATTTCACTGCTCAAACTCACATTTTCAAGAATTGGCTGTAGTTGAATTAGTGTATTTGATCTAAATGTGTGTCTTTGAAAACCAACGATGTAGACTCTCACTGCGTCTTCCGAGGGATTAAATTCCCACCCAGCGATTATAATCACAGTGCTTAATTAAACAGACAAATCCTCTCACACCATTTTAGCCAGCAGGTCAGAGAGGCCAGTATCCATTGGCCACTTTCCCTGAACTTTCATCTGACCATGTAGAGTGCCACCAAAATGTATTAAACCATATGCATGTTCGTGTTATGTTGTATAGACTCAAGCAAAAATAAACCCTCCCAATCATTACTTATGATCCACTTGAAGTGTGTGGAGGTGTTTCTGTCCACAGAGACACTGCCCTGTGTCTGTATTTTGTTATATTCTTCTTGAATTGCTGTGCTCGGGGTGTTTCTGGGCTGCAGTCATTGGCCAATAACGACTCGCAGCGCAGATGAGGGCGGGACTTTTTTGTCTGTGCCTGAAGCACTGTAAACTCTAAGCTCTCCTGTCTCTACACGAAAACAATTCGCTAATATTGCCATTGCCTTATTGACTGCATTCTGTGACTCAACAGATTACTAGGCATTGTAATTGCGTTTTTATGATGACATAATTATATTTTATTAGCAAGCTACACTGACAGCCAGTCATTTAACTATTAGCAAACCAGTTCTTACACACACACACACACACAAATGCAATTTATACATGATAAACACAATATTTGAAATTTTTTTTTTTTTTTTTTTTTTTGCAAAATACCTCATCACTCATCTTCCTGCATTGAGGCAGTATTGTGTCAGAACTTGGACCTGAAGAAAAAGAACAATTGAATCAACTCTGAGAAGTAATTAAAAAGCCCAAAGCAGAAGATGGATATAAGAACATTTCCAAGTCGTTGAATATGCCGTGAAGTACAGTTAAATCAATAATTACAAAATGGGAAAGTATGGCACTGCTGTGAATCTACCTAGAACAGACTGTCCTCATAAAACTAAGCGACCATGCGAGATGTCTATAGTGATCCTTCATTGTAACCTAATAACTTCGTCTCGTGGATTCTCGTTCCTCATTCAAAAGTTCAAACTGTTTGAATAGAAATGTTATGGTTGTAAAACATATAGTTCACATTGTCCAATAGTTTGAACCTTTTGTCTGCTGCAAGCTTATTAAAGCCACCATCTGTTTATTAAAAGTAGACACCAGAAAATTCCTATCCTTTAATCTTTTCACAAGACCTCACAATAAACCTGTGGATTATGCACAATAATATGCGCATTGTTCACAGCATGAAGGCCAACAGAGATTGTGTTAACTAAAAGCCTGTAGTGGTGAGGTTTTCACTGAGAACAAATACTCTGCTAACTGTTAGCATGCTGAAGTACAGCACACTTTGAGCATGCTAAACCACTTTTTCAATAAATCTAGTCTTTTTTTAAAATATTTAAAAAACAATTCTGAAAACATTCACTAGTTGACTTAACTAGCTGGTTATTAAATGTCTAATAGGATCGTCAACCATACTGGCCCATGCCTATTCACTTGAAAAAAGTAGCTTGCTACTTTAAAATAGGGACATCACGATAATTTTTTTTCTATTTAAATTTTTTTTTTTTTAAATGTAATTTATTCTTGTGATAATAAAGCCGAATTTTCAGCAGCTATTAATCCAGTCTTAAGTGTCACATAATCCTTCAGAAATCATTCTAACATGCTGGTTTTGTTGAAAACAGTTGTGGTGCTTATTGAAATGGAAATATTTTGTTGCATTTAAATGTATTTTCTGTCCCTGTTGATTAGTTGAATCCTTGATTAATAAAAGTATCAATTTCTCTCCACAAAAACAAAACAAAAAACAACTTACTGACCCCAAAGTTTGGAATGTTAGTTAAGTTAGAAGTGACTATTTTTAGTTGGTGCCGGTCATTGGTGTCATAGGGCTAGCAGATAAATCAAAACAATTAACCTTCAGAGAGATTTTATGTTGTATGGACAAAACCCTTACAGGAAAACATTGTTTCAATCATTAACATGAAACAATTGCTCATACTTTTGGCTAGTTCCTACAAAGTCATAAAGCTTTTGTTCAGTTTCTGAAAACTGTAGTCTGCACCTGCACAGCTTGAGGCCAAACTAATTGCTCTTGTTTTCCAGCGCAGTGGAGGAAAACGCCACATCCTGTGTTATTGTTCTTTAATGCTTGCTAAGGTGCCACTGCTAATTTGTCATCAAATCATGTGCTGTGCAAAATTTGTGAGTGAAGTTTACCTTCACTGTGGCTGTGGGCTGACCTGACCTTTTCATTTACGTTCTCCTGTTTGCCAGTTGTTCTTGGACGAGGCTACGTCCTGAAGCAGCATGTCTGATCAAGGGTTTGCCAACAGATGTCCAAAAGGGGACATGCTGCATGTTTTGGTTGACTTTGAGGATCCTGATTCTTGCTTTTTTGATGCTGTGCCTGATAAAGATAAAGAGATGTATAAGCCCACATTTTAATTGAAGGATGAAACGGATTAGTTGAAGGAAAATCGCCTCCTACTGTGCAATCGTTCTGCAATCGACGGCTCCAGTCAAAGTTCAGAGAAAGGGCAGCTTTTTGCGTTGTGCTCGCTGCATGAAAGAATGAACATTGTAATTCGTGATGTTCCGATTGGCTAATGAATCGGTATTGAATCCTAAACTTACAAGTTATTTAAATGAATCAGTGAGACACACTTACTGGTCCGTGAGTCATTTTCAAAGAAGCTTAAGTATAAACTTAAGCTCTTTTATTGTTCCCCATTAAAAACTGTTTTAATTTAATTTTTTTAAAGTAACTCTGTGATCGCCAAAGAATGTAAATGCTTATTAACACATTTTTTTATGAGGCAGACACACACAACTTTTTTTTTTGTGTAAACACGAAGACATGCAGGAAAAGGGAAGTGTTCCATTGTCATAGTGAGAATTTGTGGTCATGCTCACTGCTCTCAAGGGAAGCATGCCATTCACTACTCTTCTAATGTTTTTCAAACATTAACATTTGAGGAACTACAGTAGTTTCCAATTTCTGTAATCTTTGGCCAGCATGCTTGTAAATCACATAAGCATTGTTCAGTAATTTTGTATTGCCTTCTGCATCTTAATTTGCATCAAGATGGTGCTTGTTTGATACAGCCTTATTATTTTAGATCAGTCTTCATGGGTATAGCAGGAGAACTTACTGATGAATGAAACCGAGTTGGAGTGTTTCCCCAAAGCAACGTTAGCCAACGATGGCCACAAGTTCCATTGTTACCAGCATAGTTCAAAGATTTGGTGTTTCCTAAAACCATAGTTCCAACGAACATTGGCAAACAGCATCGCAAATTTGTGTGTTTGGTTAACTACAGCTCTCGACCTGTGGTTAGAAGCATAGTTTCTTGTTAGTATGATGCGGACTTGCATAGATCCTTCTCTTGAGTGAAATAAGCAAGCAACACACAGTACATTCTGTATTTTTCATTCCAAATATATACAAATTCCATTCTACAAATTTTAGCTTCTCAAGAGAATTAAATCGCTGTTTTTGAAGTGCGCAATATGCGTACGTGCTCTAGTAGTGTCGGACGTCCCGGAGTGACATTTCTCCAATGATGCATTGCACTATGCTGATTAAGCAGAGAGTTATGTTGGATAGGGTTTACTTGCGAGAAAGCTGCCTTATTGAATCAGGTCTTATTTTGCTCAATACATTGTGGCCTAGACTTGAAATGAGCCATTATTTGTTTAATTGAGGTCGTCTCATTGAAATTGCATGTACAAACTTACTGTACAACTTTAACTTTTTGATTTTCCACCTTAGTTTCAATAGTTTGAGCACATGAGTAAAAACGATTAGATTGGTATGTGTTTGTGGTCTGAAACAGAGCATTTAATGAACAATAATAGAATATAATACAGAATTGGAATAAACCCACTTACTAAATGGATACACATAGTAAATATAGCATAAACAGTTCCATAAACGATAATCAGCATTCACATGTAAATATACATACACAATCAAATGACTACCTCTGTGTAAAGTGTCCTTTAAACAACGAATATTAGTATGCCAAGCATAATATATATTCAGGATGATCATACACCAATTGTATGTCTTTACGCTGCAGCGCTGATACACATCTAAAGACACAAATTAAAGTACATTCATAATGGGTATTTTTAACAGTACCGGTCTTATCATGCATGGCCAGGTTTTTTTTTTTTTTTTTAACCCAACACATTGAGCCTTGGTGCTCATGTTGTAAAAATAGGTTTGAATCTGCCTCACATCATGTCTCAATATCATTCTTACTATTTATCCCTACCATCTTATCACTGTATTATGATGCGCATGGTCTTATCGCGTCTTACAATGGATTTTACGTGCGGTTGACCCAAGTCTGCTCAGGTCATTTCCTAATCCATAGGATACATTTGACACCTCATAGTTTCTGGTAGCAGCACAGATTGATTCTAAATCTGTTTGAGAGGGAGTATCCTTGCATAACCTGCCAATGTGTAACCTGTTAGACTGTCTCCTGAAATAGTGTTTCTGTTGTTGTTAAAGTGATTTCTGAAATACCAAGGCAGGAAAAGTTGTTTACATTGGCATTGAACAGTTTTGACCTTTTTGTCAAGAGCTGCAGGATATTTCATTAATGAGTAAAGCATGTATTCTCCTGACATTGACATTAAAAGATCAGAAATATCAATCTGAACATCAGGAAATTGAGAGCGAGTCATACCAAATGTCAGCTCTCTGTCACCTTATCAATCCCTTAGAAATAAATGCTTGAAGAAAAAAAAGACCATCTCATCATCTACCCCCCCCCCCCCCCCACACACACACACACACACACACACACACACACCTGCCCCCTGCGACGCAAACATTTGATCGAGTACTAGGAGTTTTTGTCCTTTGTGCTATGGGTTTTATGTATTATGCACAAAAACAACCTGTTTGGCCATTTATGTTCACAAGGACATTTTATGAACCATGACACTGTTCTTCTTTAATATTTCTAAATAAGGTGTCTGAACAGGTCGCCGATTAAGGCGGTTCACTTCATCAGTATTACACTCTTACTGAGATTGTTACAGTAGTGATGTATTATGTTCATTTTGTCATTTGGCATCGTAATATTTCAAAAGGTAAAGGCCACACCATTTCATATCCTGAGAGTCTTAATTAGGTGCCCAGCGACCCTTTAATTTCTAGCAAAGTCAAAGTTAAGGCATTTCTGTTCTGATGCACTATCCAGTCCTTTGCTCTGTCCTGCTTAATTAGCCAAAGAGCTGCACTTCTCCACTTTAATAGAACATAATAGCTGCTCTTTTGTCTTTTACGTTCACTTTTAAATAAGATTAGCCTCAAATACTCCATATTAGAGCTTTGCTGAGTCCGGCTTGTTTGCTAGAATAAAGGACCTTGTTTTTTTCTTTTTAATATAGGCTACTTTTTCTTTTTTTTACCTTTTGGCTTTTAATCTTAAGATGTTTTTTTCATATTGGGCACAAGATGGCAGTGTGGCACTTTGAAAAGCAGCACTCTAAGGTCTACTTTGGATTGAGCGATATTCAGGTTTTCTGCTTCTTGTGTGCAATAGTGGAGTTGCGCTGTTTAGTCAGATGAGAGGAAGGGTTTTTGTGGAGGCGTCTTTGAATCGGATCAAATCCTCTTTTGTCATCAGTCTTTAACAAACAGACCATGACACAGCTGGAGGTTTGGGCTGAATTTAAGAAAGTCATTAGTCACTGCTTACTGGAAACTAGATCATTAAATATGTCATAACTTGTAAAATACCAATCTTGTATAGGCACTAGGTCTCAACAGTAAAAAAATGTAGTCATTAGATTTTTGATCTAATGACTGAAATTCATTTTGATCTAATGATGGCTACACCATGAAAAATGTATACAATATGTAGTGTTTACTAGATCTTATCTATCTAATCTATCTTATCTATCTATCTTTATCTATCTATCTTTATCTATCTATCTTTATCTATCTATCTTTATCTATCTATCTATCTATCTATCTATCTATCTATCTATCTATCTATCTATCTATCTATCTATCATGTCTGTATGTAGTTACAAATATATTCATATATGTAATTAATTATTCAATGTAACAGCATACAATGTAAAATGGGACACTGTAAATCCTCATTGAGCTCTCTTAAGCTAAATGTCTTATTTTGACCCTTGCATCATAGTTTTTTTTTTCTTTTTTTCCTCCAGGATGTTTTGAATAACCTTGGCTCGTCTGAGTTGGATGAGGATGACCTGATGCTGGATCTTGACCTCTCTGATGACCAGCGAGCTCACCATGGTATGTTTTTACCAGACTCCAGTTGCTCTCTCCTTTTACTTCAGACTCGGCAACATGTATTATGACATTTAATTCTCATTCATATTCATGCTGTTAAATCTCTGAATGTGTTGTTATAGAAATAACACGTTCTTATAATAGCTTCATTGCTTGAAGAAATGATTTTTGCCGTAGATAAAAAAAGATGAGACCTTATTCCCCACCCCTCCCCCCAATTTTAGCCGAAGAAGACTTGGGCTAGTCTTCAGATTTTAATATCTTGTAAAATATTACACCGTTAAGTTATGCATGCATGCAGTTGTGGATTAGTCATGTAGTCATCTTAATTTTCCAAAATGTTCTGATAGTTTTCTGGAGGAGTTACATCAGCACATACGACACTACACGTTAACATGCACCACAGGCAAAGCCTCTAGACAGATAAACTCTGCGGATGTCATTGCTGATATTTGCTAAGGCATTTTTTTTGCAAGAGAAGTAAATATCGCAGTGCTTGTGCATAGTCATTTTGCCATGAATAGTGGTTCTCATCTGGTTTTGCTTCAGGACCCAGATTTACACATTGGACAAGTGGCAACCTGAAAAAGTCAATAATATCTGTCTGCAGAGCCGCAGAGCCACAGTTTCACCCCGGCAGTTTCACCCCAGCAGTTTTACCCCGCGCATGCGCACTTTAATCACAACAGGTTTACCCGTGCGTTTTGGTTTATTTGAAATGATTGTACATAGTTTGTGTTCAAGTCATTTGTTTTATCTGTGTTCAAGTTTACACCTTAACCACAGGCAGATTTAATTAACTTAAAAATAATTAATATATTGACTTAGACTAATAGCTCGCATTTGAATGTCTAATCGGAAGTTTGTGTGGCTGAAAAACGTAAGAGATTAAAGTGTTCATGACACAAGCATTGTTTTATTTCAGTAAAGGACCCGGAAGGCCTGCGAGCAACAGTAGGAGCAAAAAATAACTAATAGGAAAAAATAATCAACGCAGTCTCATGAAAGTGCGTATCAATACCACGAATGTTATTTCTCGTGCCATTTATTCGCCAAAAATGGTTTTTGCGTGCATATGCTACGCGCTGAAAACCCCATGGGTAGGATTAGGGGGAGGGGGGATGGGGGTGCGTGCGTATTACACGCCATAAAGTGCGTATCATATGCACGCGAATACTGCGTATCATAACAATAACCATTAGATCGTTTTGGACAGAACAACGTGACCGCACATACGCGGGTAAAACCAAACTGTTGTATTGAAACTGCGCATGCGTGGGTGAAACTGGGCATGCGCAGGGTAAAACTGTTGTAGTGAAACTGCGCATGCGCGGGGTAAAACTGCTGGGGTGAAACTGCTGCTGGGGTAAAACTGTGGTTCTGCGGCTCTGCAGACAGACCCTTCTCGAAAAAGTACTACATTTTGTTTGTATAAACAAAATAAACCCTTTATTTCAAGGAAATAAAGAAAGTTGAAGCTTGTTATTATACAGAGGCTTTTTTTCTCCTTTATTTGCTATTACAGCCTCACAGGAAGATTCCAGTCAATCCCTTGCATCATGCCACAACTTGCTGCCCTCACCCCTGGAGGCCTCCACAGACCAGACCCCTGGAAGAGAGCCCCCACTCAGGTACCGTTTCCTTACTGGAGCTTCACTGCGAACCTTTCAATTTCACAGGCACACTGTGAACATGAATGCTTCGATAGGGGGGATAATGTAACATGCCCGCTTTAATGACTCAGTAATGGGGTTTACCTTGTTGCAAACCACACAATGATCGTCCAATTGCTTCATAAACAATAGAATTGCAGAGCTCAACAACAAGGATTTTTCTGCTGGCCCAGTCAGATTTGTAGTTCAGATAGTTACTTACCTGTCAAAGTCTCTTAATCTCCCCAAGGCTGCATTTATTTGAATTTATTTTTAGCAGCAATTTTTCTCCAGTCTTCAGTGTTTCTTTAAAAATCATTCTAATATGCTGATTTGCAGCACAAGTAACATTTTTCTTATTATTGTCAATAATGAAAAATAGAAACCATGATAGAACAGGGTTTCTCAAATCTGGTCCTGAAGGGCTGCTGCCCTGCAGTGTTTAGCTCAAACCCTGATCAAACTCACCTACTCGTTACTCTGAAAGACAGTGGCATGTTCTATTTAGAGTTGGTAGTAGTAGGTACTCATTTTGAATAAGCACTTACTTTGCGACCACTAAAAAAGTATGTTCTATATAGTATTAATGTGTGTAGTATGAAGGAAATCTGGACGTACTACATTATCCATGTTGTCATTATCATGTGATCTACCAGCATCTGTTGCGTCACTTCACTGCCATTCATGGGACTGTTTGGGAATAACAAACAAAAGTAATATAAAAAGAAAAATGTATATATTAAATGACCTAGTCAAACGACAAAATAAATTACAGTTGGCTTAGCTAACTACCTATAAAAAACAAAGCACAAACAAGTTCACCCAAAGAAAGCTGCAGGACAGGAGAAAGATCCTGGAGAGAGAGAGAGAGAACACAACAACACAAATACAAGTAACGCAGGTCATAACACTGGTTTACAGCATGGAGCAGCTTTTATTTCTTTTAATAAATGTAATGTCTTTCTGAAAAAAAGAATTATGTATGTGTCAGTAAATAAAAAAAAATTGTTTTACTATTTATTTTACATTTATAAGCTATTTAATATTAAACAAATATTTAGTATTTAACAACTGAATTAAATTGTAGTAAGCTGCATTGCAGTAAGGGCAAGTGACCGATCCAAATATCTCTCAGCTTTGGCCTGAATTGTTGGGGCGTTCTTCTTGTTAATCCCTCAAATTAATAGAAGACTTGATGTGGTCATAAAATAACAGAAAACAATTAGTCAGCACTGCAGTGTAGAGACGTTATTAAATTCATATTTTCTAAGTCAGCTCTTTTATAGAAAACATTTAATACTTTTTATGTTTAGCCTGTACAGGGACAGTTACACCAAAAATGAACATGTCATTCTTTACTCACCCTCACTGTTTCTTCTGTGAAACACAAAAGATGAAATGTTGAAACATGGTGAAAATGTTTTAGTGTTTTCACTAAAACACTTTCAAAATATATTTTGTGTTAGACAGGAGAAAATGTAAAAAAGGTTGCTGCCTTAAATGAAGTACAATCAACTTGGATGATCTTGTATACCATTAAAACTTATTTTGATGAGTTAAAGCAATGTAAAAACATATGCTGCTGTCATAACGTATTGATCATATAATTTTTTAGTGTACAGGTTGTCCGTGCTTCTATTTCTTAGATTTGTTACAGATATATTCAAGGAAATGCAATAATGTTTATAAATAACTGATATTTCACCGAAGAGATGTAACCGAAGAGAAAGCCAGAAATCTTGCCTGAAAGTGTGAACAGAAACTTGAACATTTACAGTATTAACAGAATCTTTGACATCTTTAGCCATAATATTGATGGAATGAAGTTTTTGTTTACAGTTTTCTGTATGTCTGCTAAGTCTATTGTGCAGTTCTGAGTATTTTGATTTTAGAGCATCACTGCTGATTTGAGGGATTGTCCTACCATGTTAAACAGAAGCACAGCTTTAGTCAGATTTGATGCATTTTGATTCAATTAATTCACAGAGTACCAAGTGAACTACAGCGATCGCTAACTAGCATGCCAAGTGTTGTGGCAAACACAAGAAATTAATCTCACATCAACATGATAATGACTTTAACTAATTTATACAGTTAGGTTCTCAGCGGATGGTAGTCCTACTTCCTCCACTGTTTTGCATGTTGTTCCCTAAACCATCAAAGTTTCTCTGATCCATTGACAAGGGCATTGACTGCACCGACAGTTTGTTTGATTTGATAACGTTCTCTCAAACTCTGTCTACTCTGACTGCTGTCATTATGCACAAGGATGAAACTGCCAGAGTCATTTCAGAACTGGATGAATCCCATGTGGACACAGAGCAAATTATATTAGCATGGAAATTAGCCTAGAAAATTGAATACATTTCCTGACCTTATAATTATTTGTACAGTTTTTAGAGCATGTCCCAAAATAGAGTGGAGTTTTTTAAATGATTACAGAATATATCCGATGTCAACCACTTGTAATAAGTTCTGTATTTGTTTTCTAAATAAGTAGATGTTATTTTTAAATTCTACACGCAGTGCCAAATATTACCCTATATTGCTGAAAGGTTATGAGAAGTACTTTTCCAGACCTACACTTTTATATGTCATTTTATAGTGTATTTGAGCTACCGTATGCCTCATAAAAGGCATGCTGCTTCTAGAAAACGTATTTTCGCCTTGTCAGCAGGTGGTGATTGAATGACCTTGTCTTGATATCTTTGACACAGTTTTGAATGAGATTTCTTACTGAGTAGCCCTGCAAGCCAGTTTTATTTTGGTTTATGTTGCATCTGAGGAAGTTCTGTATTTATTTTCCAAATTTATGGCACCCCAGGACTGTTCTGTTCTCATCATGTTAACGATCTCGCAATTTGTGCTATGATTGTCCGACCTTTTTTCTTTTTCATTGTCAGCCAGGCTGTTTTTTTTTATGCTGTTCTAACTAATTTCATTAGTTCTTATTTGTGACTTGACATGTGTATTAACAGCATTTCAAATTCAACCATGCCGTTTTAAATGTATAACCCTGTTGTTAAAGTTTTTTTCCCCCCATGAACATAAGTTTATAGTGTTTAAAAGAAGACAAAAAACCACCATGACACAATGATAAAAGTAGTCCATATGACTTGTAGAAGATATTTTGAGTTTTCTGAAGCTCTGTGATAACCTAAATTTGAGTTTTTCTCTCACAAAGTTATTTACTGGAAAACTTCCCCACAACTTTCTCTCACATCTCGTTCCAAACACAATACAGTTTAAAAGTGAGACTTTTTGAAAGAAATTAATACTTAAAGCAAGGATGTATTCTGTTGATCAAAAGAGATATAGAGATTATTAAAAGAGATTAGAAACAGATTATTTTTAAATTTATGAATGTCTTTATTTCAAATAAATGTTTTAAATGTTGTCCCATCAAAGAATCCTGGAAAAAATTCACCACATGGTTTTCAACATTCATAATAATAAGAAATGTTTCCTGAGCACAAAATC
The DNA here is from genome assembly GCA_031834385.1 of Semotilus atromaculatus. Lineage (NCBI taxonomy): Eukaryota > Metazoa > Chordata > Actinopteri > Cypriniformes > Leuciscidae > Semotilus > Semotilus atromaculatus. The sequence continues at coordinate 22,575,459 of JAULUF010000042.1, read as the reverse complement.
AGCATATTAGAATTAATTCTTTAGGATCATGTGACACTGAAGACTGCAGTAATGATGCTGAAAAATCAGCTTTGTTATTACAGGAATAAAACATTTGAAAATGTATTAAAATTTTGGTATAATAAATTTTTGGTAAAAATAAATGGTAGTGCATTTGGATTTCATATTTGGGTATGACACACCTCTGAATGTGTGAATAATGACTTCAAATTCAATCTGTTCCTCGCACAAAGCTATGATATGGCTTCTGAAGAATATAGAGCACCAGTCATGTTTTTTTCTTTTATTTATTGGAGCTCTGCCAGCCATAATCACCATGAACTATTGTTGTATGGAAAAATAATGTATTCCGTAAAAGCAGCATACTGCTTTGGAACAACACGAATGTGAACTTTAATTTTTGGGTGAACAATCCTTCTCTCTCTCTCTCTCTCTCTCTCTCTCGCTCTCTCTCTCGCTCTCTCTCTTTCTCTCTCTCTCTCTCTCTCTCTCTCTCTCTCTCTCTCTCTCTCTCTCTCTCTCTCTCTCTCTCTCTCTCTCTCTCTCTCTCTCTCTCTCTCTCTCTCTCTCTCTCTCTCTCTTTCTTTTGATCTTAGCATCTAATAATTCACCCATCCTTGAAAATAATGAAACTCAAAAGAAGTAAAGTAGTTGGCTTTTTCTCATATTTGTCAAATTCATCATTCAGGGTTCTTGATAGATGCATGGATTGCAGTATAGTGTCATTATGGTGGGGAAGTGTCAGCTAGTATAGATGTTTTAATGGACAGAGGCTGGGAGGCCTGTTTTCTGCTGTGAGTTCGCTCAGCTAGAGTTGAGGATGCACTGTTTGATGGGCTATAATCCTACACCCTGACTAAGTGACAAGATATATTATCCCAAGGCGAAATCTGGGCTGTTGGTGTGGAAAACGCATCAACCGTCAGCTAGACTGATGCACGGCAGCTCGTGTTATGTTTTTCTCGCTCAGCGACGCGGCGCCAGCCCATTTTACAGCTCTGAAGAGAGGCAGAAGGAAGTGTTTTGCTCTGGGAAGAGAGGCAGAAAAATGAAGCTATAAGAAGAGCTCAGTTCTGCCATATACGGTGTAAAGGTTTATGATGAGTTTTCTCTTATATAGCTTTCACACAGAGATAGTCACAGTTTAAAATAAAGGAAACCCAAATCAAAGTCAATTTTTTTTTTCTTCCATTTTGTGTGGAACAAAATGACCAAGTCTTTGCAGTTTGATCTGATTTAGTCAAAATATCAGCAATGTCATCTGAGGAAGAAAGAAATCGAATTGTTCGCGAGACCTATTTCCTTGTACACTTTCTCTAAATCATATTTTGCCCGTAATTTTTTTCCACATAATGTGTTTCACACATAAAGAAATTAATAACTTTTTTGAAAAATATGACTGGAAGACTCTATGACTCTAACCTACAAGGAAGGGGTTCTCAAAGTCTACATTCAAAGGTCCAAATCTGAATTTTCAACAATGTCAAAGGTCCGGAAATAATTGGTTATTACAATCCATTTCACAAACATTTCACAAGCATTTCACAAAGGTTTGACAATGGTTTCACGAGCGTTTTATGCCTCTGGTTTGGACGGTTTCTCGCATTTCCGGCCGTCGTCAAAATTGTCACACCTTTTATCTGTGATACAATCTGTCATCAAGCTTAATTCCCTTTTTTCGAAAGCAAAATCAAGAGCGTATTTAAAGTCACACGTTTGTTGAACAGGCACATTTCGAACGTTTATCAAGAGAAATGAGTGTTTGGGTAGAGATACCGTATCCATCTGGAGACTAAACAAACAGTGTTGGAGGTTCAGCGTTACAGATCACATGCAGCCTGTTACCTCAAAGTATTGAGGTACTTTTTTGAATTCACACTATAATGCCCAAGTTATTTGTGTACACTTTTACACTAATAAACATACAAAAGCAGTGGGAAAGTAACAATGTGGTGTAGTTCTTTTTTTTTTTTTTTAATACTCATATTTTGAGTAACGTAACGTAGTAATGTCACTTTGTCTGTTGAACACCTATATTTATATACTATTAGTGTTATATTAACACTAACTATATTAGTGTTTGTTTACAGACACCTTATTAATTTAGAAAAACAGTATTGCAGGTAAAAGTGTTACAAATGACATGTTACATAATCACATTGGTTTAGATGTAACAGGCTGTAAATTACTTCTTTTAATTTACACTGTTTTACATAAATAATTACTGTACAAAAGTACAGAAAAAGTAAGTGTTCTTGTAATGAATTGCTTTTTTTAATAAAGTAATACTTTTGTAGGATTATTGTAACACCTACTGTAATGCAATTACATTGAACACGACAAATGAGTGATCTAACACTACAAAACTGATTTTATTGACTAATATTATGAGTATTATGAGTATTATTATGAATAGCATGATGTAACACAAAACTAGAAAAGTCTTAATGCAATAGTATTTTTCAAGTGACGTTCCCCAACACTGTGAACTAATAAAGTGCACTATAGTCAAAGGTCCGGAAATAATTGGTTATTACAAAACTTGTTTTTAATAAACATGCATAAATCAACGAAATTAGATTTTAAATAAAGTGCCATTTGCATTTAAAGATTGATTAATAACAAGTGCAAAGGTGGCAAAACACTTCAGCATTTTATTTTATTTATTTTTCAAAATCAAGACCGCAATAAGAGAGCCCTGTAAGATCATTTCGGTTCTTTACTTTTAATGAAGCTGATTGTGTGTTAAGCAGCTGCAACTTACTTTCATTTTGATTTGCGATAGTTTGCGGGTTGGCTTGATGAATAGATGCTCAGCTGCTCATCTGTGGTGACGCTTGTTGCAGTAGCGTCATCATATCTGGCTATAACATGTCATGTAGCCTCTCACATGTGAGTAAAATTTACATATGTGGTTTCAACAACCAGATGCATTTACACTTGTCCAGTTTCGTCTGGAATGCGGCCCAGACCACCTCCCGAAGTGATTTGAGCGATTGGATTTAAATCCGTCTCGAATGCATTTCGGAGGCATATGTATTTGGTTCTGATTTGCTGCAATACGGAGTACCTTTACGATTTTGATTTAGCTACATGCTCAAAGCGCTGTACAATTAGAAGCTAAGAAATAATTATTCTTCTGTGGCCAGGGAAGGTACCTTTTTCTTAGAATAAAGGAATAATCAAAGAGTTCGTTGGACGAACTGATTAATTAATTGTAATATTAATTCAGCCACATCAAGTTAATACAATTAACTGACCCAAACATTCATAATTAATAATAACAAGTTATTATTGATTATTAATATTCCAAAGAGCTGATTCGTTACAAGGTTATGGTAAAAATAAATAATACTAATAACATTATTATTATTGTTAATTGTAATTTGCATTCTAGAATAATAATAATAATAATAATAATTATTATTATTATTATTATTATTATTTAATTTGTACATATTAATATGTTAATAGTAATAATCGTTGTGACAAGCAGGACAAGGTCGAGGGACGTGAGAGAAAGGCCGGTGGCGTGAGTAATGATGAATGACACCTGTGAGACGCACCGGTCTCGTATCTCTCACAGACCTCGGCCTTGTCCTGCTCGCCACAATCATGTTTGACAACTCTTGAAAAACTCTATAATTTTTTTTTTTTAAATGTAAAGCATAACTATATAAAAGTACACTGAGATAAAGTGCCTGCAAAAACTACTGCTTTATCATTACTAAAAAAAAAAAAAAAAAAAAATACTGAGTGCACCTTTAGCCCAGAGAGAGAGAACGCACAAACACGGAGACTCAAAACTCAGGACCAGCTGGGCTCTCGCTCCCTCTCTCTTTCTTGTGTCCTTCAGGAGCAGGTTTGCTTCAGCAGGGGGCAGAATCCTCAGCTCTCCGCAAGCTGTGGTCTTCCACAACAGAAGGCAGCATGTCTGGCCTTGTGCTACTTTCCCCAGTCTCCTTACCCAAGTCTGTCAAGGTGATTCGAATAAAGAGAGCGAGAGGGGACATTCAAGAAAACTCAGGTGTGACAAAAGGTGCGAGAGACTTTTAATTTGAACATTACTAATTACTGTGAACCAGTCAGTTTTTTTTTTTCTGAAGCGTGGACTTGGGTGTGTGATTTATTCCTAACCTTTGATCACGCTCTCGGTTGTGGCGTCATGTCGATTTCTCCACAGTCAGCATGTGTGTGTGAGATCTGGCTCGGGGAAAGTCTCCAGGGGAACTGGCTGAGTCACAGCGGCAGAATCCATTGTCACATGTAGCAAGGAAGCTTGTGACATCACGGATTGGACACAGTCTTTATGAGGCCGACCGCCTCCTCGAGTGATGTGCATCCACAAGTCACATACATGGCGAATAAATTCTTTTGAGATCTTTGACATGTTGTCTATAATTGTCCTCTACACCAAGTTACTCTAACAGAAAATTAAAAGCCTAAAGGAGAAAGCTTTGAGCTATTAATAGTTTTAAGAGGAGAAACAAAGATTTAACCTTAAATGTCTTTTGAATTTGAATTTTAAATGAACCCCGTATGTATAAGACAAATGACCCCTTCAAACGCATACATATTTGATCAACCAGAAACATTGCTTTAATGTCAAAAAACCGCCCACAACCACTACCACATCCTTTCTGACATCATTGCTTAATTCCATGCTAGAAATAAATAAACCACAATTAAGCCACAAGGGACGTCACGTAATGAGTAGAATCAACACACTTAAGCTTTTGAAATGTTTGGGGTTGAAAAGTTCAGAATCAACAAACAAACAGAGATGATGTCATAACTGAGGTTGCTGATCCTGGCCTGAAGCTAGTCGTCGTAATACAAATGAGTCAAAGTGCAAAAATGAGTTGAAGGGAGATGGTTGATGGCAGTGTGAAAACGGTTGACTTTTACCATTTGCTGCCAGAAATCCTTGCATTCATAGGACTTGAGCAATTTGTTGTAGGCTGTTGTGTTTGTCAAATCGTTTTGCTTGGATAATCAAAATGGCCAGTGGCATAAAGAAATGAGCATAGGAAGAGTGGTCTCTAAATATGCAATGCTAGTAGTCAACCAATGTAGGTTGTCCGATACCAAAATAATATTTATAGAGCAGGATATAATGCTTGCTTGTTTGCTTTATTTGTTTATGTTATGAATAATCTTTAAAAAGTTGTTTGCACATTGGGGTCAGTGAGTGAGTACTTTAAGAAATTAATACTGTTACCATGATATAACATTACTCACACTGTGATATACGATTATGGTCATACCGCCAAAATCGGTATGTGTGGTTTTTTTTTTTGGTTTTTTTTTTCTGGTGTGAAAATTTGTCTTTGGCTGCAGGGAGGATCATGCAAATTCATTTAATACCACTTTTCACTCTCTGTTTCTCTCTCATTCATGCTCTCAATCAAACATGAATGCATCTTGTAGACTCAATTTATACAGCAGTCACTCTCTGTATCTTCCTTGTTTCCACAGCAGAAAAAAGGCGACCGTTTTTGGATCCGTCTGATAACTGTTTAGCAAGGGCAGTGAGCATTTCTCTGATCTGAACACTGCTTCTACAGTGTAAAATAAAATCCTGTTAAAAAAAGGTAAATCTCTGGCAGCAAAGTTTCATTTCACAAAATTACATGCAAAAAACGTACAAATACAGAATTACTTTACAGTCAAAATTGATACAGTATATTACTGTTGATAATGGCTTATTAAACCGTGGAAAAATTGATAAATTGTCAAATTACATTAAAAAGACATTTAACTTTCAGGTTAAAGTGCAGTGACTAGTTCCAGTTAGTCTAGCACAGTACACATAGCAAGTTTTTTTTTTTAAACAAAGATTTAGTATTATTGGGTGAAGTGTTTACGAAAAAGTTGCATCTTTAGCAGTTTCTTGAAAATGTGTTGAGTTGCGCCGGTCATTCCACCAGCAGGAAACAGTCCAGGTAAAGGTCAGTGAAAGTGGTTTTGTGTCTCTTTGGGATGATGGCATCACAAGGCTCCGTTCACTTGCAGAACACAAGCTTCTGGAGGACACATAGATCTAAACAGTTTATATACAGGGCTACCTTTAACGACCACTCTTGCTGCAGCATCTGGATCACTTGCAAAGGTTTGACTGATGCTGGAAGGCCTGCCCAGAGAGCATTACAATAGTCCAGTCTGGATAGAACAAGAGCTTAGACCAGGAGCTCCGATAGGAAGGGCCTGATCCTCCTAATGATGTATTAGGCAAATCAGCAGGATCACAGCAAGTATGGTTTGGCTGAAACCATAAGCAGTTCTGTCTTGGCAAGGTTGAGTTGAAGGTGAAGGTCATTGATCCAGCAAGAATTTTCTATCAGCTAGGCCGAGATGCGAGCAGCCGTCAGATCATCTGGCTGGAATGAAAGGTAGAGATAGAGATATGTGTCATTAAGATAGTTGTGATAGGAAAAGCCATGTTTCTAAATGACAGAAGTTAGTTACAAAAAAAAAAAAAAACTTTAGATGTGTGGAATCTAACACAATCGTGGTCTTGCAGTAATAAAACCAAACCTTGTTCACACTTTTAGTGCAATCATATGGAATCAGAAGACTCGGTCATTACAATTTTTTTAAAGTTAATTCTTCTCATACCTTGTTTGCCATGATCATCTGCTTTCCACATGACCTGAAATCACAAAAATTGAAAAATGAAATCAGTATTACATTTACACATGTCAGAATATGTTCCATTGGGATGTAAAATTGATGTAAAACCAAAAATACAAGCAATTGCCTGTAAATTTAATAGCGGACCTTTAAATTACAGCACTGTATAATGACAAAACGGCAAAATTCTGTAAAAGAATACAGACCATTACCTGTAAATTTACTACTACTTTTTTTTACAGTGTAGAGCCAAGCATTCATATCACTTATTAAATTTCCAACACGTGTCTGCAACTCTGAACATGGGTGGGATTCTGCTCCTCTAGTGCGAAGTTAATATGTGATTAAAAGAACAAAGGGCCAGTCTTGCCTAATGCTAATGAGGATGCTAATGGCCTAATGAGAAAACGGTGCTAATAGATGTAATACAGAACATTGACTCACCTGAGGGAGTCTTTTGCATCTGACAGATGCCAGTACAGAACTCCAGTGCTCTGCCTCTCAACAACTTTAAATAACATACAGCCTCTAAATGAAAGCTCATGCAGGGAGGATGTCATCCTGCTAAGCAGAGGTCATATGCATAAAAGAACAAACTAGGTGACAGTGTTTCAGTGGCATAATCAGATCATGACCAGAAATGAGGTGATAATGGATAATATGTAGTGAGGCAATGCAGGTGACTTAATGATTAAAGTGCAATATGAAGGTGTTACTCTGAGTGTAAATGTTGAGCATAATGAAAGCATAATGAAAACACCCTGAGGTCAGCAGCTTTTAGGTACATCTTGGGACAAAGTGTTTCCCAAGACTTGATTAATAACAGTATTGCCTAAATTTGGTGAGCTACCTACATAGGCAGCAATTTTAAGACATTGAAGGCTCTATTATTATAAATTAACAAAGGTCGTCCACTTGTAAATAGATGATTGGATGTAATCATAACACTAAATATGGTAGATGTACACCTGCCTTACGAGCTAATTATATTTTCATAGATGTGGCAACACTTAATGGGGGGCTGTAGGATTGGAATTACTGACTTAAGGTCAAAATAGTTTTATTCCCGATTTTATTCCTAATTTTAAACATGTATTGTAATATAGTTTGAACTAACATAAACATACAGGCATGTCTAAATTGGGCTGAACGTGTATGACTAGAAATAGGACACCTGGAAGTAGTGAATTTGGCTGCCGAGAAGACTTACTTCTCCAAAGGAATTGGGAGAATTATTAATAATAAATATGCACTACAGGTTAAAAGTTAAAAGTTTTAAGTTTACTCTTGATCAATTTAATGCATCCTTGCTAAATAAGTGTAAATTTCTTTCTTTCCAAAAAAAAAATCTTACTGACCCTAAAATTTTAAACAATAGTGTACTCGTAATCAAATCTGTACATGCGTTACAAACGGTTCAATGTACACTACCGGTCAAAAGTTTAAGATCGGTAAGATTTTTTATGTTTTTAAAAGAAGTCTCTTCTGCTCACCAAGGCTGCAATTATTTGATTAAAAAAAAATAAAAAAAACTGTAATATTGTGAAATATTATTACAATTTAAAACAGCGGTTTTCTATGTGAAAATATAGTGAAGTGTAATTTATTCCTGTGATCAAAGCTGAATTTACAGCATCATTACTCCAGTCTTCAATGTCACATTTTTTTAATTATTATAATATGAAATTATTATAATATGATGCTCAAGAAACATTTATGATTATTATCCATGTTGAAAACAGTTTTTAAATTTTTTATTTCAGGATTCTTTGATGAATAGAAAGTTCAAAAGAACAGCATTTATTTAAAATATAATATTTTCTAACATTTATAAATGTCTTTACTGTATAACTTTTGATCAATTTAACTCATCCTTGATGAATAAAAGTATTTTCTAATTTCTTTCCCCCCCAAAAAAATGGTAGTGATTAATGTTACAAAAGCTTTCCATTTCAGATCAATTCTATTCTTTTGAACTTTCTATTCATCAAAGAATCCTGAAATAAAAATGTAAAAAACTGTTTTCAACATGGATAATAATCATAAATGTTTCTTGAGCATCATATTATAATAATTTCATATTATAATAATTAAAAAAATGTGACACTGAAGACTGGAGTAATGATGCTGTAAATTCAGCTTTGATCACAGGAATAAATTACACTTCACTATATATTCACATAGAAAACCGCTGTTTTAAATTGTAATAATATTTCACAATATTACATTTTTTTTGTTTGTATTTTTTATCAAATAATTGCAGCCTTGGTGAGCAGAAGAGACTTCTTTTAAAAACATAAAAAATCTTACCGATCTTAAACTTTTGACTGGTAGTGTAGTTAAAACTGGACTGTTTTACTTTACATTTGTGTATGCTATGTCGTTTTATGTTTACTTGACTATTGGGTTTTTATCTTGGCTACACGTTACCGCCAAACTATTGAAATAAATTTGTGTCTGAGCATATATTTGAATTACAAACTGCCTACATATAACTGCTTCAAATCAATCACAATGCTCAGTTTCTCAGTGTTGTCACAGTGTGACCTACACCTCACATCTTTAGATTACTCTAGTTATTGTAGCCAAACACAATGGCTGTTAACCCGAAACAGAGAGGACCTGACATAAAAAAATGTTGATTAGTGATTGAATCTATACAATCTGATACATAGCTTCTTTGAAGTAAATAACATCCCTTTTCAGACAGAACAATTCTGCTTGTAAGAGGCAGCATTTAACACCAGTTCTGTGTTTTTAATGTGCTTGAAAGTGGCAAAATTGAGTCTTTTTTTTTCTGGAAAATATTTCAGAACGGTGTTGAATGCCTCTAAAGCAAATATAGAGTTGGTAAGTCACAATAGCCTATACAATCACTCCTGCAGTGCTCACTCTGATTTCCTTTTTTAAAGACATAAACACTGTGTTTTCATACTTCTGCTTTTGTAATTCGTGTGTGCAGTGATCGATTTTCCACACCGTGCTTTGACAAATTCGTCCGTTGACTCGCGTCACAGTAAAAGACAATATTAGAGGAATCTGTTAGGTGGCGTAGTCAGTTCTCACAGGCAAAAACAAAGAATGAAGCGTTCTTTTGCTGCTGGCTTTCTGTGCAGACACTGAGTTATACAGGCTCTAATATTTTAATGAGTATGTTGAATGAGCACGTCCTCTCCTATGCCATGTCTCGGTGTGAGGATCATGAATAAGTCAGGATTCTGTCTGATTTCTGAGGCATTTAGCAACACAAGCCATTTGTGAAATCTTTCGTAAATTCACTTAAGCAGAAACAATTGAATGTATACTTCAGCATGGATAGTATATTTTTGCCAGTCGATGCTATGGATTGAGGAAAAAGAAAACATTCCCATTTTTCTGGGAGGATGGTTTAGGAGGTGATATTAATTGACAAGTGTGAGATGGAAAGCTTGTAACCTGCCATGGAGTAGCAAAGTGAAATTTCACTTTCTTCTTGCAGCTCCAAGGACACTCACCACTAAGGCCCTGAAATAAACAGCGTGGTAATGAAAAACGACAACAAAAGTGTCATTTGTTTGTCTGGAAGACTCACTGTGTTTACGGACTCTGAGACTCCTGTTGGAGGGGTTCCAGGGAATCGATGCTTAATTCTAATAGAAAACTCTGAGGTTCCTTTTGATCTTCTGTACTTTTAAAAAGCATAAATACTTACACTCACTACTCTCAATAAGAGATTTCTATTGGTCCAAATACTATGTGCTTCCTTTGAAGAGATCTTTGATATATACGGTATTGATAAACTGTGGGCTTTTATTCTTTTAAAAATGAAGAGAGAATGAAAGAGATTTTGTCTTGAGAAAAGATATTGCATTACCCATGGGAAATCTTTGATATTGTGTACGTCATCCTTGGAAAAGACGTACCCCCCACTCCCCTCCACCCCCTTATATAATTCCCGAATTTTGATCCCATATGTGAACTTTATGTTGTTCAGTCTAGTGTTCAGTCCAGTCGGTATGTATCGAATATCGAAATTTCCGTTCTCTTTTCTGCAGTATCGATACACCGATATCATACCACCTGCACGTTCTCGCTCTCTCATCTCTCCGACAGCTAATTGACACTCATCTCATTCGTTCCCGTTGAATAGTGCATAATTTTAGTAATTATTACAGGTTTCGCGCTCACTCCAAAAGCGCGTGCACAACGGATCTATATACAGTAAGTGCCACTCTTATAAAGCCGCCTCTCAAACAGCTCGCGAGTACCAAATTGACTTCTTTTTCATGGCTTATCGTGCTTAAACAGTCAAATGCATTCAGAATTACATCAAAATGTCTGTCAGTAAGTATTCAGATAAATACAGTCAGTTTTGGAACGTAAATGGTTGTGTCACAACCATGTTGTGTAACAGTATATTGGATCCGTGCATAAGCCTTTAAAGTGACAGGAGCCCACCCAATATTCCTGCTGCTGTCTGTCATTTAATCAAAGAACAAAAGACAAAGAGAAAATCATTTGCTGCTCTTGACTGAATAACTTTTGTAATTTTAATTGTAAGCATTAATCTGTATTTCATTTTTATAATGAAAATTATCTAGTGTTATGTTACATTTTGATTACTTTATATTCAGGTAAAAGAATACTACAGAAATGACTGTACTGTAAAACCCACCTAAAAAATGTTTAGACATGTTTGTTTCATTTGTTTCTTTATTCTATTTGATTTATGTGTGATATCGTTTGCAATTTGTTTTTGTTTTTATTTCATTACTAATTTGTTACTTGTCTTAAATAACTATTTAAATAAAGCCTCCCTGTGCTGTGTGTAAGCTATTACAACAAAATTACCCAAGTTATAAAGAAAAAGAGAGATAATAACAAATAATCTGTATGGTGGGATTTATGACCTGTGGTATCGAAATTTGCATCAAATATCAATATTTTTCAAGTTATCATATCGTATTTGGAAATTCCGGTATCGTGACAACACTAGTTCAGTCAAGATCTTAGTAGGTTGGAAAAAATAATGTTTTGAAACCTCTTAACGGTCTGATAGTCTGAGTTTATATATAGATTAGTATCCACGTGGACTGAATGAAAGTCCTGATGAAGAGGGTATGACTATCCGCTCCATTATCTCTCGAGGGTCTTTTCTCCACTCTGAACCTTTGCCTTTCTGTCTTTTCAAAAAGCACTCCTAATCAAGTTTAATTTGATCCCATTCTCTACATAAATTATAGATCTGCAGAAATCTGGATGCAATCAATAGACTAAAACGAAGTTATTTACATTTGATTCTAATGTATCTAATGATATTTTTATTGGATTAAATGCTGATGTATTGCATTCTATGCACATTCATTTGCTAATATATGTTGGAAATCCTTTTTTTTCTGTGGATTTTCTTGTATCATTACCCCAAAACTCAGACTGTTTCTTGCTCACAGAATTCGTTTTCTTATGATCCTTCCAGGGAGCAGCGGCCGATGTCTCTCTGTCTGTCTCGTGATGATGAAACTTTGGCCGGGCTGGAAGCATTGCCGTTCAGGCTGATGCAGCAGGACTGCACAGCGGTAAAGACTCTTCTGCTGCGGTTACGCAGGACCCTGCAGGAGGTAATGTTCCACACTGACAGTTGATTCATGAAGCTGCTATGGCCTTCATCACGGGTACATTAGAACAGGTAGAATAGCTGTCTGTGCCCTGCCAGTTTCATGCCTCATCATTCAGGGCCAACACCAGGAGGATATCACACTCAAAAGAGCCACATTCAGTCAGTAAGTAGACCTTAGAGTAGAGTAGACGCCATACTTGGTGTGACAAGAATGAAAACAAGGCTGTGAGGTGTAGAAAAATGTGCCAGTGTTGGTTTGTTCTGCCAGTGAAACATTACAGTAAGTACCTCTGTACAGGTCTAGTATCATTTGTTTGTAGAGTTTTTTGTTTTGTTTTTTTGTTGCTATGTACGTTTTTTTTTTGTTATATTTTTGTACATTTAATGTTTTTGATAGAAATGTATTGGTTACAGGCCTATATTTTATTGATATTTATATTTTTGAACAGTATCGGTTTGTGTATTTAATTTTACATGACATTTTTTTTACCCTTTTTACATTTAGATTTACTTAATTTTGTTTTAAAATAAAACGCACTAATATGATGCTTTTAAATGTAATCTTGAGCAAATCTCAAAATGAAATTTTTTTTTTTTTCAAGTTGTGATGCCTGAATTCACTTTTTTTTAATGGTTTTAAACGTACACTTTAACTCTTTTTTTTTTTTTCAAATTAGTAAATTTATATTTAGAATTATGCATTTAGAATTAGAACTTGTTTTTGTCTTACCCTGATTTACTATGCAAAGCCTATTATAAGTTTTTAATATTTTAGACCTGACAGATTGGATTCACAGGAAATTGCATACATGCGTCACTCATGCGTTGCTCTGGCTACTTTGAAGCATTTTTGGTGTGGGATTAGCATTAGTTAGTTAGGGGTAAGTTGTCATGTTGCGTTTTTATTGGCTAGTCCGTAGACGTAGGTCGTAACACACTGTGAGATTATGCTAAAATTCTTACACTATCAGAAAATGATCGCAGGCTGTCTTTGAACCTCTCTCACTGTACAAACTAGGAGCACCGTTTAGGAGCCACGACCACAGTAATCTCCAAGATTGGTCCTCTTTCTTCTGGGTGTCATACAGTGTGTACCTTGCATTATCAGGCAATGACTTGCGCAGCAGGCAGCATTTGCTCATGAAGGTACCTGGCGAAACTGATTTCGGACAGGCTTCTGACCAGACAGCATAACGGTTTAATGATCTACAACATAGAACAAGCTTTGGTATAACTAAGCAAATATATCATTTCTGCTATTACATATAATTATACTGCAATATAGTACTACAATATCTTATCATTTCTCTCTAGAAATATCATCAAAAGTGGAAAACGGTCAAAAACATACATTTAAACAGAAACTGACCACCAACAGCAACGTTCAGTTGCAATCTTTATTTTTTAGCTCAACTTTCACTGAATGGAACGCAAGGGATTGTGGGATATCAAAGGCAGCAAAGGATACATCTATGCTGCCTAAAAAAGTCAATCAGATGAAGGTATCTCAGGAGACAGGAAGTGAAGCTAACATTGGATTTGGACGTGGCTTTATACCTTCCTACCTTGGAATGCATCCTATGAAATGCAGCATTTTTCAGCTTTTGGACACAGACAGGGTCCCCACGCAGTTCACTACGCCCTGCTACTTGTTTACTTCACTTCGAAACATTCATTTGTGAATTTGCGTTATGCCACTCCCTGCAACGTCATCACACAGACTTCAGTAGTTTTTATTAGAGAAGTTTGAGGTATGATATAATATACTTCTGTAAATAAATACAATAAACATTACCATACTTCAGTTTAGAATGCAGGTGTAGTCTATATAATGAATCTAAGGAGCGCCATTAAGAACCACTGATGTATTGTGAAGGGTCATATTTATTCGCACATTCACGCAGAGACAAAGCACAACCAAAACAATATTTTTCCACAAAATGCATGCAGTTTTGTTTTTAACCCCTAGAGGGCCAAAAGTTAGACAAAATAGTACAGAACTTTAAAACGGTGTCCCTACTCTTTCAGAACAGTGATGCAGTGTTTTAGTTCTGTTGTGGTAGTTATATGCAAATTTATTGAATGCTATTAGTAACAATAATATGTAACTTACTGTTAATTATAGTATCGCTCACCCAACTTAATTTATTGACCAGAACACCCGCATTTCCATTCCACCTTCATCCAACTCGTAGCTGCATGAACTCTGTTTTACATTCCCTCAAAATAACAATTACTTTGTGAAGGTCCAGAGAACAGTGCACAACAGAGGAACATGAATATTGAAGAGGAAGTTCTTTGGCCTCTTTACTGACTCTTCTCATTAACATGCAAATTAGCCATCTTCCTTCAGCTTTTGTAAACTACAGTGCAACAAGAATCACAACGACTTGTGCATTTGGTTTTATTTGCTTGACAACAGATTAAGCATAGCCTGTTTTTTCTTTCTTTGTGTATCTTTTGGTCATCTGATACCTCATTTCTGACTAATTCAGGGCAGTTCAGTAAGGAGTGAGTTCAAAATGTTTTTGATTAAGTCAAAAAACTAAAATAGTAAATGTGAAATTACCATAGATTGTCTGCTCACACTTAGTTCCTATAATAGAAAAGCTCTTGACTGGTTTCAGAACTTGAGTTAAGACCGTCTAACCGCAGACATTTTTGAATGTTACCTTGGCTTGAATCAAATTGCTCTTATACCTTTGAACATTTATGTACTGTATTGCCTATTGGCATTCAGAACCTGGTATTATATCCTTTGTGGATTAAACTGGCTTGTTGTGTTATTATTATTATTTTATTTTTTTTTGGTGCGTCCTGCCTGGTTAATTTACATAACTATTGCATTTCCCGCCAGCAAAAACAGTTCAGATGTAGCCATGTTCATGCATAACCATTTTGATAATTACTTTATATTCAGAGCAGAGATTTTAATACTGAACAGGTTAAATTCTTAAATTAAACAAATAATTTGGTTTTGTCAAAAAATAATTTTGGCTCTTCTGTCGTTTAGTAGTTTTTGTTTGAATGCACTGGGAAGAATCAGCTTTAGTAAAACGTTTGTCTTGCTTTTGCTTTTATACCTTCTCGATTACCCCAATATGTTTGCAGTTTTCATTACAGTTTTCTTGTCCTCTCCTTGCACTTAAAATGCAGGCGTAGAAAACGCATTAATCAAAAGCAGCACATGCTGTATCAGTCTTGAATCCTTTAGTAATTATGGAGTCTGAAATGCTGCTTAAAATTCATTCATGTTTGCTGTGAAACATTTACCAAAATGACATTGTAATGGTTGTGCTATTGTACCTTGTTTGAAATTTATAGACCCGGTCAAACTACTTTATTATAGTCTCCTCGTTCCCTTTTTTTCTCATTTCTTTTTTTCAGTGTAGCTGCATGTCATGGTCCCCCTCCACTCCCACCCACAAATACTGCTACGGAGATGCACATTACAGAGAACTGCTACTTTTTTTGTTTTTTTTGTTTTGATTTGGCCAAAATGTGAAGGAATAAAAAAAAAATTATCCCTTTTAGCAGTGCAGTACTTTTCTTTAAACTTACCCATACTGATAAAAATTATTTTGTGGAGAAGTAAATACTACAGAAAAAAACAATGTAATTTCCACATGAAAAAGTTAGTTCAGGCACACATTAAAAAAACTAAGTAAATTCTATATTAGTACTCAATTCAAGCGTGTTGAAATTAAAGCGTAAATGTCAACGTTATAAGATTAAGTAAAATTACTCAACTTTTCTGATACTGCTGTTCCCATCATGCACTGGGCCTTGAATAATTAATGTGGTTGATTTTCACAGTTTTCCAGCTTTATTTGCACGTTTGTCATTGCTTTTGTTGTTAGGATTTCTAACTTGCTATTTTGTGACATTTGAAGTTCATTTTCTACTCAAAATGACACATTCATACACAAAAACGATCCATCAAATTTTACCGTCATTGTGTATTGTGTACGAAATATTGAGTTCTCTGCGTTTAGACGACATGCTACTGCTGATATGTAGATATGCCACAGTTTGCAATAGTCTTATTGTGCTGTAACATGGTGTGGTATAGCCCTGCTGGGCAAAAGCTGGTAAAATGATCACTGATCCTCCACTCCCTGCTTTCTGCTCAAATGCTCTGATGATAATAGCTTTGTTGGACTATACATCATTTGGATAATTGGTCAAAAAATAAATCTGTTAAATCTGGTTCTGTTGTGTAGAACTGAATAAAGAATGATATATTGTTTCATTTGAATTTATATTGTTAATATTAATAAATTTTCTGTCCAATTAGTGTTACTTTTGATAAAATTGTGGTTATTTTATTGGCTTGTATTTTTTTTTAAACTCGCATCATTTAAAATGATTGAATTTATTTAAAAAGTATAATATTAATACAAAAAAGCTAATTTAAAATAAGAAATAAATCATTATTAAAACCCATTTTCGGTTTTCACCCAAGTGCAATTTTGGTTTCGACACAGAATTTTCATTTAGGTGCATCCCTGCTTACCCGATATCTTTATTTTCGCTCAATATATTGTCTGCAGGCCACTCTACACAGACTAAAGTGTTCCATGTTTCTGACAGTGTCACAGCTCTCTTTCTCACATATTCATATATAAGGGTTTGAGGCTAGTTCCCATGTTATATCCCATGATATGATTACATCATATGTAATCTGGCTAATGCCACTGGCTAATGTTTGCCAGTGAGTTTCTTTAGTAAGTTTTAGAGTAATAACAGTGGTTCAGTTTGATTATTGGGTATCAAGAGCTAACAATGAAAAACATTTTTAAAGCATTTATTGATCTTGATTAATATTCATTTCTACATATACACTTTAACATTTCAATTTATTTAGATTAACATTAATACCTGAATTTAGAAAAATAGCTAATGAATGGGGTTATGGCAGTTTGTACATGACATTGGTAAAGAAAATGTTATTTTGAAGGCTTTGGATACATACTGTATACTTGTAGTTTTGGTCAGAAATGTATCATACTGGCAAGTGTAGTAACCTCAGAACCAACTAATTCAGAGTCAGATGAGCAGAATATTATTTACAGTCTCTTTTAATAGTTTTCTTTTCATGTGCTCATTAAATATTAAGATTGATGATCTTTGCCTTTCAGAGCACTGAGACCAGTCCTGCCAGCAGCCTTCACTCTCTACCCATAAGCCCCTGCAGTGAGAAATCACTCCCCTTTAAGGTAATTGTCTGCATTCAGTGTTGTTGGAATGTGTTTCTTTTCTATTCATAAAGTGGATGAACACATTCTTTGTTGCAGAGGTATCATTGGTGGTTCACACTTTGATTTAAAAGGCTCACTTTCATTTTTCTTTTCTTCCCTGAAAAATTCAAAGCCCGTAGATAAAACATAATGACGGTGCTAAACGACTGCATAGAGACAGAGGTCTCTCCGTTTTATGTTGTTAATTTTCCTACTCCATTGTGCTTCTAAACACACTCTACTCTTTTCATTCTGGCCTGTCTCTTTGACACAATTTGAGTTAAATTTTTCTCCACCATCAATGAAATCTTGATGAGATTATTTGATTACATGCGCTGATCTCGTGGAGATGGGCTAGGGCTGTTATTGGGAGAGCTTTTTGTTTTTGTTTGAGGAGCTTTTGCTTGGTAGAAGAGGATTTTGTATTTCATCAGGAGTTTTTTTTTCTTTTTCGAATGGCTCAAAAATACTGCGAAGTGGAAATGAGGTCTGTGTCTTTCTCTGTCCTCCTTACTGACCTACATGGAGTGCTAACAGAAGCGGCGGTTGCGGCAGCGAATCACGTGACATTCCGGCTCATCCGTAGCCTAGCGCCACGCAGCGGGAGAGGGAGATGCTTAGAATAGGACGCCATGCATTCTGACATTGTGTTCAACTGACAGGAGAGGGGTGGGACTTGTCCTGATTCATTCCATATAAAAAAAGGAAAAAAAAAATATCCCGATTTTAAAAATAAAGCCCTAGCACCCACCTGAGACGGAACCGTGTCACTTTTCGTCCTACTTTGAACAAAAAACTTCTCTCACCAAACATTTGTTATCCCCACCTTCTTAATAATTAGAGCCTGCGGAAAGAGTTCTCCTGCGGCGAGAGCATGGCGTCGGTTGAGGGAATAATGGAGCCTCTTGCTCTGCATCTTGGTAAAAGGAGCTCGGACTGGGGTACCAAACTCATTCGTCCTGGTGTCCCTGTCAGTAATACAGTGCCTGTATTCATAACTCCTTGGTAAGTGAGTGTAGGTGTGCCCGCTACACTGAGGGTGTCCAGTTTATAACATCACAAACCTCCTTAGAAATAATTGAGGACATCTATCATATTTACTCCTTTTTATGCCTTCCTTTAAAGTACATGAGTGAAATACTCTGTGCTTCTCTAAACTTGTACCATTCTTGGTAATGAAACTGCCAGGTAGGGCTGGGCAATCTAGCACAAAAAATTTATATAGGTTTTTTTTTCTGTTTCTTTTTTCTCTTCAGCCTTTTAATGACATGAAACTGTGCAGTTACTAATATATATATTTTTTTATGTTTTTGAAAGAAGTCTCTTATGATCACCAAGGCTATTTTATTTGATCAGAAATACAGTACAAACTGTAATATTGAGAAATATTACCATTTTAAAATAATTTTTTTCTATTTGAATATATTTTAAAATATAAAAGTATTTCTGTGATGGCAAATTGAATTTTCAGCAGCTATTTCTCCAGTCTTCAGTTTCAGAATTTTGTAATACACTGATTTGCAATAATGATTTGCATTATGTTGAAAACATTAGTTCGACTTAATATTTAGTAAGAAAACATGCAAAAAAAAATGTCAGGATAATTTAATGAATAGAAATTTGAAAAGAAAGAGCATTTATTTGAATTGGGGATCTTTTGTAATTGTAAAAGTATTTATTTTCAGCTTTGTGCAATTTAATGCATAATTGCTGAATAAAAGTATTAATTTCTTTAACCCCCACAAACTTATGAACGGTAGTGTGTGTTATCTTCAATTGACTTCTTCAGTGAGTGATTTTATTTATTCCTCCTCATCCTGCTCCTCACCAATTTTTTTTTACCTCACTGCCATATCCAATACGATTCAGAATAAGGTAAAATACTGTTTTTTAAAACAAAAATTGTTGCCAAAAATAATCAAGCCAAGTTTTCCTCACTTTTTCAAATAAATTGAGGAAGCTTGTCATTTATTTAGAACCAGTATAATATATATGGCTTCAGCATCCCAGCAAGGATGGATGAATTGTAACAAACACAATATTTACCTAATATTTATTTAATAAATAAATATAAATTTACTAAAGCATTTAATTTGAATTGATTCAAAGTAATGAATTGAACATGCAGTAATAGCTCTAAATGAAGTTTAAATTAGATGCTATTGAATCTTTTCTGTCTTAGGAAGGATAGCAAAACTAATCTAATACGTTTCACCCAGACCGACCACCAGGACACTTTTGATTGTATCGATTGCAATGATGTTAAGTGTTGCCTTTTCTGATCAGGGCTCTGTGATAGTAGGACGCTCTCATTTATTAGGTCCTTCGTCCCCTTCTTGCCTCAAGTATTTAATCTAGGACAGACAGATGGAGGAGCCACTCAAATGCAGTTTTACAGCACAGGGTAGAGACCCAGCTCTCGGCCCTGTGTGTCTGTGTGTGTGTGTTTGTGTATGCAACTGTGACCAAACACCTCTCTAGAGGTCCTCCATGGCACTACACAGATAAACTGCCTCTTGTTAAACCTCTATAATTAAGATATAATTAAGTATTCCCACAGGCTGGGATTTGGGGGATGTTACATTCTGCCTGTTTGCTGAATAAGTTGCTCAGTGCATGACCCTTTTTTTTATATTTTTTTTTATGAATAATTCGTTTTTAAATACTTTATTATTTTATGTACACTACTATTCAAAAGTTTGGGGTCAGTAAGAAATGAAAAGTTTTTCCCTGCAAGGATGCATTAAATCGATCAAAAGGACTTTTTAGTAATTACTTTTAAATAAATGCTGTTCTTTTTAAAACCTTTCTATTCATCATAGAATCCTGAAAAATTGTATGATTTCCTCAGAAATATTAATCAGCACAGCTATTTTTAACATTGGTAATAATTAGAAATGTTTTTTGAGCACCAAATCAGCATATATTAGCATATACATGACACTTAAGTAATGATCCTGAAAATTCAGCTTTTAAAATTTAATTTTAAAATGTTACAAAATAACTAAGAAAAGTTATTTTAAATTGTAATCATATTTCACAATATTACTGGATTTACTGCATTTACTGCATTTTTGATCAAATAAATGTATAAAATCAAATAAAAGCACAAGACAATTAAAAAAAAAAAATTATAAAAAAAAAGAACTTACCAAACTCAAACTTTGGTGTATATACGAAGACTGCCATTCAGAAGTTTGGAATCATATAGCCATTTGGTAACACTTTATTTTACGGTGTCCGTGATACAGTGTAATTACTTAATTAATTACTTAGTAGTAGACATTGTAATAACATGTAACAAAATGTAATTAACATGTAACTAAGTTATGGAACAGCCTGTACTTACAGATTGTAATTACACTCATGTAATAGGCAGCTACTGTTACACATATGTAACAGGCCGAGTCGGTTACATGTTACCGACTTGGTACAATGTAACAAGTTCTTAAATATGTTACTAAGGTAAAAACCCTGCACTTACACATGGTCATTTTGTACCTTCTAAAATAAAGTGTATCAAGGTTGTACTTAAGTGCACTTCATGTGTATCTACATACCTTATCCATCTGAATTAACCCTCTAGTTTACAGCTTAAATACATGCAGTAGCTTCTTAATTGCATTCAATTTACAAAATATTACACAGGTATAAGCTACGTAAAATAAAGTGAATCAAGATTGTACTTAAGTGTAATTCATGTGTATCTACAAACCTTATCCATATGTACTTTGGTTGACTTTGAATTAGGCCTAACTCCCTCGTTCACAGCATAAATGCATGCGGTAGCTTCCTAATTACATTGCAATTACATAATATTACACAGGAATAAGCTACGTAAAATAGTGTATCAAGATTGTACTTAAGTGTACTACATGTGTATCTACATACCTTATACACATGAAGTACACTTAAGTACAATCTTGATACACTATTTTAGAAGGTACAAAATTACCATATGTAACTGCAGGCTTTTTTCATAGTAACACATTTAAGTACTTGTTACATTGAGTAGTGCAAAGTACTTTCTTATATAATTACATTTTACCAAGTCGGTAACATGTATGTAACCGGCCTGTTACATATGTATAACAGTAGCTGCCTATTACATGAGTGTAATTACAATCTGTAAGTACAGGCTGTTCCATAACTTAGTTACATGTTAATTACATTTTGTTACATGTTATTACAATGTCTACTACTAAGTAATTAAGTAATTACTCTGTATCACGGACACCGTAAAATAAAGTGTTACCAGACATGTTTATTTTGTTGAAAGAAACTGATGCTGCTGTTTAGCCAAAACTACATTTTGATAATTAAGACACTGCTCAATGAAGTGTAGAAATTGCAATACAATGACTTTAGTTGCCTAACTCTTTCTTGCAAGTGTACACCAACTCGAAAGTGTAAGTCAAATGTTGGTTTCAAAATGTCTAGACAAAAAAAAAGAATAACATCTCATTAATTTGAGAGATGAATGCCGTTTCATGCACAATGGTCTTGACACAAGAAAGCAGACCGTATCTAACCAGGACAGAGATAGAAGTGAACAGCACTGCTCCACAACAACAAGAGGACAAGTACATCAGAGCCTCTAGTTTGGGAAACAAACCCCTCACTGGTGCTCAGCTGGATGCTTCATTGAACAGTGCTCACTAAACACCAGCTTCAATTGGAACAGCGAAGGCAAGACTCTTAGATGCTGCTGGCCTTTACATCTGAAACTGGCAAATAAGAAGAAAAAGTAGAATGGGCGAAAGAAAGAAAAGATTCAATGGTAAAGAGTTAGAAATGAATGTTAAGTTCTGTGGGAAGAAAGAAGAGTTTGAAACTTCACCTCAAAGTCTTATCAAACTGAGTGCTAGAAGGCAGAAGGTCTGCACAAGGAAGATTCTTTGATTCATGAAACATTCTTAAAAATACATTTTGTCTTAACTGCTATTTTCTTCTTTTTTAACTTAAATGTTTTTTTGAGAGAAAAATATATATCTGTAACTTCATTCTTAAGAATGCTCTTATCTTTTTCTTAAGATTGTTCTAAAGACAAAACTTTGTTTGAAGAAATAGACAGCAGCACATTAAAAAAGACCTGACTGAGTGTTGAACTCCAAGTCGGTCGTGATGAAAATAATGTGTGCTCTTATTATGTTATCACGATAATCTGCAGGCAGCAGGAAAAGATTGGCTTTCAAGTGTTTTTCATTGAGTTGATTAATCTTTGGCAAGAACGACCAAAAGACAAATATTTGTGAACATCTGAACAGGTTTTCAAGAATTGCACTAATGAACATTACTACAAACTTATTAGAACTGATCTTAAGTAATGTCCTAATGAATCCTTGAGGAATAAAAGCATGAAATTAAAAAGTTTCATAGTGATTCCAAACCTGGAATGGTAGACTACCTAGTAAGTAATGCTTTCATTTCAAAAGTGACTCATGGTAATAATGGCCATTTTAATAATATTGTTATCATATTAATGACAATTAATGGCCATTACTACAAAGCTAAATTAAATCCAGTATAATTTGAGTTCAAAGGAACACATTCGTGTTTAGTAGCGATGAAGATATACTTGAGCCTGACTGATGGGGTCGTAGCAGTTCATAAGACCAAAAAAAAAGCCTTGTTGGTACAAAGCGAGCGATTCTAGTTAGTCGCTGTGTATGTCATCATCATCTCCAGGCAGAAATTAGCTTCCTTTACAGAGGAGCATCAAAGATTGACAACAGCTCCCTTGAGATGTTTATGTAATGTCAACAAAAGGAGTGCATTCAAACCAAAGCCAAAGAGCTTTGAACAACGATGTCTCCAAGTACGTGACATTGAAGCTCATAATCCCCTTCCTTGATCTCTCGTGAAGGGCTCCGACTCATGCATATCGTGTCCGGCTTCCTCATGCCAGCGCAGTCTAATCTCCACCGAGTGCTTCTTTTTGAGGAGTGCTGTCATTTTTGGGGGCGGCGGTTCTTTTCGGTCATCCGTGGAGGCCATCCTCTGCTCCTGGGCCTCTCGGTCCTCCTCTGCTGCCCTTGAAGCTTCAGTCCCTCCCTCCCCTCCCCCAGCCTCACATAATGGATGCTGACAGCACAAGGTCGTGGGAAAGTGCCTGCTAGTTCAGGTGAAGTTTATGGAGGAGAGTGAAACCACGGTATAGAAAACACACCTCCACCTCTCAACCGCGGCAGTTTTACACCCACACACAAGGCTGCACATTCAAACTGGGGGCGATGGCTTGAATAACACAGACTGACTTTTTTTTTTTTTTTTTAACTGTGTTTGTGTGTGCTTTGTGTGCAGGATCCTGTGAGAGAAGAGAACCAGTTCCTGCACCAGCAGCTGAAGGAGAAAGATGAGCTCATTGTCCGACTTCAGACTGAATTGGTGAGAACCTGACCAGTTCAATGTAACATTTCATAACTGCAAGTTTCATAACCAAGTGTCACAATTGCAAAAACAGGTTCTATTGCTCCATTGTCTTTGGAATACCCTAATTTCGTTAACGTCCTGTTGGTTTCATGTCTTTACCCTCTCCCAAGGCTCGTGTTAGGAAGTTATGGAGATGCCGCTCGGCAGTTTCCTTTGAACTGGCACGATATTTGATAGACTCACTTAACGTGCAGTAAACAGCTCGTCGCATGCTTTACATGCACTGTGAGACGCATAACGTTCACGGTCCCAGCAGCTAGAGCAGAGACGAGTGAAGGAGAAATATGACAGGTCCATCTCAGATTTATAGACTAGTGGTCCTGAAAAGAGGTATGGAATGGCGTGATATGCACAGAGGAGGGGGTAGGACGAATAAAAACAATAGAGGGCAGTAAAGAGGCCGTAAAAGCAAAAGGACAAACAAAGCACATGATGTTTCAAACAAAGCACATGATGTTTCAAACAATCAATGACTGATTTATTTTTTGTGTCATTTCTAGCAGTCTTTTCTAATTAAAAATATGAATAAAAACTGAGCATGTTAGCAATACTAAAATAACACTGGTCCCAAAGGCCTCCCTAAACCCTGTCCACACTGCCATTTGTAGTCACCGCATCGCATTAAGTCGAGTTCAGGAAATCGCCAGCTCTCTTTGAAAAGTAATGACTTCAGGACGCTTTGGAGCTGCTAATCTCAGTGTGAGATTGTGTGAAGTGAATACACCTTTATTCTTTCAGCTGCAGCACTGCATTACTAGTTTAAACGTTCTCCATACTTGCTGATCGCTGTCTAGATGTTCAATGAAAAGATTGCTAGTTTGACTTTCACTCAGTCTGTAGAGGTTTGAATTGATGTTGTCCTTATCTGTCTTCTCTTCGAGAACTGAATTCAGAAAATGTGCTCCCAATAGTGTTAAGCACGTCTCTGAAGGTCACAGTCTTTTTCTCCGAGAAAACAGTCTGTTGGTAAATATCACTGTGCTCACTGAAGTTTCTCTGCTCCATAAGAGCCCAGTGACTCAAACTCTGTGTGATGTGAGTTTCGACCTGAGAACTGCAGTGGTTGTTTTATCTCCTGCAAAGCATGTGTGCATATGCATACCCATGCATATGTGAAGATGTACACGCATGCATAATGTGGCATCCAGATGACGAAATCGGAATAAACTAAATTCTTGGCCATTGACATCATCACTTTACAGATTCTGCGTCCCAGAGACCTCCACTCTATTTTTAGTGGGAGAAGAACCTGCGGCCACAATGGCTTTATAAATCATGGCAAAAGCTCGTAAAATAATACTCACTGGTGAAACTGGCAGCCTGCTGGCTTAGCTCGTCTTTGTCAATTTTTACTGTCTTTATTGAATGTCATTAATGAAGTATGGCTGCCCTAAATTTTGCTGCACCATATTTCTTATTTTATTAGTCTGCAATTCTGCCACGTTCGAGAGGGTGGGTGTTTGATATTCCCAGTCAAGACTGAACGTACAAGCAGAGGGTCATTATCATGCAATAAGCCAGGGCTTATTAAAAATATTGCATAATAATGGCCGACTGACTGTACAATATTCCTTATGGCTACTGAAGAAATTTATAAAGGGCATAAAATATTTTTTTATATACATTTCATCCAAATGTACAGTACTTTATGTAGTTGTTATGTTCCATTTAAAATCAGTTATCAGTGTATTAATTCAAAAATTAAAATATTCACTTTATAAATAAATCACTTTTTGGAATTAATGATTTATTATAAATATATTTTTTAATAATAATTCATAATATTTTTGGTTAGAAATAGATCTTTTATTAATTCATGTTTATAAATAAAATAAATAAGCATTTGTAAATAAAAATCATTTTGAAATAAAAATTTAATTTTAAATGTACTTATTTGTCATTTTACTTTTTTTTTTCTTTTTTTTTTGTTGAATAAATTAAATATTTGATTCCTTCATTTTATTTTTAAGGGGCACTCCTAGTCCTCCATACAGTTAAGCATTCAATATATAACTTGACTGCTGGATGCTGACATTGACCCATCAGGATCAATTATTCCAGAGAACTGGAACTTTGTCGTAACTTTAATGCTATGGCACTCTTTTCTGATACATGCATCTTTTTAACAGGAATCTACCCGTGCTGCTCAGAAATCTCTTTGCCAAAAAGCTGACAAAAGCTCTCAGACAGATTTCTTACTCTCAGAGGTGAGTACCCATTAAAGCACCGTATGAAAGCTCCTGACGACACTGCTAATGTTCTGAGGTCATTGAGCTATGTCTGGTTTTTCTAATTGAATACAGGTCCCCACATCTGTCTTTTTATTTCACTGACTTTTAATGGTAAAGGGCACTGAAAGTTGGGTTATTTTGAACCCTTATAGTGAGAATGTGGTTTCAGATTTCAACTACACTTTAGCTAACAATTTGCTTAATCATGTTGTCCGCTGCCCTTTCGATAGGTTGACTGCCCTCCTTTCCCCCCACCCATCGAGTAATTGCCATCCTCCTTTTTATTTGTTTTTATTATTAATTTTAGATGAAATCTAGGGGTTTTCTTGTTCCCACAGGCACCTTTTAATGGCTCAGACACACAAAACAAACGATGATGCTATATTGCAGTGAGTCAGCAAACTGTGTTCAAGTGCTGCAAACTTTAAATGACTCATTAACAGAGATTAATGCACCAGAGATATTAAAGCATTGGAGACAAAACCCAGCCTTTAAACCGTCTTCTCCCTTTCACTTGCAACATTTAATCAAACCAAGAGCAAACGACGTTTGATCGATTATGAAAAGCTGTTGGCACATTCTTAAGAGATGCCCTTCTAGTTACAAATCTGTTTGTGTTTTTTTAGCATTTGTGATGAGCATGTTATCGCTCAATGATAGTTGAGAAGCATGACAGAGATTTTCTTTACAGATTTCTGTCATGTATTCTGTGCCCTCGCAGTGCCCGCATCAGTATGCCTTTAGTCCCTTTACACTGAAATAGCTTTCAGTTGGTCTCCTGTGGAGACATGGTCCATTTTCCCCCTGGCATTTAACATCTCTCCAGACATTGTGCTTTGTATTACCGTTAATATGCATATGTGATGTGAATTCAGACGGCTTTTTCAAATTGCTTGACAATCCATTTCACAGCTATTGCGACGCTAATGCGTCACAGCTCCATCAGACCTCGGCATTGGTGAAAAGTGCTGTAAAAAAGCTGAAATGTTAGAAAGAGTGCTCATTATGGAGCTGTTGCATTAGATAAGCGTCATTTTCGCGGTAGGCCTGCGTCTTTTTGCCGCGGTGCCAAAATCGGCGTGGGAGAATCTTCTTCCTGTCTACCTTAGATGTGCCGGCAATGGATGAGCACAGAGAGAAGCTGCACATGCACGAGCACGAGACCCTCAGGCTTTCTGAACACAACGCACACCATCATTCTCTCCTCCCGCTCAACAAGAGATGAGTTCTGCATTTCCAGCCTGCCCTATGTAGACTACACCGCTATATGGGTTACTGCATTGAGGACACGCAAATATACGAAAGTGTGTCTACAAGTGGGTCAGCTATTTCGAAGGC
Source organism: Semotilus atromaculatus (assembly GCA_031834385.1). Classification (NCBI taxonomy): domain Eukaryota; kingdom Metazoa; phylum Chordata; class Actinopteri; order Cypriniformes; family Leuciscidae; genus Semotilus; species Semotilus atromaculatus. The sequence goes on along the minus strand of JAULUF010000042.1, from coordinate 22,547,989 downwards.
TGCTTCAACTGGAGGAGGTCATCTGTTTCCTTTTTTTACCGTCGTTCTTTCTCTCTTTTTTTTTCTGGAGCACCCTGCTTCTCTCTCCAGCTGAGCTAATTAGCTGAAAGTGAGAGGAAGAGTGCCCTCTGTTGAGTCACAGTGCACCAGGGGGCCAGACTGGCCTCTTTCGGTAGCGCCGTACACCGTTCCTACGTGGTTCTCACGGCCACTAACTTCTCAAAGTCCTCTCCGCTTCTGTTGGCCTGATGCGCAACAGGAAGGGGCAGGTTCGTGCGGAGGGGCACCTGTCAGAACAAGGAGAGGCGGGAAGATAGACAGGAGCCAGCCTGCTCATCTGTCCAAAGAGCATGAGAAATGTGTAGAATGGCAGAGTGATGTATAATGCTTATGTGAAGCACATATTCCACGATCCTTGGAGCTAGACTGAGCACTGTTGCCTACACATGACACTAATTTAATTGCATATATTAACTAATCAACATAAAATGTTACATTTAAATGGACTAAAGTAAAGGGCTGATAAAATTAGAAAATACTTAGAATAAACATAATTTTACTGTAGAAATTTCAGATACATTCCATAATTAAAAATATTACCATATTTTATTTTTTTTTCAGTCTAAACTCATAAGAATGCTTTTGCGTGACCAAACACCATTGATAAAATTGTTCATTTGATCAATTTACAATTTTAAAAAAAAAGCTACTACCTTTTATAGTCATAAGTTGTCCAGACGGCTTTTTTTGTCTTTGTGAGGTTTGACAGCTACTCTGTCACTCTTAGCTGCACCATATTTATATGAAAATATATATTTTGAAAAAGTTACATCGTCAATTAATTTAAAGGGGAAATCAAAATGTCCTTGATCTTTTGACGTAAGAGGTCATTGTAGTGTAAAAATATCTTGCAAGTTTCAGAATTTTGTCACATTATGATTTTGATTATTTTGATTATGATGATTATGACCACCTCTGAAACATCAAATCAACACCTACTTCTACATCATTGCGTCTTTGGACCCGCTCACCGGCACATAATTTGAAGAGAAGAGAGATATAGGATTCCTGGACTAAAAATAGCATCACCTTCAAAAGGATCCTAATGCTAGAAAAAAGTGATTATTTTATTTTTAACTATGTGAATGTCTCAATAGAGCATTATTTGTTTGCTTGGTACATTTCATGTAGATCTTTGGTAAATCAATCGCATTAAGGCGCAGGCTTAAAAAACTATTCTTAGATGCATTGCGATGTGGACGATTGTGAATCGATGTCAAAAATCGATTTTCTAAATGTTAAAGCAACACTATGGAGCATTTTTTAGCTTAAAATAATGTTTCTAAAATCTTATCAGTGGTTCATCAAGTCGTAACAGGGTGAAAGGCACTTCTGGATTCACTTTGCGGTCCCCTATCTACTATAACCACACTATGCAAGTTTGCCAGATCGGGTCGCATTTCTGTAGTCTGAATGAGACCTAAGAAAACTACAAATTTGACTTGCTTTATGTCAAGCGTTACAATAGTAATTTTTTTGTTTTTCTTCGTTTCTGTTGTCGCAATACATCATACTTTCATGAAATCTTGTAACATACTCTACCTTGTCTGTGGACATCATTCATTTTAAAGCCGGTGCTGGATAAACAGTGAGCTTGCGTGCGATGGTAGGCTAAATGATTCACGACAGCGGTAATGGACAATTCCGGAAATCCGACTTTAAAATCTAGTGTAACTTTGGCTTTATGAAGTTGAAGGGAAAAAGGGACCTGGATAAGAGCCACACTTTATGCAAGTAGGGCTCCACACTGCGACCAATTGGGCAACAAGAGGTCGCACTGGTGTGACCACCACATTGTCCGATTGATAAGAGCTGCAACTTCTGTTACCGTACATACAAGAAACATCAAATGGTAAATGAAACGAAAGTGAAACAAAACTGCGCTATTCGTTTGAGCTGCGCTGCGCGGACCGTTTAGCGCAGCACAAGCTCAACAGGTTTACTCGTGCACGGGCCGATCTCAATCACCTCAACACTTTTATTACGCAGTGCTGGGAGATCCAGTGAGAAAGTGTTTGAATTCACCGCAGAATTAATAATATCGCAGCGAGATCTAATTGGAAGCATTCAAATTCGGTGCAGAATTCTGTTATAACCACACGTCAGATCAAACATCGCTGACGTGGAAACCAGGACAACCTTAAAAGCTTTCACCCAACTCGGAAAAGGCAAAGCGAATTACATTGCCAAATCACTTCCATTTTTTTTTACTAATATATTGGAAGTAAATTCATTATGGATCATTACAAATACTTTGTTTTAAAAGTACCAAGTAGTCTCACAGTGAGAAAAAAGAAAATCTGTATAGAAAAAAAAGATGCATCAATAATCGTTTTATCATCGCATCGCATCGCAGCCCTCTGAATCGTAATCGAATCGAATCTTGAGGTGCCTAGAGATTCCCACCCCTGAAGATTACAGTATTCATGCGCTCAACAGACATGTCATCGGCTCCGATGCTCAGCTGCAACTTTTCATGCCAGGATCTAAACATAATGTTATAATCACCACTTTTCACGATTAGTTAATCTTGACAGTTGTAATAGTAAAAACATACTAAAAAAGTACTCTGGTTCCACATGTAGTGTAATACTTATTTAATATGCAAGATGTTAGCCAATCATAGCCGTTTACATTGATATAAACATTGCTCTGTTTGAAGGGGTGTGTCTGCTGTGAGACTTCAGAGGCTAAAATCAGGTTAAAAAAAAAGTGGCCTTTTAATTTCTAAATTATGACAATGTTTGATGTAAAAATCATAGTAAATATTATAAGTGGTCCTCAGGAAGCACTATTAAAAAATGAAAAAATGCAGTTCATGGCCCATTTTAAAAGTTCTTATGGTCGTAACATATTATTTTTACTTACGTTTTTTCCCCCCCATTATGATTTCGAACATTTTTCAATGTAGGTTTTTAATGCAACACTTCAGAATGTTTTTGTTTTTGTTGTTCATAAGCCTGTGTCATCGTCACATCGAAACCTGATGAAAGGCCCATTCTTTTCCCGTCTGTACAAAGCCTGACTGCGTCGTTATGTCTGTTTACTTTGCTTTATTATGCCAGTCTAAGCCTGTTAATATTAAGCTCTGCCCTCCACACTGCCGTTCAGCCATTTAAATGAAAAAGCACTTAAGAGCTCATTTACTCTGGCATTCCTCCCTTCCGTAGCCGAGATATGAAGTTTTATGGATTAGCTTCTGTTTTGTGTTATTTCCCTTCCAGTCATAAATCTTTTTTATTGAAGTGACAGTTCTTATTAAATTGCTTGAATATTTAGCCAAATGGAAACCCTTGCAGCCAGAATAAGTAGTTTTTGATGCTTGCCCAAACAGTTGGATCTGTAACAGCGAGGGAGATTGATCAGTGGTCAGCTCCGTATAGCTGGAGGACACCTGTTAATGGAACATACCGGACATCTCCCACTGCTATTTTTCAGCTCTCCAGCCAACCCTGCTGAGAGGCTTTTTGCATTTCAAGCCTGTTTCATGAGCAGCGAAAACGTTTCAGGCATCTCTTTATTTTTCCAATTCATTTTAGTATGCTTATTTATTTATTTAGATTCATTTGCGCATGAGGGGGTCGCCCTGTCTCTCAGAGGCATGCTGCGGCCCATCTGATCACACTGTGTGGGGGACCTGTTATGCTAAACTCCCAACTTCATTGCTCAAGCCTGCTTGCTTTTCTCTCTGCATGGGTCAGAGTGTGAGCACTGAGCCTCACAGAATGACACGCCTGCTGAGCGGTAATCGTTACCTTTCTTTTGTACGTGATCAATGAAGTTTGAAGAGATATTGTTTGCCATTTGTTGCTGGCTTTTTTGTTTCAATTTGATTTGATTGGAAAAAAAAGAAAAAGAAAAAAAGCAAGCAAGCCGATAAAAACAATTAACACAATTAATCATGTTATTCATGTTTTCCAATAATTGGAACAGTTCTGACTTTACTCTGTTTAATGAATCGTTCGAAAAGACTCACAAACTCAATAGTCAGCGTTCAAATTAGTTTTCTCTGAATTATAATAACAAATAATGATGAATTGAACTGCATGGTTTGGGCCCTTTTTTTTATTCTTTTTTTTTTTTTAAATAATGTAAAATGATATTGTAATTTATTATAATAATAATAAGAAGAAGAAGATAATATTTTACTGCATTAGCTGAGAAAGAATATCATATCACGTAAGAGAAATGGACTGTAACTGAAATATACCTGTAAATCTGAAATCAAATCAACAGCTTGTGAATTTGAATCAAGTTGAATGTTTATTGATATCCAACCCTACTGACTATATCAATTGATTTGATTAAAATTTTTAATGACAGCCAGAATCTACATCCTTCTTTTAGACATTGAATGACCGAAACGCTTACTGCATTAATATATTTTCAACATAACTGCAACAAACATTCTGGCTTCCATTTCATCTTTTGATGCAGTGCACACCTTGCTTCTCATGGTAATTTTTGGGCGTTTTTCCCTCTCTCTGTTTGTTTTGTGAAGGCCATTTGAATACATGCTTGGTTGCATGAAATACCTTCCACTTCCAGTCCGCAGCTCTCATAACTCTGTCTGAAGTAGTGCCACCGGCCAGGAACGTTACGGTGATGGCTGAAGCAAATGTGAATTGTGGGAACCCTGCAGTCAGGGCCTGCCCTCATCTCTCCGAGCGGAAATGGCCAGGGGTTATTAGACTTCCGAAAAAGTGGATGTCATCCCTCATGATGGTTTTACCTTGACCTGTCAACTTTTACTGCCTTAAATGTCTCTGATTTTGTCAGTGGTGTAAAGCATCTTCAGTGTATTTAGTGACCTGGTGAGGAGTTAGATAAACAGATAAACCCTGTGCCAGTGCATTAATGAGGCACGGTAAGTAGGTGAGCTGAATTAATGATCCCAGATAGAAGTTGCCTGTTGTCCATGTGAATGATTTCAAAGATATATGTTTTGCTTTCAGGGCAATGCTCGAGTCCTCACCGCTGCCGTTTCCTCTTGCAGGAGACCATGTGAGTTTTCTCACTGTGTGTTGTGGTTGTTCGTGGTGTTTCCACTGAAGCATGGCATGCTGTTCTGCCACCCAGGGTTTGGACAACTGGCCCTTCTCTCTGTAACTCTGTAACCAGCCACTCTCTCCCTTTGTTTTATCCCCTTCTTGTCTGTTTATCTGAGTTCCTTTTCTTCCCAAAAACACAGGTTATCATTGTGCACGACTGGATTTTCTACTCTTGGAAATGCACCAACCTTCCCTTTTGGATGGCCACGCTCACAAATGCCACTTGAAGATTGCTTTGAAACACCATCTGTACGACTGACACTTGTTTTGCATATTATCTCTTTGTGTTTTTTAGTTGGAGTTCTCTAACTGTCCATCACGCATTACTCATCTCCGTTCTCAGCCAGCGCCAGCACTTCAAATTCAACCTATTGTGTCTTTCTGTTCGATATCCATAACTTATTAAATCGCAAAGCTTTAAAGTAACAGTCGAGGAAGCACGCAGAGTGTACGTGGACTGTGTGTGCAGCATTGTAATCCACCTAGACGGTGGAAAGAACTGTACCCGGCACTCCATGTGCCCAGGGCTACCGGAATAGGAAGATGAAAGCTCTGTGTTTACTCAGGTGGAGAAGCTTTCTGCAGAGAAGCAACGAGCCTCTGACGCTTTGATCCTCTTTGTCTGTATATATTGATGTGTACAATTGTGTCAGTCGTACAGAGCGAAAAAAAAAAAATGGCACAAAAAGAGAGTATCTGTTCTGAATTACCAGGCAATATTGACCTATTTGTTAACAGGAATAGAAACTCCTGGGATGCGACTGACGATGTTCCAGCGAACACGGGTTGCGTGAGATCCACAGGCCATGGAATGAGTTGTTTTATGCTTTTGTTCTGGCGTTAGTGTTTAATTAGCAGAACACTGTCCCTCACCAGTTTGGTCTTTTATGTTTTTGCCAGAACCCTTCCCTAGTTTGTTCGTTTCTTTTATTAACGAGTTCAGCATGCTTTCGTTTGTGTTAGCCATTAGTCCGATCATCATCTGTAGTGTGTGGCGTCTAGACCGATGCGTTGTAGTTTCCTTTCAGTGATAAACACCCCTGGGAGTTTGCGTTCATGCGAAGACAGGCGAGCATTTGAGGCGCGATTCGACTCGTAATTAAGTGCCTCTCTGTGGCATTACGTGCAGATTGAGATAAGTGAGCTGGACAGAGGCCAGGATGTAGTCAGGTGGGCAGAGGTCCCATATCTTGTTCTCTGCTGGTTCTCGTGCGAACTAATGAGATCTCATCTTTCAGAAGGATGCACAGTCTCAGAGAAGCTTTGTTGCGAGTCACATCCTGTATCCAGACTCAACTGGATACCCGCGGGGGAAAAGTAGAGAGATGTGAATTTAGCAGGGAAGAGAAGACTAGGGATGAGAATTGTAAGGGATTAAATGGTTTTGTTTCAGATTCATATTCCATGACTGTTTTTACAGTGACAACATTATTTTTTTAATTATAAATGAAGTCTTTCATTAATGTAGATCAAAGGTCATATTATTTATATAATTGAACAAATGCTACTTGTAATGTACATTTTACAAAGATTTTTAGCTTAAATATACAAAAATGTCCATGTACAGTATTGTTTGAGAGAGAAACATTTTTTTTACACCCCTTTTATTTATCACTAAATACTACATAGCTAATGTAGGGGTGTGGTTATTTTTTCCACAGGTTGATTTTCTGTAGATACTATTTTTGAATGAAAGATCTTGGTAAAATTTTCACTTGTTAAATTATAAATTTCTTTCATGAATACGAATGTACTAAACCAAACCAATAATACTTTTGGGGACATTTTTTAAAGTGCCATTCATTACAAAAAATGTTTTGTGCATATCTAATGCACTGCATGTATAACACATATTACCACATGAACAAAATGATTTAAAGAGATGGTTTATCCCCCAAATATTATATTTTGTCTTATTTTATTCACCCTCATGATATTTTAAACCTGAATGAGTTTATTTCTTTTATGGAGGTTAAAATGCGATGTTGGGCAGAATGATTTGACACCTTTTTTATTTCATGGAAAAAAGATACAGAAAAAGTCATACAGGTTTAAAACATCATGAAGGTTAATAAATTAAAACCAAATTATAATGTTTAAGTAGACTGCCTTTTGTACTTGGGTTTATGAGAGGTTGTTACATTTTCTCTGTATATTTAGGGTTGAATATGACCAACAAATAAATAAATAATCTTGAATCTCAACTCTAGAGAACCCATACAGTAGTCACAGAGGGATCGTGTGAAAAAGAAAGAGATGGGGGAAGGGATGGTGGGGGAGCAAGAGACATGCGCTTGAAAGTCAGCCAAAAAGAGAATAGATTAGGTGTAACACAGAAGGGATATATAGATTTAGAGTTCTGCTGAGGTTAATAGAGAGAGAGTCATTAGAATGGCTCTCCATCTGGGCTTTCTGTTGAAGAAGCATCAGGTGGAGTGAGAGTGTGTGGGTGCTTCTGTAGCGTGAGAACATTCACCAGTGGGAAGTAGTTGGAGCTCACAAACGCCGTGGGTGTGTCCGAAATGTTTCAAAAGGGCATCAAGGCAAGTCTGAATTGCATAACGTTGAGATACACGATTAATTGTTAAAAGATTGCGATCTCGATACGAACACCCACACAATCTTATTCCTAATTGACAAAAATTCTCCTGTCTTTTAAACTTTTGACAAAATCACATCGGAACATTCATATCTGTGTTGGCGCTGCCGCTGAGCCAGAGAGAGCAGTTGTCATGTATGGGTATTAAACGGCTTCACAAACAGTCTTTTCAACCACATAGTAACATTATTTCTGTGAAGTACTGGGATAAAAGATTATAGTTTGGATATAAACACCAATGTCTACTATAGCGATCAAAATAGAGCAAATAACCTTTTGAAAGAAACTTGGCGCTTCAAAAATCAATTGTATCAATTACAGTAGGTGGCGACAAGTGACTGTTAAAATTTTTTATTTGTCATCGAATCATTCATTCAAGGGATTCGTTAAAAAATGCTGGTTAATCCAGTCATGAAACAAGTGTAGTCTTTATGAGTGAGTCATTGAATCATTCATTCAAACCGATTTAAATGTATAGTTCATTGAAATTAATTAAACATTTTAAATTGACTGCAGCAATGAACTTTTTGATAGAAAACCTAGTGAATTACATGTTATTTTGTTTAGTTGTCTGTTCCGAGTCGTGGGAGAATCGTAATCTCTATTTGAAACAAAAAATCTTGTTTCTCAACATATGCAGAATCGTGCAGCTTTATCTTTTACTTGTCACTCTTATGTTCTCATTGGCTTTCTGTGGAAAGGAGGCCACCTTTTCCGTCCTTTCTGCAGACCTCTTAGTTTGTTGTTTTTTGCTCCGCTGGCCTGTATAAACATGTCCATGATAACTTTGTCAAGGTAAAAACTGTGATCCTAAGCCCTGACAGAAGGTCTGAGTCCCTGTGGACAGGGCCGACTGGAGACTGCCCGCAGGGTGTTCTCCACCATTAGCAGAAGGTGAGTGCAGGCCCAGCCTCTTCGGCCCCCTTCAGGGTTGCTATAATAGAATGCACATGCAACACCTCACTATGGACAGATGGTCGGGAGAGGCAGGAACGTTGCAGTACAATAAAGAAGTTAATAAATAATTATATAAACGGTGACATTCAGCGGTAATGGGGATTAGAAAAGCACATTTATTTTTATCAAAGTTGCTCTCCAACCATGCCGTTGATTTCGTCTGTCAGTGGAAGAAAAGTCACATTCCTCAGCTCTGGCTGCCCAGGAAACTGATTTGATTTTGCACGAATCCCCTTCAGAATATTTATGAGTCTCTGGTTATATGTCCAACCCTTTGCAATATGAATATGACACGGCTGATTTGCAGTCTCTTTTATTGTGTGCTGATTTGAGGATATATTTAGGGCTGCAGCTAACAACTATTTTGATCAATTTAAAAAATAAAATTCACAGTTTGAAAGCTGCAGAACCTAAGTAACCAAAGTTACCAACCCTCAACCACTGAGGGGTTTAATTGGATGACGTGTTTTGATTGAATGTTTCAGTTATAATTTTCTTTCTTTCGTTCTTTTTTACTCACTCACTTAATAGCGAGTAAATGATTTATGAACTGCTATATGTCATCCCAAACTTACTTTCTGTGGAACACAAAGAGAAATGTAATTAACATTGATTTGTGTATTCTGTTGTTTTAATGGTAAATGGCAAACCAACATAGAAGACCCCTTTCTGCCACCTATTGGCCTGGAGTGTTCTGGATTCCGCATAGGATAACCATGGTGGCCACTATAAAAATCGACTATATATCAGGTTATTTTTCACTAAAATTGCCATTTGATGATTAATATTGTGAGTTGTGTAGAATTGAAACCACCTGGAGCACTTGGAAAATTATCAGTAAACCACATGAACTTTTTTGCTGGCACACTTGTGTCTTTTAAACATTAAAGTGAGGCACAATGTACTGCCAATGAATTCAACAAATGTGATATTCATTAATTTATCTTCCTTTGTGTTCCAAAGAACAAAGAAAGTCATTCAGGTTTGGAGCGACATAAGGGTGAGTGAATGATGACAGAATGTTTGAATCTTTGATTACTCGCTTTCCATGTCCAATATAAGAGATTTTATCATTTATATTCTTACAATATCATCAAAGTGTGTATGTCTAATGGAATTGCTAGTTTAAAGTGGTGTCACAAATACTCAGATAGTCAGCGAACTTGACTGGCAGTTATTTTCATTGTTTATTATTACCATTTTAATTGTTGCAGACTAGATCGATTGATGCACGCATGTTGAGTTCAGCATATGTTATTGGTTGAAGGACACTCAGTCCTGCAATGTAATGCTGCAATACGGGCCTTACCATTTCCTACAGACTCCAGAAATCAATGAATATATTAATTTACTGGAGTAGCAGGGTTCACACCGTCTTCATCCGGATTTCATGCAATAGTACGGGAAATAATTTATGGACCAGCCTTACCTCTGCGTTCTTTTATTAAGGCTCGGGACAGATTACCATTTTTGCAGTTGTTTCAAGTTCCCTTGTTATTCTTGGCAGTGATATTTTCTCTCAAGTTTCTCTCTCTCCATCCATGCCACAATGTGACACAGTCACCCACCCACAGCCTCCTCTAGCATCTCCTGCCTCACTTTCCAGTCTCCATCTCACTGTCAGACTCCTGTAACATGTTTTCAAACACGTTCCCAAACTCCTGCTTTGTTCATTACTATTGTATTAACCTGTAAACAATTTAGATAAGATGAACGAATGTAGGAATTATCAATTTTATTTCTCTCTCTCCTTGCTTTCTCATATATATATATATATATATATATATATATATATATATATATATATATATATATATATATATATATATATATATATATATATATATATATATAAATATAATGTGCTCCCTGTAGCATCTAATTAGGTCTACGGAAATTGGTAAATTGCATTTGCCTTTATTTAGTGCAGATTAGTGCTGTTGGAGTCCCCTTTTAAAATATTTGCCATTTCAAATTATCATAATTCAATTCCAAAACTCAATACCTTTTATTGTTACAGATATCTTATCATGAATTACTGCCTGGTTGTTGAAAATTGCTCAAGCCTTTCTTTGCTGAACTCTTGTACCTGACATTTTGTTCAGTATATAAATGAAATTCACTGAGAAACACCGTGACTGAATTATATCCATTCCAGCCTTTTCGCTCTCATTCTACACCCCCCCCCCCCCTCGCTGTACATCATCAAGGTCTAATTTTTATCTAAATAATTTTTACATTTTCTGTTTATACCTACATAAGCGCTAATGCATCGTGTCTGCAAAGCCCCACAAGCCATTGTTTTTTGTTAGCATGTGAAGCTTTTGATTTTTCTCTCCACTTCACTGAATTTCCTTTCTGTCATTTGTACACATCATGTTCATCTGTCTCCATGTTGTTTTGTTCTCCCCTCTCCCCTTTCTCTTCCCATGGGTGCAGTAAACAGAAGCAGCCCGCGCCGGCAGCACAATGCAGGTAGGGTGTATTTCTGTGTAGAGCTGCTCTGTTTCTAATCAAAGGCAAGCGGCTTCATCCACCAATCCTCACCTTGGCTAATTGAGAGAAACCACAGAGCTTTTAAATTGCATCAACAAATAATCACACGCAAATGTCTTAATTGCTGTGGAGCTGTATATGAAATTACGGTGATTGTTGCGCGCTAATCTTATCAGCTCTGTCCTAATCGTCTCTGTTGGGGACATGTTGATTGCTTGCTTTACTTTAATCCACACTTGCAGAATCATCTGTCTTTTTTTTTTTTTTTTACCCAAATCAGGAGGCGTTTTTGTGGAAACTGCTTTGGCTTTTGTTGAGTTTGTCACAAAAAATGCAAATCATCAACCTGCGGTGTAAGCTTGACATTGAGCATTGCGGTAAAACATGACAGATAGAAAACCGGTGTATGCGAATATCCGCCGAAGGAGACGTCGGACAGTCATTTAAACCCCAGATTTGCGAGCGATATGGGTGAAATCGAGGAAGACTTGCATATACATATTTATAGAGCAAACCTCCAACACTGTTACAGGAAAAAAATGTCAATAAGCTGCAAATCTCACCTATATTTATTTCTGTCTGCTATATCTGCATCGTGTAGTGGGTGCACAGTAGGTGCAGGAAAAAGTCAGACCTGTCAGCTTTGCTTTTGCATTTCTCTAATGTGTGGTTTTAGCTGTTAATGGTAGTCAGAGAAAATATGAATATTTTGTACCCGTAATACAATCGAGCTAATGGCGTAATGTGGTATCAGGAAAGTGCATAAATCCGCTGTCTGTTGTTCTGGTGAGGTCTGAAGTGTCAATGGATGGAAAGATGTATTGTAAAGTTAGTTTAAAGGTATATGGGCACTGTTCCATAAATTCAGGAAGTCTTTTAAGGAGAGATGCCAAGATTTTGCCTGTATTGATCCACTGCATGTCCCCTTCTCCACAGGTAAAATACCAAACCAGTGAAATTAGTGCTGCTTAAAATACTTTACGATCTTTAGACTTTTACGATACTTCCGCTGTCAAAGCTCAAGGGCACATGTAATGGAATTACATTTATGATTTCAAAACCTTGGCATTTGGTATTACATATTTGGTAGAATGGTTTTTGTACTGTACTAAGAGAAGCAAAAAGATGAGTTATGATCTTGCAGTTATGCTGTACCATGTTTCAGAGGGTTGCCCTGGTGAAGATGACTGACAGATTTTGTCAACCCAAGTGAAAGCATGACAAATATGGTTGTGGCATTGATGTAATAGCTGACTTAAAGGGAGAAAAGTGACTTGCACTCGTGCATAATGAATATTTAAAAGAGTTTGGACAAGTGAAGTATGAATGCCTGTTTGTTGAGTATAATGGTTTCAGATATATATATTATATCAAATATCATGTGTCAGTCATCTCGGATAATAGCTTCTTTTTGTGTGCGCGATGGTGTGTTATGAAATATTAGTGTCAGAAATATTGGCTTATTTTCTGTTGACACACGCACGCACACATTACCAGTCAAATGTTTGGACATTTGGGCACACTTGACTGAATTTGTTTCTCTTTTTTCTTTTTTTCATTGCGTATAATCTCCATGCATGTTTTATTTCATAGTTTTAATTTACATTTATTTCAAAATAGGTGAAAAGACTAATGATAAAGAATAACTATGTGAGTCCAAACAGAGTATTAAAAAAAATCCGTTATAATAATAATTTATCTTTCCCAACAGCTCTTCTGTTTATTGGGCAGCTGCTGTTGGAGGAATTAAAGTGAATATTATCATTAAATTTAAACTAAGCAAGTGACAGATGGGTTTTTTTACTCTCCGTACCAACATTATACATATTTTGTCTTACCAGGGATATTACTTTTAATAACCCTCAATTGAAGCATCAAGGGCCTGCGCTGATTTTATTTTCTTTAATAAAAAGTGGTTCTCTGTAGTTTCCCTGCGTAAATCATTCAAAGGATGGCCATTGATGTAATTGATTTCATATCGGTTGTTTTAAATGTCCATTACAGTCTCGTGAGACGGGCAATATGAAATGAAACATTTTGCCCTGGACATTTGCCATTATATAGACCTTATCTTAGATTCTCTTTTGGTGTTGGTTGAAATTTTGAAAAAGTCACCCCAAAAGGAAAATGATGCCATAATTTGCCTAGAAAAAATACCAGCATAGGGGTTTTGAGGTGAGTAAATACTGACCGAATTTTAATATTTGGCTGAACAATCTCTTTAACTTAACAAGACTAATGAAGTGTGATAATTCCTCACTGATGATCCCTGAAATTGCTTGTGCAATCACATGCATGTGGAACGAATCAGGCACATTGAGTTATTAGTCTTTGTGCAATCCTTGCACAAAACTTTTTAATGCTTCTTATTTATGACTTCAGCATTTTGTGCACAGTTTTGTCATTATTTCTAAATTGCCAAGACCACCTTGTTGGTCCCTCGAGGAGCTCATTTATTTAACAGTGAGGTTATACTTGAAACCACGCAGCCATGTTTCTAACTTTCTGGAGCATATTAACACCGCCTCAAGAAAAAAAAAAGAGCCTTTCCACCAGCGCCATCTCTCTCTTTCCCTCGCTAGTCCATCAAAATCCCAAGTGTCCCAATCCCAAGCATTCTCACCCAGAGTTGTAGTGTGCGTTTCCGAGTTTTAAACAAACGGCTGTGCTGGATACCTTTCTCCATATGGATCCTATTAAAATCTCACGCAGCCATCTGTAGCCTAACCATGCTGTGATGTCTCCAAACCGCTTCCCCTCTGCTCTAGTTTGGCAGCCGAGCTCGACCGTGATCCTTTTGCAGTTTAGATTGTTCTGTATGCAGAGAGGTGCTGCTTGTTACACTTCTGTGTCCCGTATGCATTTTGATTAGCTTGTGAAGGAACTGTACATTTACATGTCAGGTTTAAAGGATTATGATAGGTGCTTGGTTCCTGCCTTCAACCATAATCTAGTCTTGCCATTTATAGAACACGACCTGCTGCTCGCTCCATACTGCTCTAAATGCTTGCCAGTATCTTCAGAGAGCAGTCATGTATGAAGAACTGCTGATATGGACACACCGTTTTCTCTCGGTGCATCTTTTTTTTGTTCCTTCTTTTTTTTTTAAGCCCACCATCCCATACATGTCAAGGTGTTTTGAGGCTCGTTTTGATTGCGGTGCAGGATAGTGTATTTGCGTAGTCTGAACTTTTTTTATGTGCCCAGATGTTCTTTTGAAAAATGTCACATCTGTAACTGTTTTCGCACTGTGTGCCTCAGTTTTTAATGTTCACCAAGGCTGCATGTATTTGGTCAAAATACAGTAAAAAACAATATTGTGAAATATTACAATATTAAAGAACTGCTTTTTTTGTTTATTTTAATGTATTTTCAAATATAATTTATTCCTATGATTGTAAAGAGAAATTTTCAGCAGCCGTTTCTAGTCTTCATTACTTGTCAGCCATTCACGAGATCCTTCAGAAATCATTCTAATATGCCCAGTTAAGGCTCAGGAAACATTAATCATCAATTTTGAAAACAGTTGTGCTACTTAATGTTCTTGTGGATACATGATAATTTTTTTTAAGGATTCTTTGAATCATTAGTTTTTAGGAACAGTGTACTGTAGAAGTCTTTACTCTCACTTTTGATAATTTACATTTTAGATATTGGTTTTATATAACATATTTATTTATTAACATATATTTTTAAATGTATAATCTCATTTATATATTTGTATTCACCCCTGTGCTTAAAAATAAACTGTAAAATGTACATTGTTCTCTGTTAAAATAGTGTAGATTTGCCTTATAAACAAAACTCTGTTAGTCATGCTTTTACATGATGTTCTCAGAAGCCAGTTTGTTTCCTCAGAAACTTGTTGGCTAAAGTAGATTCTTTTCTGTTCATTTGCATAATTGAAATGTTGGAATGAAATATGAAAACATCAGTTTTTTTTTTGTTTCCTATTAAATATTCAGTTAATCATTGTTATTTATAACTTAGGAAATCAAGAACTCAGTTTAAATCAGAAATGTGGAACAAAGTTGTCGTACAGTATTTGCATGCCGATTAACTGACAATGCGTTGATGATGGGGCTTTTTTGAGGATCGTAATTGAAAACCACTGCAATCGGCACATTCATCAAAAGCAAGATTTTAGGTTTGTTCATCTCTGAGAATAGGATGGATTTAGAAATTAATTAGCACTCTATTATTTTCTGGACTGGAGACTGCAATGAGACTAGTGCAAAGAAAAGCACTGTGGCTGAATGAGAGGGAGAGAGACCAAGAGAGTGTGAGAGAGACTCTTGAAGCAAACTGTAATTGTGGCCGAATTGTGTGTCTCTGTGAGAACTCTGCTTTTACTGACCTGTCCAGGGCATTGCAGTATACTTTATCTGTAGGCACTCTGAACACTTTTTTTCACTGAAAAAGATTTGCAGCTGTGGATAACACCTGGAGCGTTTTCTGCTTTGTGCTTGGCCTAGTTACTTTCGAGTTGGCTTAGATTATTGTAAAAACTGTGCATAGAACTCCACTATAATATATTTGACTCTTAAATCAATTCAGATTGTTGTTCTGGACAAAAATGTGTCTTAGTAAATTCATTGTTGTTTTTTATTAAAAGCAGCTGTTCAGAATAATCAATTGTTAGTAACTTAATTTTCTTAGTTATTTAATATAGTTTGAAATTACATCATTTTTCTTTACCGTAAACTTGAATATTGAATTAAAAAGCAATTTTGCCAAAAGTTATACTTTGGTTGGAAATTAAATTAGGTAAGAGTTGTTCTGTTAAATTTACTTAGGGACCAATCCTGTCTAAATCTTTTTGTAGCTGAGTTTACTGGCAGTATACAGTACATTATTCACAACTTCAACTTCAAACAACACAACATCTGTACAAATATTAGTGAGTTTCCTCCATAGGCATCAAAAGCAGTTCAAGGCAGGCAACTGCAATCATGCTCCCTACTAAGGTACCTTATTTTGGCCAACATGTAAGGCAGCAATATTGTAAAATATTATTACAATTTGTTTTCAAAATGTTGAATGTTTAAAAAAATATTCTGTGCATGGTTGCAAAGCTGAATGTGTCTTAAAGTATCATATGTTAATCTCGCATTGCCTGTATTTAAATCAGTAGGGAGTCAGTTACACCTTATGTAGATCACTTCATATGAGTTTAAGGCTATGTTTACACAGAAACGATCTGAAGAGATCTTAGACAAGCGTTATGGGGGGAAATCTGCATGCGTATGGTGACACAAAAGTGTGTGAAATTCGATGTGGTATGCACTCCAGGCGGCTAGGTGGCAATGTGAAGCACTGCCACACAACAACACCAAGTCCGCGCGCCTGCGTACAACCTTCCTTCTACTTCTCTCCCTAGTAGCGTGAAATCAAAACACAACATGGTGAAGCGAGCAGCAAAAGCTGACAATTTTGTCTGGACAGACGAGGAGGAGGCGGCGCATGCCTGTGTCGTAAATGCTTCCGCGACGTAAATGCGTTCCCCTTAGACGGGAACGTGGCGGTGGAGCGTTTTTAAGGTTTCCACTTTGGATGGTGGTGTTTTTAAGCCCCAAAAACGCAGTCGCCGTCTAAACGAAAGGCACATCTGATTAAATATTTTTACGTTTTCACTCACGAGCGTTCTCATGTAAACAGGGCCTAAGATGCTCCCTTAGAAGGCAGCTCCCTATGTACTCAGCGAGATAGCTCACCTCGGTTTTGAAACCGAGCCATGATGTATCCCATATAGCACAAATACTCAAAAGCAATTAAAGTATTGTTGGCCTATGTCGAAATAAAGCAAATACATTTTCTCTTGGAGATATCCGGTAATTATGTCAGATATGTGATAAGAACAGATTAAGGAGCATCACAGTATATGCATAAGTAGTATGAAAGATGGAAAATCAGATTCTTGATCGTCATTTAATGGTCGGTATGTTTATGGGAGATTATATCAGGGGATACAGAATGACAAATGGTTTATATCTGCACCATCCTACACTGTGTTTAATCACCGCTTGCGAGAAGAAGATCTCAATTCTCGTTGAAACAGAAAATGTTTGTGCATTTCCTCTCAGCATCATTCTCCAACTGCTCAGGGCCTATTTTCATCTGGACTATATTAGATACACTCTTCCTCTAATTATGTTTCTAGTAAAAAAAAAAGATTTATTTCTTCATGGAGAGTTGCTTATTAAGTTCACATTATAGACACACAAAGAAGGTAAATGAACGTGTGAGTTTTTATTGCGTCAGTATTTTATTCATTGTCCTCGAGCACATCATTAACCCAATATATCACTGCAGAACACTGTTTGTCGAAGTGGGCAGAGCTGCTGAGGAAGTTATTTACCCCAGGATGCCTCGTTCTGTCATTTCCTACAGTAAGCAGCAGTTTATAGTTTTGAAAAAGCAAGGTCCTGTGAGGGTCTGGAGAACAAGCATCACTGGAGGCTCCTGTTTTTGCAATTGCAAGATATCAGAACTCCAGCTTGGTTCAAAAAATACATGATTACTTATAGATTTTCCCTTACAATCAATTCAACATTACATTTTGGACTAATATTTGAATGTTCATTTGTTAAAACAATTAGTTTTTTGGCATTTTAAATCACATTTGCCACAAGTAAGTCTGAAGCTCTGCACTGCTCTGCATAATGAGTAATTGTATAACAAATATGAAAAAATGAATAGACAATTGCACGATATCACAAATTCATATAAGTATAAGGTGTTCAGAAGGTGTTAATGCTGGTGGTGGAGTGAGGAACATTTCTCATTTCTTTTTTTCACTTTCTGCCAAACTTCACTGGCACACGTTCGAGCACCATTCATCTATCTGTCTCAATTTTACATCTGTAGTGGCTTGTTTCAGCATTTATCTCAGCTCGAAGCCCACTGGCAGTCAGAGGCCCCATCGGCCCAGGCCATAATCTGTCCTTGAGAACCAGTTGAGGGTCTCTGAGGGAATGAGGGAAATGAAGGCAATCATTAGAAATTTTAAAGAACGTCCTCCTTTGATACGGCATGATTTGATCAGCTTTGCATATTCCCGTCACGGGAAATGAAGCTGTCGGCACGCTTCCAGGAACACCACTTTTGTGTTGAGAAGGACTTCTGTGTGTCTCATTCCTGTGGCTAGATGTGGCACCCTATCCGTGGTCATCCCACACTCAGCATTGCTAACTGATGCAGCATCTTGCGGACTGTTACCTGTGTGTGTGCACTCTCATGTGTCCAGGCCCGGCCTGGCTCTGTGCCCAGAGATGAGACTGCATATCCATCACCGCTCTATAGTGAACGACCATGGCCAGCTGAGAGAGCAGATCTACCTCTCCTCCCCTGCCCCCACCAGTGGACAGATTCAGGACACCTCAGGTTCATTATTCACACTAAAGTAGGGCAGGTGCACTGTGAGTTGCCTCTCCTGGATCTATTAGAGGCTCATGGTGAGGCGTGACACACTCATACACCACAAGCACCACTTCTGTAAAGGCCAGGGTCTTTCCTGCTCTCTAGCTTAATGCGATGGGACCCCGGCAGATAAGCGTTGGGGTTCTTCTGTCGTGTTCTGTGAATATATCAGCTCCTAGATACCGAGGGCCAAAGCCCTCTAAATATCATATAACAATTTACTGCAGCATTAATGAAAATAGCTAAAGCATAAATATTAATGAAGAAGTCCTTCGCAATCTGCACATTCACAAATGCCTCGAGGTGCAACGTTGCAATGTTTTGCCGACAAATACAGAGAATTAATATGCAGAACAGGAAAATCTGATAAGAAAAAATTGTCATTGTTTTTAATGTGGAGCGTCTTCAATGAGACAAAGCCACCCACACACTTTCACATTGAAATACACTCGTATTATACACAGAGTAATCTGTTGTGAATCTTTGGATTGACAACGATTTTCATTCATTGGTCCTTTTAATTGGTCAATTTAATTTAAAAGCATTCTTTTGTGAATTCAGAATGATTCAAATTGATTCTAAATGCTAACAGCAGTTTGATTTTCACGTTTTTAAAATGCATTTATAAACTCATGGATTTTATAGAATAATATTTCTATTAGGTTCATGTTGGCATTATCACGGCCATTGAAAGTTTGTAGTCTGTAAGATTTTTTATTTTTATTTTTGAAAAGTCTTTTATGATCACCAAGATTTCATTTGCATCATAAATTCAGAAAACAGTAATATTGTGAAATACTGTTACAGTTTAAAATAACTTTTATATTTTAATATATTTTAAAATGTAACACAAATTTTCTGCAGCCATTACTCTTGTCTTCAGTGTTACATGATCCTCCAGAAATCATTGTATTGCATTATATGCATTTCTTCTTCTTCTTCTTCTTCTTCTTCTTCTTCTTCTTCTTCTTCTTCTTCTTCTTCTTCTTCTTCTTCTTCTTCTTCTTCTTCTTCTTCTTCTTCTTCTCTTCTTCTTCTTCTTCTTCTTCTTCTTCTTCTTCTTCTTCTTCTTCTTCTTCTTCTTCTTCTTCTTCTTCTTTCTTCTTCTTCTTCTTCTTCTTCTTCTTCTTCTTCTTCTTCTTCTTCTTCTTCTTCTTCTCTTCTTCTTCTTCTTCTTCTTCTTCTTCTTCTTCTTCTTCTTCTTCTTCTTCTTCTTCTTCTTCTTCTTCTTCTTCTTCTTCTTCTTCTTCTTCTTCTTCTTCTTCTTCTTCTTCTTCTTCTTCTTCTTCTTCTTCTTCTTCTTCTTCTTCTTCTTCTTCTTCTTCTTCTTCTTCTTCTTCTTCTTCTTCTTCTTCTTCTTCTTCTTCTTCTTCTTCTTCTTCTTCTTCTTCTTCTTCTTCTTCTTCTTCTTCTTCTTCTTCTTCTTCTTCTTCTTCTTCTTCTTCTTCTTCTTCTTCTTCTTCTTCTTCTTCTTCTTCTTCTTCTTCTTCTTCTTCTTCTTCTTCTTCTTCTTCTTCTTCTTCTTCTTCTTCTTCTTCTTCTTCTTCTTCTTCTTCTTCTTCTTCTTCTTCTTCTTCTTCTTCTTCTTCTTCTTCTTCTTCTTCTTCTTCTTCTTCTTCTTCTTCTTCTTCTTCTTCTTCTTCTTCTTCTTCTTCTTCTTCTTCTTCTTCTTCTTCTTCTTCTTCTTCTTCTTCTTCTTCTTCTTCTTCTTCTTCTTCTTCTTCTTCTTCTTCTTCTTCTTCTTCTTCTTCTTCTTCTTCTTCTTCTTCTTCTTCACAGTGGTGTAACAAAACAACAGTTGTCCTGCGTAATGTTTTTTGTAGAAAAATTTTAATCCTTTCATCCTGAATTAAAGTAATTTCTCCCAAAAGAAAAATAAATTGTACTGACCCCAGACCATTGAATGTTAAACTAGTGTAAATGGTTTTACATTTGTACTTTTTATCAAATTTCTTTGAAAATATTTACTGTATTTATAACTTAATTCAATATTGAATTAAATTAACGTCAACATATTTTTTTTCCCACTTTTTTTTTTCTTCCCATCAAATTGTTGAAATTTTCAGTAGAACTACTTTTAATTTAATGCAGTTTAAATTGATCAGAGATTAGGTGAAGTGCATGCAGATGCATGAGGAACACCTGTCCTCATTTCTTTTTCTCTGTCCTGCTCATCTCAAGGGTCTCTCAGTAGGTACACTAGTGGTAATTAATAAGGGCCTTGTGTTGAACTGGACTGACGTGTGTGTGAGTAGCTGGCGGCAGAGGCTCTGACTGTAGAGCCCTCAAGATGAGTTTGATATGAGAATAGCGTCCACAGGGCCATCTTTCCCTTCACTCACAGAGTCACCTGACGGCGAGTGACATTTGACAGCTCTGCTCAGGAGAGCCGCGAAGGACAGAGTGTTCTCTGCTTTCCTATATAGAGTGCTTGGCACCATGCATAAGATTGATGGTTTGGCTTATTATGGAATGTTTTATTGGCGGAGAGAAAAAGATATATAGCCAGAAGTCGTTATTAACTCTTCACATTAATTCTTCATATTTAGATCAACCACACTATTGCTGTTGTGGAATTACTAATGGAAACTTTCAGCTCTTTGGTATTTTTAGTCATTTTTAGTGACAATGACAAAAACAAATTTGGCTAAAGTTGTTCGAGCTCACAGAGTACTATAATGATGACTAAACCTAAATCTGGAAACTTTTTGAAAATGTTTCTTGTAGCATGTCCCAACCCACCCACCATTGCAGCTGAACAGGAAGGAAAGCTTTCTTCAAAATTGCCACAGGAAGAGTAAACAATACAAGACAGGCTGGATTTAGGATGGATTTTAAAGATGCATTTTGTCCAGTCAGTGTAGGCTTTGTGATGGCCCTAAGGCCTTTAAAGAGAGAAAGAACGAATGAGAGTGTGTGTGTGTGACGCGGATGTAGGATGTACTGGTGTGAGAAATGAGGTGCTGTGAAGTAGGCAAGCCCTCCAGCAGTCCGTCTACTACTGATAAGAGATGAGGGCCTCAGGGAAATGTAGTGGGTCAGACAACAGTTTTCACAGGTGTTTTAGAGGAGAAAGCACAAGCCCACTCTCCAGTAATACTTGCCATGAAGTGGCTTTTATTCAATTCTGTATCCAAACACGGCACTCATCCAAAAAAAAACAAAAAAACATTGGTAAATAGAGATGGTACTGAGAACATTTATCTTTCTTCATGAAATATTCAAACTTGAATTGCCTCATTAAAAAATAATTACAGTTGTCTGCTTTGGCAGACTTGAAAATCTTCCACTTTGAGGAAGAAGATTTGAAGAGTAAAGGCTGATGATGATGTTGTGAAACTTTCGATTAAGCAGTATCACACCAGCAAGCTGTTGCATTCAATACCTCAATGTACTTTGAATCTGCATCTTGAATATTTAGTATTGATTTGAATATCAAAGAATGGGCTTGGAATTTGAATTGACCTACAGCCGAATTTAAATGACAGGAAAGGAATTGACTAAAGAGTGAGTGTGTCCATACACTTGCCTATTCACATTTCCTTATACTGTGGCCTTGGTTCCTGAAGTATATTTTCCATTGATTTGTCCCATTGGGATTTTTTTTTTTTTTTTTTTTAAAGGGCACCCTTTATGGCATTTAAAATGTTCCTAATATTGTTTTGGGAGGTCCCAACAACAGTTTTACAAGCATGCAATGACAAAAAACACTTTTGTTGTTTTATAATATGCATTTATTTTTACCTGATTTGCTCAGTGACTCCCATATTTTCCAAACCCGGCCTTTGTGTGACGCTAATCTGCGGTGATTGGTCAGATGACCCAGTCAGTTGGTTAACACGGCCTGTTTCTCAATGTCAAGGATACTTCCTTGACATTGAGAAACGGCTACGGAGTCAACAACCAGTCAGTTGGTTAACACGGAGTACAGTGTACAATGCTTTTATCAATTACATTGTGTTATAATAATGATTATAGTGCACCGCTTTGTAGTAAAAAATTCAAAATAAGAGAAGGAATTTAAGTTATGTTAGCGACCATAGCCCAAAGTTCAGTGGTAAAAGCACATTCAGTCTTTGTTTGCATTAGCCCAACGCATAAACATACTGATAATGCAGTACTATGAGGTATTGCTCTATTCAGGTATTGCTACGAGACATTGCTCGACAACTCCAATAACAACGACAAACACTTCACATATTTCAATACAATTGACATTGAAGACTATAGAAGCTGCGCTGTGCGTACACAACACACACAATAATTCTTGAGCATGCTACATAAAACATAAAAGCAACAATTATTCATATTAATAATACTTACAGGTTGTGATTCGTAGGAGGAAGCTGATCCAAATCAACTTGGTACTGAACCTTCCTTCGCAAGCCGGCTCGCAAATCCATATTTGATAGCATTTATGTTTGTGAAGCAATCATCTTCAAAATGATACGAACAAAGCACAAGGTCCGGGCTAACGTATACTTCTGTGTTATAGTTGTATATATGAACTGTAGCCACTTCAAATGCTCCTCCCTGGGCAGATGAAAAAAGTTCGCTTTTGATTCGCACTTCAGAACACAGCGTCTCGTCGCCATGATGTTTTCAAGTTTTCCCTGGCGTCTACGAGCGCATTAAGTGGGCGTATCTTATTCAAATAACTTGTCAAGTTGACGTCATCTAGACAGAGAAAAAGCATCGTTCGTCTATCGATTCATATCAGCGACTCAGTCGACTCTTACTTTTGAGAGACAATAACTTTGTATACGGTGAACTTTCATATTTAAAACTTTGCAGGATGTTTTCGTTCACTTAGATCTATGTTACACTCTACATGAAAGGTAATTTTCAAAATTCCATAATAGGTGCCCTTTAAAGCATTTATTAAGTTATAATCCATGAGCCAAACCAACCTACTTTGAGGTGAATTACAACATTACAAACTTGGGATGGATATACAAATCTGACAAAAACAAAGATGCAAGACTGTGTACTTAATAGCTTTAATGAGGGAAAGAAGAAAAATCCTATGAAGTAGCATAAACAGCAAATTAATTATGGAGAAATTCATAATGGAGAAATACATAAATGGTGAAATTTAAAGATGTACTGTATATAAAAACAGTATATTTAATTTATTGCAAAATTGCATATATAAACATATTGAAGTAGTTTGAGATTGTAGGGAGATGGACTTGTCAATATGCATAAAAGTGGGAGTGTGCTAACGATTTACTTGTTTACGATTCTCTGATTGGTGCAGTTTTTTTTTTTTTAATCATGGGTAATATTTTTCACCAATAATTACACTGTTAATTATGATTATTTAAGAAATAAGTTGAAATAGTGTGGGCTGAGTCATCGTAAAAAAAATAAAATAATAATAATTCCTCTATGGAGAGAATGAATGGGATTTCTGGAACCCGTAATTCAAAGAAATTCACTATAGGCATTTTATTTTGAGAAATACTGTATTCTTCCTCGCTGGTTTGCAAAAGTTATTTAATTAAATTTGATAAAATATGGGAAGAAAAAAAAGTTTCTATGAGTGGCATTGTAAACTTTTTCAATATAAAAGTCTTTATTTCAAGCATTCTCAATTCTGAATGATGCGCAACAATGCATTTGGTGTAATGTGCAAATGTGATACTTT
The DNA here is from genome assembly GCA_031834385.1 of Semotilus atromaculatus. Classification (NCBI taxonomy): domain Eukaryota; kingdom Metazoa; phylum Chordata; class Actinopteri; order Cypriniformes; family Leuciscidae; genus Semotilus; species Semotilus atromaculatus. The sequence continues at coordinate 22,523,757 of JAULUF010000042.1, read as the reverse complement.
TATACAGTTCAATAAACAAGTTTATATTGAGTTCAATAAACAAGTTCATATTGAACAACTTGCATTTCAGAAAAAAAAAACTGCCCAATCAGTCGATGACGTACTCTCTTCTTTGCTTCCATTCGGTACCACTCACATACTCTGGTCTGGAATGCCGTGATTATGAATGGGATGATTTTAAACAATGAAATGTCCCAGTGCTGATTAAAGGAACTGTAACTGTTATGTAATCTGCCGTTTAACCAGGTAAATGTTGTTTCTGCATCTTTTAATTGAAATTTTTCATTTCCATTTTCAATCTTCTCACTTAGGCCCAGATGTTAAAATACACACACACACACACACACACACACACACACACACACTAAGTCCTGTTAGTGTGATAGGACTTCCTCTTCCGTGTCATCACAGGTGACTTGTTTGGCTTGAGGATGTATCCTCATATACTTTCACACCTGACATAAAAGTCTGGGACTGGGCCACGCAGAACAGGTCATCACATCGATTTTAGCTTGAGTCCTCAGCCTGGCTTGACATTAGCAGCCATGAGATGATGACAGTTCACCTCTCCACTGAGTGACACCGGACCAAATGGATGCAAGCGGACAAGATACAGAAAGCAATACAGCCTGAGGGCTCTCAAACCTTTGGCACCATGAATCATGTTCAGCCTCCACGCCACCGTCGCCCCTGATGGAGCAAAATTCATGCATCATGCCAGGTTGCTTATGGGCTGCTCGACTCAGAAAGCCTTACAAAAGACTGCTATTTTTGTCCGTTGCACTCTGGGACAGCAAATCTCTGCAAAAAGTTTTGATCTGGATAGGCTGGTTGAATAGAACCAGCTGGAAAGTGAGGTGCTGGTAGGTTTCTTCAATTGCTTTGTGTGTTTCGTCATGTTGATTCAAAATCAGCTCATGACACTTAAGTTATGTGACACACATTTTTGTGGGAAGCCACACAAAAACTTACTTCATGGAGCTGACGGTCCTTAAACAGGCAGCTAAGGCTTTACGATGACACCCAGGCGGTTGCAACAATCTTATCATCTTCTGAAGACATCTGCCACCATATCTGATAGAAACTCAATTTATGATTATTATTTTTTCGGGTCTCTTTCCTCCCTTTATCTTTTCGCTCTCACTTGGATTTTTTTTTCCCCTCCGCTTCTTGATATATATTTCCCGTTATTGTTTATCCAGGTCCTGTGCTGTCAGAGAGAACAAGACAAGGACTGTAAAGAATCTTATCTTCCCTAAAGCTGACAGCTGTTGGAGGGGCTGAATAGGGGGGAGAGTCTTTGAAGTGTGCTCAGTTACTCCACACATCAAATCCAGCCTCCATCATGCCTCATCATCTAGGAACAAGGCTCACACGAAACTCGCTGAACGGAGCGCCCCACCCCGCACGCCTGCTTTTACGTTGTCTTTCAACTCCTCTTGTTTCTCTTTCACATCTTCACTGTGTCGGTTTCTTTTTTCTTCTGTGCCGCCATCCATTTTGTTGTTATAGTTTTTGGGAGCCTCTTTTTTTTTTCTTTTTTTTTTTTTTACCCGATATCGATCAGTCTTGTTCAATCGATAGCCATTTCAGCGCACATAAATCTGTGGTCTCTTTTTGTAGCTGACATTTATTTCTCTTAATCCCATTGCAGAGGAGCAGTGCTCAATGGACGGGTCAGGATGCTCTGTTAATCGCCCGCTGAACGATTGGTCGGTTTGTGAGTTCAACTAGGTTATCTAGATTTTTTATCTATTTTTTTCATTGGTTTTTGGCAAGAGGATAAGCAAGGAGTTGCAATTTCTCAGAGATTTTTATCACGCTGAGAGTGCCTTATGCTTTAATGTGATGTCAAAAGGCCTGTCACAAACGCTTATGTAACAAATCTATCGACTTGAACAAGAACTTTCAGGGCAGCTATACTGTCAGAATTCAGATCATTTGCTGTTTACAATATTTGTGTCATAGGTAATTTGTTTTTAATGAACTCTGATAGTTTTGTTTAACACAAGGTTGCTTAGCCTGAGTTTTTGTTGAATATCTGTCAGTTCCTGCCATTTTTAGAATCAAACTTCTCTGTTTTCAGTGGAGATACACAGTATATTGTGACCATATTAATTCATGGCTGATATTTGATTTGATTTTTAATTTACATTTAGCTATTAGTCCATATACACTACTATTCAAACGTTTGGATCAGAAGAATTTTAGTGTTTTGATTTAAAAAAAAATTTTATATATTCAGCACTGATGCATTAAATTGATCAAAGTGACAGTAAATTTATTTACAATGTTACAAAAGATTTCGATTTCAAGGCACTTTAACTTTTATTGAAATGATTGAAGAATACAACGAGTCTCTTGAGCACCAAATCAGCATAATAAAGTAATTTATGAAGAATCATGTGACACTGAAGACTGGAGTAATGGCTGCTGAAAATTCAGCTTTGACATCACAGAAGTAAATAACATTAAAATGTATTAAAATATAAAAGTTATTTTAAATTGTAAAAAAAAATCTACAATATTACTATTTTTACTGTATTTTTTATCAAGTCAGTCCTGATGAGCATAAGAGACTTCTTTCAAAAACATTTTTAAAAATCAAACAGCAGCAGCGTACATATACAGATGGGGTTTTTTGGACGCTGTGTCCTGTACAACGTTGCGGCCTTCTTTTTAACGATTCTGATAGCAATAGACAATCTTATTTTCTATATTTCTTTTTTTACATTTATTTGTTACTACAAAAGAGCACAGCAAATCACAACTAGATCATGTAGACAGCTCTATTGAGTTTAATAATAGGTTTGTTTTAAATAATGAAAATATGTATTTTTGCACATCCGTTCAGAGCTCATGTCAAAGCCTGGCGTGAGGTGCTGAGGAAGAGTCGCGGACGTGGTAGCCCATGAGCTCATTAAAAACATTCAGGGGCGGTTTGTAATCAGCCGCAGGCGAGGAGGACCGTCATTTGTCTTTAAGCACCCTCAGACTCTCTCTCTCTCTCTCTCTCTCTCTCTCTCTCTCTCTCTCTCTCTCTCTCTCTCTCTCTCTCTCTCTCTCTCTCTCTCTCTCTCTCTCTCTCTCTCTCTCTCTCTCTCTCTCTCTCTGAAAGCCACTCTTTATCATCTTAACTTGGGCTCAGACGGATGAAGTTTCAGGATGTGCAAGCAGACAACATACGCCTGTGCCCCTCTGTGGCTGAATATAGAGCTTGGAAGACGGTGACAAAAGAGATCAGCATGCTGTGCTCCAAAATGCGCTTAATTGTTTACCATCAGGTTGTTGTCTGATTGAGAGCGATTACAAAGGTGCGTCCCGGTGTATTTAACGCACGTTTTCTCCTGAAAGATGAATAGACGAGCATACTCTTCTAAATACGATCCCACCACACCAATTCAGAGTTGGAACTGCAGTGTTCTTTATCACGTTTATTTGAGAAAACCTCTGAGATTCATATTGGTTATTTATTTTACATGATTCCGAGAAAAAAGAACAACAACAAAGAAATACATTCTTGTCTGTCGAGACTGACGAGAAGTGCCGTGGAATTGTTTTCTCTACCCAAACATATAATTTTTTTCCAGAGAATATGAGAGTGAGCTGTGATTGCTTGAGTGGATTTTTTTTATGTAATACACAACTAGATATCTGTACTCTGCGCTCAGTTATCAGTCCAGTTCTATACATAATACACAAGGATTACTCTCCGTTGCCTGCGGCTTAGACGGCGTGGCTCTTTGCAACAGTTGCTTGTTGCAAACGTGTGCGTGAGCGTGTATGTAGGTGTGCTGAAGTGTGGAAAATGAGCACGCTGAATCCTTCTACTTCCAACCTACTGCATATAATCAGCCGGAGGGCTTTTAACAGAAGCGTGCCATTAGCACAGGACCAGCTTCTTCACAGGCTAATAAAGACCCAAATGGATTACGACCATTAAATCAGTCTGATTTACTCTGGTTGCTGTTTTTCCTCCAGATGACTCTGTAGTTGTGTATGTGTGTGTGTGTGTGTGCATTTCTGGCCTTTTTCCAGTGCAGGTACCAAACTTCTCTCTCTCTGTCACCATCTGATGCATTTATGTCTGCTAGGGCCTGAATTTGTACTTTGAATGCTGCAGCGTGTACTTGAGAGGACACAGACATTGAAAATTCAAGCTACGGTTCCCAAACAACTGCTTCTTATCATGGTATCTGTAAAGTTGCCCAATGACAGATGAAAAGGTGTTTTTCTGTGAAGTGAAAATCGTGCATGCTGTTCCATAAAAGAAAAGAAAAAACAGTAAAGAAAATAAACATTGAAAGTAACAATATAAGAAAAGACGATGGCAATAACATTTTTATTTATTTAATATAAAGTAAAAATATAAATTATAACAGTAAGGCCAAGACCAAAAATAAAAAGGCACAATATTTATGTATTTATTTATTTATTCATTCATTCAATTTATTTAAAAATGTTCAGTAATAATAATAGTAAACATTACAGAATAAATGGAATAAACTGCTTTAGATAAAAAAATATTCAGACTTATGATATTATATGATTTATAAGTGAAGGAATACTTGCCAGTTAACATTAAGAAAAATGTCCTATTTTAATCCCACTATCTTAACATTACAAATGGAAGAATGCAAAGCTTGTTACTTTAAAAACCATTTTAAATCAGACGTTGGATTTGGTTGTGCTGTTCGTGAACTGGAACTTCAGAATTGCAGTTTGTTTGTGAGCTTGTTCTAAGGAAACAATGTTGCGTCCTGGCATTACTTGGAAGTGTAAATGTAGAATGAAGGTAAATAAAGACATTTTACACCGTAAATGATAAAATAAGATTAGGACACGTGGGACACATGTGAGTCTCTCAATGCCTTTTAACTGCCCCATAATGTATGAATTCAATTACAGATTCTATTTTAAATTCAATTCCACGTCACAGCTGAAGTTCCCACATTAGCCACATCACACTTAATTAGGTTTTCTCACTTTGTGAAATGCCGATTAGCATCAAGTATTACTTTCTGGCTGCCAGCTCAGCCTGAGTTACACGTTGAGTTACAGCGTGACTCAAACAATCACTCTTGAGTTTGCAGCTAATTTCTTTTTCATGCGCAATATTTCCCCTGTACTCATTGAGCATTGTGAGTAATAGAGGGCCAGTTATGTAAGGAAGAAGCAGTGTTGTGTGAGAAATGAACAGGTGGCTCAAACTCCTCAGCGCAGGCTTTTTCTCGAGCCACCTCCCCACAATGTGTCTTTGGCCTCCTCTTCCTAAAAAAAGGCAGAGTTCCAGTTGGTCTGGAAACAATTAGAAAAGGTTCTAGACCGCCAAGGAGGCTTTGTCAAAATGTCAGCAAATTGAGTGGCTTAATTTTCTCTCACTTTCCCATCTTTTGTTTCAACAGGCAATCCATCCAAGTCGACCCACAGGCCAAAACATCAACATTCCCAGCAGCAGCAGCAGCAACAGCAGCCTCACAAGGGAGCGAAGGGTGTCGCGATCGCTCGCTGCAGACCAGCTCAGTCGACCATGTGAAGAGAGGCCTTGCAGCAATGGGGCAGGAGGCGTGCGGGAGCTGGTACGAAGAGCTGAAGGTGGGCAGTCCATGTCTGAGGTACCTGGGTTACGGAAGACAGAGCACCTTGGACCGTCTCAGATCCCTCGGGTGGTGGCCGGCAGCAGCGTGAGCCTTCCCAGCAAGGCCAGTCCCTCACGCAGCCTGTCCTCGGACAGCGAGCGGGGGCTGCGGAGCGAGCGGGGGCCTATTCCCAGGCTTCAGTCCTCCTTTACCGGCCGTCTGGGTCAACCGCCCCGTGGCCCTCTGTCTTTACACATGTACAGCCGAAAGAACGTCTTCTTACAGCACTCTATCCATACAGCTGATCTGCAGGCTCTTGCTCAGCAGGAAGGTTAAAAACTCACACGTACACACACACGCATAGTGACACAAGCCTCAGATGGATATGAACTCTTGATGCAGTTCCTCAGTGACAACGAGTACCTTCAGACCCACATGCACTCAGTTACCTTCAAGGCTATTTCTCCTCTAAAACCTCAAACGAACTTGGACCGCACACCGAGACTCGTATTATCTTTTGTGGAGTTAAACTCGTCATCTTTATTAAGTGTCAAAACCAATCCATTGTCTGCACTACTTAAACCTTCTGAAGAAATGCTGCTCCGATAAGTACTTTAGATTGACGGTCCACTAATGTGAGAGTTTTACTAATAACACCATTACATTGTACAGTTCTGCTAATATGCTAGAGAGGATGTCAACATTTTTGCATTCTCTTATATCTCTGAAAGAAATTCAGGGTCCAACACTAACACTCGCCAAGCCCCAGATTCAAGTACAAATTGGTTAATTTAACCAGTTGGCCAGAAACTCTATTGGGAACTATAATATTACATGTTTTAAATTGAATTGTAAGAATGCTAATTTGACCTTTCGCTGCTTTAAATGATCAATTTAAATGACAGCCATACGAACGGTCTATTAAACGGTCTATTGGGTTTGAAAGATTTTTTTAAATAAGTTTGAAAAGTCTTGAATGATTCACCAAGGCTGCATTTATTTGATTAAAAATGGGAAACCGTAATATTGTAAAATATTATTACAATTTAAAATAACTCTTTTCTTTTTTTAAATGTAATTTATTGATCGCAAATCTAAATGATCAGCAGCCAGTGTTCATGGTTCACATGATCCTTCATCATAAATTGCTGATTTGTTGCTCCAGTAACATTTCTTATTATTATCAATGTTTAAAATCGTTGTGCTGCTTAATATTTTTGTGGAAACGTGGTAAATTTTTTTCAGGATTTTTTGTTTCATAAAAAATTCAAAAGAACAGCATTCGTTTAAATGGAAACAGAAATATTTTGTAACATTATACCTCTCTGTGCCGTCACTTTTGATCAATTTAATGCTTCCTTGCTGAGTGAAAGTTTTTATTTATGGTTTAATATGAGTAACATAGAGAAACATAAACCACTTGTAACTATTTATATAAATAACCTTAATGACCCCAATTTTTTTATTGGTACATGTGGTATGTTTCTCAATGTTACTTATATTAAACCAGTCATATTAAACCAACAAAATCAAAATATGCTGAACAAAATCTTGTTTTTGTGGAAGATATTACGGCTTCATAATGGTGCAAAATATTTTTTTTTCCCAATTCACCCACCAAAGAGTTATTTTTGGACCCTGAGATTCCTTATTAAACTTTGTTTTCAATACAATTTTTACTCCAATTCCTAGTCTTACAATTATAGACTGGATTTTTTGATTACGCCCAATTAGTAGTGATGTTTATAATAATAAGTCACACAAATAGCCCAGCACGTTGTTTTGCACCAGCAAACATGACACTGAAGACCCATGCGTGTATTGCCAAATCAATCCTCAGTCGAAGGGAGGGCATTGAAACACTTGCTGCCGGTTGAGAATTACCCACGTCAGACCCCTTTTAGGGAGTTTAACACTCATTAGCCTCTTCTAATTGCAAGCTAATCTTTCTCTTTTTTTCTACTATCCTTTTGCTGCAAAAAAAGACAAGAAAAGTTTTCTGTATTGAATCTAAGATAAAATAGATTTGACAGCCTTGGTGGAAAAATTCAGCAAGAGCCCCGAGTCGTAAACACAGCTGGACTTTAAGAAAGGAATGCCCTTCATTTGTCAAAAAGTAGAGACCTCCTTCCAGAGAAATTAACTACATTATTACATTTGACATAGGTGAGACTTTGAATTTTCTTTTAAAAATAGATGGCAGATAAATTTAATTAAACATGTCGATAACTTCAATAAGAAATTCTACAAAACTGCCATAGACAGCCTCATACGGAGCACAGTCTTTGGAGAGGTGGTTGAAATGAGGAATGGCCTCATTTTGGCAGCGTTGGGACAACGTTGATATAACATTGGGACAGTGTTGACCCGGCTTTGCGGATCAGGAGCTCAAGCAAGGACGCATGGAGGAGATGGAAACCCTGAAGAAACGCAGTCCCATCCATCCAGCAGGTCTGCTCCCTGAGGTCCACTGCTCCAATTTCAGCAATCTGTTGGGAGCATCATCACTCTCTATCTCCTTCTTTCTCCCAGACCTACTTCCAGCTCTCTATGTGATCAGGCTCAGGGAGAGAAAGGCTTTAATGTGGTCTCACCATTACATGCTCCAAAACTGAAAATGCACTCCAAAACCATAAACGTGTTTGTGTTCAGGGTCCAGAATTAGCATTCAGTAAACAAGTGTTTAACTTGTTTAACAAGTATAACACCCACCCACAAACTGTGTGTGTATATGTGTATATATATATATATATATATATATATATATATATATATATATATATATACTTTAAATATGCAAAAAAGGTCAATAAGATTTGTTTATTGCCAGTAAATCTGCTTAATTTATTCATCCTTGGGTTAATTTTGGACCCTGTATTTGGTTGACCTTAGGAGAACAGATTGCTGTTAGACAGCCAATTTAAGACAATTCAGTCCTCGAGAACTGCGGTCAGCAATACTGTTTAAATTCTGTGTGGGTGCCCGTTTGTGACTGGTGAATGTTAAATGCGTGTTCCCAGAGGCAGGAATTGTCCTTGTTCCTTCCTGAGCCTCCCTTGTGTCTTTGACACATGACTTTAAACCACACGTTTGAGCCATGATGCTTGAAGGACGGACATTTAAACGGACTTGAATACGCGAGATCATGGGTAGAGTCAGTGCAAGAGAGGGAACTCATGGATCTCGAGTGACTCAATCATTAACATGACTATATGTGCCATCACATTTCTGTACTGAATCCTTTAACGTTGAATAGATATTTATTTGGCCTTATTTATTGTGATATTGTGAAACGATTATCACCTTAGGCTTTTATTTGTCTGTCTGGACTCTGTATCGATGCGTATAAAAATGTCTTTGTTACGGATTCTGATGATATGCCGAAATCATCTCTTGCATCATTTCTTACATATGTACAGGGTTCGCATAACAATGGCACTTTTAAGAGATTTAAACCATAATAAGATTTGAAATAACCTTTATCTGTCTTTTCTTTCGCTGGTGGTTTTCATTATAAAGGTCTGATTTTCACTGAATGTAATATATTCACTCATTAAAGACAGATATTTAAAAGAAAAAAGTTTTGATACATGTAAGGCCTAGTTTTTATTATTAGTAGGATGTTTTTCACTTTTCTGCTTTTCGTCAACTGTTTTGCCAGCACTGCACCATCAGTACACATGCTCCATGATGTTTGACATCGTTTTTAATGGAAGAGGAGAGTACACTGTAAGCAATATTACTGTGTACAATCATCATCTCTGGAAACTAGGCAGGAAAATGCTATTGCTTTGATGGCCTGTAGCGGTCTAAAGCGAGCTCTTTCTGTGGCCTGCCCTTGCTTCTTGGTGAAAAGGTAAAATGGATGTCATCCTTCTCAAAATGTCCTCTGGAAATTGCTTACTGTGTTTGCTTTAGTGTATTGCATCAGATTATATGGCTTAAAAGGCTGTGTGAACTTCACATGGTCCCTGTCTAAATCACTCCCTTTGTCTGATTTCTGTTCAGGCTTTACAGTCCAATTCAACTGTCCAGGTTTCACAGCACATATCGTTGCTCCTTTTAGTCATTCATTACAAGTTTTCTCCAGCTAAAAAGAGGGCACATGGAGACCGTCAACTTCTGGGCAAAAGTAATTGCACTGCTCCGCAGGGAAGAAAGCCGGTACCGTAGAACTCTGAATGACAAGTGTTTGTTGTCTTGATGTGGGAGTGGGCTGACTTTGATGCACGGTTGTGTATTTTTCTGTCACTGCTCATCTGTGTCTTCATAAATTTGACGCAGTTATGTATGACACCTGCGTGTAAAATTCTCCAAAATTGTTTCCACTGTTGCCAGAGCTGATTTTCCATGGTTTCTTTAATTTCTTTTTAAAGGTTTCTCTTTTTTCATGTTTTTTTTTGTTTGTTTTTTTTTGCCAATAGGTCTTAATTTCTTTTAGGTGTAACTTAAAGGAATAGTATGCCCAATAATAGAAAATTCATGTAATAATTTAGAGTTTTTTCATACCTTTGAGCAGTTTATTCGGAACCTGGTGAGTTTTCATGTAGGCATATACGGTATGCTTTTACGTTTTAGCTCAAAATACCCCACAGATCATTTTTTATAGCATGTTTAAATTTTGGGGGGTGAGCAAAAACATGATGTTTTTGTGTGTATCCCTTTAAATGCAAATGAGCTGCTGCCTTCTGCCCCCTTTCAAGAAGAGGACGGAGATTCAAGAGCTTCAGTGTCAGGACAATCTCATTTCATGGAATGAAAATGTCAACAGAAACTGTCAGTAGATTTGTTCGGTTCGACCCAGAGTAGGACAATAATGCCAACAGAGCCAAATAATATGCTGCATGGAGATAGAACTGGTATAATTTGTTTAATTACAGTTATAACTTATTTGTCATCTTGCTTTTATCCACTAGAACAAGCCAGCTGTAGCGGACCCCGTGGCCAACAATTTACTGATGAGTTTTATGAAGTTTATTGTACTTTACACAAAAGATGAAGCGTCCGTTTTACTCCAGAAAATCACTGTAAGAGCTGAACAAGTGCGCATTGAAGTCTTATCCATAAACTATCTCTCTCTCCCTTTCATTATCATCAACATACACAGCGAATTACACAAAAACACTCATTACAACTAACAGTAAACAAATATATACAGACCTTTTTAGGGGGTGCTTAACAAACTGGTAAACTTTATATCCATAAAAGAACTCTGAACTGTAATAAAGTGTGCGTTCTCCCTTTCATTACTGCCTGACCAAGTTCACTCCAGAGACTGTAAGCTGGATCACGAACAGTTCCATCCTCGAGTAACAACTTTGTAGCAAAACCTGCTTTGTACTGACCCCCTTTCACAAAGCAGTATGATGTAAAATGAATTGCGCAAACATAACGCATTTAGGTAGATTGGGGGGGTGCATTCTCTTAGATGTTGGGAGTAAATGACGACTGCTGCGTTCACTCTTACATCCAACAACAAAACCTCAATTGCTTAGGGAGACATTCTTGTCTACAGCTGCTCCGCCATTCAAACTATGGCGGACTGTGTACACTCACTCAGGGCGGGTCTATGCTAATACGGCAGTGTCCGTTGTAGCGTTTATACGTCCGTATAAATATAACTAATTATTATTCATAACGGATTATGATCAATAATTAATAATTTAATTATTTTCAGAATTTACTGTAGCAGAATCAATAGTATGATCATTTTATCAGTTCATCCAATCAACGGAAAGCATAAACAATTATTAATTCTAGGAAATATAATATCTTCCTGGCCAAGAAAGACTAATTCCCAGCTAACAGCTAAATTAAGAAATAAATCAAGGGTAAAAGCATAGGTAACTTAGATCGAAGTTCAAGACAATAAATCTGTAAGCACATAACACAAGACAATTATCTTTAAAATATAAACAAGACTTTATTGATTATTCTAAAACATGAAACTAATATCTAACAAACACATGCACACACACATTCATACCAGTTGCAGAAAGAAAGAAAGTGAGGGAAGGAAATGAGTTTTAAGAGTGAGATGATGAAATCTCAAGATCCTATGCACTTATAAATCACAACCTGAACGAACCATCAATCATTAATTTAACCCTTCTATCGTTTCTTAGGCGGGTTATTTAATTTTATATAAAGGCACCAGTTCAGCTAAGAGCCTGGAGGTACTTGCTTGTCCGTGCGGCTTTGGGGACTCCCTTGTGTCGGTGTAGAGGGGGTTTCCCCGGGTCTGTTGTTTGGCTGGCGGTCTTCTCGTGCCTGCTAGATCTTGGGCAGCCAATCACGTGGTGTGTTGGCGGATGGATGAAAGTCTTTGAAGTTGGAAGGGCTTTGCAGTCGAAACGTTTAAACGAAACTTTGCAGCAAAACTTAACTTAGAACCGAGACTTTTAACGGAAAAGAAAACAAAGGAAAAGAAAGGAAAGTGAGACCAGTTAGATGGCTTGAATGAAGCTGTTTTAAACCCTGATCTTAATTTGGGTCATTTTCTCTGCTCGTCTACATTGCTCGTCCGTCTGTTACTTTTTCATGGCTCTCCCTAGAGCATCCTCTTCAGCTCTCTCCGTATTTTTCCTAAGAACTCCGAAGAGCTCTCTAAGAACTTACAAGAAGAACATCTCTGAAGAAGTCGAAAAGAACTAGCACTCCGCACTCTTTGTTCGGGTCTTAAGATTTTATCTCAAATGTTTGTCCCGCCTCCTGGAGGAATTCGGACAATAAGATACTTGTAAGGTTATTTGAGAAGGGGGTATTTTCCATCATCCCCCTCGCATCGTAAATCATGTGTTATCTGTGGTCTGCTTTACTCTGCAGCTGAGCAGAGGCTTTAGTTTAGACATAATTTCCATTTTAAGACCATAAACATTTTACACAGATTTCAATCAAGCCATCGTCTGAATTAAAAACATGTGGTCGCATTGATACACGATACACTTTCATTCACACAGGTAATGGTTACAACAATCACACGACTTTTATGTGATCTAAGCATAATAGACACATACAGGGGTCATATATTGTAGAAACACATAGAAATATGGTTGAACGATTATATTTGATTATATCAAGTCCATCAAGAATTGTTTTGGGATGAGTTTTAGGGATTTTGATATGTAAAGTCTTGTGTCTCTGTGGGTTTTAATGGGTCTCAACACTGAGGTCATTCAACGGTCTTCAAGAAGGGGGAAGTCTGTTTTACATCTTTGTCATGGGATCAGATGACCTCGTGGCGTTAATTTGGTAGGTCCTATCCCGTGACCTCTCTGTCATGGGATTTTGGTCCAAAGAAAGACGGGGTCTGTTAGTCGCAGGTGACCCCTGCTAGGGCCCTGAGCAGTACCATTTCTGAACAGATCTGTCTTGCAAAATTACCAAACGTGGACAATTAAAGTATTTCTCTGGTTGCAGACTCTCTGGAGCCTTTGGGTGATTTATGGCTCTGGGTTTGGTGATTTGAGTCTGGAATGTGAAGACTCTGTGTGGGATTATGCTTGACTGAATCACATGGAAGATTCAGTTGTGTTTGGGTCCATTCTCGTTGTCGCTACACCGTCAACAGTCGTGGGAGGGGCCTGTGCGAAGTGACATCACTTTGCCCAGAATCTGCGAGCTGCTTGTTCTGAGACGGTGCTTATGATTTATGGGGATTTTAAAACAAGAACTGGGTAGATTTTTATCATTATAGGGTGGTTGTGTACACACACTGCCAACACACATTTATGTTCAATGCATATTAGATGCCCTTTAAAAGAAGAGGTTTCACATTTCTATTCCCGTTCGTTGTGTGGAAAAGAGCGACCTACATTCCTCACAATTTCTCCTTTTGTATTCCACGAAAGAAAGAAAGTTATAAGTGTTGGGTTGGCAATCACCAGATGCTACTTCTGATATCACTGAACTTGTGTATGACCAAAACGCTTGGGGCTTGTGGCCTGCCAATGAGATTACCCACGCTGAGTTGATGCCCCCCAAACTCCCGGAAGGTCGTAGCGGGCCAACAACTGTGACTGCTGCCCGCTTGCACCCCACTGGCATGCCCATCTCCCTATGGTGCCCGGAGCGATGCCCTCTACTCTCACCCTGCCCATACACACTGGCATGCTGAGCCATTCTTGGAAGCAAGAAGAGACAGGCTTGCCAGCTTACTTTTCCCACAGGGTGTTGCTTTCTCTCCAACAACTGTGGAATGAAACAAAGCAGTGGGAGATGAGCGAGAGCAGCCCACACAGCTCCTGGGTGGTAAAGGCAGTGCCGTTTCTTTCTACGATATGTTGCTATAGCTGGTGAGCAGCTTCTCAATCATTATTAGCGTCATCTGCTATGACACATCGTGTGGTTTGTTGATCAAATGTTCTTTTTCTTTCCTTTTCTCAGTCACCTCTGCTGGTCTACAATCCCTCATTCGCTCCATGTTCCAACAGCTCTCTGCACAAACTCATCTAAAACAAATGGAGGGTGCCGGTAATGATGGATAAATGGGGTTATTATTCCTTTCCTTCCCGGATGAGGCAAAGAGAGCGAATAAAGATTCTTGTTATCGTCAGCTTCTTCCTCTAACAGGAATTCAGTGATTTTCATGGGGGTACGGCATGTAATATCGACTTGCTTTGATGGCGTGCTTCTTAAATTGGAAATGACCCAGGGATATAAGGAATAATCAGATGTATAGCACCGGCACAACCGCCACTGTTCCGTCATGGGAGGACAGCGGGGACTTTTGCTCATTTGCTCTCAGCGATTATCAGCAGTAGAGAGCAAGAGAGTCAAATAGCTCTCATTCTCTCTATCTGTCTTTCACTCCTTCCCCGATGTGCAGCTGACGTTTTTTTTTCTCCATTCGCCCCCATTAATTTACTTTGTGTTTATCAATTTTGCGGTCCAGGGCCTTGTCAGAGTGCTAAAGCATTCTCATATCAGATAACAGCATAGGAGAAGCATATTGAACTCTGAAAGTATGAGCGTACTTATGCATAGAGGTGCATGTTGGGATACATTCGTGAATTGTTTTCCCACCCGTGTTGCCACATTCATTTGCATCTTCCATCAGCAACATGCTTCAGCTGTGAATATGCCTTTCTTGGTTTTGCTCACATTGAGGACTCGTAAAACCAGTGCCTGCAGCAACACCGACACATTGATTCAGCAACATTCTTAACACCTGCAGGGCACTGTGGTGTTTTTGGGGGAGATACGGGCCAATACATCAGTTTAGGCAATTTTACTAAATGACATCTGATTTTAGTCAACAAAAATAACGTAATTTTTGTTGATAAAGAGCAAAATATTCCAAAACCAAATATTCAAATTGTATATTAAATGTGTTTTCTATGTGAAATCTGGGGCCTATTCCATGAATCCGTTTAGTTTGTGCCAACCCTGGGTTTTAGGCACCATGAAAGATGTTTGGCTTTTGGCAGTGTTTATCGACATAGTAACTTGCGCTCCATGGCTAACCTGCTCTGTGGCAGGTTATTGTTCCCGGTAAGATATCTCAAACCAAAATCAATCAGCTGTTTCTATACTCCAAATTAAAGGTCACTACATAGCAAATAATTTTTAAAGACAAAATCGTATCTTTTAGCAAAGCTTATTTAATAATTTTTAATGATGTAGATACTATTTATGTATTATACCCTTAATCCATTACACAAACATGTATGACTTTAGTTTATTATTAAGCACTTGGTTTAAATGAATATAAATATACGTATAAGGGTAATATAAATGAGCTATAGAATCAATGGATAAAGCTATAAAAATGATTACATGTGAGCTTAATTTTCAATTCTCTCTATACCTATATGAAATATAAACAGCAAGATTGTTTTATTTTAGTTGTCCTTTCATAGACAGCTCTTTTCTTCTTGTTGTGTAAATTAGTTTAAAATCTTAATATTTTTCAATCTCATAATATTCTGCAGAAGAGAAAAGTGAATCGCAGTTTTACTTTTCCATAGCATGTGATTGGCTGTTCGCTACTGATGTAACACCTAAACTCCTTAGCTCAGGATCAAAGCCTGAGTTGACAGAGAAAGTTTATTATCAGTGTCATGGTACCAACAAAGCCTGATGATTTTGTCAACTCGAAACTAATCCTGTAACCCTGAAATTGTTCAACTACCATCATGGTACGGGCCCCTGTACTGTGAAAATGTTATCTCTTGAGATAAAATGACAATGAGTGCACTATAATACAATATTGTAGAATTTGAATGCATTATTCATTGTTCAGGTTTTAGTGTGGTTACATAACACCCTATACAGAACATGATTTTCTGGCTAGCACATAACTTTATGAACAGGTCCACCTGTTCATTTTGTGCAGATGTACTCTACCGTACTCTACTCTAGTCAGTACTTTATTTTATTAATAAAAATGAAAACTTATTTAGCAAAAAATGCATTGTTATCAAATGACAGTAAAGATAATTATAAAGTTATATTTCGATTTCAAATAAACGCTGTTCTTTTGAGCTTTCTGTTCATCAAAGAAACCTGAAAAAGAACCTGCATCACAGTTTCCATGAAAATATTAAGCAGAACAACCGTTTTCAAAATTGAAAAATATATAAATCTCTCTATAGCACCAAATCTGCATATTAGAATGGTTTCTGAAGGATCATATGACACATATGGCACTTTTTGCCAACACAATAACATAATAGTTTTCAGTGCTACTTGTGCAGCACATTGCCTCGCAGGTGTCAAGCAGTTGCTGTATTTCCAGAGAAACATTACGGCAGAGAGCACCTGTGCCTTTAGTGATAGTGATGACCCGTGTTTACTTGTAATCTGCATCGTTGTGATATACAGAGCAAATGGCATCACGCTGGTGCCCACCTGCTTCAATTAAGTCCCTACTGCTAATCATTTCCCTGAGAAGGTCCCTCAGCCTCTCCTCTTATACTTGTTTCCTCTAGTAACAAACACATCTAACTCTTTCCAGCCTTGCGGAAGCAGATAACTTCCTTGAGTTTGGTGAATCCGGCGTGCGCTTTCTTCTCTGCCACCCTCGCGATACCAGAGGCCTTCTGGAAGCCTGAAGACTCCAAGCTCTTTCTTCCAGTTTCAGGCCCCTTTCTCTCTTTCTTGCTCTGCTGTCTCACTTCAATCCTCCATGGACATTTTGTCCATGCAAATGGCTCTTATCAACTCTTGAGTACTCAGCATTTCAATCCATCCACCCCCAGACAGTTCACTTCATTTCAACTCACTTTTCTGTTTTCAGGGTCAGTCAACCAGAAAACCAATTATTCAGCCTCCCTTTATCACCTGAATGAAAGGGAGAGGGGTTAAGGCCTGCAGTGATACTATAGTCTCACTCCAGCAACCCTAGAGCCTTTTTTATTTTTGGTAACGTGTATCGGACCTCACCTCCTGCAGTGGCCTCCCTGTATCGGTTACTGTCTTCATCTTGTTGAAGAGACTAAATAAATTATCATGGTATTTGCGTCTTTATCCTCATAAAATGCTGCAATTTCGGGATACGTGAATGAGTGACCCAATTTCTCCAAGTACTCAGTCACACTGCTGATGGGGAGGGTGGAACGTTTTGACTCTGAGAGACACAGTGGCAAGACACAATTCACGAACAAATTCGGAGAAAACAGCTCAGCGAAAACGCCTGCCTCAGATCCAAGATCACGAGGGGATTGATGGATTTATACACTCAGAGGCGGAATAGTCAATTATTTTCATGGGTGAAATGGAAATTGGACATTGTGACTTTCCCTCCCGCATCTTCGACATGACAAGAAATTGCCATCTTTTGCTTGTTGCTAGTTTGGTAGTGTACTTTTATTTTTGGATTTGAGTCTCGCCAGCTTCATTATCCCGGGCTTCCACAACATGTGTGCGAGATTAGTTGGTTCTTCCACACTGAGTCGGAGCCTAACTCCAGGCAGCTTGTGCAAGGACCGGAGTCGACCATAGCAAGGTGTTCCATTAATCATACGACACAAACTCCACTGAAGGGCAGTGCCAAGGAGGTGGATTGCGTCTGTTGCCCCCCTTTGGCCCGGTGGTTGGCGAACCCCATGGGGGAAACGAGTCTGTCACAAAGGGGCTGCGTTGTGTCCTAGCTCAGCACTTAAACACACTTCTTGGTGCCCTTGAAAAATGCAAGCCAACTTTTTGACTGGAGATATTTTGTGTAATATATGGCGGGAAGGGTAAATATAAGAGCTTAGATTGATCATGCGCTTGAGGAAACTAAACCAATGCTGTTGTTTCCAGTGAAACAAAAGTCTTTCTTTTGTGTCACAGGCCATAACTTATCATTGGCTTGCACAGAATAAATTTTTTTTTTTTTGACCTGAGGATGTGCGCCTGTGCATGTGGGTAGGGGTAACAATAGACGGACCGAAGCTGCCGTGACATTGTGTGATTGGGGTCTTTCTCTCTCGTTCTCTGAGGACAGAGAGTGATTGATCTAAAGCGTGTCTGAGTCCTGGTGCGGCAACTGTAAATAACCCGAAACTCATCTTTATTCAGTCCTCTCCACCTACGTATTGACCCAAGTGCAGCACAAAACCAAGCACTGCAACGTTGTCCCTTTATGGACATGCTGAGTCCCTGTACGAGAAACCTCTCAATATTTTAGTAATGTCATTATTATATAAAATGTTACCTTTCTTCCCATGGGGCAAGTCAATTACCAGGAAATCATATATGTTTTTTTTCTTCTTTTTTTTGAACAAATCAGCAAATCTAAGCATTGCACCCTTTCCCTCTGCAAATCTCCACTTCAAAGCCTTTTATTCAAGTGAAGTGTCAGGCTGCTCAAATAGAAGGGAGCCCTCTGCTGTTTGTCAAAAGGTACTGCTTTATGTTTATGAGTTTTATCTCTGCACAAAAGACAACAATAGTTAGTCAGCTACACGGTTTTGTGTCAGGCATCACGTAAAAATGGATATATGATTAAGCAGAGGCAGGTCTTGACCAAAGCATTGACTTTTAACAGGCTATACCATCTAAACGGACTTCCTGGAATTCAGCACCATCATAAAAAGAACAGCTCCCTGAGTCGTGTGCAGCAGATCAGCACTCTCTTCCAGCAGCCCTCCCCTAGTCCAGCACACAGCTCCTTTACCACTGTGAGTGAATAGGCTCTTATTTATAGAGCACAGCTTACTTTATGATGTCTTTCGAAACACTAGTCATCGTAGTCCAGCAAAGACCAGGCTCTAGCTTGCAGGTTTTGTCAATGAAATCACATTTTCTGGAGGGAGCGACTAGCTAAAAATTGATCCACCAACTTTAATGCCCAGGCAGCAAATTACACATAACAGCCACAAATCACAAAGCTATTTCGCTCCATTTATGAGCAGTTAATGCTATTTAGTAATGGGAACGAATTTCAGCCAAGTGTGCAGAATAAAAAGTTGCAATTGTGTTTTATTTCTTGGCCTTTATTTGAGCCAGTGATCAGCTATTAGGCGGCCTGACGGCTCTCAGGGTTTCACACACAGGTGGAGCTATAAATAATGCATGGACTGTAACATATAGAAGTTGAAGTGATCTCTTTTCATTCTGACACTGTGGCTTTTGAAACTGATTTTTATGCAGTCTATCAAACTTGAAGTTCTCAACTTAATGTTACAATAATCTTGTTTCTAAATTAGTATTCATAGTGCATGCTAGCCAGCTCTGGGTTTCATTTCAAATATTAAAGTCTGTTGCACTTATTATGAATGGCAAAGTAAATCTACTGACTAGCTGTTACCATAAAGCTAGAGTTTAAAGTAATTATCATGTTTAAATATCTTCACAATTTACACCGTTCCCACCTTATTCGCTCAGGCTGTTGTTTCAATCGGTTTCGGAAATTCCCTGGAGCTTTGCGATATTTTCGAGTTGAAAGGGGTTTTATTATTAATGGAACTTAGGAATCTTTGGGTCTCTTCTCATATGCACAAATCTAAAAATGAATCCTCTGATGCCGGGAAACCTATAAATATTTTGGTGAGGATAGGAGGACAGCCACCGATGCCAAAACAAGCTACACAACATCTTCTGAAGTGTCCCACATCTGACTCTCAACCCGAACTTTGCTCAGTCAAACTTAGGCCGTGACATTGCACACAGATAACCTCGTGCTCATTCTGTTTGCTTGCTAATACATAATTCATCTCCAGAAAACACTGTTGGTGAGCTGTGAGTGGCTGTAGGAGCTGTGTTCTAGAAATGAGCCCAGGTGGAAAGTCTAAAAGAATGGAAATTAGTTACTCTGGGTATTTATTTGTTTATTTTTGCATAAAATAGAACATTTTGTTGTTGGTGAAGAAAGATTTGAAAGAATGCTGCACCTGTTCAGTGTGGGGTTGACAATGTAGCCTTCACAGGACCACTTTCATTCCCATGCAGTTTACGTGGCATCTATTAAGTGGCTTATCAATATTTATACATGTCTGGGGCTAAAAGAAGAGAGGATAGTGAGTCAAAGGTGAATCGACACCCATCAAGTACAATCCCTCATGCCATTACATGCTTCTCTAATGGAAAGCTGTGGTGCCTTAGTATGAATTAAGTAAATGGAATATCAAGTGGCTGACTGCTTGTATCTGTTGTGCGGTTTTAGACTGAAGTCTTGCTATGATTGACCTCTATACTGTTCTACTGGGGTACATTGGTATTCTGCTCCTCCCCTTTTGTCACACGTCTGATCCAATCTCCGTGTTTAATGAGCCATTGCTCTCACTCTCTGGATTTTGAAGTGTAGAGACAATAGCTATGTGTTCCTGTCTCCCATAATCTTCTGGGTTCCCTGGGTCACACCAAAATCAACAGTCTCATTGAACGGATAAACGGGTCATTGGAGTCAAACTACACAAAGTCGTCATTTTATAGGTTGTAAGTTGTGACAGTCTGACAAAATGTTCAATGTCACTTGATAAAACGATCTTTTAGGATGTTGACTTTGTATTAGATAGTGTTGTTTGCCTGTCTTATCCTTACTTTTGTCTTGAGGACTGAAAGCTCAAGGAAGTCTCTTTGAGGTAGAACAGTCGGTACATCACCTGAAGGTCACGGATAAATAAACAAGAGGATTTAATGTGGCGACTGCTAGTACAAATGCTAGTACAAATTGAACTCTGAACTACTTTTATCTGAACTGTTTTATCTTGCAAAAGTGGAGACGGCCCATGACACAGTGCTATTAAGCCACAAATTATCCCAACGGAGCAGGGAGCGTTTGATGGATATGGAGGGTAGTCTTTATACCTCTGTGCTCAATGAGCAGTGCAAATCAGGTTTGTGGCTGTCATCAACAGTGATTCTAGGTTTTCAGCCTTTGGGGGGATCAACCCTGTATCCAAATATGAGCTACTGTGGCTCAGATGAATGTTTCTTGCTTTAAGAGTGACAGATTGTAAATTTGAATCTTGCTTGACTGAGATTTTCTTTTTTTTTTAATGTAAAATGTTTTTGTGTGTGTGTGGCTGCCACTGTGTGGAAAGGGTAGGGTTTCATAGTGTAACCTCAGTCTACTTCAGACGCTGTTTTCAATACACGTGAAAAGATCACGCAGGGCTCCACTAAACGGGTGGAACTACAACAAAGAGTAAAAGTGATTAGGAAAGCATTATTTGTTCATGTGCAGTTTCATCAATGTAATTTCGTTAGGGTGTGCGCCAGTGCTTTTCACGCAGCAATGAAAATAGCGCAAGCATTGATGTCTGATTGAAGAGTTCAGATGCAAAAGCCTCTAAGTGCCATTTGAAATTTTCTTCTAGAATGATCATTTTTATCAAGATTGTATATTTAAGTTCGGTAATTTCACTTAAATGGCAATGAAGATTACCTATTAATTGTCATTTAAGTGAAATTACTGAACTTAAATATACAAGCTTGATAAAAATTATCATTCTAGAAGAAAATTTCAAATGGCACTTAGAGGCTTTTGCATCTGAACTCTTCGATTCTTGAAAGAATTAGTCAAAAACAAAAGATTCCCAAATCAGCCTCCCCACCCCACAATCATAGCATCACTATATTAATTAGTACAAAAAGTCTTGTATAGCATACTAAATAGTCTTTGTTTAATTTTAGGAGCCAATAGCTGCATATTCGTTTTTTTCTTTTTTTGTCTGGAGTCCTGTTGCATAATCACGGATTTTTAAGGGGGTTTACTTTAATTGTAAATTATAAGAGGACTGATGAAACGGATGCCTAGAAATCTAATCAAAACTATTAAAAAACATTGCATGTTCTTACTACTGTTTTTCATCTTTCAGACACAACTAACCGACCATTATCACTATCAGTCAAATTTTGTTTTGGAAAACCGGTAGTAGCAGACTAGATTGGCAGTTGCTGGACAGGGGAGGAGCCACAGTCTCACAGATGAGTCCTCTCTCCATTATCATAAACTACCTCCGCCCACCCCACTGTGGTTCTCGCTCTCTCCTCGTCTCTCTTTCCTCTGTTAATTCAGTTCTGGACAGCGCCGGGTACTGATGCTGCTGCCCGTGTAGTCGCATGTATCCTGGGGGCCTCCTCCCACTCATCACAGCTCGAGAAACCGCATGTAGAGCCGTTCGGTCTCTGTCGCAGAAAAGTCTCCGCAGTACTGCATCGGAATAAGGGCTCAGTGCAAACAAATCTTCAACTGTATTCGTGCTTGTGAGTGTGGCGCTTTTCTGCATCAGCGCAAAAGGAAGTTCTGTTCAGTCGTGTGGTGGGTGAGTGATGCTGTGAGATGCGTCGTGTTTAGCGCACGGAAACCCGATTTATTCGCCTAGACGGGAGAATAGAAACCCCAACAGTTAATGAAGCACATTTTTAACTTTGCCTGATATTGATTCGGATTTGCTTGGAGATCTTGAGCATCAGGATGTTTTGATGGGTGCTCTCCAAACCGGGTTACTGAAGAATTCACCTTCAACAGAAAAAAAGCATCGGCTGACAGTTTGAAAGGAGGACAAGCTGCCTTTCTGCACAGGATTTAAAACTACCGTCGCTTCGACATCTTTCTGAACCTATAGAGGATAGATTTTGACAGGAGAGATGAAAGTTTTTCCGGCAGTATTGTTTCTGATCACATTTTGGAGTCTGGAGTGGGAACCCGTGCTTCCCGATTCAATTATTCACATTGGTAAGTTCAGATCTCTGATACACCATCAATGACTGTAATTCCTCACTCAACCCACGTTGAGAAAAGCTATGCATTGTCGTGCAATTCGTTGAGATACTGAGGCCAGACTAACATTGAAAAAGGTTGTGGGTGCAATATCAGGTTTGAGAGCTGAACATCTCCATCTGTCCTCATCAATGCGTCCTTTATGTAGGCTATACGGTGGGTGAGAACAGGTGGTTTGACTGGAAATTATTCCTCGCGACGCCGCATTGTATCCACGCATCATTATAACATCGTTAAAAAACACTTGTATTTGCAAA
Source organism: Semotilus atromaculatus (assembly GCA_031834385.1). Taxonomy (NCBI): domain Eukaryota; kingdom Metazoa; phylum Chordata; class Actinopteri; order Cypriniformes; family Leuciscidae; genus Semotilus; species Semotilus atromaculatus. The sequence goes on along the minus strand of JAULUF010000042.1, from coordinate 22,500,769 downwards.
GATCGAGTGTTGGTAATAGGATACTCTTTGGAATTGAGCGAACGCGCATGTGCGCGTGCATGTTTAGCGATGGGTACGAGGATTGGCACTGCGCGCGAGATCGGATAGGGTCCAAGAGAGGTCTTAAATCAGAGCTGTAAAAAAGGGTTCCTCCGAGGGGCCACTGTGTGGAGGTGGAGGCCAGGGTTCTGGGGATTTGGCAGGAGGGAATTTGGCGTGGGAGCATGCGCGTGTTTAATTTAATTAAAGCTTGATGCACTAAACAAATAAATATTGTAGCGCATGTCTTGGCGAGATGGCGTGGTGGATGCCTGAAAGTTGGTTAAATAAATCACGCGTTATCCACGTAATGAATAAAACATCCCCAAATGATCCATTTACATAGGCTATGTATAATGTAAATGGGCGAGTTGGATAAATTATATAGGCTATATATATAATGCTCTGCAAAATACACCAAACAATAGGCTATCATTTAGTGATCTATTTATAAACTATAGCCTACGTTAAAGGCAAAACGTCGTTTTTCAATATAATTATTAAATAAAAGTTTAAATTATTTTATAATTTGAAATTAAATTTGATGGTAGTTTGAATTGTATTTAAAAAAGTTAGTTTCTTATTGTATTCTATGTTCATTTTACGTCTTTGTTTTAGTGTTATTTGCACTGTGCTTTGTATTTGTTATATTCACAGTTGGATAGGCCAGATGTGTTGTGTTATCTTTAAGACATCATGTGACCATCATGTTATCTTAGTCATCATGTCTAAGCATCATGTCTCGGCATAGACATTGTACCATTGTCCATTGTACCACATGTGGCCACACACATACATAATGATATACAGTATACAAGACATGTAAACTAAATAGGCTACTAAAAGTCGTCTCGTAATGCGCGTAACCTGTAGGCTAGCCTATTTTTCATTTATTTAGCTAGTATTATTATCCTAATATTTATCTGCCAAATACAGTTGCCAGTTACGGGTACTTTTACAGGTTTTTATTTTTATTTATTTATAATAAAAATTTTTTACTGTGTTCGTGTTTTACTTATTTGATCGATGCAAGTTGTAACAATTTAATGGGGGAAAAACGAGTGGTGCATAAGCAATCTACCAAAGCAAACAGGTGGTCTACAAGAAATTCAAGATATTTCATCTCAATCCAGAAATGCTTTTCGCCACGTACGTTTCTTTGCACAGCGGTCTACCTTAATATGAAATCATAAATAAAATTAAAAGCATACAGAAACAAATTAATGTACGTTTACGCCTCCTCTATGGAGGCCGTACAATGCTTTTGCGTGTTTCAGAGGGACTCTCAAGTATTTCTTAGACAGTTTTGCTTGTCATTATAGTAATTCCCTCCTAATCGGTTCTCTGCAATACCTCAAGTGAAAACGTGACGTCGTTTCTTTTCGGCGAGACGACTGATGAAGGCATTTTATCACGCGCGCTTTCCTTGATTGCAGAGGAGTCTTCTAATGATGTGCACACCAAGAGAAGTATCTCGCGCGCCGTGCGCTGCATCGCAATGCTTCAGCTCCTTTAGGAGCCCACTGAGAGAGTCACAGTGATTTATGTGTGTGGAGAGCCCAGAGTGTCCAGCAGTATGCGGGTGCATCTCCAAATGCGCCCTTTAGTACCGACCAAGAAGTGCCAGGAGACGGCATAGTCCAGCTTCGAAGTTGGTTCCAGAGACTGGTGATTAGGTATATCACAACACTAGTAGAAACGTTTGGTTTGCTTTGGCCACTACTAGTCCTTAAAGGGATAGTTCACCCAAAAATGAAAATTCAGTCATCGTTTAGTGAACCCGGAAGTTGTTCGAAACCTGTATGAATTTTTTTCTTCTGCTTAGCACAAACGATGATATTTTAGGAATGTCAGGAACCAAACAAATGTGGGGAACCACTGACTTTAGTAGTATGGAAAAAAATAATACTATTGAAGTCAATGGTGCGGCTTGGTGCCCGCAACTGTTTGGTTCAAAACATTATTATAAATGTTTTCCTTGTGTTCAGCAGAAGAAAGAAACTCATCCAGGTTTTGAACAAATTGAGGGTGAGTAAATTATGACTGAATTTTCATTTTTGGGTGAACTGACCCTTTATTATTATCAAATTATGGTCAAGGTTCCTCTATCGCCACCTAGTGGCTGTGATTCTCGACCCGAACTTGAAATTCTTTAAGCGTAGCCTATTAAACTTTTTCAGGTCCCTTAGAGACCCATTGTCACATATATTGTTAAATGTTGCTCATAAATAATTTAATAAATTATATACCAATTATTATATACCAAACAAAATTATTGTTTGAACTCTAAAAAATAATTTTACTTCAAGTTATTTTGAGATCAAACGATAATTGGCAGACCCCCTGCCGCACCAACAGCAGACCCCCTGTTGTAGACCCCTTGTGCTAGGTTGCTCTTTGCTCATCTAAGAATGCCTTTTGTAAGATATTTGTGTTCTTCATTTTGAGTTTCAGTCATATAGGGATCCCTTTAAAGAGACATGTAATGTTAATATTTTTTTCTCAGATGCATATTTCAGATGTCTAATAATTGGTTAGGCGCACAGTATGAATCTTGCAGTATCCATTTCATTTGGATGAAGTCTACTCACCACTGTCTATGTTCACAATAGATGTTGAGCTTGGACTAGATTTTGTCTGTGACAGTTTTAATGGTATGGATCGCCCTCATTCTCAGGAAGATTTGACATATTGAGAGCACGTCTGGGGCTCTTAGGGGATATCACAATACTCTCCACTGACAGTGTGTGTGTGTGTGTTTTCAGTCTGGCTGAAGCTTCTTTGTAATGTAGGGTGCGTGTATGACTTTTATTGCGCAACTGAAGAGAATAGATGGAGGGGGGGAACAATATCAAAGCTGGTGAGGGAATCAAATCATTATCCCTTGGATAACGTGCAGAGGGCACAGTCATGGTTAGTTACATGTTAAACTCTAAAGCCAGAGGAAATTGTAGAGTATAATCCTGAGTATTGCATTGTAGGTGGGACAGATGGGTTGTGCCATTTCGTTGATCTATTTCTGAACCGAACTGCTGTGGCCTCCATCCCAAGAACATGGTGATAATGAGATGTGCTAGCCTGAAGACTATCCTTCAGTTTCTTAATCTCTCTCTCTCTCTCTCTCTCTCTCTCTGTCTCTCTCTCTCTCTTTGTAGTCCTGCAGTATAAAGTTGAGGTAATGAGGAGCGATGCTTGTAAGATGTGTTTGTTTTGATTGGATGGCTGTATTGTGCCTGCTCAGGTGTTGTAACAGATAATGAAAAGTTGAAATGCTAGATATAGAAGGCTTTTCCAAAGATGATTAGGTGATTAGTTTTAGGCTGGGGTTATTATTGTGGCATTAGCAGAAGCATTCCTTATATTATAGCGGAAATGTTCTCAATTAACTGGCGCATTGTGCAACATCCTGAGTTCTGAGTCGGAAGCATAATTTCTATAATTGGTGTCTCCTTGAAGGGGTCATCGGATGCAAAATTAACTTTTATATGGTGTTTGCATATAAATGTCTTTGCTGTGTGTGGATACAACCACCATACCATTAAAAACCATTACCATTTTTTTTTATCCTTAAAAAGCCTAAACACTCTCATTCTCAATTTTCGAAGCAATATGATGTCATATTGCTCATGCTCCACCCACGGCCACTGACAGTCCCGTATTCAGCCCTCAGCCGTTTGTACACTGTCCACTAAGGCAGCAGTTTATGTGTCTTGTGTGAAACCCCCCATGAAAAAGAGGGGTGGAGTGAGCAGTTGCTCATTATCATTTAAAGAGACATGCACCGAAACGGGTCGCTGTGAACAGGGCTGTTTTTGAGGAAAAAGGGTGTTGTTTTACACAAACACTGAGGAATTTTAACCAAAGTATGTTACAAACTTTATACGAAGACCCCAAAGAATCATACCAACTTGTGGAAAATGGGCATCCGATGACCCCTTTAAGATGTCAGAATGGCTGATATTGTTCGTACGTTTCTGCATGGCCAGAAATGCACCTTTTATTCCTAAAGAAGTTTCATTATTTTATGTAAGGGCATGAATTATTAAAAATAGCTTGAGTAATTTAGCTCACATGAACACTTTTATTTCTTTCAGTTGATGAGAAAGGCCAGCAAAGGTGTGACAAAAAAATAAAGGTTGTCCTCTCGGGGTGCCGCTTGCAACATTTGCATTTCTTACTCTTGAATTTTTCCAAGAAACATTAGGGAACTCTTGATCTTTTATGCTTCTAAATCACTAATCTTTCATGAAACCATGCAAAGATCATTTGGACTTTTAGATTAATTTTGGGAAATGGTTCACTGGAACCTCTTCAGTTTCCCTCACATATTATTTAACTGGTAATTGTGCATTATCTCAGAAATTATAATGTGATGTGATGTAATGTCATGTGCATCATACACAATAATCACAATCAGTCAAAAGTAAAGAAAATAGCATTTACCATCAACAACCATGTTTTATCTGAAAGAACTAGTATGACATATTTATACTAATCTTTATGATCACACATACTGTGTATGTATGTATATATATATATATACTGTATTTATTCAGCAGCCGTTACTCCAGTCTTCAGTATCACGTGATCCTTCAGAAAAACATTCTAATATGCTGATTTGATGGTCAATTTCTTATAATGAATAATGTTGAAAACAGTTGTGCTGCCTTATGTTTTTGTGGAAAGCTTGATACAAGGATTTTCTGGTTAATAGAAAGAAAAAGTTTTGTAACATTATAATGTTTTTTACTGTCACTTCTGATCAACTTAATGCATCCTTGCTGAATAAACATACTGATACATAAATTTACTGAACACAAACTTTTGATATTATAGTATATAATACATTTGATTCACTTGCCATACACTTAGAAAATAAAAAAATATATAAAATTCACCACTTTCATGTTTGTTTAACCTAATCTTATTTGATTTAGGACGTCGGATGAATTTGATTTACAATTAATTTTCTGCTTATCAGTTCTCATGTTTAGCAAAAAAATAAATTTAAAAAATCGTTAGATTAAGTCTCTCAGATCCCACACAGAACATGAGGGCTAATGGGGAGTTATTATGTTAACAGAACACAAGAGAAAGTTTGCTTGTGTGCTCTCATTTGTTTCAATCTTACACGTTACTTTTGAAGTTTCAGGAGGAGGATCTACCCGCTGTCATAAAATTTTGAGAACGTAAGGGACCAGTTTTTCCTCTATTGTCTCATTGAATTCATGACACCAAGACATTGAGTGATTTCCAGTGGGTTTAGTACACAGGCTTCAGTCGATTGCAATGCAGTGCTACGCTGAACACGTCAATCAAGGCTTTCTGCGGGCGTTATGGTTTGTTACAGTGTTGCAATTACAATACATGCGCTTGAAAAGAGTTTTTCGCCTCAATAACCGCCACTCGATCGTCCATAATATCCTCATGCAAATGTGACGCTTGTATTGTAATAATGTTGGCTGAATTCAAAAACAACACAAAAGTATGGGTGGTTCCTGACTAACAAATGCTGTTACTCTAGGAAAGATGTTTGTAAGATTTATAAAACTCCTAGAACGTGTGCAGATGAAAACAAGCTGTAAACAAGCATGCTGTAATACCATGTAGCCACCTTTCAAGAATCACTCTAAAGGGAGGGAGTGAGTCTCCTTTGAGAACTTGTGCCTCTGATCATTGCGAGCTCTTTCACATGGAGCCTTGGGCCTCCTCCTTTGACTTTTCTCTTTCATTCAGTAGCTTTCTCTCTTTTCTCTCTCTGTCTGTATCTTTCCCTCTTTCTTCCCACCTGGTCTCCTTCAATAGCTTTCTGCTCTGATCTGCTTCGAAAACACACAAGTTAAGTTTGAGGTGTTTCTTACAGTTCTTATGCAGTCACTCCCCTGTAGGTGGCAGTAGTGAGGCTGGATCTGTGAAATGCAGTGCTCTCATATGCTTGTTTACTGTCATCCTCGAATTGTTTGCAGGTAGCCGGTTGGCAGTCTGTACTGCAGAGAACATATTTTTATTTTCATACACTTTTGGTTTCATTGCTTTCTCATGACAAGCTTTGTCACTTTCTATCTCTCTCTCTCTCTCTCTCTCTCTCTCTCTCTCTCTCTCTCTCTCTCTCGCACAATGCACACGCTTTCCTAATTAAACTGGTGCACTTTTCATTGTGCTTGTAAAAAAAAAAAGTCTTCTCATTTGCATAGAATGGTTTTTCCTTTTTTCCTTTGTGAGTCTGTGGTGGGAGTCTGTTTTTGCCTCACTGTAAACCAAGTAATTCTCCTGATTTTGTGAATAAATAGCCACATTGTGAAATAGAAATAAAGAATTGCAAGAAAAAAATGCAACTGTGATATATAAAGACAAAACCATGAGGGGGGAAAAGTCGCAATTATGAGAAATGGTCACAATTGTGAGATATAAAAAATGAATTGTCAGGAATAAAGTCACAATTAGGGGTTTCTGTAATCTCAATTGTGAGATGTTTTTTTTTTTTTTTTTTTACTCTGTATTATAAAGTCTCAATTGTGAGATATAGTTGCAATTATAAGAAATAGTCAGAATTAAGATTTTAAAATCTAATTATGAAGAAGTCTCAAATGTGTGATATAGTTATGAGAAAAAAAATGTAATCGCCTTTTATTTTATTTCTTTAAGGTGGAAACAGGCTTCCTAGTGTTCTGATGGTATCACATGGTTGATATTGATGTTTGAATGTTAAATTACACAAGTTATGAATTGTGCAGCTATACTTATGCAAATACCTTATTCAATTACTCTGTTCTAAGCATAAGTCTTGTAAATCTTAAAAAGTTAATCTTTAAATCCTCTTTGGAAAAAGCCTGCTCTAAATCGTGTGGATATTGTTGTTTGGTCTCACTAATTCCTCAGATTTTTCCTGACCCTGAAATGAGACATCTGCCTTTGTTCTTTGTAAAAAGTCAATTCCCCCCTTTTGCCACTGTAGATCCTCGCCTCATTATTTTTGAGACCTCCGCTTAGGTCAATAAAGGTAACAAAATGACAACACACACATGCATAATGCCATTTTAATGATTGGAAACAATAGCAGCTGCAAGGTAACTGTGTCTAGAGCAGGCCGAATAATACGCAATTTAGTCATGAGGATGTGATTGTGTCTTTCCGGCATTAAATCAGGTGTGTTTATCTGAAGCAAACAGGAAATGAAAATCAGGATGTAGTAACAACAATAACAGAGAATGGAGTTGTTTAAAAGTGTAGTTGTTTTCTGCAGCGATGTCCTTTGTGTTTCTATAGTAGAGAAGGCAGCGAAACCACTGTACATTCATGCTGAGAAAATGGAAGTCAGTGGGACGTTACTTCTAGACACTGCTGCTGGATAATAGGGCTTCGTTCCAATAGGCAAGACTGCATCAGCTTCAAGGCCCGGATCCCAGCCAGGGAAGTGCAGGGCTAAAACACTGATCTCAGGCTCTTGCTAGAGATTCTGCATTTTTGTTGCCATGTAATGTTGCTCTTGGGACAACCTCCATTTGGACTTAATGCACCATGAAAAGAGGATAAACCCTTCCCTTTAGGGTACGAGAGTGGAGGAAAAGTCTGTTGGGTTGTTTACTTTGATGCGACCGTGTGGTAACATGATTCAGACTCAGACTCGGTCCCTAGCTGCATCTGCTTTAATGTACTTATTGGCAAGTTTAAGCTTCCTGTAACTTGTGTCAAACAGGGTTCCTCCTCAACATATTCAAGGAACAACCAGCGCTTAACACTGGATTCGATTTAGGACTGACACTCAAACACTCACAGCAACCAATCAGATTCCATCCTTCTTTTCACTAGAATCGGACTGTATTTAATAAATGAGTCGATGAATAATTTGATTTCTTGCAAACATTGATTAGTATAGTTTTATGAAACATCAAAAAGGGCCTTCTTTTTCCTTCTCAAAAGAAGGAAATCATTTTTCCACACATGATTTTCAAATAACACCAAACTTATGGTTGTTCATTTTATTTGATGATTATAGTGTGAGGCAAGAATAAAGCTTTACTTCAGTGTTGAGTTAGATGACGCTAGACAAAATGAAATGCATTTCATGTTAATCTCACAAAAACAATCACCAGCTCAACCCACTTACATTGTTGAATATTGTATTAATCCTATGTGTGCGTGTTTACTGTATACTCAGGACTCGTGAGAGATTCTGTACAAAGATAATCTCTAGAACTTTTTAGACCAGTGGTTCTTAACCTTTTTATTTCAAGGCCGGTCATTGTCCAATGTTTTAGTTTATTTTAAATTTCTTAAAGTTGTAAATAAAACACAGATTTGTATATGAAAATACTTTTTTAGTCTTTCTACTTAAAAATGCCGCATTTTATTCAATGTGGTACTTGTCGATTACATGTAATTATTTGTGAAAAAAGTTATATTGTGTTCATACAACCTTTTCTGCAACTGTTCATAAAGGTGAAGTGTGTCGTTTGTGTCACTAGCTGACTAGCATCACCAGACGGAATTTGAACAATAATGGCAGTTTTATGAACTAGGTGCAGATGTTCCTGAATTGGGCAAAAGTATCAAATCTGATACATCTGCTTCCAGCATGATTATATGTTACTGTTCAAAAGTATAGGATCAGTAAGATAAAAAAATAAAAAAAGTTATGCATTGCACACCAAGGCTACATTTAAACAGTAAAAACAGTAATTTAAAGTAACACTTTTCCTTTTAAAAATATTTTAAAATCCAGTCTTCAGTGTCACATGATCCTTCAAAAATCATTCTAATATTCTGATTTGGTTGCTCAAGAAACATTGTTTGTTATCAATGATAAAAGCCATGATGCATTTTTAGAACTCTTTGATGAATAGAGATTTGAACACTATTTGAAATATTATTCAATCAAAATTTTTATTGATTTTTATTGATTGCATCCATGCTGAATAAAATGATTGATTTCTTTACCTGTAGGTGTCCCTGCATATTAAACTGGGGGGAAAAAATGAAAAAAAAAAAAAAAATAGCATGCTTTACAGGACAGGCTAAACCTGCTCTTCTGTAACTTCCAGTATATTCTGTCAGTTGCAATTATCTTTCTAAATCATTACCTTTACCAGCTTTCTCACACTGTGCCACTCACCTCAGCACTCTCGTCCTACTCTTCTCTGCTGCTCTTGGTTTGATTACTTCATAAGTCTTAGCCATTTCCAAATGACCGCCTCAGTATGGGAGATCTCCTCTTTAACCTCTGCTCCTACCCCAGTTTCACAGCTTTAAACAGCCCCTCTGACCTACTCCATCATCCCTTCTCATCCTTCTGGAGCCTTGAGCACCACTCTCATTTGCACTGTTTAATGCCGTGTGACCACCCAGTCAGGCCATCAGCGTTTTGGCTGGCTAGTTTGGATCTCATGTTGATTTCCCATAACTCAGTGCATGTCACTGCATCTCAGTGCATCTTTAACTACAACCTTTGTTCTGTGTGGAAATGCAGTGTTTTTTTTGACATTTTCCTCAACTGGCCGAGTGTTGATGCAATTAACACACGCAAAGCGTTGCCATTGAAGCACTCGGGTGACGTGACATCGACAACGTAATGACCTAAACACTTGCAATATTAATTTGTGTCCATATTGAATATTTCAGCTGCTCAAACGTTTCATGGCACCATACTTTTTCACCTAAGCTAAAAATGTCTCCTAGTAATTGTGCTGGTGAAAAGGAAAAATATAACATCCCTACAGAGTTCAGGTCTATAAACCTTTTTCCCATCGTGTTGTAGTCTGATAATTGGCTTGCACCACCAAACCTGTGCTATTATAAGGGCAATTTGAGAGCTGGGTTCACCAATCTAATTGAAGAGGAAGTGCTAAGAGAGGAGCCGAAAATGGGCAAATGGGGATAGAATGACGCATTGCTTTTCTCTTGAAGCAAAATTAGCAGTGTTTTGTGGATTGTTTGATCTGCTTGCAGTGGCCTGACAGTCTGTCACACAGCCAGTCCGCTGTGCAATTTGCCAACATGTTGAGCCACCATCTACTCAGCTCTCATTTAGAGAGTTTCCCCATTCTGCTCACATTCATGTCATCTGACAGGGAAATTGCTTTTCTTGTTATCGGATATCGCTCTTCACGCAAAGCTCGGCATAGGCTAGGCGCTTATGCTTAAAGAAAATAGTCCAGTGTATTTTATCATAATGGCTTTAAAATTACACTGGGGTTATTATTACGCCTGTATGTTACAATTATATAGGCCATTGGCAAATAAAAAAATCATTGTACAGTATAAAGAATTTGGGGCATCAATAGAGATTATTGCATTCTTTCATGATTCTCCATCACTAATATTAGATATGCTTACATATAATGGAAAAGCTGCTTCTGATATATTTTCAAAGCTATTTTTTTTTAAACATTATGACTCATGCTGTTTACACCTGGTCAAGGTTTTGATGGTTAGCATGGCCCCGTTAGCGCCCAATGCTGTAACTATACTATCTGGTTTGAAAAATCTTTGTTCATTCACAGCAATTTGAAGGTATCTTCAGTGTTTTTATTTTGATAAAAATTACACAAAACACACACACACACACAATGGCTGAAGGGCTTTGTTAGGCACAACGCGAAGTGGAGCAACCCCTTCAGCCATGACTTATTCACGATACAGCAATAGCCTCGAGTACCATATTGGTTTTTATAAAACAGTTACCACACAATACAAATATTAAAGCCAAAAAATATGTAGCTATCAATGCAACTTTTGAAGTAGGTAAAATCACTAAGCCTTCCTTCCGCTGGAAAATAGTCCCACCCTGACCGTGAACAGCAACAGTTATATTATTTCGCCATTAGATGACGAAAAAGACTCAAAAAACTACTGAAACTTGTGAACACTGAGAAGCAAGACGCAACTGTCAAATGAGTGGGTCAGCCTTTAACTGTTAAAATGATAAGATGGTCTATTGCTGCGGAAATTACAACGGATTTTTATTACGAATAAAGGACTGGCCTGAATGAAAATGCTATAGCCTATCTACTGTAAATGCACACTCCCTTAGCCCTACTCGATTCCTCAATACTCTATAAGCTTCAATGAACAATATCAATGAGAACATAATGTTAAAGAGTGGTTGATAATGCACACTCGCTTAGGCTTACTCGATTTCTCAATATACTCGATACGCTTCAATGAACAATATCAATGAGAACATAATGTTAAAGAATGGTTGCTAGGGAGGGGTGTTGTGTAGTGACACGTTGAACCTTTGGATGATCGTAAACAATGACAGACTGGAACCTATCGTTTTATAAAGCCGTTTAATGCACAGGTAGTTCCACGTCACTTTAATCACCGTTCTGTATTTATGCGCTGTTTTCATTTAAGCTGCACATACGTCATTCGCAGTCGCACACGGGAGACGGAGAGTGAGGAGATCGCGCTGCGCCGCACACACAGAAACAGGAGCACAGATACTTATCAACGCCGCCCTGCGACTTTTAGTTATAAAATAGCTTCACTACTGAATCGCTGCATGCATACGAGTGGTTAACATCCTGTTTTGAAGCGATAGGCTGAACTGAGACACAGGTATGCACCCCCCCCTCCTCTCTCTCTCTCTCTCTCTCTCTCTCTCTCTCTCTCTCTCGATAAATAACTAAAATATGCCTAAATGCTAAAAATTAATTCAAATACATTTATGTAATCTTACCACTGATTCAAAGCTGGCAGCATGATAGATCTAACGAGCCGTAACTGACGAAAATAATCGTGAATTTTAACCGCCAAAAGAACCGCACAAGGCCAAGCGGATATTAACTTAGCTAACTTTATTAGTGTTAGCTAACTTATTCAATAGACGTTTTTTTTTACATCATAGCTCATAATAGTCATTAATGAGGGGTTTGGGACTGTCTGGATTCTACTTAAGCCATTCAGAGTAATTTGTCACATTTATGGCTCAGGTAATTGGTAAATCTGCTGTCCCATGATCAAATGGCAGATTTTTCAGGACGCTTAACGTTACTTCAGGGGTCATGCACCAGCCCAGCAAGTGCCATTGAGATGAAAGGGAAAGCTTTTTCAAGGTTTTGTAAATCTCCTTGTTTTATATTTGCAATAATACACATTTTGACAACATAAATATTAAATATTGGCTTTTAAAACTGCTGCATGCTGGTGGCCTACAGGAGGATTTGGGCGTAATGCAATTTCCATATGGAATCGCAGGGGGACGACAACAGATTGGAGACTGTCGCTGTTAGCAGTTCTTGCCCTTTCCAAAGCGGTGGCATTTTCGTCGGTCAGTTTGTCCCTTGTTTCCTCTGGTCAGTTCAAATTGTGCTACTTGTGTTTTTCTGTCCAGCTGGGAGGACACTGATGTGGTCTGAACTCCCGAGAGAGAGTCTGATCACAGGGCTTAAAATTGCTTTAGAGGAATCAAATAAGGCTGCTTCCTCATAGCAGAGTGCACCGTCTGCTTCACCTTTATTGGATAGCCAAGGTTGCGGTCTCTTCTCTTCCCACAATGACTCGTTGAGTCACTAGCTAATCGGAATTTGAATATAAGTTAATTTGTATTGATCTCTGAATGCCGAGCTTTTGTCCAACACTTTAAACTGGGAAACCCACAGGCTGATGCAAAGCCTGGAAATACACTTTTTATTCTCTGTGTGCATTGCAAAAATTCCCCACCACCATGCCATGCTCTCTGACCACCCATCTTTCCACTGATAATTGGATCCTGGAAAAAGCTCAGTGAGAAACCACTTTACATAACGTTCTAAATAAGAACATGGGATTCCAGTGCGCTTCAATATTGCATTTCAACTCAGTGTGAGTGGATATAAAATATTCACCTCAAAAATGACTTTAATATGGGAATATTTCTAGAAGTGTGCGGGTGGAATTTGACCTGATCTATTGGCATTAATTTCACATGTATTGGTGTTCCGATGTATGCTCGTCGTCTGAGCTGAATCTGACATATGCTAAATTTAGATCTTTAAACCAAGTTTTATATACTGTGGTTTAATAGTTCAAACATTTTGAGAGTTCTTAACTATATTTATATCTGTAATTTTAATCATACATGTAAAACATCATCTAGTTCAAGCTGTGTAGAGGGTAAAAGCACAGGATGCTAATAAGATTAGAAGCTGGCTTTGCCAGGACTGTAGCAGTTGCATGGTTAATGCTTTGTAATCCCTTAGTAGTGGAAATGGAAACTTGGAATTTTTTAGTAGTTCTAAGATCAAAAGATAGTCGTTCCAGTTCTGCATCTAAATTCTGCTAAATGAATACTGTAGCTGAAATATATCAGGACACTTGCAGTAGAGCTGCTTATTAGTAAATCAAACTAAGCTATAGTGTTGGGGCGTAGCTAACAAAAAGTGGAATCACTACTACCTTAACTACATTTTCATTAGCCTGACAGTAGCCCAGCTTTTCCAATAACAAGCTACTTTATCCAACAAGTAGCACTGTAGCGTGACAACATGGTATATATTGCTGTCTCATTGAGTGAACTGAAACATAGGCTACTCTATTAAAAACTCTTATCTATCTCATACAATAGCTCAAGTTTAAAGTCCAATTTGTAACCCAGGCTCATTGGAAAAGCATTTCTGAAAAATTACATTGCTTCTTGCATATTTTGAGTTTCCTCTTGCTTAGTGTGTGTGTTCGATTTTTCCCTGAATCTTTGATCTGCCTTTTTTTTATTTATTTATTTATTTTTACTTTTGGTTGTTGTACATTGTCAGTTTCAAAATGAAATGTCAATGCTCTATTGCATTTGAAAATAACATATAAAACATACCCTTAACCTAGCCAATAGTGTTAAAAAAACAAATGTGAAATAGGCCTTCAAAAAAACATTTGCTGAAGCATCTATGCCATTTTAGAGCAAGTTTACAATGTCATTAAAGCTATTTGGAGCTGGTTGATGTAAACATTGAAATGTATTAGTTTACAAATCATATGCTACGATAAGTGTTTTGAGATCATAACTTAGTATTGTGCAAGAACCCAGCAAAAATGATATTTTTACTGTAGTTAATTTTTGTTAGTAGACTAGCTAGGTAATTTCCCAAGTTGCTTAACTGTAGCTGAACTTCTTTTAATTGTGAGAGCCTCGACACGGGACGAGAATTTCACAGCAATCCAAATTGAATTAAAAAGATAGTGATTTTGATGCTGTCAAATGTATTGATTTCCAAAGGAAATGTGTCATGAGAGACACCCGGTAGGTTGTCATCACTGTCGCTGTGATGTGCTGCTGTGCATTTCGATGTTGATGCTGAGCTTACGGTACACTGTTTGATTTTCATAGAAGTGTTTGTTGGCTGTATGAGTAATAAAATGAGAGCGAGAGCACAATATGTGGTGCATTTTATAACGGAGCAGCAGTAAAAATGAATGTGCATTTGCTCTGTTTGGAAGCATGACTGACTGTAGTTCTCATCTTTCTTATTCCAGCATTGAAATTGTGCTGGTTGACCAAGTTAATAAGGCCTTGTCAAAGACCATCTTTTTCTAGCTACAGAGATGCACCGATTGACCAGCGCGTTTCCGGAACCGGACGATTTTCACGTGATCGGCCATGACCGGCGCATGATTAACATCGCGCAACATCAGCATCACACGTGCACACGGAGTGTTAGTTCAGGTGTTATGTTCTCATAAAGGGAACACAATGATTATTTTGCAAATCACCTGAGCTTAACGGTGGTATATTACAATAACAATAAATTACTTTGATTTGTGTTTTGTCCTTTTAAAATGAAGAGAAATTAAATAAATATGAAACCAAGAAAACATTCACCTCTCTGTGCTGCAGGAGCATAAATCACTCTGGCAAAGCTGTATTTTCAACAGCCATTATAATTTTTTATTTTAATATATTTTAAAATGTAATTTTTAGCAGCCATTACTCCAGTCTTCAGTGTCACATAATCCTTCAGAAACCACTCTAATATTCTGATTTGGTGCTCAAGAAACATTTATTATTATCACTGTTGAAAACAGTTCTTAATATTTTTGTGGAAACCATGATCATTTTTTTCCAAGTAGGCTATTCTTTGAATAGAATGTTTAAAAGAACAGATTAAATGTGAATTAGATTTTTTTTGTAATGTAAAAGCCTTTACTGTCACTATTTCAATTTAATGTTGCACTTTATTTTACAGTATCTTACGAGTCACGTTTGAGTCCATGTACTACTTGGGTTAGGGTTATGTTTAGGGATATGTTATATAGTATATAGTAGTTGGGGATTACATTTATAGTAGTTACTTAGTTACTAGTTACACGCTACTACGTGTACTTACCGTACTATAGTAATAACAGTAAATTATGCAAAATTACAAGTAAACCAAACCCTAACCGTAACTCTATAATAAGTACATGTAGTTACTTAAAGGTGCAGTAGGACATCTGGGAAAATGCTAACTTTAGCCTAATAGCACTAAAAGCGTACCTCCCACCCTCTCTGCAAATCGCCGCTCAGGAGACAACGTTACTGCAACACATCATGTGTCATTCACTGGTGAGAAAACTTTTATAGTAGGCTACAGTATGTAACAGTACTACAATTCCAAACGTAAACTAATTCTTAAAAACGGAATTAGATGCAGCAAGTTTTCGGTTTGTTTAGCCAGCAAAACTTGTCAGTGTGTAATATGCCAGGGGTTCTACGATGAGTGTTGTTGCTGCTTGCCTGTCATTCCTGCTCTGTCTGCACAGCGTACGTGAACGCGCTTATGTCTTAATATGTCTGCGTGAACAGCCTGCGCAGGGGTATGCAAACACACGTTGACCGACAGGGGAACACATGCTATAGGACCGAATGCAACGATTAAACGAACATTCTATCGTCCTGGCTTCCACAGACGACAAATATTTATGAAAATAAATTTAGGCCGCTTAACCGAGTGATTGCTATCAGGATATGAGGAGACTTTCAACCAGCATGACAAAAAAAAATTCTTTAGAGAATCACATACGGCAGCGGTTTTCAATAGGTGAGGTGCGCCTCCCCTGGGGGGTGCCAAAGAGCCACAGGGGAGACGCGACACGCGAAGAAAAATTAACATACACTGTCACTGCTGGTTGGTAACTTCAGACTGTTAACATTAGCTAAATATTTAATGTAGAACATTCTGTGTAGCTTACTAAAAAACATTATGTGTAGGCCTACCATGAAAACGAGTCCACTTTATACCGCAGCATTTTTCTGTCAGTAAGTTAATGTATGACAAGTACGTTAGTGCTGTCAACGCTAACGCATGCGATTCATTTTTGCCCAGCTTTAACGTGTTAAAGTATTTTACCCAGCATTCGTTCTTTCTGTCATCCTTTAGCTAGGGTTATATGATCACGCTCTTATTCACGCAAATGCTCTTAAACCATTCATACACGACAAGACAAAAGATAACGCGCTGTCAGTGAATGTCCTCCTGACACACACACACACACACACACGACGCACAGAAAGAAGCGCGCCAGTATCGAGTTCTTTTTCGCGCATGAACGAACAACAACACACACATTTATGCCAAAATGTCCTCTTTGTCGAGTATCCTCACAAGAGCAGTCTTAAATGAATTAAATAAAATCTTAAATGGGAGTAAAGAGTAGTGAGAGAATGAGATGGAAGATCCTGTCAGCAGATCTTAAAGTGACAGCAGCCACAATTCTCTCTGTCAGTAAAGTTAACCAAAGACCAAAGGCAACAGAGAAAATTACTCCCTGCTCTTGATTAAAGAATGCTTGTAGCTTTAATAAGGATTAATCTATATTTCATTTATAATTTATGCAGTGCCGACTGTTTTATAACCTTCAATTTCTGTATATTTCATACTGTTAGGCAGGAAAGGTACAGGTAAATATGACATTTCTTATGGGTTTAAGTGAGGATTGTTTTAAGTTAACTTAAATTTAAAAATTGTTATATTTTTTGAATCCTAATAAATGTTTAAAATTTGGTGAAAAAGCATTTTCATGGAGACATCGGTAGCTATATTAAAGGGGCTATATGGAACTTTTTCCCCAAAATAAATGTAACAATAGCCTTTTTATTTGACCATGTATGACTCAAACATCTCCTGTTGAGCATACTGACACCTTGTCCGCTCACAGTGGGTGCACCTATAAGCCTGTATCCTATTTTTCCTATTTTCTGTCGGGTCGGATTTTTCCCGCAGTGTCTGCGGATGTGACGTCGAGCGCGTTCAAGTTAAACGTTTCAGATCACTCTGCCACCACCGCTAGTCAGCAAGTAGCCTACACTCGCAAGCAGTGCAATGGGATATATGTATTTGACTGTTCTTACCTCTGTAAACATAATGTTGACCTCCTTGCAGCAGATGACTTGTGAAGTGTGCACGTACGAGCGCGCTGCGAGAGCGAGCAGAAAGGAAGAGCAGTTCGGTTTTTTGGCCACAGGTGTCAGTCGCGAGTTTAAATTTCAGAAAAACGCATATAGCCTCTTTAATATCAGTGACTGATGGCATTAACATACTTAATTTAATAATTTGTTACATTTTATATAGTGCCTTTTTATGGCATTATACAGCCATAATACTTGAAAATAAATGGTTCCATTGAACATAAGTCCGTCTATGCAGTTGCAGCCGTCGGGTGTCGTCAGCTTTGGCGCCGATTACACATGTAAGCATGTTTTGTTAACTTGTGGTTAGGCCTACTGATGTTCAATGTTAAATTTTAAAAGTAGCCTCAGTTAGGTCTGCATGAAGTTGGAAATGATTTGCTGTTGCAAAGAATCGTTTATGAATGCACTTAAA
Source organism: Semotilus atromaculatus (assembly GCA_031834385.1). Lineage (NCBI taxonomy): Eukaryota > Metazoa > Chordata > Actinopteri > Cypriniformes > Leuciscidae > Semotilus > Semotilus atromaculatus. Next base: position 22,482,956 of record JAULUF010000042.1, on the reverse strand, counting down.
TTTATTCTAGAATATTAAAAAATATAAAATTTTTTATCAGTTTTTATTTTTTTTTAAACTCATCATTGCTTGAAACACACAAAAGATGGCATATACTGCAGAGGCGTGTGTGGGTTAGGGCTGGCGGACATGATTTTGGGGAAGGGGGGCTCGGCTGTCCTTACCTACTGTAAGGGGAGGCTCACATTCACCCAATTTGAAAACCCCTGACCTACGGCACCTTTAACTATTACTCAGTACTGTCACCCATTACATTTTTTTTGACCGCTAGTGCTAAGTAAGATGTATATTAGTTTGTGGCCCAAGTAATGGAAAAAATTTGATCATTACTATTGTAATAAGTAGAATTTTCTATTCTGGAAGATCTCAGTGTGTGTGTTTTATTCCTTGTAGTTTTTGCTTTTTTCTGTGTCTTAATCTACCTGTTCTACAAGTAGAAAATTGCAGTTCTCAAAGAACACAATCTCGGGCATCATTACTCCTCTTAAGCATTCAGAACAACATGCTACGTATTAGGGCGAGATGAATTGCTCAACTTAGAAAAAGTCTGTCCCTCCATCAATAACAGTGTATAAATCACAGATGTAAAAACTTGGTTAGCTAATTTCAATCTAATTTCAGGCCTCCTACCTGAGTATGAAGAAATGCTTGATTCTTCCTTCAAAGAACAAAGTTAATCAGGAGGACAAAGACTGGGATTGATAAATGGAGGGAGCTTGAACGTAAACACAAGTCGAGCCATTTGTTTTTCTCCCCAAATCAATTTCAGAAATGCCAACTGGGCAGCTTTAGCAGGCCTCTGCTCTGAGACGCATCAAAAAAAGAAGAAAGAAAGAAAGAAAACAATACATTCTGATGGAGTACAGAGAAAAAGCAAACAGACTGATTTAATTATAGCATCGCCTGTGGTATCTGAGGGATGATGAGCACTAATGGCTGAGCCCAGGCTCGCACAACGTGTAATCTGGGACTTGTTTGTTTATCTTTTTCCCTACTGAGGTGACGATCTACAGTAAGCAGAGCACAGATTAATGAGATGTCATCTGATGAGATTGCCATGAGACACCTCCGGAGAGATCTGGATTTACAGTAGCGTGCATGTGTTGAGTCAGTGTTTGCTGTGATTGAGCCTATGTGCCTATGTGGTTGGCTGCTGCTTTAGGGACCATGACAGGATGATGGTCTGAGGTCTTGTTGATTGTCGAGTAGCAATGTTGACCGCTATAAAGAACCGAACATATTTATATGGCGAATAGAACAACAATATATTTATTAACAGGCTGCAGTACATACAATACAGACATTTTGTATTAAAAGTGTTTGCCATGCGTGAAACGATTGATGATTTAGTATAATAAATAGCTACACTATCTGTAATGATATGCCTGCCATTTTTACAGTAAAGTCAAAATATGGCTTAAATAGAATTGAGATTTTGAGCTGGTTTTCATGAGGTGTGTATTAACATTAAAACATATTTGCTTGTTAATTTTTCACACTAACTAGCACCAAATTCAATTGAATAATTTTTGCTATTGTCACAAGAATGTCACATTGAGCCGTAAATAATACGTGTCTCTTTAGGGTAGGTTAATTATTCATAATCAAATCTGCTGAGCTTTTTTGTCTTTTTTGTCTTGCAACTTGTCATTCCATAGCACTGATATTGTGTGGTAATTAAATGAACATATAATATACTAAACAAATTTCATGATGCCTAATAAAGTTGGTGTGATGCAACCTGTCAAAACCTTAATGTATGATATAAAGTTCATGAAAGTTAGGCATGAGTTTTGAGTTTTGAGAAACCGGTCTCTTTGCTGTCAAGAGAAGGAATAAAGCATAGATGAAAGCATAACATTCTCACTGACAGATCAGTGACATCATAAGTAACTGGCTTGAAATGCTTGTCTTTTCCATCAAATTGTATTTGTTTACAATTAAAGGCAATTTCTTTTTCATCTGAATGATCTAGCAGGCATGGGGCTGACTGCTTCAATGACTAATTTTGTTTGTAAGAAAATGAAAGGGAGAGAAAACCCACAAAATCAAATCCATTTGAATGCATTTTAAAATGTAATATTCAGCATCATTACTCCAGTCTTCAGTGTCACGTGATCCTTCAGAAATCATTGTAATATGCTGTAGGGATGGTAAGATTCATCGATTCGCATCGGTATAAAAGCTAACGATGCGATGCATCGATTTAAATAAGTGTGCATCGGATACAAGTTGGCATTTGTATCGCGATGCATCGGTTCTAACATATCTGCATCGGTAAAAAAATATTTATTCATATATAATTATTAGTAGATGCGTTATACTTTTACTATTTAGAAAGTGACCAATCATTTGTGACCATTATGTAACTGCTGCGTTCACACCGGACGCAGATGTAGCGTCTATAGCGGGAGATTTCCATGTTAAGTCAATGTAAAGACGCGTTGACACGGGTCTGGAGGTCCTGCGATTTCGCCTCATTCGCGCGTCCAGTTCGACTAGATTGATTTCTTCTTTCTAAACTGTTGCTCGAGCGCGTTCTCTCATCACCACTGCTGACGCTGCTGTACGTGAATATGACGTATCACAACACTACGAGTGCGAGGCGTGTCCTGATATCACCTATACATTTAAACCTTAAAGTAGGACATTTAAGTTAATCTGGTTTACAGGAGCCTGTGACTCCAAATAATCGTTTTTCATATATATATATATATATATTGAATACAGTTATGAAAGACCTGTTTGTGAAAGTTTCTTTTTATTATTGTTTATGTTAAAACAGCACCTGCTTTCTGGTCACTGTAAGTTAGCCTACCTGCTAAAATCACATTAGGAACATTTCTTTATTGTTTATCCCTGAGCATCCTTAGATTGTTTCACTGTTAAATGTGTGAGCTGTTAAAAAATGTAACTGGAGACAGGACAGGAAAAGTATGTCTGTTTTTATTTAGCCTAATCTTGTGTTTGTGAAAGAGCCATGCGTTAAAAGTCAGATATATGGCACTTAAGCTACTTTATGATTTGTTGTATGTCTGAACAGAAGAAATAAAAGTTAACTATCTATACAATATTGAATTGCATGGCATCATATTTTTCTCCATTGGATCGTATTACATTGAATCGCATCGCGTTGAATCGAATCGAAATCGGATCGCACCGAATCGTTAAAGTAGTGAATCGTATCGCATCGCATCGGTAGATGCTTATATGTATCTTTAATGTATCGAACCGTTGGCTGTGCATCGAGATGCGTATCGCATCGGTCTCAGCTATGGAGATGCACATCCCTAATATGCTGATTTGCTGCTCAAGTTTTTTCTTATCAATCTTGAAAATAGTTGCTGCTTAATATTTTTGTGGAAACTGTGATACAATTAGTCACAGGATTATTTGATGAATAGAAGGCTCAAAAGAGCAACATTTATTTGAAATGGATTTTTTTTGTAACATAAATGCCTTGATTGCACTTTTGACCAATTTAATGCATCCTTACTGAATAAAAGCATTAATTTCTTTCAAAATCTCTCTGACCCCAAACTTTTGAACGGTGTATAGCTGCTATTTAAAAAGGCCTATATAAACACCATGTTGCATCATTCATTTTTATTATTTTTTTTTATTTAATTTTATTTTTGAATTATTATTTTGTTTTGTTTTCTTTATTTTTTTCCACAACTTAAACGTATAACACATATAACATATAAAAATAAAACCACCTGGAACATGCAGAAATAATGATTTATCCTTCACAACCTGATGGTAAACGAAAATACCCAAGCCTTGGCAAGGACAGCTCCCACATCATCAGAAGAGATTTCCACCGTAAGATGTGTGTGTGTGTGTGTGTGTGTTGAGCTGATTCAGAGAGAAACAAAACTCTGGCGATTATCTCGCAGCTGTCATCCAGAGGGCTCACCTCAGCCCCTTTACGCCTGCGTGAAGCTCAGGTTCGGCTCTCTTTGCCCCGTGTTCTTTGATTCACCCGAGACGCCGGCGAGACGTGACCTCTTGCGTGCACTCTGTCGCTCACTGCTGCCCTACAGCAAAGCTGCACGAGGACCGCAGATTTACACCAGCGCTGTGCCAGTCTAACTCTGCTTCATTTGATTAAAGTCTTGGCATAGGAACAAAAGGGGAGCAGATTACTCTATTGATCCAGCGAAGCTCAGCTGCTTTGCGAGGAATAGCTTAGTTCAAATACAAAACTATATACTTTGTATGCATGTGTAATGGATTTGTATTATGAGAAGAGTAACTGGAGGATGATATGTAGCGCTTAATATCACGTCTGCCTACATGTGTGCTCATTTTAACCCTCCTACATTTTTCGCTGTCTATTTTTCCTTACCACCCTCAGTAGGTCCTGAAAGCTTGGTGGAATTGTGTTGAATTCTATTCTGGTCAGAGCAACGCAAGGACATTGTTGCAGCATGAGCGATGCTGATGTGGATTGAGTGTTGGCGTGTAGGTGGCGGTGCATCAACTGCACGCCCCAGCCACAGGGAATTATTTCTGTGTGCTTTCTTTTACTCTTCAGAGGGAGAACGGTGCTCACATCCTCTCCTTTTGTGATGCAAATGCTGTTTTGTCTGAAAATATGCTGCTTAAAGTGTCCTTGAGGACGGCTCCCCAGCTATGGAATGTCTTTTGTGACTGAATCGCTTTGGAGCACGACCTTGATATTAATGAAAATCACAACTCCTTAAATGCCATCATCTATTGAATGATTCAGGTGCATGCACAGATGCATTAGAATGCTTTTCATAACACATTTTCTCTTTTTTTTTTTATACCAGTTTTGATGTAGCCACCATCCTTTTTTGTTTTTGTGAGCGAAAAGTCATCACGGTGTTAATGTACAATTAGGGGTTTTATTGTCGGAGGCCCGGGACTGTAGTTAATGACATTTATGCTTGTAGATTTTTGCATTTAGTTCTTTATTTACTACAGTTGTAAAATGGTTGTTATCTGTGCCCCTGCTGTAAATCTAATAACACAAACGGTTGACTTTACAACGGTCCCTTATTGGTTTGCCACTGTGGAATGTTAATTTGTAGGGCGTAGTTCTTTAATTGGCCTCATGTTTCAGTGCACTTGTCCGATTGGCACGACTAGTCGTCATATTCGGTTTGATTTTAATCACGACTGTTGAATAATGAATTTCTACTGGAGAGCAGCTGAAGGTCAAGCGATCATAAGCGATCAAGCGTTTAACATGTTTTATGGTTAATTAGAATTTACCTGTTGAAAACAAGTAGAGGAATTGGAGAATGAGTCATGATGTGAAATGTATTTCCAAAGGTCTTTGCATGTTTGTTTCCTTGACTTTCTGATATGAATATCTACTCATCGAATTTCGCATCGCAACACTGATTGAAAATCACTCGGAGGGTGAAATTAAAGTGCCATGTGTCGAATCTACCTGCTAGTAGAGGAGTGGAGGAACAGAAAGTCCCTTTGAAAAGTTTCTCCCGTTGCCTTGCGTTTCTCTAGAGTGGCCGTGTTTTAAATGACAGGTGTGAAATTGCTGTGTCGTGGCTGAGGACATCCCCCACACTTCTTTTAAGACACAGTAGTGCCATTCTACTGTCCTGACTTCATTTACATATCTTATAGAAAACATGTAAAGAAGATTCACTGCCTGCCACACCATCATAAAAAGCAATTTCAGCCGAGTAGCTGAACCGAAGTGGATATTCTTGACTTCCTCCCAAGAAGTCGGTGCATATAAGCACAGACAGAATGTTTATGTAGATATTTTATAGGTTGCGATATAAAGAAGCATGTGATTGTGCACAGTGTTTTATTTTTGGGTGTGCTACAAGGGTAGTGCATATTGATATATGTTATATAATCTAAGCAGAGAGGCAAACTATGTTTCGCTATATTTAACAATCACAGAAGAGAGCAGTAAATTCTAATTTAAAGCCATGATAACGGTTGCCTCTTAATATTGTGAGTCTGGTCCTTCACATAAATTGCATCGCATTCTTGTGCAAAAACAATCATATTCTTTGTCTTGTTTTCCTGGACAACATCTAAACATTCTTGCTAAGCCCTTCCAAATTTAGTGAGGATTATGCTTGAAACATGGTAAAATGAAACAAGATGTTCCATTTTTACATGTTTCCTGCTTTTTCAAGCATATGTTTTAATTTTTTTTTAAAAGAACATGTTATCTACCCTGTCTTTTCAATAGGATCTGGCAACCATGCTCGCACTCTCTCTACACTGCTGAAGAAGCGCGGGTGATCTGAAAACACAGACAAGCTGGAGTTCAGCGATCTTCATTTGAGATTTTCTACTTAAATTAAAGTGTCATTCAGTTGGTCTGTGTTCTGTCATGAGCCGCTAATGCACTAAATTTAAAACAGTATAGTCAGGCTTATTGCTCTATTTTGCAATGAAATCTGTGACTTTGTATCGAATCGTGAGATTCAATGAACAAATGACTCTGACTCTCATAAAGACAGTGAGTTACCGCCACCTACAGGCAATTTTAATATACTATTTTAATATACTATTACTATAAACCTTTTTTAAAGGTATTATAAAGGTAAAAAATGAAATGGAAAAATTTATTAAAGGGGGTTAAATATTGTCCCTTAATGGAAAAGGTGTGACTGCAGTCTAAGTGGAAGACGGGTACGGCACTAAAAATTCGGAGAACCACGTAACTTAGGAAAAGGGATATGTAGAACTGCACAAGTGCTACTGCTAAAGAGTGCAATGTCAATAATTTCTCAAAAGCTTAATTGAATTGACCTAGAGAGAATAATTATGACATTTTCTGTCTAAAGACTACATATAAAATAGCTACCAAAAGTAAAGTAACTGCAGTTTGAATAAAAGTTGACAAAAAAAAATGCTAAGACTTTTCGTCAACTAAAACTATGAAAGACAGAATGACTCAAATGAGACTATGACCAATAAGCATTTTCGTCTGAAGATGAAGACTAAGACCTAATTAAAAATGGCTGCCAAAATTAACACTCGCCTACACACGCGATGTACGTGGCGTATGTATTCAATATGACTGATAGTTTAAATAAAATGTTTATTTAATTCTAGTAGCCTACTTGTACATAATTATTTTCAAGGGTTTCAAATTTATACTGATTTGACATTTTCCGTTCATACTTCCGTCGGAATGGGTACGAAGTTGGCATTGAATTTAGTTTGAAATGGTATTAAAAAGGTATTAATAAGCCTTTAATTAATAAGAATTTTTCTAGTTATAAATTACAGAATTTTAGTGGATGTCAATTACATTTTTTCCTTACATTCAAGTTGCAATTCTGCATCCCTCATTTCAATTTCAGGAGTTCATTTGGAATGTGAAAGGAATTTTCTATTCAGTTTTGAATGGTGCAAAACCCTGATATGCTGTAAATGGATGTGTGTTCTCATCTTCTCTCGGATTCTCTCATAATACTACAAATGGCTGTAACTACACTCCCGGCACATATTTTCTCTTCCCTGAGGAATGATTTCCTGTTGTCCTCCCCCATGCCCACCTCATATCTCATTGGTGTGATACAAGACTTTTATAAATTAAAAATGAGAAAACATGTAATAACTCCACACCAGCGGTGGTGTTTTCATATATGCTCTTTGGTCGAGAGTTTTCCATTTTTCTTTTTTCGCTCTTAGGCCAAATGTAGCCCTCCGACAGAGGTTACAGCGTGGGATTCTGGAATAACAAACAGGAGGGGGCGGAAGACACCTGGGTTGAACTATTGAGAGGACACATCGAAAACATGTTTCCGACCTCAAGGCATGGTCCCTCGGATGGAAATTGTTCAAGCGCCTCGGTGGTGACCTCGCTGAATCTCATTGGTCTTTTTTTTTAACCTCAGGAAAAAGATATTCTTGTATCGCTTGAAACAGGGAAACGATTATTTATTTATCATGAACGTCTTGACTTCTGACGCCTATGTTGTATTAGGAGCTTGGTCTTTGACCGATTCTTTTATAGCTGCTTCAAAAACCCAATCAGTCAGTTTTGGGAGATTTCCTCCGCGTTCTTCTGATCTCATTCCTCCGAGTTTATAAGAGCTGTTGAAGGTTAATGAGGAGCACTGGGGCGAAGAGTTTTCCAGCGGCTGTAGCCAGCAGTTTCCCAGCAGCAGATGCTCTCTTCTCAGCCTTGGCGACATGGTGGGAGGCTCCAGGCGTGGAAATCTCACTGTCCTACATAATGCATGACGAGAGATTTTTCGAGTAAACGGGTAGTGAATTTTTTATCACAGACCAATCGGACCAGCCTCTGTCTTTCTGAAGGAAGAAACGATGGTCAAGTGGCTAAAGAGTTTTAAGGATTAGCTCTTCGTATCGTGGGTCTTGAAGCTCCAGAGGTTTTTGCATAATTGAAAAGGGGTTTTGCACTAGCTGTCTAACGGTAAAACTGTTTTTTATTGACAAGAGTACAGATAGGGGGAAGATTAAGCACTGGTATCAGGGGAGATTGGATCTTTGAAAACCGCGGATATTTGTGTTTATATTTAAACTGTTTTTCATGAGTTGTCTCACAGAAAGTCTGCGTGGTAAGAATACACACAAACACACAGACTAAATCCCACCTTATATTTGTATTACCCAGTAATACCAATCGCTCGGTTCCTTTTTGATAGTGGTTTACTTGCAAAATCTCCTAGAGAATACAGCAGATCAAAACAGATATTAGAGTGCCCGCATCTCTTACCTTTTCTTGGGAATGTGGTTTACATGAAATAAGGTGATCACAGCATGATCATGTCCTGTTTTAAACAACATTATCTTCTCTTAAAAGGCACAGATGTACCGTTTGTTGTATGAATATCTGAACATGCAATGTATCAATGGAGAGAACAGGCTTTGCTTTTTATCAAAAACACCTGTTTTATTCTAGCTTCATGCATTATTTTTTATCAGCACTTAAATATGGGTATGTTTTTAAAAAAAAGGCTTTTTTTTTTTGTCAAAGACTACATCTGGATGGGATTCAGAATGATGATCATGAAAACATAGATGGGGTAAATTGAGTCCATCAACACCCCTACTGCTTGCACAGTCCTATAGCTCGTCCTGGGTCGACATTTTATTCAGTAACATTAGGCAGTTTAGATTTATATGCTGTTTAATGTTGATGATCGCGTTATTTTACATATGTATATGATTACATATTCTATCGCTTGTTTCTGCATCATCTTCTCCTGTGTTTTGATCAGGGCTGGATTTCCCAATAATGTTGTCTCTTAGCGTGGTAAGAAGACTCTTAACTTAACTAAAGGTATACCATTTCTAGGCATGTTCCCTGAACTATACCTTAGGAGGTTGCTTAAGATATACCTTCTTACGTGCAACGTTACCAGGTGCTGTCCGTGGCGGGTGAGCTGAATTGGTTGATATCGATGGTTTCAGAATCAATTATTCTCTCATGCAGGGGCTGCTTCATTGCGTTATGTGAGAAAGTGGTGTTCTTTAAAAAAGAAGCACTTCAAAAAATAGTTGAAGTGCAATCAAAAATAATCCAAATTGCAAACTAAATTCAACCCTGGATATTTTATATAATTTCGAAATGAGTGTGCGAAACCACAACCTCATGCTCAAACGTATTATGTGTCAGCACTCTACACTAACTGGCAGTATGCTTTCACTGGCCTTTGAAAGGTTGATTTAGCACAACTATTCACTGTATCACTGCCATAGTTTGAGCAAACTCCCCACCACATTCATTCCCTTTAAATAGACTCTTGCCACGATTAACAGTTCGAATGCCCTTGATAGCCACCAGAGGGCACTCCACCCCAGACTATTGCCACACCATCTTGGACTACATTACCCATAACCCACTTGCCTGGACTAATCAACCATGATTGTCATCAGCTGTTCCTCATAGCCTTGTTAACTGTATATATAAGCCTAGTTCACTCTGTCATTCACTGCGAGGTTTTGTATGTTGTGCTGCACTTCTGAGCATTCTCCCTGGTTTCATTGTCTCTTGGTTCTTGGATTTTTGCCTGTTTTGTGGATTTTATAGTCTCTGACCCCCTGCCTGTTTGTTTGTTTGTTTGTTTGTTTGGACTGCCTACCTGTGTTTTTACCTGTTGCCTGTACATTGGATTACATGTCTGGATTGCCCCATTATTAAAAGCTGAATTTGGATCTCAACCTTCTTGTCTCAGAGCAGTACGTAACAACTCCTAAGCCTTTACTGCCTAATGGTTTGTCAGCTGATGTACCTTTGGTTTAATATAATTAAAAAGCTTACAACAATCAGTGAAATGACAATTTTATTCTTTGCATGAAAACACTTGAATTAGCCTAATTGAACTCTGGGTGTATTGCAACTTCAGAATTCTGTTCGAATAGACAGATGTAAAGAAGCTTTTTGCAGTGGTGGCCATTAGCAGACTGAACTGTCAACAGTGATAAGGCAAAGCTAAGAGTGGTCCAGACCAACCCTCTTAAAGTATGACTTATAGGAGGTATACTTAAATAAGAATGTTTCAGGAAACATAGGTCTTTAACGATAAGGTACAGCTTAAGGTATAACTTAAGAACGATGTAGCATTAAGAAATCCAGCCCTTCAGATGATCTGTAATAGCGCCCCTTACCTTATAATAGTGAAAACTCAGAAAGATGTAAAAACTTGTCTTTGGTGGGGGAAGTGCTTTTTCAAAAAAGACTAGATAATGGCAGGAAAATAGTTACTTAGATTTTATGAAAAGCTCATGTAGTTGTTTAATGGCAGGCACTATTAAACACATGTGGGGTGACAACTTAAAGGGACCTAAATTTTGACTCTGTATTACTGACTTCTGTGAAACACAAAATCAGATATTTTGAGAAATGTCTCAGTGTTGGTTAGTTTCCAAAATTCCTCAAAATATCTTATTTTAAGTTCTACAGAAGAGAGCCATACAGATTTAGAATGACATGAGGGTGAGCCCTCATGATGATAAAATGTCCGGTTTTGGATGAACTATCCCTGATGTAGCTCCACTATTAATTTTTTTTTTCTTTTCTGTTGGTGATATCTTGCCTGTTGTCCTCATACCAAATTGTCTTTCAGATATCTCTGTATTATTCACTGCATAGAGTAAAAAGTCACTAAATAATTCTCAATACATTTCTTTACGTGTCATATTTTAAATTCAGTTGATTAACTGTATACTTGTATTTGTAGCTGTCTATTCCCTCTTGAAACCCCGATGCAACAATTAGATGTATTTATTACATCTTAGCAGTCCAAGATGTATGTTGTAAGTTATGAGAGGTGCTAGAGAAAGGTTGAGTGTTGGGAGGGGGAATTCACAGCAGGTGTTTTGTCACAATATTGGAAATGAATGCCTTTTAAATTTTCAAAAATACTTTTCATTAATTCCTATAGTTCTTAAGGGGATAGTTCCCCTAAAAAATATATATATTTACTCCCCTCAAGTTGTTCCAAACCTGGACCATTAACTTAAACTTAAATTAAAAAATGATACAGATTTGGGTGAACTATCTCTTAAGATCCATCAAAAGAGTCATGGACTAGGTTGTTACCAAAAAAGAAAAAGCATTTGTGGATGTTTGTTGATTTCCCTCTGACCCACTTTAAAGACAGGACCACTTTAGGTACATTTTCTGTGACACTTTAATGTGTTCTGCCATATGTTTTCAAGGCTATGTGATAAACTCTGTCTCAAGGACATCCAGACTTCAGACAATAAGTAATAGCATCTAGGTGGAGTACTCTTTGTTGAGCGGTCTCGCCTTGCTTTAACATGTTATTATGCCAGCTATTTCACTCCCAAGAAGAAGTCATGGAGTTTGATCTATGGCAGTAACTCATACACAGCTGGTGTAGCTGATACGAGAAGCTCTTCACCATAAGTAATGACAACATAAAGGAAATTTACCACCCTGCCACTCAGCGTTGGAGTTGGGCTCTGATATACGGACAACACCCCGATGCTAGCCCGTCCAAATGCGAGAGCTCGTGAATCACAAAGAAACAGTGGCTCGCAAGGGGTCGGAAAGGAAGAGCAGTTTGATTTGGGGAAGAATCAGCGTGCTTGGGCTCAGAGGTCAAGGGGAAGCATTGTGTTGGGTTTAGATTTTGTGTTCTTGTTTTGCGTTGCTGCCTCGATCACATCCATTATGTGGCTGAAGGGCAAAGTATCCCTTTTTTTGGGCTCTTGTTGACCTGTAAGGTTGCAAACCTTGAAATGTCCAAGAAGCGATCTGTGTTAATCTTTAAGAGTCAATGGAGACATAAAGACAGCAGTTAACCGCTCTGGCCTCCACTATTCACCAGGCAAGTGGTCTTCTCTAAGCTTCCCACTGTGATAACAGTGACAGCTGTACACATTGTGATGCTTTGGGTTGTCGAAAATGGAATGAGAAGACATCTTGATGACCCAAGACAAGTCATGTATGGTGAATTTTCATTCACAGCAGATACAGATGGCCCTTTTTTAACTGTTTTTTTCTACCTGGAACGCAGATTTTCCATTCAGTATAACTTCTCCGTTCCCTCTCAGTTTTAATCATGCAGTTTTCCACAACAATCTTAATGTTTTTTTGTACTTCATGGTCAATCACACTAATCAGTGTACTGTTTATTTCCTTTTTTAATTTTGTTCTTTTATAATATATATATATATTTTTTTTAATTTCTGATGGAGTTAATGCACAGACTGGAATCATTGAAAATGTTTAACGTTAACTATCTCAGTTGCAACATATCAATGACTAAAACTGAATGTAATGTAATGTGTCCAAATTTGCTTTTAATGTCGATTACATAATACGTTTACAGTATGTTTATTTTTTATTTATTAGAATGCAGGTCAATGTTCAGTCAGTGCATTGGATTCATGTCTAGTATAGGGGTTGAACGACTTCAGATTTTTAAGTACATATTTAAGTCATTAATGAACAAATAAGCCTGAACTTTGAGCTGAGACTCAAACATGGTTTGCCTTGTGCACAGAAATGGCATATGACACGGCGCTGCCCACAATGCTATTGCTCCTACATAACTTGTTTTATCAGTTCTTTTTTCTTTGTTATATTTCAAACAGATTTCTGCTCGTTCTAAATCCGATACAGATAAAGTAGCGCTGTAAAGTTTACATTTATATGAGTGCATTAGTGAGAGAGCGATTGTGTGTGAATTAATACCTGGCAGCGTCTGTCTACTAACAGTGAAGCTGTAGGTTTTAGTTGCTAAGAAATATATGCTAGAACTTTTCAGTTTCTAAGCTATTTTATTGATAAATCACAGAACAGTGTTGACAATACATTTTGGAGCTACTGAATGTTTCTGTGTGCTCGCAATCTGCTAATGATGTGCGAACTGCTGTCTGTAGGTGCGTGCATTTCAATGTAGCAACTACAATGTAGTAATGTTTAAGGTATTTGACAAGGATTTGAACAGAGGATTTGGTCAAATTTTGATCATATATATATATAGAATTAAAAGTAATTTTTTTGTGTACTATTACACTAATAAATTATTCGTCACCAGTATTTACTCTACTCACGCTCTGTCACATATTATTGAGTTTTGCTTTGACCATATCTCACTTTAACTTTACAGAAGTGTACTGGTATTCTGGAGAATACTCTGATATTGTATAGTCCGACACTCAGTTAAATACAATCTGCCAAGTTCCCTCTGTTGGAATTGTTCTCCGCTACTCCATGTAGTGGTGTTTATTTAATAAATACTGCATTTTTGAAGGCTTCTCTTGATCGTCTGCAGGAAGAGAGTCCTTCAATAGAATGTTTAATGGAAAACATAGCTCTGCTCACATTACCATTTAATAGGATGTGATCTGCTTGGACCATGATTAAGATCTCATCTTGTGCATTGAAAGAGACGTACAACGGGTGGATTTAGCTCATACAAGCATACTGTGTGAGATGTTAATAATTGAGAAGGCATCTGTTCCAATTAATTTGCCCCTTCATATCATATCCCCATTTAAATTTCCAAAACTGGGTCACAGTCTCTATAGCATGATGGAATGAAATGAATCTGCTTCTTTATATCATTACATTTGAACACTGCAGAATCTTGCTCATTTCTCCAAAGACTTCAGGTCCCCTGGGCGTTTGGCCATATGGGAATTTAAAGTCGCTAGCGCACAGCACATAAGCTTGTGTGGAAATCAGAATGCAACTCTCCACGCTGGCTTCCTTTGAATGATGAAGCAGATATTTATAATGTCTTTGTGATACAGAAACCTCATTAACCTCATATTATGTTGATAGATGCATTAACAGATCCTTAGCACTGTTAAGGATGCGTTAAAGTGGGCTTGATTGTAAAAATCCTCTGTGGGCGCGATGTAGTGCGCATTTCTCACACGGAATATTAAGTTGCGAGATTCTCCTCCGTGCCTCTCCCTCTGAATTGTCTCCTCCAGGCCAAAGCATGTGTGATTCCCTGTAGTAGTGATGGGTGCATAAGCTGTAGCGTGCCAGTTTTTTGAGTCTGACATTACACATGCTATGATCACATGTGCTGTTTGCCAGGCTTATGAACATGTTTGTTCTTTGTCTTTACAGTGCAGTGCAAATACATTCAGTGCCATGCAGGTATATAGGAATAATTTCCAAGTATTAGTTGCTCTAATGAGGATCATATCTGGTCCTGATGCTCTCCCAGTGCTTTACAGTGCGACTTAGTTGTTGCTATCCATGTACACCATTTGATCTCGAGCTGGATATGATTAAAGCAAGATGGGAGACCTCAAAGTGGAAGGCTGAGAGACCAAGGGCAATCTGGCTCCATCTGTTTCATAGAGAATCTTTAAGGAGTGCTGCACCAAATGTGTAAATCTCACCATGCTAACAGTGTCGGATAAAAGGCGAGAGCCGACAACCATTTGGAGGTGAGACACTCAGCAGTGTTCTATCACGCCTGTCAATGGCAGATAGAGCCTTTTTTTCGGAGGTTTGGCAATTCACTCCCACCTGAGCCGAGAGCAAAGCTACTCCAGTGGGTTCTGCTTTTCGAGGAGCACAAAACTCTCTGACTTCCTTTTATCCTCCCTCGTTTTTTTCAGAACGACATGACATTTCCCATATATCACGGATGTATTGCGCCACAGATATGTGCTTCGCTGCAAAACACGTCAACTTGTTATTGAAAGTCAAAAAAGGTGTTTAAATGTGGGTGGAAGCTCTGCGATTTGATTATCACATTTTTATTTGTTTATTCTTAGGTGCGCATCAAGAAATAACCCCATCTGCGAGCAGCCTGACTGACATTTGGCGGAGACGGAAATAGAGAGTGGTTGAAACCAAAACATGGTGCTACAACCCACAATGTGTTCATTATTGAACACTTCTAGTACACGGCTTTCAGGCATTTCCGTGGAAAGATGAACTCTGCCCTGATAGCTCACTTCAGTACAAACAGCCTTAGGTGCCTTGGGTAAAGTCAGAGCTTTAAGCTTTTTGTGTACGTTCAGGGTCCAACACTTGAAGCTGTGTCTGTGTTGTGGTTTCTGTGCTGTATTTTTTCTTTTGTGGACACTTTTGCACATTTGATCTTGTTCAGTCTAAAAACAAGAGTGAGGAAACAGACTAACAAGTCAATAACACATTGTCAGGTTTGCTATACATAAGTGTAAGTTGTCTATCACTAGCCCCTTTCACCCATACAATTTTTACTGGTAACCATTAAGAGATCATGTTTGAAAAGGAGCTTTTTTTTTTTTTAAATACCTGCAAATCAATTCCAATTATCCGGTATGAGAACTTGTAACACAACCAGTAAATTACTTGTATGATGCTATGTTTGCAAAGAATTGGATTGTGTATCAGCATGTATAAGGTCAGAATGCGCTGATGTAAGAAGTCTGCTTTGGGCCAAACATTCATCCCATGTTTTTAAGAACAAAACCATTTTCTGTCACTTCTGTGTGATCATCCCCTTACGCCTGTCTCAAAAAATTGTCAAATTGGACAGATTCTTCATCCAGATGGTAAAAGGTAATTTCCAATTATTTACATCACAGAGTACTTTGGTACTGATGTGTGAATGGTATCTTATTGGTTAAAAGAGACAACACTTGCTTGTGTGGACAGCAAGTTGGTTTTGCTTTTATGTGCTTTTAAAAATAGTGTCTTTAATAACTTTTTCAGTGACAAGTTATACTTTTTAAAAGCAACCAAATGCCATATCTGTTTTTGATGTCACATTGTATTGTGCATGCAGCTTCACCTCATGCTGTATGTAGCGTTGAGAAAACTGACTGATTCTTGTGAGTTGGTTCGTTCTAAAATGTACTCTCTCATATGTAATGTTGGGAAATGTGATTAATTTTAGTGAAACCGTTCCTCTCAAACAAACTTCTTTAATATACAATTTTGGATAGTCAATTTAATGCTAGGGAATTGTTCATGCTAGAGAATTTTAATGAATCAGTCTGTCCTAAACAATCCTCTTCATATGTAATGCTGGAAAGTCTGGTGAATCCGTTTGTTCTATACGGTTCCCTTCTCTCACATATGTAGCGATTAAAAAAATTGCGTGAATCAATCCTCTTATATGCTGTTGGGAAGTCCAATTCGTTCTGTACGGTCCTTTTCTCTCTAATTTGTAATGTTAAAAAGTTTGATTCATTCTAGTCAATCAAGTGAATTTTTGTGAATTAGTTTTGTTCGTACAGTTCTTCAAGTCATGTATACTGTGTACACACACACACACACACACACACACACACACACACACATGTTGGTGCAACAGCATTATGAGGACTCTCCATAGGCGTAATGGTTTTTATACTGTACAAACTATATATTCTATCCCCTTACACTGCCCCTGTCCCTAAACCTACCCATCACAGGAGACATGCTGCATTTTAAAGTGTTTTTTATGTTTTTTAAGCCATTTGATTTATGAGGACTTTTGAAGTGTCCTCATAAACCACCCATAAGTTGTAATACCAGTGTAATACACATGTCATTATACAAATTTGTGTCCTCATAATCACATAAACCAACCCACACACACACACACACACACACTAGTGGTGCAACGGATCATCATTGATCCGTGATCCGTTCGGATCAATATCTTCGGTTCGGCACACACGTGATCCGCGGATTGATTTATGAAAAAAAAAAAAAAGTTGTGCGCATGTTCAGTCCACACACAGCATGGTCATGACGAGCGGAGGAACAGAGGAGCTTGAACGCCCCGCGTCATTTAAATCCCCTGTATGGGAGCGGCTTCCCAGTCAAATATAATGATGAAGGAAAGAGGTTAGTGGATAAAACCGTGACCGTGTGTAGGCACTGCGGCACAAGAAAGCCATATGACAGTGGAAACATATCGAGCATGGCCACGCATTTGAAGCGACATCACCCCGGTGTTTAGTAGCTGCGTTTACGTGGTTCAATCGGAATTATATCAATCTGATTGATGAATGAATCCGAACACGGTGTTTACATGAACGATAAAGTAATCGGGTATTCTTCTCCTCTATTGGTTCTTTATGTTTTAAACAGTAGACTTAATATGTCTCTGGTCATGATTTGGAGACGATGAGCATGAACCGTTGTGCCGCTGCTGCTTATATTGATCACGCAGTAAAACCCCGCGGCCAAAACCATTTGTGTGTGGATGAGAATCTGAAACAAGGACTGGTGGGACGTTGTCCTGCTTCACTTCACGGACGCTGAGTGAAATTAGATTTTTTTTTTTTTATAACGGAACACTCATTTATATGACACTTTATTCAGCAGGAAGAACAGTTCGTTCCGTGCGTCACAGGTCATTGCGCTATTTCAACGTCATTGCACATACGCAGTCCTTATAGTTTTGGTTTTCAATCCGATCAAGTGTTTAGGCATGTTCTCTCGATCGGATTACAAAAGGAGTAAACCACCCCTTTCAATCCGATCGAAATTCCAATCGGACCGAGCTCAATCAGATCGATTAAGGTGTTTACATTAAGTTTTTCCGTTTGAGCCGTCAATCCGATTGGGTCCACGCAGCTATTGACAGGAGTGAAAACGAAGGCTGCTCAACAACTGCTTATATCACCGTGGCATTTAAGCAGCCCCTTGTTGCACAATCAGACCGGGCTAAAGCCATCACAAACGCTACCGGTGTGTTTATTATAGCCTAAGTTGTTTTTTATTAATTATGTTAAAAAGAATATAGCATGCCTTGTGCACTTTAAGTTGATTTTATATATTTTAATTTAAAAGTGTTAATAAACAAAAAGACAAAACTTATGTTTATTTGTCTTGTCTTTTTTTATTTATTTTTTGCTGATCCGAAAAATGATCCGATCCGTGACTCTGATCCGAGAAACGATCCGAACCGTGATTTTTTTTTATCCGTTGCACCCCTAACACACACACACACACACACACGCACACACATTTTTGTTAGTAGCTTGTAATGTAGCTAACTCAAGTTTTAATTCTAGAGATTGATGTTGTTCTCTTTTTTTTTTTTTTTTTTCATTGTGCTGTTCTGTAGATTAATTAATGAACTAATTTCACATTAGGGTGGTGTGCCAAAGAAAAACAAACAACAAAGCGATTACTTTTTCTTTTCAACACAACAGTGTTGGAAAACTGTGGGACCTCGCAGACAAGCCTGGAATCAGGTTTCCTGACAGCTCGGGGAAATCTGTACAATAGGACAACACACTGTATGGATACATCAGTACTCAAGATGAGAGCATGCTTATCCCTCCTCTTACAAAAGCCTCTCCCCCCATTAACGTCTTTGTTATTGAAGCTCACAACAGTATTTTAATCATTCAAGGATTACAGATTCTTCAAAGGGAAAATCAGCACGCATACGTTTGCACAAATTTTGCTCGGAAGGCATCCAGTGCATACACAAGAGATTTTCTCAGCATCATCTGTTGGCACATGCACCGCCCAATCAGAAAGTTAGCAACAGGAAGGTGAATTTGAGACTGGATTAAACAATGAACAATTTTGACACTTGTTATGGCATTAAAGGAGTGATTTGACCTGATTGTACACTGATTATTTGTTTGTTAGATTATTAAGTGGAGCATTTTCTGGACTGAAAGAATGAACTATAAGTACAGAAATCTTTCTAAGTTGCGTTTTGAGTAAAGATGTAAATTAAAAAGTGTAGGCTATATTTTAAAGGATTTGACCAATTCTGTCACTTTATATGCTTATACAGTAGCATTTTACAGATCAAAAAGCTGTCTAGAAGTTTCCAAACTTCATGACAATTCTTTGAACTCAGAATATCAGTCCAGGAATCATTCTTTCAGCATGACTCACTCAAAACTACAGTTGAATTGGCAGGAATCCATCCTTTTTTCTTTGAGCCGACAATGTCATTCCTCATCACACTGATGTTTTTGTTCTTTGTTTACACAGAAATAGCCCCGTACGGATGCACCGTGTGCTTATGTAAATGCTTGACTTTTGTTATGCTAAGCACTCCGTCCCTTTCATCATTTTTTCCAGCTCTTGGCTGGCTGCTAAAGCAACCTCACCTGAATGTTTACGTTCATTGTTAACAAGATAGTATATGTTCAGTGCGACTTGAATTTTACCTTTGTGTTCAGCAAGAATTATTGCTGGCTGCAGTGAGGCAAGCTTCAACAGGGACGAATAAAATTTCTCACGGATTAAAAAAAAAAAAGTATGTAAATGGACCTTTAAACAGATTAGGAAAAGGACATATAAAAACTATGCTGATCTATACAAAATACAATTGGCTGAACAAAAATACTGCGCCTGTTTTGGTCCTTTAATTAAAAGTTTGATTTTTCCCCCTCGACTTTGCTTCTCATAATAAGGCGAGTATATTAATTTCTCTCTGTATTTTGTTGTAGACATGTTTGTCTGAAGATCCTTATCCAATGGTTGTACCAAATGTATTGTATGCTTTTTAAATGACAGTATTGAGACATTGTATTCTTCTTTGTTATCTTGATGGAAATGGATAACAGGTAGAACTTTCTTGGCTATAATTTAATTTTGATTTGGGTTAAATTCTCTGACTTAACTGCAGGAACCACAGGATTTGACACCCCCTGCGCCCTAAACTCTTCATTCACTAAACTGTTTACCTCATTCACGTCATAATTTAGCTGAGAGATATAAAGGTCACAAAATAGCTAATTTAGGAAAAATCTGTGGACGAGCAAGTGATTTACATTCCAGACTACAATTTCACTTGCAATTTGAACCACTAATACATGATGATTGCTTGTGAAATATGCAATCTGAAACAGGGTTACCAGTTAATTTTCCTTCTTTGGCAAATTCTGTTCATTGTTCTTCCTTGGCAAATTGTACCGGGCAAAAGTTTTTAATAGTCAACTTTTTAATGTTTTTGAGGCTTTTAAGGCTGCATATATTTTATAAAAAATACAGTAAAAAAAAAGTTATTCTGTGAAATATTATTACAATTTAAATGAACTGGTTTCTGTTGTAATATATTTTAAAATGTAATTTATGCCTGTGATGGCAAAGCTGAATATTTAGATGTCTTTCAGAAATCATTCTATTATATTTATACAATATTACTGATTACGTTATATTTGTGTGATATTTGTATTCATTTTGAGCATAAAATAACAATATTGTGCTTAAAACAAGAAAAGACTTAAGATATAATACTGAAGATATAAAAGGCTAATATATATTTTTTGTAGTGTGTGAGGATTAATCTCCAAAATGTTGTTTTACACCTCCCCCATGATTGTCCACTATAAATTGACCTCAATTCCAGCGGATTGCTCTGAATATTATATGCGGAGCTGCAAAGCTGTTAGACTGTGGGCGAGTGGAGAAGTCGGGGCTGCGTATAGCATGCTTTGCTGGAAGAACTTGTTTTTTTCATCTCCTCTGCTCCCCCACTCTCTTGTCCTCCAGGCCACCCACTTCTACTGCAGTGATGAATAAAACAACAGACGCTGGTTTGTTACGTTTGTGCTGACTCTCTGTGTTTTAAATGAAGCACCAGACAAGCGCGGCTACACTTACAAGTAGTGCCTTGCTTCATAAAACACATACTCGTGCGTAGGTCAACAGGGGAAGGTCAAACGATTTTTGAATACTTTGGTCGATTGAAAAGATTCCATGCCTTAAATGGACCCTTGGTACTAAATAAAGAATGTAACCTGTCCCTTGAGCACTGAGGTGCGTGGTCTGAGAGAGAGAGAATTTGAATTTAGAATTTTAACAAAACTTTATTTTACCTTTCTTAAAAGGTCACCAATAAAATTACAAAAAACTATTCAGCAATACAAAACATTATGCAAGTTTCTCGGAAAAAGACAACTGTTCACCCATAATAGTACATAATTTTCCATCAAAACTCTCAAATCCTCTATATTATCCATAAAACTATAATATTTATATTCTAAAACTATTCTAGCTCTAACAATGCATTTAAAAACACAAGAGCATCAATATTATTTTAAGTTTTCCTTGTTCGTGTTGCATAAATTGCCATTTTAGCTTGATCCAATAGAAAAGTCAAAATTTTACATTAATTGTTTTTCCCAAATTTCACTCCAAAAATAAAACAAACATCTGAAAACAACTCTACAAAGGAATCAAACAATTCTTTCAAAATGTCTTGTAAAGGAATTAATCGTTCACATCTAAGGAAACAATGAAAAAAATTGTTTCTCTACAATTGCAAAAAGGACATTTATCAACAACTTCAGAATTCAAAATGGACACAAAAGTGTTAACAGCGATAATACCGTGCAATATTCTCCATTGAATATCACCAATCCCTTTTGTCAATGGTGGCTTATAAATTACTTCCCATTTTGGTGTTTCTTCATCGTTTACTCCTAAATATTTTTTCCAAGGGGTATCTATCCTATTTTTAAATTTTTTCTTTATTCAACATTTTTACACAAAAAGTATAAACACATTTTCCTCCAATAGAATTAAAAACAGTAAAACGAACATAATTTTTAACAATCCAAGATAACATCTGAAAGTCCTCTTCATCAATTTTCGTTCTTACACCCATGCTCGGAAAAAAATCTGCACGATCAGGTTTCACAACCTTTCGTCCAATTTTTTAGCTCCAATTTTTCTTCTTCTGTTAATGAATCTCGAAAACTTTGTTGGATCTGTCCAACTTTCCGAAACGAATGAACACCAAGTCCTCTCGCCACTAGGGTTGGGTATCGTTTCAATTTTAACTATTCCGATTCTGCTTATCGAATCCGGTTCTTAACGATTCCAAAGAGTATAGAAGAACAAGAGGCGAAACTCTGATGCTTTTTTGGGAACAGCCACTAGGTGGCGCTTCGGTAGCGCGGCCGCCATTTTGGGGTGAAAATTCCAACTGGAGTTACTGGACAACAGCACATATAACAGTTTTTTGAGGTAGTTTTGTCTTGCATTAGTGAGTATTTCCATTGTATGCAACTTTACACATTTACTACTATTATTAGTTACCAACTCCACTAGGCCTGAAATATATTTTGTAGCCTACGTTTTAATCCCTTGGATCATGCTACAAACATGATGATCTTATAGAACATGATGCATTGCTGTGTCCGTCATCCTATAACTTTAATTGCCACTTTGGACAGTGGCTGTGTTTTTTTGTTTACATAGTCTTGCTTTAACGGTCATTAATATAGTACTGCAAAAAAAAAAAAAAAAAAAAGTTTACTGTAAAGCTATTCTATTGCTGTTATATATTTATTGTCCAACTTACATTTTAGTTCAATTACATTTATTTGCTGAATTCATTTATTTCATTGATAACTTATTTTTGTAACGTTATGTGTACCTCCTGGGAAACGGTCTAACGTTATTATAACTTTATGAACTGATATCACTTTATTCTTACCTGTCATGTGGAGAGTAATATAATTAATTAAATCCTTGAACTTCCCTGTCTCAAGTTATGTGGCAACTTCTTTTTAACTGCTATAACGTTAACTGTTGTGAGTTAAAATAATCACCTAATTATTTCAACCTAAAAATGACCTCTGCACTGGACTAAATATAGGTATAATATATGACTGCCGAGTCGCTTTCACCACAAAATGGCGGACGCGTAGCGCTGCTGCTGGGCGCTGGTGTTGCAATGGAACGTTCTATTGGCTTTCACTTCTTGTCAATATACGTTCTTTGACGATTCTTGGTTTCTGGAGAGAAAAAGGAGAGCAAATACTTGTAATTATTCTACCTTTCATTCTTGTCACATTTAGGCTATTACCAGCAAAAGGATGTAACCCCTTCACCACAAATCTTGTCACCGCCCTGTGACATTCATCCACTCTCTCCTTGCTCATCTTCCCCTTCATGGCTAAAGTGAATGGAGTCTCTTCAAATAAAGATTGTGTTGATTACATTATTAGACCAATAGGTGGCAGCAAGTGAGTGTTAAATGTATTTTTTTTCATTGAATCGTTCATTCAAAAGATTCGTTCAGAAATGTTGACTCATCCATTAACTAAAAAGTATTTATGGAGTATCAAACAAGTATTCATTAAAAAAAAATACATTTAATAGACTCGACTCATATTAATTGTCTGATGTATTTATTCATGATCTCCATTTTAAACAAAACAAAACAACAAGAAAAATTTTAAACAAAACTGTTTCTCATTTTATCCAGAATTATGCGGCTCTAGTTCGAAGACGAATGTCTGCTCATCTGTGTTTTGTACCTGAGTGTGAGAGACTGCTATTGCTGCTGCTAGTAGCTTTATCTGGTGTGTGGAAACCTGTGGTGCTGCTGCTGAGAGATCGCACCGAATCAGATGCGGTGCATTCCTTCAAATTGACCCGTGTTGAAGCAAATGTTTCGTGTTGAAAATGCGCGTGTCTTATCAAATCCCCATTTTTTGGCATTTTGGAACCGGTTCTAAAATGGAACCGGTTCTCGATACCCAACCCTACTAGCCACAGCATCCACATTGTCCAATTCTGAGCCTGCTAATAATGCCAGATGTTTTAATGTAACAGCTTTAGCTCTGATGAAGGGATCATCCATGCCTGGGGCCTCATTTCTCTTAAAGTCCATTCTTGACCCATAAACAATTGGTTCTTCTAATAGCCAATATAAAGAGGATTTTTGTGTAGAAGTTTTCTGCATTCTAGAATGTCCAAGCTTTAAAAACACTTAAAAAAGGGGAAGAATCCCTCTCACATTTAAACCATTGCTTTCCAAAAGAAAAACAGTTTGTTTCAATCCTAAATTTCCAACTTGCTTTAGAATACGCCCAGTTAATACTCGCCATGATGTTTCTAGGTTACCATATAAAAACTTTTGCACAAATTGTATTCTAAAAGCAGCTTTTCTACTGGCTAATAAACACTCTGTGTTATCCAGTGCATTTTGTCCCAGAAGAAATTAACAACCATTGTTTGAACTTTCATTAATCAATCCAAATTTAAAACCAAACAAATTAGAAGTATGGAGAACATCCCTTATAAAAGATATATTATCAAAAATGTATCTAAAATTGATTGATGCCTTTTTTAACCTATTTGCCAAAGCTTTAAAGAGAGAGCCTTGTAATTAGTGCTGGGCGGTATACCGGTTCATTCCGAAAACCGGTGTATATTTTCGTTACGATATTCATTTTTAATGTACCGCCATACCGATTCGGAACGAACGTTACGCTGCGCGACACTGTTTCAGACGGACCCTTTACAATGTTGCACTTCTAAGCAGCAACTGCGAAGGCGCAGGCGGCAACCATAGACTGTAGGCGTCAGTTTCACACCGCAAGCATGAGCGGCGCGTGAGCAGCGCAACTACATCGTCAGTGCAGCTGTAGACGCGCGCGAGTTTTCACACTGGAAGCGTTTGTACAGCGTCACAACAGCGGCTCCCTGGCTACATATAAGCAAGCATTTCTTTACAAAGAGTTTTGTTAAATTCGTTTTTAGAAGTTGGTCATAAACTTGATAGACTTGAAGTTTGTTCGAACTGAATAATTAAAAAGAAGTTTAATGGGTACATTTTCTATACAATTTTTGAGTGACATTCAAGATTTTCTTTTCTGACATACTGCATTTCTTGTTAAAACACACTAGACATGCAAATTCTGTGCGTTTTGGGCACTTTTTGTGTGAAATAATTTATTTTGTCCATCAAAAGTGTGCTTTCACTTGAACGTGAGCAGCGCAGCCGAAACCGCTTCACTGCTGCTCATCGACGCTCCTGCTTGACGCTCACGCGCTGCTCCTGCTCGTGGTGTGAACGCACTCATTGATTAACATGCACGCCGAAAAAAATACGCGCTGCTCACGCGGCCCTGACGCTTGCGGTGTGAAACGGCCGCAAGCACGTCTTGGAATATTTTTGACTGCAATTGTCTTTGCATTCTGATTCCTCACTTCATTAGAATCATGACTGGCTCTTATTTGTAAACAACAGCATACTTTTCTAGGGCCATGCAAACCTGTATTACTAGTGTGGAATTATTCTACAATATTCACTAATGACAGTAAAATAGACCATCCTAAGTCAATTTACTGCAGTAATTCCTCTCTCAACCAGTAGAAAATGCATTGAACACCACTTATGCATGAATAAAAAAAATAAAAACGTCATAAACCGGAAAACCGGCATAATTTTGAAAAAAAACGTGATATAAATTTTTGGTCAAACCGCCCAGCACTACTTGTAATCAGCACATAACAGAGCAACTGGTCTCCAGTTAGTTATGTCTTTCAAATCCCCTTTTTTTGGTAGTAACGTCAAAACTGCTCTTCTGCAGCTCACTGGGAGTTGCTCTTTGACAAAGCTCTCATTAAAGACTGCTAACATATGTGAACCCATTATACTCCAAAAAGTTTTATTAAACTCTATGGGGATTCCATCGATTCCTGGAGATTTACCATTGGCCATACTCATCACTTCTGAGTACAGTACCTCACTTACTCTGCCACACTCGCGCATGCGCAGAGAGAGAGAGAGAGAGAGCGAGAGAGCCCCCATGGGTGGGTGGATGCTGTCGGTGAAGTTTTTAAGTTTGAACCCATTCCCTGCTTCATTTCTGCTCATGCCTGATATGCTCAGTGATGATGGATGATGGGCCTGGGCGCATTGTGTTAGATCTTGCATATCTTCAGCCAAGCTTGTCTGGAGCTGACCAACCTAGTTTTAAATTAATCCATCCCATTTCTCTCTCTCTTCCTCGTCGCCCTCCATTCTTTGACACCTGAATGAGTAGGGCAAGTCTGTGTCTTCTCATGCAGAATTTTTTACCGGATTACATCAGTGTCAAGCAGGCGATTGCTTCCAGATAATTTACCTCTCAGCTGAGATGGATTTGCATTATAAATAAGGGAATATTGCCAGTCTCTGATGCTGCCTTATTCAAAATAGCCTTAAGAACTGTTAAAGTTGCCTAACGGAGCGCAGCCACCTACTTAAAGTGTCACAGTCCTTGTTTATCATCATCTGCTTAAGTTTCAGTGAGTCTGGCTATCTGCTTAAAAATGTCACAACAAGCTAAATGTGCTTTCATAGCAAAAGCTTGTGCTTAGCATCTCCTTTTGAAAAATCCCTGAGAAGGTTGTCTAGGTTTACAGAGGACTCTGACACTTCTAACCTGTAATTCTGGTTGATTTTCACACAGACCTGCAATAGAAACATACATTTTTCACTCACATGCACATTATGTATCATAATAGATTGGCCTTTTCAATGATGTGATTCTGAGCTCATGTTGGGATTCTCCTGAGGGCATCAGTACTTTGCGCCACAGTTAAAAAGCAGCATTTCTACCTCATTACTGAGACCACCTGTGTGTTTTTCACACACTGGCTGTGTCTAAACACTGACAAACGGCGCTGTCTTAAAGGTAGGAAAGAAAAGGCGCACTCAAATTCGTCTTCTAAAATGCCTTCATCTGGCTTATTTTTTAAAGCCATCGTAGGTGTATCCTTTCCTGCCTATGATATCCCACAATTATTACAATTTAAAATAACTGTTTTCTATTTTAATATATTTTGAACATACTTGAACATGTAAATGGATGGTCCCATATGTCAAGTTTAAGGGTAAAAACAAACAAAGAAACAAAAAAAATGGTACAGTAACGTTTCTATTGATTTTTAGACTGTGTCATCCCGAATAGATGATGTTTTTGAGTTTTGCATCTGCTCTTATAGGACTGAATAGAGTTGATAAAAAAGCCATGTGGGCAAGAGAGAGGGGTACAGGATCTGAAAGGACTATGAGCTGTGAGTCAAATTTGGGTCGCCTGAAGCGCAAAAATGTCAGAGTGCAGCCCATGAGGGCTTAGACCCCTGTAGTCATATTTAACACAACCTTGAAAATGGCCAAGAAAGGCCTCCCAGAAATGGGCAGAAGGTGCAATATGACTCATTCTGGCTCATTCATCTGCATTGTCGCATATGTCGAGTTCAAGTGTCCATAAAAAAGAATGGTATTGTAAAAATGTTCATATTTAGCATTTTTATAGCCCGTTATACTGTGTAGGCTCAATGTTATATTAAATGCACCCTTGAGTATGACTGACAAACAGCACTTTAAATTCCTTTATGAGAACAAAGCTATAGATATGGATGGGTTCATGAAGCATGGCATCATTTAAGGTGGAAAGAAAAGTGTTAATATGTAACTGATTCAGCCTCTTCACACTGCAGCTATGATGAATGCTGAATATTGGGCTGGTGGGTAAACATTAAAGGTGCAATAGGTGATCTGGGAAATGCTAACTTTAGCCTGCTAGCATACAAATCCACCCTCCCTGCAAACCGCTGTCCAAAGCCATGCCTCCTACAATTCGCGCACAGGACAGAAGCGAGGCGACCAGAAAAAACTTTATTGGATTACTAGGGCCCTATAATTTCCGCGATCACGGAATCGCGGACGGAATCGCGGAATTGGCCAATTAACGCGGAATCTAGTGTTAACGCGGAATTGTACATATTTGGAATGAAATTCTGTTTTTGTGTGGAAGAAGAACGTATGTCTGGGGAAAATGCATACCGGGGGAAGCAAATCTGGCTCTCCACAGCTGCTTTCGTCGGCGAAAAAGTTAAGAAACTCGATGTTAAGCCATCAGTATCAGTACCGAGCCGAGCAGTTCGCGCGTGACTCGCAAGTGTTTCCCACACATAGACTAATTCTATCTAGAAACAACACCGGCCGCCACATATTGCGTTTCGTTCATTTATTTTAATGCTTTCAGTTACTGTTACATTTCCTTTCCCTGCTCTCCCTCCGTTTCTGTCACTCACGTCTCTCTCGCTCTCTCTCTCTCTCTCACACACACCCCATCCCCTCCGTGCACACCGCGTCTATCTATGAGGCGCCGGACTGGACAAAAGCGAAGCGACACAGCGTTCGATAGTGCGCGAGAGAGACCGGAGCGCGCTCGATAGTGCGCGAGAGAGACCGAGTGTTTCCGAGAGCACGCTCGATAGTGCGCGAGAGAGACCGAGTGTGTCCGAGAGCGCGCTCGACAGAGAAACAGAGTGAGACTTTTATTTAAACTAATATAATTTGTTTTACTGGACAGTTTAAAGCTCATAACCATATTTTGTTGTTATTTGAAACTACTTAGAGTGCAGTGTTATTGCATCATGCAGCATTTGTGCTGAAAAGTAAGAGTAAATGTCATTACCTCAAATTTAAGGTCATTCCTATTTTATTTGTGTACATTTTAACCATTAACATTAAAAGCACACTCTTTTTGACTAAAATAACGACTAAAAATTGAATTCCCCAAAATTAAAACGGAAAAAACGGAATTTAGGAAAAAATAGAACGGAATTTGGGAAAAAATAAAACGGATTTGATAGGGCCCTAGATTACACCATCCATGTGTCATCCACTGGTGAGAAAACTTTACAGTACAGTGAAGGGAGAAACAAAAGTGCTTGCTTGCATATAACATTTACATTTTTACATTTATTCATTTAGCAGACATACTAGTATGTGATTGTGAAATGACTCCAGTTCAGAAGTTGACATGAAGGAAAGAATGCACTGTATTTCAGCTTTATTCATATGCGATTTCAGGACATAGCGGCAACTCGGTCGAATCTAACTGAATTATCTGCATATAGGGCAAAGTCAGCGGTACATAGAACTGTACTATCAAACCTGAAATGTAGATATTGCCAACTTATGAAATGATTGAAAGAACATTTTATGGTCCTACGCTTTCCACAAAAAAAAAAATAAAAAAAAAAATTAGACCACTAAACAGTGATTGCTATCAGGATATGAGGAGACTTTCAATCAACGTAAAACATTTTTTTGTTGAGAATCACCTATTGCACCTTTTATTAATGAGGAATCGGCATCCCAGAAAAGATTCAAGATCAGTTTTCACTATAAAATAGGAAAAGCTACTCTAGATATTTGAATTCACAATCTAGATCTAGATCCACAATCTGGGTCTGATGGAGTGGTTAAGTAAATTAAATTTAAATGTACAGTTTATTTTCAGCTTCTGACTGCATTTCAGTTGAGAAATAAGGATTATAGTCATTAAATATTTGGTTGGTTAAAGCTCTCTTGAATTTGTTCTAGATCATTAGGCATGCATTATGGTGCCTTAATGCCTGTCTGACACCAGTTTCCCAAGGGAAGGCATGTAAAAGCACTGGTGGTTATTGATTTACAGGCACTCTTAGGTTTCGGACCTCAGAGCAGTAAAGGCGCTTTCCTGATTTGGGTGAGGGAACTTTCCAGCCCCTTGGGACTTTATGTGATCTCAGGTTCTCACATCGGGAAACACAGATGGAGAGGAGCCAGAGAAACAACCGTCAAACCATGCGCAGAGGTGAAAATAACTCTTGGCTTGCCCCACTTTCCCCAGCTTCTTGTCTCATTTCTTCTGCGCCTTTCTGTCTGGTGGACACCGTGACTCATTGTTGGACTGTCACTCTCTTAATGATGTCAAAGGGTCCTTCTCTAACAGGAGTCATGCCTTCACGTGCCCATCTGTCTGAAGACTCAGCAGCCCCATTTAAGCCAGGTTTGATTAAATGTCAGAAGCAAAGATGTGTGCAAAAGGAAAAGGTGAAGGACAGCAATGCAGGATGGAAATTGCTTTTGAGGGGCAGGGGAAGCTGGCAGCTCAATGCATTAATGATGAAGGGAAATTAATTTACATTGTAATAATGAAAGTGTGTCGGAGCCAGAGGGAGGGCAGCATGCAGTATCTTTTGCTGAAGAAATAGCATCTTTGGGAATATTTTTCAAATTACTCTCAAAAAGGATAATGCACAGCAGGTGTCTCATTGCACACACAGGTCGTGTCAAGCCGTCAATAGGGAAAGCTTTCACTGGTATGTTTTTTTATCGGCTGAAGTATTTAATATGGCTGCCATTCACTCACCTAAATGAGAATCGGACCTGGTGTAACAGTTTTAACTACATGTGGCTCAATCACAGCTCTTTGTCTTGTAACAGCTGGATTGTAAGCACAAATTAACAGTGACTAGTTTCGTTTGTACTTATGTTACACTCCGTTAACCCACAGCGACTTGTATGAAATGACTTTTGTATGAAAACTGTTTTACTTCCTGATTTACACTTTGCTTTCATATGACACAAGAAAATGTTCATGTTGATTGTAAGGCTCTATATGGCGTTTGTAGAGCTTCAGTTAAAAGAGGCAATTGACCTATGGCTAAGCCACGCCCCCTCCACTCACTCGGACAAACATTCAACATTGGGTGACGGCGCTATGACAGATTTCACAGTAGGAGACATTTCACAGGAGGCAATTTTGATGATTTTTTTATAGCATTTTATTAGGAGTTATTACTCACACTAAATCAACACAAATCATTGACTTTTTGAACATCATGACCTCTTGTCTATTGACACTGTATGTAAATAGTTTGAATATTTAGTTATGGGGAAGAGGAGTGAAAAGGCTACATGTTTTGCTAAAAAAAAAACCCACTAAGTTCCCCAGTTGTTTTGGTATAAAGCTGTATAAAATATTGTGCTTCAATATGTAATTAATGGTTCATGATCAAATTAAATATGTACAGGTCTAAGTTGCATAACGTTACGTTTCCAGGACAAGCCTTTTTACCATCTTTACCAAGAGGACCTCTCCGTTAGTTTGGGGCTACAGTATTTACATGAATCATTCAGCACAACATTGCTAACATTTGTTATCTCAGTTATTTACATATACGTTATGAAGCTAAGTGACATGATGTACAACGCAGCTAGAAGCTAACGTTAACGTTTTCTAATGTTAGGCTAACGTTAGAGATGTTAAAGATAACGTTCAAATACGTTGTTGACTTACATTAGAACAGATGTAGACATCCTTGTTTAATTTATCCACGTTTAGTTGGTGTTGTGGTCTAAGTTACCGCATAACTTTATCCAGAGCAGACACTTATCTCGGTTAAAATGTGGCTTGGGAAAGGGTAAAAAATACACACCGTCGCCCAGCCTCTCGGGATACCTAGTGTCGGAGTTGCATGTACCCCATGCACACCGTTTGACCATTTTAAACTTACAATGACAAGAAAAAAATATATAAAAACGAGTGAAAACTGACTAACTGCAATGCATTTCAATGGACTTGGAAGCAAAGAATGTCCGAGTGTATTGGGTAAGCTGCGCACTGTGATTGGCTCATCGCGTTTTGGGGCGTGGCTTAGCCATAGGTCAATTGTCTTATAGTCTTTCCACCTTCAAGTTAAAAGGAGCTCATGTGCCGGCGGTGTTGCAAATATGAATGCAGAATGGACTGATTTGTCCTAAAGGAACTTTAACGTGCAGACATGGCAGTAACCAATGAGCTTCTCACACTAAAGAACTGAAGAGACATTGTCAAGCTCCGATCTGATTTTCAAGGCGAAGACACAAATCACAAATGCAATTGTTGTGGCCATTGTTCAATCAAATATTTTTCTGAGATCCTAAACCTACATGACAAATAAATTAAGAATGTGGCCAAATAAAAGTCAGTTTTTACAGAATGAAAATAATTTTTTTACTTGTACTTTATGCCTTAACAGTCTCTCTGGTTAAGCTAGTTAAGCAGCGCGGCCTAGGCACCAGCACACCGACATCCCATGCTGGGCATCAGTGTCCAAACCACAGAGTATTCATGGAGGTCTTTCCAGCTGGGGTGTCATCATTGTTTTAATATGGTCATGATAGGCTTTGTTAAAAATAACTGCAAATAACCACAGCGGGTTAGCAGTCGTTCATGACAGTTTAATTAAATTTCTCCTACGGCCCAATAAATGCAGGCACAGGCTTGAGGGTAGACCACCATACATCCTCAAACAAAAGCCAAAACAGCACCGTTTGTTTGCATGCTGGCAGACGACAAGAGGTCCGCACGACTGCAAAGCAAAAAATTGAGAGTTATTAATGGCTGACAGTGCATGGCGGGCCACTGCCAGTATGATAAACAGTACTCGGTGTTGCTGTTTTTATATCACATATTATATTAAGCCATTACTGCACTCAGTGGTCTGCAAAGCTCATTAATCCGCCTTGTCTCAGAGGTGTCACCACAAACAGGCCGTCCTTTTTAGAGATGCGCCCCTGTGACCGTAAATCTGCACCTAAGATGCAGAAATCCTCATGCCATCGCTAACTAATACATCATCATCATCAGGCCGTGTCTACGACTGAGTTGCCTTCATCATCACCAATGGCCAGAAGGGGGATCGGGGTTGCAACTACTTTATCCTTGTGTACTTAATTATCCTAACTGACATACTGAACAGTATTGATCTGATTGACCCAAGAGGTCATGCTTTTTTTTCAGCTCCTCTGATCTTTCTGTTGATGCCCAAACAAATGTATCTGTATTTTGTCAAAGTAAATGTTTTATTATTCTGAAATGGATGTATGTTTTTCCCAGTTGGCTGCTTTTGACATCACATCTCAGGATACATGTAGTTGCTAGTGAAGGGTTTGGGATTCAGTGCCCATGAGAAAAGTTCAAATTGCATTCTTCCAGGGGGTCCTAAGCAATTCGAGCAGTGCCTTTGAGAATAATGCTAACGGATGGGTCTCTCCAGGTATTATAGACCTCCCACACACCAAAGATTGTCCAAATAGCAATTTGCTTGCAAATGCAACATGTGCCTTAGCTCTATTACACTGCCACCCTACTTACTAGGGTTTGAAAGGGTGAACCACAGAGAGACGTTTCACCCAGCTGCTGTCTTCTCAAACTGTCCAACAGTGACAGGCTTGTCAGTGTGCACCAATATAGAGCCTCTAGCTGCTCTGACTGAAGTGTAGGAGGGAAGAAGTCGTCTTTCGTTTTCTTCAGGTCGCGGCAGTTCGCTGAGAGAGAACACATTGTAATACCCGCATAAAGCCAATTATCCAAGCTCTTCTTCCAATGAATTTGACATTGTTTGAGAAGATCAGTGTGTTATTGTCATCAGTGTGACACAGAATTATTGTGGCATTGTTCCATGTTCATAATCTTTTTTATAACCTCAATTGATTCTCACATTTTTTTGTGTTTTGATTGTCCTGTGCCCTTAGTTGAAAATTATTCATTAATGTAACAAATTATAATGACTTGATCAATGGCATGTCCAGAGTACTTTGACTAATGGATACAGACTCATTCAGAGATTCAAAAAATCATATGGCTTAATAATGTGCATTTCTTACTGATCATTTAAACAGATAGTATCCACCTCATGTTTAACGTAAGAGCGAACATGATTTTAAATGTGAAAGGCTCCCAGTGTCAGCAGCTTCCAGTTATTTTATCTGTACAAAAACAGTCTGTTATGCTGCTTGATGTTACACAGTGATATTTGTTGCCATATTATTTTAATTTATTATTGTAATCATAAACACATTGGTTTGTAGCACAAATAGTTTTACCATTTAACACTAGAGTGGCCATGACGGTCATTTTGTTGACTCTCTCACTGTCGACAGAAAGTAGCAGTCCTGAGTGTTTGCATTAGTGCTGCACTATTAATCATATCGCAATCGTAATCGCGATGTCAAGGCAATGCGATTAAATGGCGCGATTTTATATGAAATAAACAAATTAGGGGCTGTTAACGCAATCATCGCAGCATCTGTTATTTTTCGTCATCCTTTGGCTTGTGTTACATGATCCTGCTCTTATTCGTGCGAAAACCATTCTTGCACGACTAGTCAAAAGAGAGCACGCTGTCTGTGAATGTCCTGACTGTGACACACAGAAAGACGCACGCGGCCAGTATCATGCGGATGCACAGACCGCGCGCCAGAATACAGTTCTCTTTCGCGCTTGAACGAACAATAACGTTTTGTCAAGTTATCTTCATAACATAAGTTATCTTCATAACAGTCTTATGATGGACGTAAAGAGTTGTGAGAGAATGAGGCGCGTGTGAGATCCACGTCTCTGTCAACAGCGGCTGCTCTTAAAGGGCCAGCATCCAATAATGCTCTGTCAGTAAAGTTAGTCAAAGAACAAAGGGAACAGAGAAGATTACTCGGTCGGTGCTCCTGACTAAATAACTTTTGTAGCTTTAATAAGGATTAGGGCGTAGTCTATATATAATTTATAATTTATGCAAACTGTTTGATGACTTTATTCAATTTACAGTGAAGAAAATAAGTATTTGAACACCCTGCTATTTTGCAAGTTCTCCCACATAGAAATCATGGAGGGGTCTGAAATTGTCATCATAGGTGCATGTCCACTGTGAGAGACATAATCAACAACAAAAAAATCCAGAAATCACAATGTATGACTTTTTAACTATTTATTTGTAAGATACAGCTGCAAATAAGTATTTGAACACCTGTCTATCAGCTAGAATTCTGACCCTCAAAGACCTATTAGTCTGTCTTTAAAATGTCCACCTCCACTCCATTTATTATCCTAAATTAGATGGACCTGTTTGAGGTAGTTAGCTGCATAAAGACACCTGTCCACCCCATACAATCAGTAAGAATCCAACTACTAACATGGCCAAGACCAAAGAGCTGTCCAAAGACACTAGAGACAAAATTGTACACCTCCACAAGGCTGGAAAGGGCTACGGGGAAATTGCCAAGCAGCTTGGTGAAAAAAGGTCCACTGTTGGAGCAATCATTAGAAAATGGAAGAAGCTAAACATGACTGTCAATCTCCCTCGGACTGGGGCTCCATGCAAGATCTCACCTCGTGGGGTCTCAATGATCCTAAGAAAGGTGAGAAATCAGCCCCGAACTACACGGGAGGAGCTGGTCAATGACCTGAAAAGAGCTGGGACCACCGTTTCCAAGGTTACTATTGGTAATACACTAAGACATCATGGTTTGAAATCATGCATGACACGGAAGGTTCCCCTGCTTAAACCAGCACGTGTCAAGGCCCGTCTTAAGTTTGCCAATGACCATTTGGATGATCCAGAGGAGTCATGGGAGAAAGTAATGTGGTCAGATGAGACCAAAATGAGACCAAAACTTTTTGATCATAATTCCACTAACCGTGTTTGGAGGAAGAAGAATGATGAGTACCATCCCAAGAACACCATCCCTACTGTGAAGCATGGGGGTGGTAGGTAGCATCATGCTTTGGGGGTGTTTTTCTGCACATGGGACAGGGCGACTGCACTGTATTAAGGAGAGGATGACCGGGGCCATGTATTGCGAGATTTTGGGGAACAACCTCCTTCCCTCAGTTAGAGCATTGAAGATGGGTCGAGGTTGGGTCTTCCAACATGACAATGACCCGAAGCACGCAGCCAGGATAACCATGGAGTGGCTCTGTAAGAAGCATATCAAGGTTCTGGCGTGGCCTAGCCAGTCTCCAGACCTAAACCCAATAGAGAATCTTTGGAGGGAGCTCAAACTCGTGTTTCTCAGCGACAGCCCAGAAACCTGACTGATCTAGAGAAGATCTGTGTGGAGGAGTGGGCCAAAATCCCTCCTCTAGTGTGTGCAAACCTAGTGAAAAACTACAGGAAACGTTTGACCTCTGTAATTGCAAACAAAGGCTACTGTACCAAATATTAACATTGATTTTCTCAGGTGTTCAAATACTTATTTGCAGCTGCATCTTACAAATAAATAGTTAAAAAATCATACATTGTGTTTTCTGGATTTTTTTTTTTAGATTATGTCTCTCACAGTGGACATGCACCTACTATGACAATTTCAGACCCCTTCATGATTTCTAAGTGGGAGAACTTGCAAAATAGCAGGGTGTTCAAATACTTATTTTCTTCACTGTATGTATCTGTGTCCTATCTGTTAGACAGGAAGGGCACAGGTAAATATTACATTTATTATGGGTTTATGTGAGGATTGTTTGAAGTTTACTTAAATTAAAAGCTGTTATATTTTTTGAAGCCTAAAATGTTTTTTAAAAATTGATAGTTTTCACTTGTAATGACGGAATCACTGTAATGTTGGATGGCTATACTGCCCTACAAAGCAAAAAGGCAGTAACTACGCAGAGTGCAGAACTGAGAAAAATGACTTTAAAGTTATCCTGTCGTTACCTTTTTTGCAGTTACTGTACAAACGACTACCATTTTTCTCCAAAACGACACACATTTGAGATAAGATGTTATGTCACATAACAAAGGATGCCTTGAATGTCATGAAAATTATAATATCTCATTTTTGACCAAAAATGCAGTTACTGCCTTTTTGCTTTGTAGGGCAGTATAATTAATGTCATTTTTATCCAGACATCAATGGTTTATTGATCATTAAAGGTGTTATTAATCGTTTAGTTGTTGTTGCTAGTTTGAGTGGAGAAATACACATTAATACACAGAAGTATCACTAATCTGTGTGTGCATTTTGCTTTAGAACCAAGTAAGTTGACTCATGAAACAGTTTGTTTATTATATCGCACATCGCAATCGCAATATTGACCTCAATAATCGCAATATCACATTTCCCCCAAATCGTGCAGCCCTAGTTTGCATATATGCTAATTTCTACAAACAAAAAGTAAATTAGATTAAATTTGTAGCAACCACCACAGCAGATACCAAAGCGGAGGCAGTGCCAGGTTCGGAGAAGTTGCTGTCAAAGCAAAACCCACGACACCTGCTCCAAATGCCGCAAACCCGTGTGTGGAAATGATGCGAGGAGAAGAGAGGTTACTTGCCTTGACTGTGAAGCTTAAATAGCCAAGCACTATTATTGATGTAAATAGTTAACATACAATTTGTAATATAGGCTAGTGTTTTTATGTTTCTGTAGCCTACACTTCCTTCTTGGTTCTTCGTTTTGTTTTAGATCCAGCTTTCTCTATTAGCCTATTTTCTCTGTTATTATATTGAAATAAAAAGGTTTATGATTAAATAAGATACGTTTAGTTGTTATTATCTTGTTCTGAGTTATGTTGAATGGATATGGAAATATAGCCTATTTGTTGTGAATAAGCGATAATTACGGTAGGCTACTAATGATATTATTATTTATAAATGTATAATTAAACTTGTTTAAATGTACAGTTTGGTGTTTTGTTTTTAAAAGATATCCTAATACAATAAATTCATTAATCTCTCAATTGGGTATTTATCATCAAAGATTTAGAGATTGGAATCTAGCGGTCAAAATGACCGCTTGTGGCAGTTCTAGTAGTTATGGAATTCTGGCACTTCTAGTGTTAATGCACTGTTATCCCTTTAGTTATTGTAAGAAATATTGCATATTCATAAGAAATAGCTTACTTCCGCATTGAAAACAAGGTGAATAACTTATGTTGCAACGTTCCCCTGACAGATACCGAGATTGTTAATGTTAGAAATTACAATAAGCTGATTTTATCACACCAGGTAAAATAAATCGGTATTTGTTGGCAAATCAATTTGTAGCATTGAGGTTAGCTGGTATTAATTAGCTACAATAATAATGTTATCAAACCAAAGCTCCCAGTAGCTGAGTTGCTCCAATGGCAACAAGTTGCACCAGGGACAGCAAACAGCTATTTGTTGGGTAATCAAATTGTGTTCTTATATTTTTGTTTAGGATAGCCAAAGCTGAGTAAAGATCAATTGATTAGCTGCCATTTCTTTACGCTGCTTCCAATCCAAGAGGGTTTATCAGATTTGATCAAAGGTCTCATCTCTTGGGAGAGAGCTAATCAAAGTTAGACCACCCATCTGGACACATCTATGTTATGGTGACAAGTTGTTGTTAAAGTGACACACAACTCTGACAGAATCCAGTTGCCCTTGGTATGTCCAGTTGAGCCAGACTCAGTGGTATTTCTTTAGTCTTTGATTTATTTGATAAATTTGTCTTTTGCCTCGCAATTCAATTGCCCAAGAGCTGCAGCCTCTCTGCCTGTTTAGAGCCGCAATCCAGCAGCTTGTAAATCAGGATTCACAACTACCCTCTAATACTCGTGCACACTTACACTCTCCCGCTCATCCGAAGAAGAGAAGCCCCCATGGGATGGTGAGTGGGACTGATTAAGACAGGCAAGAATTTGATTCCTGTTGCTTTATTCCTCTTGAGAGTGGCTGCAGGATATTAATCTGGCCAGTGTTGCTTATGAGGACTTGCGACAGGCTCTTGAGTACTTTATTGTGGAATTATGTTTTGCTCTCAATCACACTACCTAAGTGCTTGAGGAAGTCTTTACCGCAGTTTGAACAAGCATCTGTGTCCTTTCAACATTTTGATATTTTTTTTCTGAGCCGTCTCTCTTTTTTGTTTTGTTTTTTAAACATAATGAAACACAGTAGCAAGGTGCTTGTTATTGACATGCAAGTTCTCAGCAATAGTAATTTCTTAATGAGTATTTGTTTCTTGTTTTCCATTTAAATATGTAAACATCCTTAGTATTTGTGTAATATATTATGCAATTTTTCTTGTCAATTAAATGTATCTTTTAGGAATTATTTAGTATTATTACTAGAAAACAAGACTAAAACACAACAAAAAAAACCTGATTAAGAAACAACTTTTTTTTGTCATTCCTTGTCCAACCTAATATAGTTTTGAATTCTAGATGGTTTTAGTTATGGTGGCAAAACAAATCAAGGCAGATGCGCATGGATTTGAGAATAATACCCCTTTACAGCATTCCCTATTGCGATGGATGAGATATGCGGCTTTAAAGAAGCTTCCACCTTGAGGTTTGTTTCTATGACAACTCTATTCTGTCCTCAGATAAAATACCCATTATGATGTTTTTTCAGAGGACAAAGTCTTTTTTTAAATTTTTTTTTATTTTAGATTTGTCTTGTTAAAGGCTTGACAGTTTTCACAGGGCCCTGCAGGTAGTCTCTTGACTTGGCCTGTTCACAACTGACCACAGACTCTAATGTGATATGGGCACATTGTCTTCCTTCTGTGTGCCACTCATTGAAAGAGCACCAATTTGTCCCCACTACTGTGAAAATACTCTGCTTCAGCCTACTTCCTTCGTACCGCTGAGGGTTGACAATTTTTTGACGTAGCTCTCATGTATACAGGTCGACAAGATTCAATTTCCTAGTACATAGATATACAATATTAAATTTTAGGCCCTGAAATAGTTTTCCATTGCAGCTGGATCTGTAGAGACCAACAAGAGTAGATGAAATTGCTTAGAGAAACATTTGCACTCTGCCTAGACTTATAAAAACCTGACGTGCACATATGTAGAGATCATTGCATGTTTATTTATATACATTTTTGAAGACTTAAAGCTCAAATAATTAACAGTCTACAAAAACCTTTTTACTTAAAAGCTGGTATATATTCTTTACCTCGTCTAGGATTAATTTGTTATATTAATAAAGTAAGGCGCTAAATTAAGCCAGACAGAGTAATAATAATAAAGCATTGATTTTTTTTGGCACAGCGCTGCTGTCTGGAACTCATTTTACGTTGTATATAGTGATGATATTTGTGCTGTGCCAGGCTGTTTTCTAACTTTTTTTGTTTAGTATGCACAAAGTAATTTATTATTTGTTTATTTTAACAATTAAAAAAAAATATTCATATACCACATGGTTTGTATTACATTATCACCTTTCCTGTGTTTGCTAATTAACTGGATACATTTACTGTTACAGATTACTTCAAATATTACTGTAACACTCACATGAGACTTTGTATTGATCAGGAATGTGATCAAAAAAGATAAAAATGTCAGTTATGATGGAGCATCTGTATTCTGTGTCCAGTTGTCAACTATATGATGAATCTTAATATATTATCTTGTTTTAGGGGCCATTTTTGATGAGTCTGCCAAAAAGGATGATGAGGTGTTTCGCATGGCGGTGGCAGATCTCAACCTCAACAATGAGATCCTGGAGACAGAGAAGATCACTGTGTCCGTGGAGTTTGTAGATGCAAACAACCCTTTCCAGGCAGTGCAGGAAGGTTTGTCATCTGATTATTTAAATCTGTTTTGAGAACATACTTGATAGATAGATAGATAGATAGATAGAATAGATAGATAGATAGATAGATAGATAGATAGATAGATGGGTAGATAGATAGATAGATGGGTAGATAGATTAGATAGATAGATAGATAGATAGATAGATAGATAGATAGATAGATAGATAGATAGATAGATAGATAGATAGATAGATAGATAGATGGGTAGGTGGATAGATAGATGGGTAGGTAGATAGATAGATGGGTAGATAGATAAATAGATGGGTAGGTAGATAGATAGATAGATAGATGGGTAGATAGATAGATAGATAGATAGATAGATAGATAGATAGATAGATAGATAGATAGATAGATAGATAGATGGGTAGATAGATAGATAGATGGGTAGATAGATAGATAGATGGGTAGGTAGATAGATAGATGGGTAGGTAGATAGATGGATGGATGGACAGACAGACTACAGAAAGAGATCTGTGAGATTGGTTAGATTGGTGTGTTGTAGATGGATAGATCTGTGGGTAGGTAGGCAGATAGGTCATATATATCAGTGTGTGGGTATCTAGATATGTTAGGTTGGTAGGTCGGTGGGTAGATACGTTTTTGGGTGGGTATCTAGATAGGTTAGATAAGTCGGTGGATATAGGTGTAGGTTACATAGATTAGTGGGTGAGTAGGTAGTTATGTAGCCTATTAGATCTTTAGGTTATATAGAACAGTGGTTCGGTGGGTAGATCGTTAGTTTAGATTGATCACTGGGTTGGTAGATAGAAACTGTAGGTTAGATAAATCGGCAGATAGATATATTACAAAAATATCATGCATCATGCATCATACACATGAACTGGAGGGTACTAAATGTTGTAAACAGAGAAAATGTAAAGCAGTTTGTTGAAACAAACAGTTGTAGGCAGAGGAGTCAAAACAAGTCAATGTTTCATGCACACAGCGGAAGAATCATAGAGTCTTATGGCAGTAGGCAGGAATGACCTTCAGTGGCACCCTCTCTTACACCGTGGATGGATCACTCTGTTGCTGCTGAATGTACTCTTCATTTCGGCAAACATGCCTGTGAGAGGGTGGGAGACATTGTTCATGATGTTCATTAAGTCGGACACCATTCTGCTCTGAGCCACTACCTCTAGAGAGTCAAATAATGTTTGCATAAGACAAAAACCATGAATAGCCTGCATTTGTTTACTTGCTGTTAAAAATATACGTATTATGATGTAAATAGCTTGGCTGAACCTATGAAACCTTTATTTGTAGTCATATCTTCAGTTCATGAATTTAACTTAAAATTCATTCACTTGAAGGGTAAGTATGGCTTAATTAGGTGCCTCTTTTTATCATTAGAATAAATTCTTGCCTCAGTCCTCCACTTTTCATGCTCACTCGGCCTGATGTTATGCAATTGTCTGGATTCAACACTTTCATAGCATTCAGAGGTCAGCATTATCTCAGCCTCTACTATCTGATTTAAGATCAGTTAAAAGATCTAATAATACCATGATGTTGTGGTTTCCTCAAATCAGTGCTGTTAGTTCTTGGAGCAGGGACATTTTCTGTTATCCTGCA
Organism: Semotilus atromaculatus; assembly: GCA_031834385.1. Lineage (NCBI taxonomy): Eukaryota > Metazoa > Chordata > Actinopteri > Cypriniformes > Leuciscidae > Semotilus > Semotilus atromaculatus. Next base: position 22,441,098 of record JAULUF010000042.1, on the reverse strand, counting down.
AGAAAAGAGGACAGGTATAATGCCCTTGGAATGTTGCCATTCATGCATCAGCAAGTTCACTGTGTTCTCTACAATTGCGTAGTTCAGTTAACTAGCACTTAATCTAACTTTGGCATCTTCTGCTGTTTCTCACTTTCTCCCTATATAAAGTTTTATATGCATGTTCTTATTTATTCCAAGGTATTTTGATAACCTGCTTCACTATATTTGACAATGGCACAATATTGGATTGATCTGAATTGTTTCAAACAGAACAAGAAGTAAACTCAGACAATGTATGATACCTTACACAGGGAGAATTCACTAAGTAGGGATTGTGTTGGTATTAGTGATGGGCCGTTATCGGCGTTAACGTGCTGCGTTAACGTGAGACTCTTATCGCGCGATAAAAAAAATATCGCCGTTAATCTAAGTTGGGTTGGGATCATAAATAGCTTTTTCGAATATCGTTATTTTCGCGCAATTCTAATGTGTAGTATGACATACATACTTAACGCCGCGGCCGCGCCTACTGTCACAGATCGCGCAGCAGGGTATTTTCCTGTCAGGGACACAAGGTGTACTTACTTTGTTATGTTGGGCGACGTTCCTCTCGTTACTTAATTTTAATGCAATACGTTGTTAAATGAGTTTATTCCAAGCGCGCTGTATCCTTTGTATGGGCATGAGCGATGCTCATTTACAAATGAATCACTCTTTTGAGTCGTTTCTGTTCAAAGACTTCATCAAACAAGTTGTCAAATCTGTCTAAATCGGTTCGCGAATCAGTTGATCTGTTCAGTTCCCCACGCACTGAATCGTCTGAAGCGCTTTCAATTCACACTCGAGGAGTCGTAAATAACAGGAAGATTTAAGAACATCAAGAGCATTGGATGAAGTGGCCGTGGATCTACAGTTTAGTCTAGTGAAAGCAAATCTGCAAATGCATCACATCTTTGTCAGCGATGAAGATCTTTATTAGTTGAACATCTTCGTAAGCTGTCTGTGAATGAATGATTCCACAGGACGATACATTCGAGTTCATTTCATTCAGGTAATACATTTTACAACAGATTATTACGCCACGATAGCACTACTAAAAAGTATGACATTATCCGGTTTTTGGACATACATTAATTTATAGGCTACAAAAAAAACCGCTTCAGAGAGTCGGCGCACTGGCAAAGGTTAACAGGTTTAAATAAGCTACCATTGTCCACAGTTTATGAAATGAACACCCGCCATCCCGCGGTAATGTATGTGCATTGCGCAGTGGCATAATCACACGAATAGTTTACATTGATTGAAACTAATTTGTTTAAAAAGGAGGCTATTGCAGTAACAAGGCAGGTTCACATAAAATCATTATGACATATGATGACATTATTTTTTTATCTAACGAGCATTGGCGATGCAAAAACGGACTGTGGTGCGTATTGTTTTTTTTCTTCTTCCAATTACTGTTAAAAAAAACGAAGAAAACATGTTACTTGTTCAATTAATAAACAGTTTGTTTGATGACAAATCGCTAAAGATGAAATTGGCCTCCCTTTCTGTCATTGCGTTTTTTTTTTTTTTTTTTTAAACGATATTCGACTTTTGTTCCTCGATTGTCGAATGGCATTTTTGGCAGAAATGCACATCCCTATGCGAGGCGAACTATTCTCAAAGACTTACTTTTAGTCATTATTTGGGTAGCACACATATTCTGAATGCCTTCGGGAGAATTCAAATGTGCCATTTTAATCTAGATTAATCTAGATTAGTTTTAAAATGAATCTAGATTAATCTAGATTAAAAAAAATAATCTATGCCCACCTCTAGTTGGTATGTTTATTTACATGTGCTGTTTTTCACACAAGATTCTCTAAATGATAGATAATATAGTGCAAAAGGCTAAAAAATTTGTGCTCATACTTATCCACCTTACAGGTCGCTTCTAAGTGCCAGGTTGTGTAGGATTTTTTTTTTAGGATCATTAAAATGTGCTCGACTATACTGTGGATGCAAGTCCAGTCATGATGTTCTTCTCCATTATTTGATCATCATTTTGATGAATTACTGCTGCCACGATCAACAGAAAATGTGCACAAATACTTCTTTTTAATAAAAGTCTGTTTACTGTCTGCTTAGCATGGGCGGTAATTGTGCAACAATAATTGCACTAGGCAAATAGCACTGACTGAGGCATGTTTGCACTGAGAAGGATTACAATGGCATTATAAATAGAGGCTAGTTAAGTTGGACTGCAGGTGGTAAGTGAATTAGATGTAGGTGTATGAGCTAAAATGCCACACTACTGGAGGCCTGTCACGATAACAAATTTTGCTGGACGATAAATTGTCCAAGAAATGATTGCGATAAACGATAATATTGTCGTTCTGAGACGATTTTCATCTAAAATAATGATAATGGCATAATAATGCAGGTACACCTTTTCAAAGATCAATAAACTTTTATTTCTAAAGACTATTTTACACTGAAAATGGAAAACATTTTAAATATCCACAATAAATGAACAAAACAACCAAAAACAATAAAAGCAATGGACTCTCAGTCTCTGTTAAAAAAAATGCACTTGAATAAATACCAAAAACAATAAATAAAATGTGTGTAAACTATTAAACATTATGCTCAGACATAAATAGTGATAGGGCTAGGGCTGTCAATCTTCCTCTATAATACTAATCGAATTCCATTCCTTATTTTATTTAATATTCAAATAATGCCACTACAGCATGTGGTTGTTGTTACACGTTCTGTCCACTAGAGGGACATCTAATAAACATTATTCGTGCTGAATGTGGTTGAAGCACCTCCGATGGTTTTCGGCTAATATCTCCGCGAAAACACCACCAAAAAGCTCGGTGCTCGCCAAATCCGTTGAGTTTTTTTGTGTTTTTCGCTTCACGGGCACTTTGGGGGGCTCTTTTTACGTCGTTAAACATTTACCATTTTTGACAGTATTGTTATGATGATACAACGTGGATAACGTCAAAGTCCTTTTAGTCATTCCTAAGGAACCGAGAGTTGTAATCCAGTCTCTTTGGTAGAGAGAGAGAGACGAGGAAAACAACTAAGCATGCAAATGGAAATTATCGTGGCCGGAAAAATTATCGAGCTAATTTTTTTTATTGTGCGATTAATTGATTTATTGACTATCGCGACAGGCCTACACTACTGTTAAGAGGACATTTACATGTATTGTGAGTGATTGATGTTATCTACTACATTTTGTCAGCTTTATTCTGGATTAAAGTTTTTTTTTATTAGGCAAAGCAGCTCATATTTAACCCTCTGGGGTCTAAGGGGTTTTTGAGGTCCTTGAGATGTTTTGACATGCCCTGACATTTGTTTTTTTCAGTTGCTTATAAACATATTAATGGCAAAGTTGTCATTGCACTCTATTTAGCACAAACAGGGCTACCATAATATGTGAGCAACATGTATGTACATGTTTGTATTTTTGAAGGAATATTGTTTATGCATGGTTATTGAAAAAACTAAAACTTAAAGCCTCTGAAATAAGGCCACAAAACACTCATTAAACATGTGTCCACAATACTTTTGACTAATGGACGTTGTTGCCTAGAATTTTTGCTTCAAAATGATCTGAAAATCATCCTCCTTAATCATTTACACAAAACAATATATTGATTTAAACTTTTTAAGACACTTTTTGTTTGGAAAGGGAATATGCGAGTGGGCGTGATTCTCACCTGAGTGGTCGTGATTCTCACCTAAGAGGACAATGGCCTTGCATAATGAGTGCATAATTAGCCTTTCACACAGGTGTGTCACTGGGTACCAAAGAATGCGAGGACAAAATAATCTATATACACACACACACACACACACACACACACACATATACACTCACCGGCCACTTTATTAGGTACCCCATGCTAGTAACGGGTTGGACCCCCTTTTGCCTTCAGAACTGCCTCAATTCTTCGTGGCATAGATTCAACAAGGTGCTGGAAGCATTCCTCAGGGAGTTTGGTCCATATTGACATGATGGCATCACACAGTTGCCGCAGATTTGTCGGCTGCACATCCATGATGCGAATCTCCCGTTCCACCACATCCCAAAGATGCTCTATTGGATTGAGATCTGGTGACTGTGGAGGCCATTTGAGTACAGCGAACTCATTGTCATGTTCAAGAAACCAGTCTGAGATGATTCCAGCTTTATGACATGGCGCATTATCCTGCTGAAAGTAGCCATCAGAAGTTGGGTACATTGTGGTCATAAAGGGATGGACATGGTCAGCAACAATACTCAGGTAGGCTGTGGCGTTGCAACGATGCTCAATTGGTACCAAGGGGCCCAAAGAGTGCCAAGAAAATATTCCCCACACCATGACACCACCACCACCACCAGCCTGAACCGTTGATACAAGGCAGGATGGATCCATGCTTTCATGTTGTAGACGCCAAATTCTGACCCTACCATCCGAATGTCGCAGCAGAAATCGAGACTCATCAGACCAGGGAACGTTTTTCCAATCTTCTATTGTCCAATTTCGATGAGCTTGTGCAAATTGTAGCCTCAGTTTCCTGTTCTTAGCTGAAAGGAGTGGCACCCGGTGTGGTCTTCTGCTGCTGTAGCCCATCTGCCTCAAAGTTCGACGTACTGTGCGTTCAGAGATGCTCTTCTGCCCACCTTGGTTGTAACGGGTGGTTATTTGAGTCACTGTTGCCCTTCTATCAGCTCGAACCAGTCTGGCCATTCTCCTCTGACCTCTGGCATCAACAAGGCATTTCCGCCCACAGAACTGCCGCTCACTGGATGTTTTTTCTTTTTCGGACCATTCTCTGTAAACCCTAGAGATGGTTGTGCGTGAAAATCCCAGTAGATTAGCAGTTTCTGAAATACTCAGACCAGCCCTTCTGGCACCAACAATCATGCCACGTTCAAAGTCACTCAAATCACCTTTCTTCCCCATACTGATGCTCGGTTTGAACTGCAGGAGATTGTCTTGACCATGTCTACATGCCTAAATGCACTGAGTTGCCGCCATGTGATTGGCTGCTTAGAAATTAAGTGTTAAGGAGCAGTTGGACAGGTGTACCTAATAAAGTGGCCGGTGAGTGTATATATATATATATATATATATATATATATATATACATACATATATATATAGTCCTCGAACTTTCTTGTGGTACCCAGTGGAAAAAGACAAATGCTTTTCAAGATGTTTCCAACTCTAACTTTGAACCAATTCTGAAGAAGATATATATTCTACAGAATTGGTTCAAAGTTAGAGTTGGAAAAAACTTGAAAAACATTTGTCTTTATCCACATATTTTGTATGCATGCAAATTGTATAATATCCAAGGTAAACATTTCTAGTAATTGTGCAGTTAATTCTCATACTGTATTTCCAGAAAGTTTTGGAATATGTATCCTCTCCCCAAATTTGTCACTAATAAAACACAACAAAAAAAGATTACAATTTTAACAATATTTCAAGTGTAATCTTTCTTTGTAAAAAGTATACGTATTTCAAGGGCAACATATGAGCAGAAATTGGCGAACAAAAGCTTATTTAATGTGGCAGTAGTCTGTTTTTACAGTAAAAACTTTATAATCCATCCAAAACTAATCAATGAAATCTTGTCTAAATATTCATATTTAGTCTGTAACATATCGTGTTTATGCGAGTGTGAGATGCGCGCTTTACAGCTGTAAACAACAGCGCGCGTGTCTGTGCCTTTCATTCATCATTCACACACAGACACACAATTCATATTTAAACAGTCTTTTTGCGGTTTACAGACACAGTCAATATCGCGATTATAACAAAGCTCTTAAGAATAAATAACTTACTACATCAGCTTGATTCGTTGCTCCTCGGAATGAAACTACCAGCACTTCTGAGGTAAATTGTTCCAGGATTAGGACGATACGATAGTATTATTCCTCAGAGCGCAGCAAGACGAGGTAAAGTACCCGATTCTTGTTCAACTTGATGTGTTTTATCCAGCTGATATGTGGGCGTTAACAGTTGTCATGGCTTGCCTCAGACCATTTGCGTTTGAATAGCGAGCGCTCTCTGTGGGCGTGGTCACATTAAAAGATAATTTGCTGAAATGAGAAAGACTGACATCTCTCTCTTTTTATATAGATTACATAAACAGAGAATATTTGTTTTAGTTTTGAATTAGATCATTTAAAAGTACACACTTAAATTATTATAAAGATATATTGCTCATGCCTGTGTGACTAGTATTCGCTGAGTTTTGTTTAAGTTTAGAGACGTGCTCCAGAAAAAAAGTTCACGGAGACGGAGAGGCCTGCACCCTGTTTATTTTCTTTGTTTTACAAAAGTACAATGTTTTATTTCGATTGGAAGTGGACCCATAAAAAGACATTTAACAGTTAATTTTTTCATATTTCTTAATTGTGTATGAAAAAAAATGATGGAGTATTTTAAGTCTATTTTGCTGCTATGTGAAAAAAATCGCGCAAAACGCGCCGGCACGTTTGCAGACCCCAGAGGGTTAATGATACGTGCCTTTAATTTAAAAGCATACGAAAATAATACATAAAAACAACCAAAAACAACAAAATTGCATGACTGCTAGACTCATAACATCCCTGTTAACTCTGTTAAGATATGTTAATGTAAACATGGCTGACATTTTTCTGACTCTCATTCCTCTCAATTAATTGTCTGTGACACTGTTACGCCAGTTGGCAAGCATCTCAGCTTTTTGTTCTCCTTCGCATCCGAGTGTGGATGAATTCGGCAGCGCCGTCATCCTTTTAGCCACATGAGTCTTCGAGGGGAAGGGTAGTGTGTGAGATGTTGTAGTTGACCCCTGTTATCTAATGGAGAGGGGGTGCATTAGCTAACAACACCCTCTGCTTTTGATGGTTCTTCTTGCTCACATAAAGCGCTCCTCTACTCTGTTTGTGTGCTTTGCCATCCTTTCTTTAGTTTGTTTGAAGATTCTCAGTGAGGGTGTCTAATTACAGGTGCACATGTGTTATGGTTCAGCATGAGCGCAGTCGATTCTGCTTCTTATGGATGTATGATTCTGGACCTCGTTATGTATACCTCATTTGTTTAAACATCTGTTCATCTCCTTAAACTCAGCTTCCTGCTATGTGATTAGATGAAACGCATCCAGAAAAGCTTGTCTCTCATGTACAATCTGTTCCAGCTTGGAACTTTTTAACAGGCCAACAGATAAAAAAAAAACTTTTGTTGTAGAATAACCCCAAGACTTGACAGATTTAATAGACTCTCTAATGTGTAGATCAAGCTCATATCGCATCTGTTTCCTATAGCTCTTTTTTATTGAATGTAAATATGCAGAATTCCAAGAATTCACATTAATGGAAATCAACATTTACACATGCTACAACATGCATGTTACTGTTGAGAATTTTTAGAGTTACTGGTGAGAGTAGTAACTGTTAGCAATATCTTGCAGAGTTTATGCAAAAGAGCTGTGACAACCAATAAGAATGCAGGCAGCGGCCTACAATACTACACTCTTAGAAGAAAAGATTCTATATAGAACCCTGAAGGGTTTTGTAAATTTGTAAATAATTGTTTTTATTTATTTTTAACTTTAATTAAATTTTATGAATTAAACAGCTCGTAAACATACTTTATCACTAGAAACATTTAAATAACCTTTTAAACAATAAAGTGTTATGCAATCATTTAAGACATTTCATACATATAATCTTTTTGACATATATTTTTTAAATTGAGTCTATAGAACTATAGGTTTCTACACTATAAACAAAGTTGCTGCCTTAAACATCCAAGTTGATTGTACTTAAAAATTTAAGTCATTTAAACTTAAATTATTTTAAACTGACTTAAAACCACGTTTTGAATCTTGTATAACGTGTAAAGAAAAATTTAATGGCTTAACTTATTTTGATGAGTTAAAGTAATGTAAAAAACATTATGTTGTCTCTTATTGATCATAGAATTTTTTTAGTGTATAGAATCTTTTCTTTTCTTTTGTGTATTTCATACATACCCCTAGTTGTCGGACAACAACGGAAGTGAGTGATTTAAACATCAAAATATATCTATATATTAGCCCATCCCATTGCATGTCGTGTCTTTACATTTATCTGAGTTTCTGGGCTGCGCGGTTTTTAACCTGTGTAGCAGAGTGAAAAATTCCTGTCTTCTAATTCAGTAACTTCTGCTTGCAATGTCTGAATTTGTGTGTATGTGTGCGCATAGAATGCTTTGTTCATCTAGGTTCCTGGGTGCAGCGGGTTTCTTAACCAACAGCGGCTTGTCTGACCTGCCACATAAGATTGACAGATTCTCTTTGAACTTGCATCAGTAATTACAGTATGATCTTACATAGATGTATCTTGTTTTGTCCTTTTTTCGAAGCATCATCAGGTTCAACGGGGAGCGTGTCTGTATGAAAGGTCATAAGCACTGAAGGATGTCTGGTGAATTGACAGGCCCTTCACATACATTTAGATTCAGAGAAATAAAGCCATGTGCTCAATGCAGTATAGGTTTATTTTTATTGATTTATTTCACCATAAAACACTGCTAATATGTATTGTGAACACCAGATCCTCTAATTTTGAAGAACACACACAAACCAGGGCTGTAACCAATATAGACACCGAAACAGAAACGTCCACATTTAGTAGTCGATCTGTATGGGTGATTCAGCATTGTTGGATGTAACTCTAGGATGGGCTGCTTCGGCCCTGGAGGGCTGCTGTCCTGCAAAGTTTAGCTCCAACCCTAATAAAACACACCTGAACAAGCGAATCAATGTCTTCAGGATTAGTAGAAACTAGAAAGATACATGCTGTTGAGAACTCTGCAGGACAGTGGCCCTCCAGGACTGAAGTCACCCATTACTGGTGTAACTCATTACGAAGTAATTAATTGCTGTAATTTAATTACTTTTCCTCTGAAAAAGTAAAGGGATTACTCTTATTTTTTCAATAGTTTAATTACAGTTACTTATGATGTAATTGCATTAAATACTGTATAGACTATATAACGATTCTATATAAAACAACAATAGTGGATTTAACATAAAAATGTAACGTCTGATGTGTGTAAAAATGTGTTTTTAAGTAACCATCTCCATTTAAATACTTTGGTCAGTTTTAAGAATAATTTATGCAATTTTAAGTCATTTGAATGAATTAAAAGAGCAGTTTTAATCTATATCCTTGTATTGTTCAACTGGTCGAGTTTGATATGGGAGTTAGAAAGTAATGCATTATTTTTTTTACAGAGCGTAATTAATATCTAATTACTCTGTTGAAAATGTAAGTAGAAGCTAGTAATTAATTACTTTTTTAGAGTAACTTCCCCAATACTGTTTCAGTAACATATTGTTAAACCTTTACCTTTGGTCCTCCTCAGTCTTAAATATTTGGTTACATCCTTGACTCATATTTCTTTTTCTAATCATTGAAATATGCAATAACAAAGACTTTTTATTTATTTTTTTATTATCAAAATTTTAGGGATGCACTATGTATCAGCCACCATATCGGAATCGGCCGATATATTTTCATTTTTTATGTTATTGTTATCGGCCCAATAATACAAAATACGGCAGATATTTTAAAGCTGATAAATACTGAATGTGTCCTCAGAAGTCTGTGGTGTATGTGCTAGTACCATGAGCTTAAAACAGCCTATCACTATGGATACTGGATTTGTGAAAACACTTTTCCAGGAAACATTATAATGTGTCAGTTAGAAGTCCCCCATATAATGTTTTTCACAGAATGGTGTACTGAAGCTTCCTGGCATTGTGACATTGCTGTCAAAATGCAATCTAGTCCTTTGTGATATAACTGGTATTTCTTTTATATATTTCCACTTGATACAGTACTTATTATAGCACATATACTGTTTGACAAGTGTTTGACACTGTAATGCAGTGTGATGCAAGTGTGGTGCATTGTGGGAGGTTTTTATTATTCTTTATTTCCAATGAGGACAATGACATCTATAATGTAGGGTCAATTTATAAATAGAAATATACTTTCAAGAGAAAGATAAAGGGATGATTATAAAGACGAGTGAAGATTTCAAGTTTAAGTTGAAGATTAGATCTCAACATAACATGCTTTTCAGACATTTTGTATTTTGTTTTATTTTTATTTTTTTATCTTTATTTATGAAGGGACCATGCACAATTTTTAACATAAAATTTCCATTTCATGTATTGTACCGGATTTAGCCAAAGGCTATTTTTCATCCGTAGTCCCCCAGACTGGACAAAGCAAACAAAACATAGTTACACACAGACAATACCTATGTTCACATATAATAAATACATACATACACACATACTGTCAAGGCCATAAAATCAATCAATCAATTTAACTACAACAATCTCAATGGTTACATAATTGGTTCAATTTAAAAAAAGATTTTAACTTCAATTTAAAAAGACCATGAGCTTTACACCCTTTTATGTCCTCTGGTAGGGCATTCCACTGATTAGTGGCTTTCACTGCGAAAGAAGATAGTCCAAAAGCGGAACAACGAAAGGGAACCAGACAATTACTCATAAGTGATAGTCTGGTAGATCTCACAGAGGTTTCACAACGAAGATTAATAAAGTCACGCAATACAGAAGGAGCCAGACCGTTTAGGATTTTATGAACCATACACAAATTTGAATAAAGTCTAAAATTGTCAAAATTTAGAAAATTATGTTTCTCTATGATCCTACAAGAATGAAAATGGTTAGGTTTTTTATCAAAAAATTTTAATGTCTGTTTATATAGAGATTTTAAGGGTTTGATAACAGTTTCACCCGCTTGACCCCAACATGTCAAACAATAAGACATGTGAGGAAAGATTGCAGCATGCATAAAAGCCTTAGCTACATCAAAAGAAAGACATTGTCTAATTTGTCTAAAATTTTCCATATTATATTTAATATTCCTCACCATTTTCTTTACATGTTTTTTAAAACTAAGATTTGAGTCCAATATTATACCCAGATAATTGAGCTCATTTACTATTTCTATCTTTTCACCGTTAATAAGAATATCAACATCAGGAGGTTTAACGTTTGTTTTAGAGAAAAAAATTCCTTTTGTTTTACTGATGTTTAAGCTAAGACATGACTGTTCCAGCCACTGTGTAATCTTTTCTATAGCAGCTTTTAACTTCTCAGCCGCTAATTCTGCTGTTTTCGCATGTGTAAAAATAACAGTATCATCAGCATACATTTGCACTTGTATCCCTTCACACTGTTGCGGAAGATCATTAATATACAAACTAAATAGTAGGGGACCTAGTACTGATCCTTGGGGTACACCCATTGTATATGGCAGATCACAGGACTTTACCCCTTTGATTTTTACACATTGTTCTCTATTTAGTAAGTATGAGGATACCCATGCCAAAGCTTCAGGTGAAAATTGAAATGTAGACAATTTAGAAAGGAGAACTGTGTGATTAACGGTATCGAAGGCCTTACGTAGATCTAAAAATATAGCCCCAACAAATCCTCCTTTGTCAACTTTAGAATTTATTTGCTCTATTAAATGTAAAGTAGCTGTTTCGGTAGAATGATTTACTCTGAAACCAAACTGCATACAATGTAGGCCGAACTCAATGGTGTTAAGATGCGATGTCAGCTGTTCAAAAACAATCTTCTCTGCAACCTTTGAGAGTACTGGCAGTATGCTTATGGGTCTGTAATTACTAACTTTGTAATGGTCTCCAGATTTAAAAATAGGAGTAACAATAGCTTTTTTTCACGCAGTAGGAAAAACACTACCTTCAAATGACAAATTAAATAAATGAGTGATGACCGGGGTTAAGCTATCTTTGTGAGTTTTAACAAACATAGTATCCAAATAATGAGCATCTTTACATTTAGAATTTTTCAATGAGCTAATAACTTTATTAACTTGCGTTTCATTTGTCTTGATTAGATTAAAACTTTTACATACATCCTCAGTTGGACTAATACGTATTTCCCTTTTTGAAAACGTATCCCCTAATTCTTTAACGGAGTCAATAAAAAAATTATTAAAAATAGTAGCAATGGCACAATCATCTTCAATTAACTTTCCCTCAACTTTAAGTTTAATATCTCCTATAAAATTTGGTTACTTTCGTAAAAGATTTGAAAATACATTTGGAGAATAGGAAAAAATGGAAATTTAAATTGGAATTTAACAACCTGAAAAGGTGATTTCTATTATTATAAAATGTTCAGAGGTAGATAAAGTTGTTCCAGGGGATTCAGGCTGTTCTGCCTATCATCACTATTTTTGTTTGCATTGGCTCCTTAACTGAGTAGTACAGCCTATCCATTATTAATTTCATGGATTTGTCACTAAATCTCGGTTAAATTGAGGCTTTTCATTATTGATGACATATAGCAAGGTAAGCTTACTTTCAGGCTGACCCTCTGCTGCTATTTTGTTGATATTTAAGAACAGTTTGTTTAGCTTTTTTTATCACTTAACGCCATAAATCAAGTAAGTCTATAACACTTATGGGAGTTACAGCTGTTAAACTTTGCCTTAGGCTATTTCAAATGACTTTTGCAAAAAAAGAAAGAAAAAAAGCATTTAATTTGAAAAGACTGCTAATATCTCAAACTACAAGAGAGGGATTCTGGCTTTGGCAGGTTTCTCAAAGAAAGCCTCAAGCGTCTTAAGTTACTACTGCATGCAGACAACTGAAAGTGAAAGAAATGTCACAACCTAATGCAATACAATAATTCTAGGTGAATTAAACACTTGCTAGATTATTATTGCACTCATGTCTGCAGAAACATTACATATAATTGTATTGCTTTTTACCTTATATAATAATATCAAAATAAAATATGCATTATTTTATTATGATATATCATTATACCTGATTATAACTTCACCAACAGTAATTCTGGATTGCCTCCACCAAACAAGAAAATAGGAAATAAGCAAATCAGAACACTGCGCGCCAAAACCACAGTATGCGCGCAAGCGTGAACCACTAGTGTTTCTTCTCACTGCTATCTTTTACTGGGGTCTCCAACACGTCGCTTGCGAGTCTGATTGGAGCTCGTCAAGGGGCTGTTCACATATCGTGTCTTTTGCGCTCTCAATTTCGTTGTTTCAAATGTAGGCGCTCGGAAGCGTGCTCATAACTGAAGCGACACGCTCATTTGCCGATCTCACTCAGAATGCCGATCATGTGACCAGAACCAACCAATCAGCTTCATCCTTTCCGTAACAACATTGAAAGCTCAGTCAATATGAAGGATGGGGGTGCACCCAAACACAAAGGGTGTTTTTCTTTTCTCCGTAATAAATCTTGTAGCAGAGCTACAACAAGCGTTTCTCGTGGTGGAAATCTATTAGCTACTAAAACTTCTTTGTCGTTGTGGAGAGCGCAGTGCATGGTTGCATAGCAACGACAGACGCCACAGGAAAATCGGACCGAATTTTACTATTAATAATAAAAGATAAGCTAATGTGGATTAATGTAAATGTCAAGTAATTTATCTTTTTATAAAAATGATTTAAAGGCTGAAAAATGTGAGGTTTATGTTTTTATAAAACCTTTTTTGTCAAAACTTTATTTGAATTTCATTTTACTATATGTGCCTATTAGGGCTGTAACGATACGCGATATAAAATCAAAATCGCGATCCTCAGGTCCACGATCCGGTGTCGCGATGTGAGAAGGGAGAATCGCGATTCGCGACACACCCCTTCCAACTCCCAGAGTTATCCTTCCCGTCCAGATCCAATGCTACCACATCTTTAAATTACTATTAGTATTATTTGAAGTTAACATTATAAAATACGTAGACCTACATCTCAAAACTAGTTGAGGATATACATTCTCAGAAAATGCATTTAATACCAATATATTGACACTTCTGTTTATATATCCATAGCCTACTCCCTTAATAAAGTCCAGTACAGAGTCCAGACATTAGAAAAATATAAGTCTACACATGCATTTTATATTTAATATGTGGGAAATACACATGCGTATACGGACATGACACAAAACATCATAATTTTTAGGTGGCAAAATATATATATTTTTTTTATAATTCTGTGAGTTTTGCTGTACAAACCAAAAGTAATACTACCCACCGAATGAAGAAGGGTTGGCTCTCCCCAAAACATAATTCATTTTGTTTTATTTTTCGTGTTCTCATTTATGAGGAAAAAACAATGTTATGGAAGTGTGGTTCACTGGAAGCGGCACTAAAACTTTCAGAGACCTCAAACAGAAAGCACAAATCCTTTCTTTAAAGTGAATTTCGTTTTGTATTAATTTTTATCTCAATTTTAATCAATGTTTCATCAACCAATTGCCTGGATTTATTTAATAAGAAGTAAATATAGCAGACAATAGATAATCACGACACGGAGGCGCCGGCGTGGTGAACTGGAGCTTGTCTCATTTTAATTGAAACTCAGCGTAGCCTATAAGGTAGCCTAGCCTACTTGCCTCACAGCAGGCCTGAGACATATCTATATTTAAAGCTGCCGTCGGCAACTCTGGCTGATTGAGTGGACTTAGGCAAAATTTTGAATGTTTACAACTCTCATGCCCCTCCCCCACTATCAACGAATACCCTCCCACCGAGTTCGTGCTCATCAGTGCGCCATCACTCTTCTCTACTGCGCGAACTTCAGGCATGTGCATGTGATTGACGTGTGCGTGCATGACTTGTGATTGACAGTCCTATCTCACACCCCCCTGCGCTGATTGGACACAATGAACCGGGAGCGGTGGATTTTTGCAAAACAAATAACACGCTCCAGGTGGAGTTAGAAGCTCGGGTTTTTTTCTAAAACCACTTTATTTATGTTGTTCTGTCGGAATATAGTGTCGAATTCGCTGAATATGATCAAAAAAAAGTTGCCGACGGCAGCTTTAAAATGTCAACTTTTAAACCGAACAATTCAAAACGAAAGAAAACAGACTGCTCTCTGCTTAATCCGTATGAAAAGTGCATTTCTCTCTGGCACGTTCACTAGGCTGCGAAGATCGCGAGTCAGCATAATCAACTTCATCTTTCCAGCCGACACTGACAAAAAACACTTGTTTATTAAAATTAAAATGTCTCCTTGCTATATTTGACATATTCATAATCATTTGCCGGTTCTTTGTGACAGCTTTTAGGTGCTTTATTGGCAGTGCCACCCTTACATGAATGCGTCACAACCGCATCAGCACCGAAAACATGGAGATTGTTTTAGACAATAACCGCACAACCTATTTGGTATTCTATAATTAAATACATCCCAACCAACTATTAAAAAAATGTTAACTTGTAAGCGTCTTTTTACGTTACATATCATGTGACTACCTTTCCAAGTGACGCGAGCTCCCCTCCCAACCAACACATTTACTGTAAGTCAGCATATGGCAACATTTCGGCTACACGGTGGAGAACAAGGATGGCAATCGTGTAGTCTACAAGACAGACACAATTTGCCGTAAGTGTTTTAATAAGCTTCCTCTATTGACCAGCAACGCGTCAACATGGAGATGCATATCCTACGGCACCACCCCGAAATCAATTTAGTTGGAGCACAGAAAACAACCCAAAAGCAGCAGCCTACACTGCCTAATTTAGTTTAATAATATCATGCATAGTTAATATTGTTATTTGGTGTTCAGATTATACAGGTTTTTCAAATGTTATTTAATAAAAATACCGGTAAGCCTATATTTTTTTTCTCTCAAAATCTACATTTTTTCACCCCAAGCCCCGCCCCCATGATAGAATCGCGATACGAACCGAATCGTGGGTCAAAAATTGTGATACGAACCGAATCGTGGGTTTGGTGTATCGTTACAGCCCTAGTGCCTATAGGGGTGGGCCGGGGATGGCAGGGGTTGGTGGCAATGGACATTTGCCGCGGGGCGAGGGCTTCGATTACCTCTCTCTTTTTTGACCATACATGTGTTTGCATCGCTGTATATATCACATTTCATACACATTGGTAATTCAAAGTGCTTTACATAGAAAAATAAAATAATCATAAAATAATCACAACATATGCATAAGAAATAAAAATAACAATCGTATTTAACTAAAGGCTAAAATATTATTCCTGACTACCTGAATCATTAAATTGATGCTAAATTAATTGGGGCTCCCCTGTCTGAATGGAAGAGTCAGATAGCTTCGGTTCGTGAGACACACTAATAGCAACTCTCGGCTTACTAGTGACCTCCTACCCTTCAACAGGGAGGAGTTTGCCTCACCTTCTGCATCTGATGGCTTCCAATGCCTCCGACCCCTCAATGGAGTGGAGTTATTACCAACCGTCTGCCTCTGATGGCTTTCAGTGTCCCACACTCACGTCTGAGTTTGTGCGTAAACTCACCGTCTTACTTCCTCGCTATGAATCATAGAATGCATTAGAATGCAGTGTTCTTAACCAGAGCTTTCTTCAAGCACATGTCCACACTTTTTATCCTTGTTCCTCTTGTCCGGTTCTTCTATATGCACATCCTCACATTGCATTTCATGGTTTTCACCCTCTAATTGCCCCCCAGCCAGTGTTTCTGAGGTAGAGCCACAATCCAATTATCCAGCCTCTAATCAATGGGGGGTGTTTCCAGCAGTGAGTCTGACATTTGTAATAAAGCGATGATATGATGGCATTCTACAGCTGACAGCTGGATAAAACCCCGCTGCTGTGTTTTGGTGGGATCTCAGAGGAACTTGGCCTTCCAAATGTGAAGTTTGGCACTTCTTCAATGGGGCTACTGGCACTTTCAAAGTTTCCCATGAATGATGGACAGACATTTCTTTGCACTTTCGGAAAATAGGAAAACAGCAGCAGGCAGAATGTCTCTATTGGACATCGCAGGAGGGCTAGCCGGCTTCCTACTCCTGCTGAGAGCCGCCCGTCTGAGCCGTAAGTGTGAATTTGGCTCGTATGATGGAAATGATTATTGCACAGATTATTGTAAGAGGAGTCAAGCACTTGATGGTCTCAAACACCCGTGTTAAGCAAGGAAGGAAAATCAGGAAATTCAGATGAAGAAAATCTAAATATATTTGAGGATTTTATACATTAAGACCAAGGCAATAAATGTAGATACTAGGGCTTAAAGGGACAGTTCACTCAAAAATGCAAATTTCCATACAATGACTGTCAATGACAATAACAGTTCTTCAGAATATTTTCTTTTGTTTTCCACAGAAGAAAAAGTCAAAGAGATAAAAAGGAAAGAAGAGCAATTGATCGAATATAATAAAGGGAAAGTTTCTTTCCAATATTATGATTTCATAGACTCCACATGGAGTTCTTGGCAATAACTAATACAATAACTAATTCAATACAACAAACGACATGGCAAAAAGTGCATTGGATATTTCTGTGAGAGATGATTTTGTAGCAAATTTTGAGCAGCAATGTTATTCATGCTGTTGACATAATCCTGACTTGAATGTCTGCGTGTGTGTGCGCGCGTGTGCGTGCACTAACTCTCCCATGCTGTGATTGTCCAAAGCATAGACCCAGCTTTCAGTTGTCTGAAAAGAGAGGTCCAATCACCCTGGGGCTAAAGCGGTTGCCTCTTGCTCTCACTAAGCAGCCTGCCTCCTTCCATCTCTTTTTTCCCCGCTCTGTCTTTCTCTCCATACACAGCTACAGCAGAAATAATAACTCTCATTTATTTCACAGATTTCCTTCTCAACCTCAATCGCACTCTTTTCAAATCATTCCATTGGATCCTGTCACCGTAATGACACTTCTCATGCCTGATCCCCCTGAGCCGTTGTGTGAGAGAGAATTAGGTTCTCCTGACCAGACCGCCTCTACTCTGCTGGGAACCTGATTGTGCAAACTGCCGACTGGCCTTCCTTCCCCCTCCAGCACAGAAGCAGAATACAAATAAGCCTGCAGTTCCCTTCATAGTGATTTGAATCACTCTGAGAATTATAATGACCCAGGGCTTATGAAAGGTAGTATTGATTCATTAGTGCAAGTCATGCGTGTGTCCACCATCACTGCTCATGTCTTGGATTTCTGGCAGACATTCTTATTCCTTTTTTAATGGACTAGTTGAGTACCTTTTAGTAAGAGGTAGAGATTGCTAAGAAATTTTGACCTATCATTAATGTGGCAAAACCACACATTGATTGATTGAATTATTGTATAATTGTCTTGTAAACTATTTAACTGTATTGAGGTGCATAATACATATTATTATTATTATTACACTATTTTTAGATCTATAAACTTGGATTTTCAATTAGATTTAAGTTTATTTGTGTAAGGCATTAGACAAAAATAATTTCTCATGATTTCCTAATTTAGACAGTCATTACAAAGCAGAATGAAACAAAGTAATCTGATCACATTCTGTAAATGTTTGGAAAATGATTGGATTTGATTAAACACATATTACTAAAATTAATATCACAATTTTGTGACATGTTAACTTTGACATCCATATACAGTGCTGGTCAGAATTAGGCCTATTTGCCCCCTTGGTAAATATAATCAAAGATGGCTGTAAAAAAATAAATCTGCATCGGTAATCCTTTTGGGAACACGTTGGGAACAATTATTTGCCCCATTTTATTAAATACTTTTTGCAACCTCCTTTTTTCAAGATAACAACTCTGATTCTTCTCCTATAATGCCTGATGAGTTTGGAGAACACCTGACGAGATCAGAGATCATTCCTCCATACAGAATCTCTCCAGATCCTTCAGATTCACAGATCCATGTTGACGCTTCTTCTGTTCAGTTCAGCCCACTAATTTTCTATAGGGTTCAGGTCAGGGACTGGGATGGCCATTGCAGATGCTTGGTTTTGTGGCTCAGTGACCCATTTTTGTTTTGATTTTGATGTTTGTTTTTGGATCACTGTCCTGTTGGAAGATCCAACCACAGCCCATTATACGATTTCTAGCAGAGGTTGTCAGGTTTTGATTTTTTTATCTGTTGGTATTTGATTGAATCCATGATGCCATGTATCTGAACAAGATGTTCAGGACCTCTGGCAGAAAATTAGGCCCACATCATTAAAGATACAGCAGAGTATTTTATTTTACACATGGGGTACTTTATCCACATGCGCACCAAACCCATCTTAAGTGTTTGCTGCCAAAAAAGCACATTTTTCTGTTTCATCTGACCTTTTATATATATATATATATACAGGTCCTTCTAAAAAAATTTGCATATTGTGATAAAGTTCATTATTTTCCATAATGTAATGATAAAAATTAAACTTTCATATATATTTAGATTCATTGCACACCAACTGAAATATTTCAGGTCTTTTATTGTTTTAATACTGATGATTTTGGCATACAGCTCATGAAAACTCAAAATTCCTATCTCCAAAAATTAGCATATCATGAAAAGGTTCTCTAAACGAGCTATTAACCTAATCATCTGAATCAACTAATTAACTCTAAACACCTGCAAAATATTCCTGAGGCTTTTAAAAACGCCCAGCCTGTTTCATTACTCAAAACCGCAATCATGGGTAAGACTGCCGACCTGACTGCTGTCCAGAAGGCCATCATTGACACCCTCAAGCAAGAGGGTAAGACACAGAAAGAAATTTCTGAACAAATAGGCTGTTCCCAGAGTGCTGTATCAAGGCACCTCAGTGGGAAGTCTGTGGGAAGGAAAAAGTGTGGCAAAAAACGCTGCACAACGAGAAGAGGTGACCGGACCCTGAGGAAGATTGTGGAGAAGGACCGATTCCAGACCTTGGGGGACCTGCGGAAGCAGTGGACTGAGTCTGGAGTAGAAACATGCAGAGCCACCGTGCACAGGCGTGTGCAGGAAATGGGCTACAGGTGCCGCATTCCCCAGGTCAGGACACTTTTGAACCAGAAACAGCGGCAGAAGCTCCTGACCTGGGCTACAGAGAAGCAGCACTGGACTGTTGCTCAGTGGTCCAAAGTACTTTTTTCGGATGAAAGCAAATTTTGCATGTCATTCGGAAATCAAGGTGCCAGAGTCTGGAGGAAGACTGGGGAGAAGGAAATGCCAAAATGCCTGAAGTCCAGTGTCAAGTACCCACAGTCAGTGATGGTCTGGGGTGCCATGTCAGCTGCTAGTGTTGGTCCACTGTGTTTTATCAAGGGCAGGGTCAATGCAGCTAGCTATCAGGAGATTTTGGAGCACTTCATGCTTCCATCTGCTGAAAAGCTTTATGGAGATGAAGATTTCATTTTTCAGCATGACCTGGCACCTGCTCACAGTGCCAAAACCTCTGGTAAATGGTTTACTGTGCTCAATTGGCCTGCCAACTCTCCTGACCTGAACCCCATAGAGAATCTGTGGGATTTTGTGAAGAGAAAGTTGAGAGACGCAAGACCCAACACTCAAGATGAGCTTAAGGCCGCTATCGAAGCATCCTGGGCCTCCACAACACCTCAGTAGTGCCACAGGCTGATTGCCTCCATGCCACACCGCATTGAAGCAGTAATTTCTGCAAAAGGATTCCCGACCAAGTATTGAGTGCATAACTGAACATAATTATTTGAAGGATGACTTTTTTTTGTATTAAAAACACTTCTTTTATTGGTCGGATGAAATATGCAAATTTTTTGAGATAGGAATTTGGGGTTTTCATGAGCTGTATGCCAAAATCATCAGTATTAAAACAATAAAAGACCTGAAATATTTCAGTTGGTGTGCAATTAATCTAAAATATATGAAAGTTAAATTTGTATCATTACATTATGGAAAATAATTAACTTTATCACAATATGCTAATTTTTTTTGAAGGACCTGTGTATATATATATATATATATATATATATATATATATATATATATGTGTGTGTGTATATATAAATATATATATATGTGTGTGTATATATAAATATATATTTTGACAGGAAAATACAAACAAGAATATCGTTTACATGTAGCGCGTCCATTTTGCGTAGTATGTAAGACTCTCTTTCGCTCTCTTTGTGTGCGTGAGAGAAACGCTACGGCGAGTGCGCGCCTTCAAACTAGAGTTTACGGTACGTCACACACAGGTACGCTGAGCTGAATGATCGCTTGACGGAGAGCGAAACTCTCACGTGCTCAGTCAGTGTTCAGCGAGTGGAAATATATCTATGATAAACTTATACTTGACATCTAATCTAATACACACACTGGCGAGTAAAATCTAAGAATTTATTAGCCAATGGCTAATGATATACATTATTTAGTCGCCCAGAGTGAAATTTACTCGCATATGCGAGTATTGTAGAGGGTTTAATTTGAATTTGCTGTTGAATGCACGACAACAAAGCACCGCAACAAGCGCTACAATGTGGATGTAATACGCAAATGTAAATTATCAGAGTAAACTCCGAGACAACCAATGGAGAAAAAACCCGAAAGTAAAACAGATAATTTTATAATTAAATATTGCGATACTTTGCGGTACTGTATCAATATAATTGCGTGCGCAAAATATTGCGATACTGAACAGAATAAATTTTTTTTCCCACCACTAATATACATTATCTCGCTTATTACACGGCTTCTTGCCACATAAGTAAATAATTAGACGAAGTATTGATCTGAGTCTAAATATTTTATTATTTCTTTAAACGCAAAGCTTGAGAGATTTATTCCGCAGAGAGAGCAATTGCTAGTGGGGCAAGTTCAAACTAGACGGAAATTTAAGAGATACGGTATACAGTCATACTACTTATTACACAGCATATCGCCACATAAATAATTATGGGGATAAGAGATATTGATTTGAGATGAAACTGTTTTAAAATCTTACCTGTGTCAGGGCTCTAGAATTGGTCGCACATGCTACCAAAATTTGTAAGGGTGCGACTAAAATTGAGTGAGTCTTTGCCTCTGATTGGCTGTGGTCCAGATATTCCTGTAGGCCTACACTGCTCCATGCTGTGTGATTTGAAATTGCGACCTGAGCACCTGTTTACACTGTCAGTAAAATGTGACCCAATTCCGATTTTGTGCTCATATGTGACAGATCGGATGTATTCTATGACCGTGTAAACAGGAAAAAACGCATGCATTATCGGTTTTAGGCCTCGTTCATATGTGGAAATAAATCAGATAGATCATATATGTGCCAATGCGACTGTCATGTAAATAGGCAGATCAGATTTTCGGAGGCATTAGGCTAGGTCTCCGTGGTTTAATGACGAGAGCAACCCCGACGCGCATCTGCAAAGGGACGGATGGCCTGACGAAACGTTGTGTCGTCGTAGGAGAGAAATGTGGACGAACGTTGACACAACATATCAAAGGTTGGCTTGCTCATCCTAAAATTTCGGACCGACTGCTCCTCGTTAATGCCCGCCACAATCTCATGAAAGTGCATCTATAGCACAAATTTTAATTATCGTGCCATTTACGGCAAAAATTTTGCGTGCATATGATACGCACTTTATGGCGTCCAATACCCACCTTTACAGTGCGTATCATATGCACTCGCCTCGCGAGTTCGTGTCGTTCATTTTGGTCGGTGTTTACATGGCGCCGGGAGCTAGCTAACTTAGCGAGCACTTACTCACCGATCAGATACTAAGCGTGGAGCAAACAAATCCGGATTCCTTAGTTATCGTTCTTGGCGACTTTAACAAAAGTAATCTTAGCCATGATCTCCCCAAATATTGGCAATTAATCAAATGCCCTACCAGAGAAGATAACACTCTACATCACTGCTATACTACGGTCAGTAAAGCCTACCACGCAGTTCCTCGTGCAGCACTGGGTCACTCTGACCATGCTTACCACCTGATTCCTGCTTACAGGCAGAAACTAAAACTCTGTAAACCCGCTGTGAGGATATCAAAACAGTGGACCAGTGAGGCCTTAGAGGACCTGCGGGTGTGCTTGGACTTGACTGGGACATGTTCAGGACTGCTACCAATAGCCTAGATGAGCACACAGAGGCTGTAACGACATACATCAGTTTCTGTGAAGACTGCTGTATTCCAACACGCACCAGGGTGCATTTTAACAATGATAAGCCCTGGTTCTCAGATAAACTCAGAAGGTTGAGGGTGGAGAAAGAGAAAGCATTTAGGAGTGGGGACAGAGATAGATTCAAGGAGTTGAAAAACAGGTTTGGAAAAGCCGTGAAGGAGGCTAAACGACTGTATTTAGAGAGGCTCCAACACCAGTTCTCTGCTGACGACTCCGCTTCTGTCTGGAGGGGGCTCAGGCAGATTACCAACTACAAGCCCAGAGCCCCCCACACCACTAACGACTCACTTGGCCAACGACCTGAATGAGTTTTGACCTTGGTGGTAATGAAGTCCTTTGAGCATCTGGTGCTGGCCCTCCTCAAATCAATCACAGACTCTCTCCTGGATCCCTTGCAGTTTGCCTACAGAGCCAGCATGTCTGTGGATGACGCAATCAACATGGCCCTACACTTCTTCCTCCAGCACCTGGACTTTCCGGCAACCTATGCCAGGATCTTGTTTGTGGACTTTAGTTCCGCCTTCAATTACATCATCCCTGCCCTGCTTCAGGACAAGCTCTCCCAGCTCAGTGTACCGGATTCTACCTGCAGGTGAATCACAAACTTCCTCTCCGACAGGAGTCATCAGCACCGGCTCTCCTCAGGGCTGTGTCCTTTCTCCTCTGCTTTTCTCCTTGTACACTAACAGCTGCACCTTCAGTCATCCGTCCGTCAAACTCTTGAAGTTTGTGGATAACACCACCCTTATTGGGCTCATCTCCGATGGGGATGAGTCTGACTACAGGTGGGAAGCTGTAAGCCTGGTGTCCTGGTACTGCCAGAACAACTTAGAGCTTAATGCTCTAAAGACAGTGGAGATGGTTGTGGACTTTAGAAGGAACACAGCCCCACCTACCCCCATCAATCTGTGCAACTTCCAAGTAAACACTGTGGAGTCCTTCTGTTTCCTGGGCACGATCCTCTTCCAGAATCTAAAGTGGGAACTGAACATCGGCTCCCTCACCAAGAAAGCGGATGTACTTCAGTGGATGTACTTCTTACGGCAGCTGAAGAAATTCAATCTCCCGAAGACAATGATGGTGCACTTTTATACAGCCATCATAGAGTCCATATTCACCTCCTCCATCACCACCTGGTACGCTGCTGCCACGGCCAAGTATAAGAGCAGACTGCAGCGAATCATCCGCCCTGCGGAGAGGGTGATCGGTTGCAATCTGCATTCCCTCGACTATTTGTACTCCTCAAGGGTGCTGAAGCGAGCAAAGAGGATTGTGGCTGATCTCTCCCACCCTGGTAATTCCCTGTTCCAGCTACTCCCCTCTGGCAGAAGGCTGCGGGCCGTCAAGACCAGCACCTCACGCCATATGAACAGTTTCTTCCCTTCTGCTACTGGCCTCCTTAACCCTCTGGGGTCTGCTATCGCGCCGGCGCGATTGTCTCACTTTTTTTCTTATCAGTGCAAAAGAGACTCAAAACACTCTGTTGATTTTGAACTTAAATAAAAGTTATACATCAATTGATCCTGTTAAGTTTCTATTTTTTTTCTGTATACTCACAATAAAAACAAAGTGTTGTACTTTTTGTCAAATAAAGAAAAATAAACATGATGCGAATTTTGCCTTCTCTCTGTCAGTGAAGTCCATTCTGAAACGTGTCTGAAACTGAACTCATAACTCAGCAAATACTTGTCATACAGGCACGAGAGATTTTTCTTTATGAAGCTTGAATTCTCTTCTTTCCAATTAAGTAATTTATATAAAAAACAAATATTCTCAGTTTATGTAATCTGTATGAAAAGAGAGTGATGTCAGTATTTTTTTCCCCAGCTCATTATACCTAATTACGCGTTAATGTGACCACGCCCACGGAGAGCGTGTGCTATTCAAACGCAAATGTTCTGAGGCAAACTGTTAACACCCCCATAAGCTGGATAAAACACATCAAGTTTAATAAGAATTGTGTATTTTACCTAGTCTTGCTGCGCTGTGAGGAATAATACTATCGTACTAATCCTGGAATTGTCCTCAGAAGTGCTGGTAGTTTCATTTGGAGGAGCAACGAATCAAGCTGATGTAGTAAGTTATTTATTCTGAAGAGCTTTGTTCTAATCGCGATATTGAACCGCAAAAATACTGTTTAAATATGAATTGTGTGTCTGTGTGTGAATGATGAATGAAAGGCACAGACGCGTCTGCGCTGTTGTTTACAGCTTTACAGCGCGCATCTCACACTCGCTTAAACACGATATGTTACAGACTAAATATGAATGTTTCAAGACAAGATTCGGTTGATTAGTTTTGGATGGATTATGAAGTTTTTACTGTAAAAAAAAAGACTACTGCCACATTAAATAAGCTTTTGTTTGCCAAGTTCTGCTCATATGTTACCTTTAAAATACGTATACTTTTTACAAATAAAGATTACACTTGAAATATTGTTAAAATTGTAATTGTAACCTTTTTTTGTTGTGTTTTAGTAGTGACAAATTTGGGGAGAGGATACATATTCCAAAACTTTCTGAAAATACAGTATGATAATTAACTGCAAAATTACTAGAAATGTTTAGCTTTGATATACCATTTGCATGCATACAAAATATGTGGATAAAGACACATTTTTTCAAGATATATTTCCAATATATATTCTACAGAATTGGTTCAAAGTTAGAGTTGGAAACATCTTGAAAAACATGTGTCTTTTTCCACTGGGTACCATAAGAAAGTATGCGAGGACAACACACACACACACACACACACACACACACACACATACATATATATATATGTGTGTGTGTGTGTGTGTATATAGCTTCTTTTGTCCTCGCATTCTTTGGTACCCAGTGATACACCTGTGTGAAAGGCTAATTATGCGATCATTATTATGCGCTCAGTATGCAAGGCCTTTGTCTTCTCAGGTGAGAATCACACACACTCAGGTGAGAATCACGCCCATTCAGGTGAGAATCACGCCCACTTGCATATTGCCTTTCCAAAAAAAAAGTGTCTTAAAAAATTTAAATCAATGTATTGTTTAGTTAAAATGATAAGGCAGGATGATTTTCAAATCATTTTGAAGCAAAAATTCTAGGCGACAACGTCCATTAGTCAAAAGTATTGTGGACACATATTTAGTATGTGATTTGTGGCCTTATTTCAGAGGCTTTAAGTTTTAGTTTTCTCAATAACCATGCATAAACAATATTCCTTCAAATATACAAACATGTACATACATGTTGCTCACATATTATGGTAGCCCTGTTTGTGCTAAATAGAGTGTAATTTCACCTTTGCCATTAATGTTTTTAAGCAACTGAAAAAAGCACAAATGTCAGGGCATGTCAAAACATCTCAGGGACCCCAAAAAGCCCTTAGACCCCAGAGGGTTAACAAGGCCCGGAGCTCTTACTGACACTGACTTTAAACTTGAACTTTAAACTCCTATCCATGCCGTGTTTATGCCATATTTACACTGATTATTATAAACTTTAAACATTCTATAGTTGCACTGACTTTAAATTAAAAACTTTGGCATATTTGCACCATTGCCTTAATAGGTACCCCATGTGTGCACATTTTTGTGTTCTTATATCATGTACCCTATATGTTGTATGTTATATGTATGCACCTTCCTGCCAAAGTAAATTCCTGGTCTGTACAAACATTCAAGGCAAATAAACCCCCCTTTCTTTCTGAAAAGAAGCAATCTAGTAGGCCATACATGACTCAAGTTAAATATACAGTAGCCTAAATATAAAGTTATGGAACTGAATTTTCCCCTTAACTAAAATCGATTTGCTCTGGAACATGTAATAGATTAATAAGACCAAAGATTGCCCGTTTGATGTACCCCAAATTAATTATATCTCATGTTTAACCACAATCTACATACAGTAAGAGCAACAAACGGTAAATCGAGTGCTGATACTGGGGGAATATCGCACGACTGGAAAAGGCTCCCAGCCAATCAGATTCGAGAACCGGAAAGAACTTTTGTATAAATAAATATATAATTATATATAATTTTCTGCGGACCCCCTAGTTGCCCCGTGGGGTACCAGTTTGAAATCCCCTGGGTTATGCAAACCAACTTGAGGTTAATTCCACTATTTAATTCCACTGAATTGGCCAAATGTTCCCCCACCAAAAAGTTACCGCATTGTTATAAGGTTAAGCATCACTCAATGAATCATTCATTGATTTGTCTACCTCTGGAGGTCAGACATTGCCTTCAGAAGTCATGGCTGACCTTAGCTCTTTTACTTTACTGTTTTTCCTATTGATCTCCACTGTCAAGAGTTCCTTGGACAAGGAAAGAAGTTTTGCAAGGGTTCCGTAGGCCTCGATCCTCTCAGAACCCTCTAGCAACATGCTCTGTACTCAAGAATTTACAGCTCCTTTATTCAAAGGCCCCAGATTTAAGTCTCATTTGAGCAGTTGGATGTCAGTGGATGATCCTGGGATGATCTGGGTTTTGTGCTGAAATGAGACACCATGTGTTGTCACCAACAGCTATTCAGTGTAGATCCAAGAGAAAGACACACTCTTATCCCTACACTGTCCCTCATGTAATCTTCACGTCTTTCCACCTCTTTTGGCAGCTGTAAAGCCCTGTTTGCCAACACACAAGTATTGTTCATCACTCTGCCAGTGATTGAAATCCCCAGCTGTTGGCATCTGGGACAGGCTGTCAGTCAGCTGACTGAGTTAGTGATCTTCTCAGACACTGGTGGTATAAATCAGGACCTTAATAATTAATCAGAGAATGAATTCTGCATAGTTTCAGTCTTTATCTTTATAATTACTGCCCACCAGGCCACAAGGTAAAGGGATGAGTCAGAAGTCTTCGGGCAGCAGGAAATAATTCAAGGAGATCTGATTGTGAATAAGGACATGTCTGTCTGATATGTTTAAGGAAATCAAACGGTAATGATAATCATAGGTAGGTGATACTTAACTGTCTATCTGTGACCATACGATGATGATGATGATAATAATAATATTTAGTGATGACTTTCTTTGGACCAAATAATCTTCTCGATTTTGTAAATATAATTTTATAATTGAAATCAATTTTTGTTTTGCTTGATTATATCTATATTTAGACATTTTAATAAGCATTATGAAATGTGGTGCACATGTCCACATACTTTATAGTATGATGTCAATGTATATTGTTCAACTGAAAAGTATTTTTTTCCCCTCTCAGAGAACATGAATTAACATACAGCTATTAAACCCCACCGATCTTTAAAAGGCTATTTAAGATGCTGAACCTCAGACCGTGAACTTGTATATTCATCATTGCTTAATGGCAGTGAAGGCAACTTATGTTGTTGTAAGTCCTCTGATAAGCTCTTAGTTCACAGTGGAAGGTTAAGAGATGTGAAATTGGAGGTTAGACAGGGGGCTGAGGCTTTAAAATACAAGGTTAGGCACATTATTGAAATGTCCTTTTATGAAAAATAGCATTTATACTGTGTACAGCCTTATGTATTAATTTTCATTGTTAGACTTTGTGAATCCTGATGTTAGAAAATGGAGCACAGTGTCACACAAGGGGTCATTCTTAACTGTCTATCTGTGACAATGAAATCTCTCTTCTTGTTTAAAGAAAAAAGCAGCTTCTGGGATTATATCATTCTGAATCCTCCCCCTAACAGTCATTGTAAAGTTGTAAGGATCATTATATTTTGCATTATCCACCCCTCAGTGGCAAACCAAGGGCAGCAATGTTCTCCAGGGCAGCAGAGGCGGGACAAACCCTGCCCTCATCCATCACTCATCAGCAGCCAGCTCTCCATTCCATTTGAATCACAAGTAAATGCCCCCTGATGTACGTCCATTGTCAAAACATACGACATTTTGACTGCTCTATAATTTTTTTCCTCGTACTAAAGGCTATAAACATACTGTCATTCTAGACCAATGCAACTCACAAGTCTTGTATGGGGCTCAAGCCCCTAAGGCTAAAATCCTAGAATGGCCTCTGGCCACATGTACCACACTAAAAACTCTGTAAAATTGAGTTTTTCCCACAGTTTAGGACATACAGTTTGTGTCATAGCTGTATGCACAATACATGCACAATACATTAAACAACATTTGTCACAGTATATCAGGGGTTTTAAAAGTCAAAGACAGTGGGCCTCCCTTTTGTCACAACGTACACAATGGTGCCTCCCCACCCCTCAAATTTTTACACATTTTCAATAGCGATCAGTGCGCCTAGAGCACCACACAAATACAGTTTGTTTGCACATCAATAATAACGGACTCTCATCTCGTGTGCCTAATGCATGACTCCTGCATGTCACTGTAATCATCATCATCCATCAAAACTTTAATAGCTCTACTCTGGTTTGCTTTATCCAACCTAGAGATGTAGTTTGCGTATCATATGCTCATGCAGCGGTTGGGTGTTTTGAGCCGCGGTTTAGTCTGTTGGGATGAGAAACAGCTTGGGCTGCTTTGATAAAAATCACAGAATTGGAGAGAGATCGTGCTTTGAAGCCAAATACACTATTCTCTCCACCATCTCTAATGAAATCGCTGGACTTTTCTCTGCGTTAGGGCTGTTTTGAACTGACTATTTGAATACATTCGCTTACTGGATCCTTGGACTGAAAACTTTACAGGAGTTTTACGTTTTAATATGATGTGATTGAAAGCAGAGGAGCAGAAAGATAATGACGTCGCTTGTCAAAAAATACCTGCTTCCTGTTGATTTTGTTTCCCCTATAATGTTTTGATTGAAATCATTTATCATTAATTAATTCTTGTAATTTTTTTTACCACTTTGTTCACCTCCCCTGACATGCTCTGGCACCCCTCACTTTGAAAACCCCTGCAGGAGATGGACTCACCATATGAAGATCAGTAGTAAACCTGTATATTCAAACATTTTGACATAGCGTCTTTATCTGCAGCGGGGCTTCAGGTGCTCTGTAATCATTTGACTCAGAAATGTTATCTTGCGGCCTGAAGTAATGTTATTCATTCCTTTGGCCTGCCACTTGATGACCCGGTTCCATGACTGCCTGTATGTATTTTTTTATTACACTTCCTTTTGGCATATCCTTCTACTATGACACAAAGCCAGTGACCTCTGACCATTTCTCTCTTCCCTCGACCCTTCTGGCACCATCCATGTCAGGCACTGTTCGTTCCTAGAAACACGTCAGTTCTCTTACTACTCAAAATTGACTCTATATATAGCACACATACAGTTGTGAATAGGGAATGAACACAGGTATTGAAACCATTAAAAATACTCTTAACTGCTACCGTCTGCTCTTCCATCTTATCTCAATTGATTCCAGGCTGCGTAAAGTGTTTATAATCAGGCTCTACCTCAGTCCTGCCTCTTCCTGCTGAAACTAATGAGGTGACTTTTCAAAACGCAGCATATCAACCCAGCCTGAGTTTATTTAATTAAAAATGCTCCAGCACTGCTCACGCCACAGCAGCAGTGGAGGACTCTAAATGCCAGGGCCCATGTTACTGCTTCTCTGCTTCTCAGGAGAGAGTCTCTGGAGAGAGATGATTGCTTTGTTGAGTTTTAATGTCAGGATGTTTTTTTATATATATTATTGGAGATGCAGTCCAGAGGCTTCCTTGGCTTTTGTTAGATGCGATAAACAGCTCCCTGGACTACAACCATAAAAAAACTTTCACATCACTTAATTGAATTAACTTCTCTCCATGTGACAGCCAGGAGTGGGATAGTGCCACTATGAAGTGCCTGTGACGGAGCTCGGCGTGAAAAAGAAAACAGATTACATCTTACCCGGTATCTTGTCGAGATGGATGAAATGTTGTTGTTGTTGATACTGATATATTTATGTGGGCTATATTCCAGGTCCAATACAAACTCAATCAGTAGCGTTTATGAAAAAAAATTTAAACACAAATGTTTCCTCCTTTTTCTCAAAAAAAAGAAAAGAAAAAGCAAAAATCTGGGTTACAGTGATGCACTTACAAAGGAATTGATTTGGGCCAAAATTTAGGCATTAATATTCTCATTGTTTCCACAGACACAAGACGTAAATAATATGTTAACATAATTTTACAACAGAGGCTCATTAAAAAAAAAGTGCCATCCATAGTCCCTATATTACATTGCGTTTGCTCATTTCGCGGCACTTTCAAAGTGAAATGTCTGTGAGTGGTGCTAAAAGCATGTTCAGTTTTATTTTAACCGATGAATGTGAATCTGGCAACATTTTATTACATTGTTTGTTGTCCATATTTTGGCAGTTTGAAATTGAAATGTCCATTGAAATGTGCTAAACAGTAGACTAAACCCTACCCTAAACCTGAACGATAGTGTTAACAAAAGCAAACGTGACATAAAAACACATTTTCTGAAACATCAACATGAGTTTACCAAGCACCCACTAAAGTTATGTTTTGAGGTCATAACATATTATCACAATGAACCGCATGGATATTGGTCTTCAATAATCGATAATCTCCTCTTTTAAGAATAGTTTATGTGAAAAGGAATAAAAGTTGTTGGTGTTTTACAGCCTCTTTGTTTATTTCAGCTGAAAATTGCAATGAACTGTATGTATATGTATGTTTTTGGAGTTTTGGGAAAAATATATAGGTAGAGTCACGGTTTCCCAATGAGCCCATGTTTTTCTCGTTTTAGCATAAAAAAAATAGCTTACTAACCTTTTCTGTGAAAATGTAGGTCTAATTTTACTTTGTTTTCATGATAAAACAGCATAAGCCCTGTATTTCCACAAAAAACAATGGTTTAAATAAATCTTACAGCTCGAATAATACTCAAGTTTAAAAAGAATAATTATTGTAAGTGTTTTTGTAAAATTAAGTTTCATATTTCTGATTTAAACCCTCCAGAAAGTTGCCCCATTTCCTTCCAATGTAAGTGTCTCTATGTAAAATCCATTTTTTTTAATTTGTGCATTGATCAACATTATGCCACAAATGATATTGATTGAACTGTATTGAATCAGGAATATTGCATTTTGTTAGACTGATTTTTTTGGAGAGTTATCTGTAAGTCTTCCGTTCGACTTGGCAGAGCAGCAGAACGTAGAGTGTGACCCCAGCTGATACTTTGTTTTCCAAAAGGTCTCCATCACTTAAAAATACTTGCCTGGGCATTCAAAGCTCTCACTCCACTGCAGCAGGAGACCTGAGGACGATGTTGCCATGGCAATGTCATCATCATTGTGTTACTGTCGCTAGGCGCTGACTTTGTTGTGGTTTGCAGTGAGTACGTGGGCAGAGACTTCCTGTGAGCTAATCGATTTCTGCATGTGGTGATTGTGTGTGGGTGAATGTGCGTGTGTGTTTTCATGGAAGGCTATTAAGCATGAAAACCAGACTGTGTGTGTGTGTGTGCTTTTCCACACTACACAGAGGTCAGTAATGAGATTGCTATCTGTCAGCATTCATTCTAGTGCCGGTTTGAAGATATGAGGAGATTTAGAGAGGGTCAGGAATCACATTGGGCTGAGGTTTTGCTGACAGCAGCCACCAAACATTCCGTCTCTTCTGCTGGGAAGATATTCTCATTTTTCTGGCTCTTGTGTGTGACTGGTATAAATATTACATCCATCCATAGTGAGGGTGAAAACAGTCTCTGCAGACAAGTAATAAAAGCGAAATAAAATAAGAGAAAGGATTTTGATGAAATGTAAGTGACGAGAGGTTATAAAAGAACTGTTTCTGATTGCATTACGTACCAATGCCACGCTCTCCTCAATCTCCCCATATCTCCCTCTCTCTCTCCCTCTTTCTTCTCTCTCCCCTTTCTCCACATGTTGCTGATGGAGTCCTGCTCACTTCGGCTCTGCTGCTCTACATTGTAATGAAAGGGTCCTTTTTCTCTCTCAGGCTCGGCACAAATGCAGCCATTAAAGTGCATTAAAAAACAAAATAATCCTCTTTGTGAGAGAGGAAAAATGTCTGGCTACTGTCAGAGTTTTGGCTAATATAAGTGTCCACCTGGTCCTCCTCAAAATGTAGTCTGTGTATCTATACCTTTTATCTACAAAAAAGGGCCTGTAAACAACAGACTACAAGCTCTATGACAAAAACAATACAGTTCTGCTTTCATATTTATAATTGAAAGAGAATGCGCTTTAGATTCTTCAAAGAACTCCTTACACGCACTGATGTGAATGGAACACAATTCTAAAATACTCTGACCGAGTTCCCGCAGTACTTGTTGCGCCGCAACACCAATATTGAAACTGGCATGAAACAGACAGCACAACCAGTGAAGTATGATTTCCAAATAAATTACACATAAGTGTCAGTTCTTTGAGTGTATCAAAACAATACAATGCAAGTATGATTCCATTATGAATGACTTTTATAATCTGGTTATTTTTAGTGAATCAAACACATGCAGCTCAACCAAGACAGTTGTTTCTGCAGTAGTTTTCACAAACAAATGTTTCTAATGAGTTGGTTCGTTGTAGTGAATCAAATACAGTGCAGTGCAGACTGATTCGCTGAAGAATGATTCTTATGAACCAGGTATTTTTAGTGAATCAAACACCACAACAACTGTAGTCAGATTCTTGAGACGATTTTTTTAGCGAATCAAACAAACCTGGCAAATAACTGCAAGTGAGTTTTGTTAGTAGCACTTTATACAGAAGAATGAGTTTATTTATTTTTTTTGATTAGTATTGTTGTTAAGGCCTAGCCTGGCTAGCGTCAGACCTCTTCTCATTGAGACGTGGTCTGGGAACCACATCTTAATTTTCTCGTATTTGAGGCGTGCTTTACGAATGCCCAGAGCCGTTTATTGGGTGCTACGAATGTATCAAATGCGCCTGTACGTAGCTCATAGCCAATCATTTCAATTATATATCAGATGACGTATGTAGAGCGAAATAAACTTGTGTTCTAAACTACTTAGAACAATATCTAAGGCTGCATCGAAAGGTAACCGCGTCTGCTGCCATGTTGGATCCCATAGATATAAACAAACTGCTTCGGTGTGTTGCATAGACGTCGTCATCGCCTTGCTGCTCCCTCCCCGTTCTGTGATTGGTTCCTTAGCTGAGGCGCATATCTGGTCTATGGAATCCAGGCTGCCTAGCAGTGTGAATAAAATATGGTTAGAATATATAAATTCGTTGATTGGATTTTGAGATGTGGATGTTGCACTTAAAAATGGAGGCAGGCACCACAACCTTGCTGTGGTTTAAGCAGATAAATGATTGGAGAAGTCTTGAAGTCCATACATTACTGGAGAGAAGTCTGTCATTTTAACTGAAAGATAAAGTTAAGACATTTTGATTCAAAATGTAGGTCATTTTTTAAAACAAATACCTGGATGAATTGTTCAAAATAAGATCTATAACATTCAATTACAAAATAAATGGGTTGGATTTTCATTTCATGCCGACTTAAGAAACTATGCCACATCTTGCCTTGGGTGTTCGACTTCATGTAGGCTAGTAGAAATAAGCAAGGGTTAGCAAAAATGGGTTGCCAGAGTATTTCCCTCCTCAGGAAGATCTGATGGCTTTTTACAAGCAGCAGTAGCAGCAGTAGTAGGTCGATGTGAGCTGGGTGACATCCTGACTGGAAGGCAAACACCTGACCTTCAGCTCCTCTGGGAAAACTTTAGCACAGAGCTAAACAATCCTCTAGAGATGTGTGGCGCTCAACACTGCAATAATAAGAGTGACCTTTTTCTTGTAATTAAAACCATGCTACTTCTGCTAAGCCAGAAAATTAAGCCAATAGGATATTGTTAGTTGAAATGAATGTGACTCAAGGAGTGTAACATCAAGGATGCTAGCCTTAATTACTAGCGAGGCATGCTGGTGTGCCCTTTATGTACTTTAAGCTGGACTTAATCGAAGATGAAGTGAAAAAGTGTGGATTAAACGTTCTATGTAGTTGTTTTCAATCTTTGTCTCTTTTAAATCACTTTGCAGTGATGCTTTGTATGCTTCAGATGGCAGATTGATGTTGAAGGCACAGTTGGAGCACATCCCTCCATGCCGGTCTTGAGCCTATTGATTTCTCTGCCTCCAGAATGACTATTGACTCCATTTATTTAAGCAAGGTCCCTAACGACACTTGAGATCAACATGATTTCTGTCAAACTGACTGAACGGAGCATGCTCTAGTGATCTTGGTATAGTTGTCTGAGAATGTTGATTTCCACCCATGCCCATCTTAGACCCAGATGCTCCATCTTGTCTGAGCGCACAAAGACGATCCCGTCAGTTTTGCAGGCAGTAGTGAAGATTGGAGTCCCTGAGGGGACCTGACCCCTTATTCCTTGCTGAGTACCAGACTCAGGATCTTGACCTGAATTAGCATAACCGTCACATTTCTCACCTTTTTCCCACCTAAGGCAAAAACACCACAATTGAGCTCATTACTGAGTCATCAAGCATCCAACACATGCTGACAACATCAGTAGCTGCTAATGGGCATTTGGTCTTAGCCTCAATGCAGAAAACTGAAGCGGAGGTTATCCGAGGAAAGGTTATTTGTGCAGTGTATAGCTTTGAAGACATTGAGGTTAAAGACATATTCTATAAGAACTGGTTTGTGCTATGCACTTTCTCATGGCACCTGCTCAACATTACTAATTTACCCAAAAAGATAAGACTTTTAAAGACCTTATTTGGTGTTAGCTTTTACAGAAAGTGAGTATTGCAGCTGTGGGAATAGGACAAAAAAACAACATAAAAACTGGTGTACCGGTTAGTGCACATGCACTTTGAGTTGTAGAGCTTATCTGGGGGATTCTGGCCTGTGTTGTGCCCTGATTTTATTCCTTTCTCACCAATCATTTCCTGTGTCGTTTGTACTTCTGTGGAAATGTGAAAAGAAGAAAAACATTTTTTAAAAAAATGGTGTTGTTTTGCTACTTTTTTGTGTCTTACATTGTTAATTTGCACCCACTCTTTTCAAATTTGTAATATAGTGTTGTTTCTACAATAGGACCAGTTCCAGAATGTATAGTACACACAGTTTATTTATGAAATGTGTGTGTGTGTGTGTGTGTGTTGTGTGTGTGTGTGTATATATATATATGTGTATGTGTATATACAAATATACATTTTATAAATAAACTACTATGTGTGAATAAATAAATAAATAAATAAATATATATTAGGGCTGTCAAATGATTAATCACGATTAATCGCATCCAAAATAAAAGTTTGTGTTTACATAATAAATGGGTGTGTACTGTGTATAATTATTTTATATATATAAATACATACACATGCTTGTATATATTTAAGAAATATTTACATGTATATACTATATATAGATTTATGTATAATTTATATTATATATAAATATAAATATGTTATATATAAATAACACATTTTTCTTAAATATATAAATGCACGTGTGTGTACTTATATATACAAAATAATTTGGATGTGATTAATCGTGATTAATCATTTGACAGCCCTAAAATATATATATATATATATATATATATATATATATATACACTCACCGGCCACTTTATTAGGTACCCCATGCTAGTAACGGGTTGGACCCCCTTTTGCCTTCAGAACTGCCTCAATTCTTCGTGGCATAGATTCAACAAGGTGCTGGAAGCATTCCTCAGGGAGTTTGGTCCATATTGACATGATGGCATCACACAGTTGCCGCAGATTTGTCGGCTGCACATCCATGATGCGAATCTCCCGTTCCACCACATCCCAAAGATGCTCTATTGGATTGAGATCTGGTGACTGTGGAGGCCATTTGAGTACAGCGAACTCATTGTCATGTTCAAGAAACCAGTCTGAGATGATTCCAGCTTTATGACATGGCGCATTATCCTGCTGAAAGTAGCCATCAGAAGTTGGGTACATTGTGGTCATAAAGGGATGGACATGGTCAGCAACAATACTCAGGTAGGCTGTGGCGTTGCAACGATGCTCAATTGGTACCAAGCTTTCATGCTTGCATGAATCCATGCTTTCATGTTGTAGACGCCAAATTCTGACCCTACCATCCGAATGTCGCAGCAGAAATCGAGACTCATCAGACCAGGCAACGTTTTTCCAATCTTCTATTGTCCAATTTCGATGAGCTTGTGCAAATTGTAGCCTCAGTTTCCTGTTCTTAGCTGAAAGGAGTGGCACCCGGTGTGGTCTTCTGCTGCTGTAGCCCATCTGCCTCAAAGTTCGACGTACTGTGCGTTCAGAGATGCTCTTCTGCCCACCTTGGTTGTAACGGGTGGTTATTTGAGTCACTGTTGCCCTTCTATCAGCTCGAACCAGTCTGGCCATTCTCCTCTGACCTCTGGCATCAACAAGGCATTTCCGCCCACAGAACTGGCGCTCACTGGATGTTTTTTCTTTTTCGGACCATTCTCTGTAAACCCTAGAGATGGTTGTGCGTGAAAATCCCAGTAGATTAGCAGTTTCTGAAATACTCAGACCAGCCCTTCTGGCACCAACAATCATGCCACGTTCAAAGTCACTCAAATCACCTTTCTTCCCCATACTGATGCTCGGTTTGAACTGCAGGAGATTGTCTTGACCATGTCTACATGCCTAAATGCACTGAGTTGCCGCCATGTGATTGGCTGCTTAGAAATTAAGTGTTAACGAGCAGTTGGACAGGTGTACCTAATAAAGTGGCCGGTGAGTGTATATACACACTAGGGGTGTAACGGTTCACAAAATTCACGGTTCGGTTCGATACGATACACTTGTGCCACGGTTCGGTTCGGTACGTTTTCAATGCAGCAAAAAGAAAGAAATGGCAGAGAAATTTCCTTGATTTTTTTATATATTTTTTTAAAATATTTTTATTAAAACTAACATCATAAAGTATGATATTTTTTTTTTTACTTTGAGCAATGATGGAGCTATACTTGACTTTTCTTAGGAGCATAAACAAAACAGTTCCTTGGACAAAATGAAATGTTATATTGTAGTAATTATAAACAAAGGTTTATTTTAGTTCAGATTAACATTTGAGGGCAGCAATTGTATTCATAATGTCAAAATAAAACCGACGTAATGTTACCTGAAAGCATTATAGCCTACTATTCCTGCCAAACCTCCATGGTTACAGTTAGTGTTACTACAGTAAATCCATGGTGATGTTGCTGATCTGTGGACACTGAATAGTTCATTCATGGCACCATGTTTCTTCCTGGTTTCCACGTCAGCGCGGTTTGTGAATGTTTCTCACTAGATCTCGCAGCGATGTTATTACTTCAAGTTCAATAGCGAATTCAAATGCTTTCTTTACTGGATGTCTCAGCGCTGTGTAGTAACAGAGATCGGCTCGCGCTGCATTGGTCCAAACTGATAAACAGTCCGTCAATTACATAATAACGAGTAGCTCAGTTTCGTTCCGCTTACATTACATTTGCCATTTGATGTTGGGCAATGTTGTGGTCGCACCAGCATCTCGAGTGCGCTTGCCACGCGCGCCTACATTTAAAATAACGAAATTTTGGTCGGCAGGAAAAATGGTCCAACGAACCGTTCGGTTTGAAAATGCGTACCGAAAACCGAACCGAAAGCCTCGTACCGAACGGTTCGATATGAATACGCGTATCGTTACGCCCCTAATACACACAGTAGTTTATTTATAAATTACATGTATATTATAATGTTTTAATATAAAACACTATAATTTATATATTTATTTATTTTCACCCCATTTTTATTTTATTTCTATTTCATAGGTTTAACAAAAATGTATAATATAATATAATGTAATATAATATAATATAGGCTAATATAGCCTAATATAATATTTTCAAATAACCTTTCTTTGTTCCCGGTTGGGGAAACACTGGTCTTATAGACAGTTGTCTACTGAGTGTCTATCATTGATTTCACACATTACCGCCACTCGTTGATGGTGCACATTTAGTATCAATTTGAAATAGATTGCAATTGCAATTGCCAGAGAGTCTAAAACAGATGCAATTAGATCAGTATTAAAGAGATGTACGCTAATGAATTTTGTGCTAATTAATTATTGAAATTGTTCTCTAGAGTTTGACAACTAGGCAACACTGTTTGGCGTATTGTTGCCATGGCAACATAGACGAGTTGGCAAATGCACCTGGTTCTGGGACATCTACGGTTGAAATGGTGAATAAAAAGCTAGAGATGTCCCCAGATGGAGTTCTGGCAGGATGAATTCATAACAAAATGGGATTTAGTGTCTCCTCAGCAGATGCACCTGCATTCCCCATAGTTTTCATCCCTGTCCTAGGAGATGTCCTTAGGAGGATATTGCTTTCATACACTCAAAGACTGCTGTAGGAAACAAGCCTCTGCTTGACCAGGGTCAAATCACCCAGCGGTGTGGAATTAGTTTGACATAAGCAGGCGTCTTCCATCAACCCCTCTACCTTTGGGCTCTAATTATTTACATTTGCACAAGAATATCTGCAGATCTCCATCAATTAGCCTTCACCCACCGCCGCCTCGTCTGTCACCCAGTCAGAAAGAGGAGAGAGTGTTCCCGTCTCATTCTTAGCACCCCTGTAGTGAATGACGTTCAGTGGTTGTGAAGTTCTGTGGTTATTAGATTCTCTGTGTCTGTATGAAATGCTTGGATGCATGTTGATGAGGGAGGAAAATTCATCTTCTGTACACACTGTAGTCTCCTTGTGGACGAAATGTTCAGGAGATATTAATGTTCTACTGCTTACACAAATAGAAAATATCCAGATGATATTGTAAGTGTGCAAAGCATCATTCACTCTAAGGTCACAACCCATAGATTAATACAGCACAACATCTTCCACATTATTATTCCCAGCGGGACTTTTCGCTCAGGTTAATAAAAGCTAAAACTTGCTTCATCCACTGCTTGCATGTCTAAAGATTTTAACTATATTTGCCAAAGCACCATGAATATTCAACTTTTGTATTCAAGTCTTTATACGTTATTCTTCTGTATCTAGACAAAAGAGCCCTGACACTTTAGCACAGTTCTAGTACATACAACTCACTAAATCAAATCAAAGGAAAAATAGTTGAGGTAAACAACTTTATTATTGTTAAAAACATTTATTAGACATTTAGCTTTATTCTTTAGAACAGTAGCCAGGTCCTAACACTGTATTATGGTGTTTTACAAGTGGCTCTGTGCCACTGTGCCAAGTAATGAGAAAAAGCTCTTAGTAAGTAAGTAGTCTTTGAGTAGATGCTTTTATCAAAAAACAAAACAAAACAAAAAAACACAAAAAAAACATTGTGCGACCTGTGGTTTAGTGCTTCACTCAAGGACACAATGGTGATGCAAGATTTATGGTTAAATTTACCTGCCCTAGGCTTCAGCCAATGGATGGATGGATGCAGGAGACACAACACAGGATTTTATCATATGTGAAATACATATTTCAGTAAGCCAAAAAGAATTTAAGTTAGTAAGTTAATTTAAAAAATGTAAAATTTTAAGTTAATTTAAAAACTAGATAGATTCTGGCAAAAAAAAAAAAAAAAAAAAATCTTCAATAAGTGTTTGAGTTTGAATCTCCAGTTCAAACTCAAACACTTATTGAAGAATATAATTTTTTTTGCCAGAATCTATCTAGTTTTTAAATGTAAAAGAGGGGCAACACTCTTGCTCATATGATATTGCCTAAATAATAACAAATTATTCAGATAAAATATTTCAATTTAATTTTATACATGGTTGGGTGAAAAATACTAATACTGGCGACGTTTATAAAATACTAGAATCTTGAAATATTTTGAAAAATGTAAAATAAAAAGGGAATAATGTTGATTAGTTGACAGTTGGACAGATGGAAATAACACAATTGTGACATCTTGCAGTGTGATACTGTGTGACATCTTGGGATTTTGAACATATTGTGCACTTAAAGTAGAATTATGTGCTGAGTCACAGGAGGCAGATGAGATTTGACAAGATGTTGTTTTAAAAAAAAAGAATTTTCAGAAATGTAGCTTGTTTGTTTTCCATTATGGCTTGTTCAATTGGATCACTCACTGCCTAGAGCAAAATTAGACAAGGAAGTGAACCAAGAACACAAAGTTGCTTTCACTAGAACTAAATGTCCTATAAAAACTCTCCCAGCTAAAAATGTTAACCTTCACCTGTAGTAAAGACCAGAAAAACAATGTTAATGAGGTATACAAATAGCACTGCTTTCCTTAGAGCATGATGGGATGGTAACGTCATGTTGCATGCTATGATCTTAAACCAAATCAATCTGAGTAATATTCATCCTAAAACATGATATGTTGCCTTACTTGTGGTTTAGTAGTAGGACCACAGTTGCAGTCCCTGAAAAAATAGAAATGTCAATAAACCCAAATAAATTCTCAGTCATGCTCAGTGTTTGGTCTCTCTGAGGAGTGAAGTGCTGCACAGCCCATCTGGCCCTAGGCTTATTTGTGACATGCGTATCATTATGGTTGTTGGTCTCTCCCAGTATACATACTTGAATGATCATTAGATATTAAATAGAGTTTTGGATGGCTATCAACCAGTGGGGAAATAACAAAAGCATTTATCGTGGATGACACATGTACATTGATTGCCAATAAGGATAAAGTGGCCTCAGAAAAGACTTGCGCAGGCGTTTTTTTCTTCCCAAAGGAGCAGCTTTATGAACTAAACAGTACAATATAAATTCAGTCAATGAGGAGGTCTGTAGGTATCTTCTTTTCTTTCTCTCCTCATCTATCGTGGGTCATGCTGCTTTGTTGCTTAGCTCAATTATCTGCCTTTCTTTTGGTTGATAGATGTGCATGTTTGATGGCTGTGTGGTCTTCCACATGAGATCCTGCAGACTTATGACAGCTATTAAGTAATTCCCAAATCGATGGCTACAAGGCACTTCACCCACTGGATTTGGTTTGTAAGGATTTTTGGATATGCGTCAGAATATTGATCATCGTATTTCAAGGAACGCCTGACATCTGGAGTCCCTGTGGGTTGATTTGTCATTCCTTTCCCCATCTCCATTTGCATATTTCTCCTGTGTTTAATTCCCTTTTTAAACAGAGGCTTAATTAGTTGGAATCACTGGAGCAGTCTTGGATTATGCCTTTCAGAGAAACAAAACATTTGATCTCATTTAGGGCTGTTAAAGAAAGCAGTGAGGCTCACTGACCATTAGCTACGCACCGAACCAGAGCCTCCGGCACATTTGTCGAGAGCAAAGCCATGAGCTACACTCTTAAGGGCCTTCAGAATATATGAAGATCAGCCTCTAAAGGTGAGTTACATTGAAGGGTTTCGGCACTTTCCATGAAGCGGGAGGGGGGAAAAAAATAATTGGAGGCACAAATACCCTGTTTTTGCTTCTGAGAACTAGCAGATATGATCTGTCTGGTCATATTTGTATTTAATGATCGTTTATTACTAGTAAATACATTTTTTTTTAGAAAATGAATGAATAAATTAAACGGCTCATCATATTTAGTTTTACATCTTAAGTTTGATCAAACATTGAACAGTTTAAGAACATTCTTTCACTGACCATTTGTTAAAATAAAAGATCCTGTTGAGCAGCGTCCACATGCAGGCTCATTCAGGCCCAGCAATACAAGCTTGTTTCATCCACTGCGCCCCAGCTTCCTCTCAGTCTCCACATTCAGCTGGCCTTTGTCACGATGGCTCAGCTCCATGCTGTCAGATAGGAGCTGAGCAAAAGGGAAACC
The DNA here is from genome assembly GCA_031834385.1 of Semotilus atromaculatus. Classification (NCBI taxonomy): domain Eukaryota; kingdom Metazoa; phylum Chordata; class Actinopteri; order Cypriniformes; family Leuciscidae; genus Semotilus; species Semotilus atromaculatus. The sequence continues at coordinate 22,398,549 of JAULUF010000042.1, read as the reverse complement.
AAGAACAAATGCCTCATGACTCACGCCATTTATCCTGTCTTCTATTCTCGCTGCCTAGTCCTTTCACTCAAAAACAGAAAGAATGAGACAAAAATCACTTTGGGAAGCATCTTGAAATGAGCAGAAGAAAAATGAATTCACTTGTTTTGACCTTTTCTATTCATTTACAAAGGTGTATTCTTTTATTTTATTTTATATTTCCGCCAGTAAGTACATTTCCCACGTGTGTACAGTCATCCCAAGGTCTTAAAAAAAAGAACAATATTTATGAAAAGATTTTAATTATTTGTTTTATTAATATAAAATGGAAAGTGTATATTTTGGAGTTTTAAACTATTTTATACATATTTTTGAACATTTAAAATACTTTCATTTAAAATAATAAAATAAAAATAAATTAAAAGTACAAATATAATATAACAGCAAACTGGTTTCAGCATTAATAATGATAAGAGATGTTTCTGTTAATGTTTCTGTTATGTTAATGACCAAATAAGCATAGAATGATTTTTGACAGATCATGTGACACTGAAGACTGGAGTAATGATGCTGAAAATTCAGCTTTGACATCACAGTGAAAATAATACTTTTTAAAATATATATTAAAATAGAAAACAGCTATTTTAATAACTTTTTAAGAGACTTTCAAAAACATGAAAAAAATTAGACATACCGTAAAACTTCAAAGAACAATGGGCTTTTATTTTCCCAAATCGCCGAACTGCACCGGCTTGAATTTGAAACAGGCATCTATATGAGACAGGCCTTTAATTTAGGGTGTATTCACACCTGCCTTGTTTGGTTCGATTGAATCGAATTCTAGTTCGTTTCCCCCCTTGGTGCGGACATTTTGGTCAGGTGTGAATACAGCAATCGAACTCGGGTGCGGACCAAACAACCGAACCGAGACCCAGCTGAAGAGGTGGTCTCGGTACGGTTCCAAATGAACTCTGGTACGGTTCGTTTACGGTGTGAACATGAACTGACCCAATTGCAAGAAATCACTGCGCCTTTGAGTTAACAGGCTTCCGTACTCGGAGTTGCGTTATGGGAAAGTGAGCTGTTGTAGCCTACGACATTTGATAAAATGAGTCGTGGTTTGACCTGGAGCTTCGAAGAGACGAGCTGCCTTATCAGACATCCCAAGTCTCCCGGAAGTTCCGGGAATCTCCCGCATATTGATAACGTCTCCCTGAAGCCTGCAAATTAGTTCAAATCTCCCGGATTCTGGAGCGCGTAAGCGAGACAGAACATACTGCGCGCAGCTCGCGCACGGCAGCCTCACGAAAGCTAGTCGCACATCGTCGTCTTCTCAAAATCCGAATTACAACATCGTATAGATGACATTGTATCATATGATACTCATTAGTTTCTTCATATTGCGTTTGTACAGAATAACACAAAAGTAGTAAAAGAACAAATATTGCAGTACGAAATATCTCCATGCTGAGCCTTTTTTGCACTTCCTGTTTTATTTATAATTCGAATGTGTTTAACAAATCAGTTAATGTAAGAAATAAGAGGGTCGTACACCGGACAAGAAGCGCGCCTAGGACAGCTTGAGGTATCGCACACCGGACTCGCAATTTCTCAGTTTATGGCCAGCAATATTGTTGTTACATTATGAAATTTAAGATAATGTCTGTACTATGTTATGAATGTACTGTAAAATTAAATACAATCGTTGCTAAGTCTGCAGTCTGAACACTTTACCTCAGACCGTCCGTTAACTGAATGAATTGAGAATATCATTATACCTTGAGTTGTCATAGAAGAGGCGCGCACGGCGCTTCGCTTCTCGTCCGGTGTGTGACAGCCGTGGGCTGAACAATACAAGTTACTGGTAATATCCATCGAGCATATGAACTTGTTGCCCGAAACACATCAACAAGAAAGAATGAAGTCTACCCTGTAAAACAACTGCAATAATGTGATACAAAATGACCCTATTCATCACTATCATCATCACCGCGATCCTCAACTACAAGTTCATTGGCGAATTCTTCCTCCACTTCTCCCTCTCTGGCCTCCGCTAACTCTCCTTGCCTTGCTTGCGCTAACAACTCCCGCTGCTATGCGCAGGGCTCTCTTGTGTGCGCAATCTGCACCATATAACTGGCTTAAACAGACGATCTGACGGGGTTTTAGAAGATTAAATACAAACCGAAACTAAAAAAACAGACCAGGCCTCTATTTGAGACTGGCCTTTATTTATCCAAACCTGTCGCCACACCAGGTGTGTAAAAGAGACAGGCGTCTACTTGGGACTCTGCTATTATTTGAAGTTTTACAGTAGTTTGAGATGTCTCTATTGTGTTTTCTTAACCTTTCTTCCAGTTCCAGTTATCCTAAAGTCGTAATGTAGTGGTAGATTCATAATGGCTCCTGTGATGGGCAGTGCTCACTATGAAAAAATGAGGTTAGTTAATTATCTGAAGGGAAGTATCCCATAAATTACCCTTAAATGAATGATGGCTTTGGCTGTTTGTCCTAAATTGTTTTGGCAACATGCACAAACATGCACGATTCCACACATTCATATACACACAGACTCGCACGTCTCACCCCCCTCTGTCGGAGCGGTCGGATGAGCTGACACACCCAGAATCCATTCGTTTGTCAATTAAAGGCAACATTGTGTTTATGAAGTGTCAGAATGATGAACAGGCCCGCTCTGTCAGACCTGCATCTCAGTAAACGTCCAGCAGGCATGGAGGCATCAGTTCTTATGTAGGCTATTAAGTCAGGCAGCCATGCATCTCAATAGCAGAACACAGCCATGGGTTGGAGAGAGACAGACAGCATATGAGCTCAGTATATTGGCCTGCTGTCTGCCAAGGCGACTACAAATGATTGTTTGGCAGCTTTAAAGTCCACTCGCTCCGACTCAAATTCCTTTATTTGATTTCTCCTCCTGGCGTGGATGCTCTGCGTGGCTGGGGTGGGGAGGATAGGGACCGTAATACTTAGCTCTTTTATTGGATTGGACTCTTCGCTAGATGTGTTCTCAAGTGCCCGTTCACTAAAGCCTGTGTAGTAGACTTCCGAATGCTCAGTGTTTTTTTTCAGTTTTTTCAGGTAGATGTGTAAGTACATTTCATCAAAGAAATACTCTGCTGCCATTTATACTTAACCATTAAAATTATGTTCAGTTCATATTGACTTTATGGTTTTTGTACTTTGGGTCCCAGAGAGTAAATAAAATGAATAGATAAATAATAATAGACAAAAAAATATAGCATTCAATTGTTCAAATTTTTATATAACTTCCTCTAACCCAGTAAATGTATTGAAGTAACAAGTAGTATCAGTATAGTAAGAAGTTGTATCTAAATACAAACTAACTATCTACATCAAATAACAGCAAGTTCAAAAACCTTATTACATTTTCTGCTATATATTTGCTTCTTATTTATGAAATACAGGCAATTGGTTGATAAAACATTGATCAAAATTAAGATGTGATTTATACAAAACGAGTCTTTCTACAAAACAAAACTCAATGAAATGGTCAAAACCATGTCTTACCTCCAGACATATTGCGCATCTCATGATGTATCATATCTTTCTCATGCTGCATGCTCACTTTCATAATCAACATAAGGACGGTTTGCTCTTACACGAGCTGCATTTATAGTCACACGAACACACACACACACACACGCACAGTCACTCTCTAGTCTAGTGTGCGGTCTTGCTCCAGATTCCGGGATATTGGATCTCATTTGCTGGCGTCAAGGAGCCTCTATCAAAATGCGGGAGATTCCCTGAACTTCCGGGACAGTTGGGATGTCTGGATTAAGATATAAAGTTAAAATTTCCTCCCATTTGGTGCGCCCCACTGGTGGGGAATAGAGATGTGACAGGTGGGGCGCGCCTAATGAGAGGAAATTTTCCTTTTTATGCCTTTATATCTTAATCCAGACATCCCAACTATTATTGAAGTTATATCCCTATTAACGTGACATTTCATTGTATAGATTTATATTTATTTTTGGGAAAATATGACTGGTGCATTGAAGCAATCTCTGAAGTCTCTGAGACACCAAATATATAGTAGGCTCCATGCTGTGAAATTTTCTATGGAGGATGTTTCACACAATGCATTTTTGTTCATAATCTGTTCCCATAAGAAAATGTCATGAAGTATCAACCTGATACGTCGATATTAAGTATGTTTTTTTTGCACTATTAATATAGTCATGTGGTCTCTTAGACTCTTAGACATGAAGATCTGCCGTCTCTATGAACCAGTTTTCCAATGTATTCATATTGACTTTACAGTAATTTTCAATTCATTAACTTTAGGGGTATAACTATCGATGGACAATCATTTTGCAGCATTTATTATTCCAGGTTAATGACCATTTCTACATGTACTACTAACTATATTTTAAACATGATGTAACAATGAATAATAGAATGTTGCAAATAAAAATCAACCTGGACCAATACATTTAATGAAATAATAAATAAAATAAAGTACATAAATAATAAAGTCATGATGGTGACACATTCTACACACAATACTCTTTTCAGTGTGCTACAGATCTTTAGCTGTAAGTTCCAGACACACAGACGGAAAACATCTCCAGGGATCCAAAGTAATTGTCCATGGCCAGGTCATAGTACCCACTAGATGTATCATTGTGCCTGTGAGGGCTTACAATTCAGGATACCCTTGTCTGCACAGGTTTTCCTGTGTAAATCCATTGTCATATTATCAGACTTGCTGCGCTGGCTTGTCTCCCAGAACCTCAGCGTTTAAGAACATTTAGAACACCAGTGGGGAAGCGTAGGTGCATTAATAACATCAGCTCATTTCCTCCCTGTGATCCAGTTTGTTTTTATGACATTTTTTAACGAGTCTTTGAATATGTTTATAGATGTTTCTGCATAGCCACTCCTTTCATATAAAGAACGGATTATTTTATTCGAATATAATTTGTGACCAAATCATTTTATATATATTATATATTGTTGTAAAGCAAATGCACTTTCCAAGCACATCATTTGTGGACTGCAGCTTATAAATTTGGCTCATGTTTTTATGTGCCTAAGGATCAAGTACACGTTCTTTTCTGAGGCGAATGGCCAAACGAATTCATGCAGTGGGAGTCAGCCAAAGTCAAGGACAAGAATTGCTTTCTGAGTCAGACGTCTTAACGTTAAGCCTACCTGAATTTCTGCCATTCTCGTGGTCAGTATGCTTGCTTTACTTTATTTTTGTCAATCTTCTGTAATTTCCCCTCACTGGCCTTAAAGGACATGTTATCCAAGGTAACTAGGGCTTATACTGTATATGTGTATTTGTAAGTGATGCTTTTTTTTAGATAATGATTGGCTGTCTGTGAAACTTGCAGGCATACACAGATTTGATTATGTTCCTGGTGAAAGGTGGTTTTATTTACGAGGAAAGTTTTTTTTGGGGCATTTCATATTCATCATGATGACTTCAAAGCTTTCTGGTTTGACACGGGATACCTTTGACTGAGCTGGGAACCTGATGCCTGCTTAAAGGGAATATTTCAACCAAAAAATGAAAATTCTGTCATCATTTACTCTCCCTCATATCGTTCCGAACTCATACAGGGTTTATCTTCCATGCAGAAAAGGAAAATTGTTTTTGTCGTACTTTTCCATGCAATTAGACCCCACGAGGAATTTCTTTATGAAAGGCTTTCTTTATAAAAGTAAAAAATTCAAAAGGAGCATAAAAAGTGGTCCATATGACTTGTGCACTTCTATTTCGAAGCAATACAATAGCTTTGTGTAAGACCATTTTTTTGTTTGTTTTAAGTCTATTATTATAATTGCATGGAAAAGAGCCTGTACAATTACGTTTTTATGTTTATTTTTTGTTCCACAGAAAAAAGAAAGTTATAAGGGTTTATATGACAGAATTTTCACTTTCAGGTGAAATATTAAATTTTCTATGGCTTTGGTGCAGCTAAAGTACAGTTACAGGGTTTACTTGAGGTAAATAATCAATAAAAGGAGTACTCTGTGTTATGTGATCATAATTTATCATTTGCCTTTCTTTTGTGTGTTATTGATTTGTAGTGACCCCTTCCAGTATGTAATAGAGAAGTGTGGAGGCGTTTCTGACTGGTATGACATCTCTCCTGTCTCTCAACTCTCGTCTCGCTCCCCCCCTCAGACTCAAGCTTTCTCTTTGAGTCAATTCGACCATCCTTCTTTCATTCTAACTTTGCCCATATACCCAACTGAGAAATTAAAGGATTGAAGATCATTTGGCTTCAGGATCAGCAGGCGACCCAGCACAGTTGAGCGAACAAAGTGCCATTTAGAGTTACGGGGGTTAGTAAATTTGATAAAAGAAATAGCTGTGTAATTTTTATTAAGTTGTAAAATCCAATGAGGCAGTGACTCCTCAGTTGGATGGAATGCATACTGTGAAATGAATATAGTGGATGTAAGGCCAGAGCTAAATAAGAGCTAAAATTACTGTTTTCTGAGCTTGATCTACTGCAGCAAAACACTTCTCAATAGGCTTAAGCAACACACACAACTCATCACAAAATGTCAAATAACTTGGATGCCCCCAATATTAAAGATGTTAAATGAATGAAATGGACACAATGACACAATGTTGCTGTGGGACAATGTGAGAGACCCCTATTAAATTCAAGACATTATTATTACTTTAGTAGAACAATAAAACACAATAGATGGTTTAGAACCATAATATTTAATATTGCACAGACCACAACTGGCCAACAAATAAGTCTAATAATAAATTACGCGTTTTAAGGAATATACCAAAAATGAATAAATAATAATAAAAAATATACATACACACTTTGTAGTGCAAATTAAAATGATAAAACTGTCACACAACTTCACAACTGGTAGACATACTGTAGCCTACTTGAAGTATTTTCTTCCTCACAAAAACAAACAGTTTAACAAGATGTGCTCTAAATATAATACTGAACAATGTACCAAAAATAAATAATAATAATAATAATAATTAATATATATATATATATATATATATATATATATACAGTGGTGTGAAAAAGTGTTTGCCCCTTGGTAAATATTTGCCCCTTGGTAAAATATTTTCCCCTTGGTAAAAACATTTATTTCATAATGTGCTTTCCCCCCCAACTTTCAATTCTTTTACTTCAATGAAAGGTTAGATTTTTGCAAATTTTTTAAGTAAAATATCAAAAGGATTAACAATGCAGATTTATTTTTTACAGCCATCTTTGTTCATATTTACCAAGGGGCAAACACTTTTTCACACCACTGTATATATATATATATATATATATATATATACATTATATATATCGCAATATTGACCTCAATAATTGCAATATGACATTTTCCCCAAATCGTGCAGCCCTACACTGAAAAATATAACGCCGTTTATATATAAACAATTCCCATTATTCCCATCACTGGTTGCCACACATAACACCTTTGTTTTTTATTTGAATGACTACTTCTATTTGTTTTATATTGCTTAGTGTTAGTAAATCAGATTCATGCGTAAATTTCATACATTTCAACATATGGCGAATCACCTGAAACATGATTTTAACATGCATCTAACTTAAAATCCATAATTATTAACAAGGAAAATGTAATTGATTTTGTACATTTATATTTCATAGTGTTGTAATGGGTCCTGTTCATCACTGTTTTTCTGTCATTGACTTTGAAATTACCTTTGGATGATTATACAGTGTTGTGTAAAGTAGGAAAACAATTCCAGCTACACAGTATGGATTTAGAGATCCTGCTTGCAGTAATTATTGTCTTTTCAGCAGCATGAAAGCAGGAAAGGTGCAGGACAAATATAATGAATGTGTGAACACAGAATTTAACTTTACAATGTTCAATTTAGTACACTGATGAAAACTATTATTTCCCCTCATGTTTTATTGTTTTCTCACATTTTATGTCTTAAGACAACAGTAGAAACCTTTTCTTTTCAGTTTGATAAAGATGACTTCTGTTCAAATCTATTGGCAGATGATGCTCAGTAATGACGAACATTATTTTAAAAGCCAAATTTTTCAACAATTAAACACGGCACATTTCAATAGACTATGACAAACTGTCCATTACTCTTTTATTGTAGTAAGTATGCTGTGTAAGATGACAAGAAATGCCTGAAGTATCTACTGGAATTGCAAAATGATACACTTAAGCCGCTAGTGAGACTCACTAGATGGCTTTATTTTGTACCAAAGAATGACAGCAGAAGCAGTGAGTTAAGCTTGAGCACTTTTTAAATAAGATTTCATTGAGTGTAATGTTAAAAGTTGAGTAATCCCCTCCTAACACACTTAGGAATAATAAAGGGATCAAGGTTTAGCCCAGTTAGCTGGTAGATGTTGGAACTACACCATCTGGTTCTGAAAACCATCATTCTCCACTGACGACCATTCAAATGTAGCCATTTATTCTAGCTAAATATATACATATAATTTAACATATTTTATTCCCAAATAGATGTTGCTAATATTCATTATATTTTAGATATATTTTTAAAAGTACAAAATTTTTTCCTGTCTGCTGCCATCTCAGAATAGTCACTATAAAAGTGTTTACATGTTCTTGTGATCCCATCAGCCAGTCAGCATTGACGTGATATCATTTTTGGACTTCAGAGTGATTAGTCACATGACATTTACGGCTAAATGCTTTTGTGTTTGTACCATGTTGGGCTTTTCAGTTGTATTTTTAGTCCAAGAAACAGTATTTTGTCAGTATTTTCTGTACGCTATGATTTGCGACTCATAACAAGATTCTCAGGAGAGCTGAAAGATCTGTGGACATTTCCACATCTCTGCAAACAGACATCTGAAATTTGTATTCCAGAAGGCCAGTCCTGCAACCAGGGTTTCCTTTGAGCTCTGTGTAAGAAAAGTCATGTTCTGTGTTTCAAAGCCTCCGACAAACTGACATTGACATTGGGCTGAAATGATTCATGGGAGGAAGTCAGAGGAATGAAGTTTTTCTTCAGAGAAAGGCTTTTTCATGGAGGTAATTACAGATCTACAGCCTCCACCTCTTGTAGTCCTTGTCCAGTTCACTTCACTGTCCTTCTCAGGTACATACTATCACAAATAGATTCAGTTTGTCAAGACAAACAGCTGATTTTTCTACGTTGCCTGAGCATGACTTCATATGATTTCTATAAATATTCTACCGAGTTCCACCGAAGCTACCTTATGCATTTTAAAGAGATGTACAGATGCATGCTGGGATAGAAATTGATGGATTGGCCTGTCCTGTTATGTGGTGGCACATTTTGCTGGATCATTCTCTGACATAGACTCATTGTTTGCATTAACTAGGCAAGTCAGCTATTATACACGGATGACTGATTAAAATATTACGCAGAAGCGCACATCAGAACAAAGTGGTCTGATAGAAGCTGATAGGTAAAGACGCATTCATTGTTTGCGTTAGGGGAGGCAGTGAACCAATCATCATGACTAAATATGGATATTTTACATTAAAGCATATTATCCTTGCATATTAAATTCAAGGAATGAATAGGTTTATTTCATTATATTTAATCAATTACAGTAAATATGGTCAATATCCTCACATTTATTGACCATAATGTATTTACCTAATTTGACAGTGTCAATGATTTAATTATGTTACCTATACAATGTGTATCTGATTTAAATAAAACACTTTGTCAAATTATAATACAAATGATTATTATTGCTGCTTCCATAGACATCCGTGTGTAGTTTACAAAATACGAATTTATTGTTTTTGTTGTACTTATGTGTATTTAAATGTCTGAAACCTAAAATACAAACCTAAAAACACTGAATAGTTGTAATATATGACAGCGCTGAGCGCGTCCGTCTCTGGCTCAGCACCAGCCAAAGCGCAAAAGCACATTTGAATTTAGAAGTTGATCACATGATGCACTGAATGTTCTAATTACACCAGGGATCAGCCAAGACTGATCACACCGATGTGATCATACACGTCAAGGGGTTAAATGCAGTTTCTGTAGGTTTTAGGGAATATTTCGGTCCTGCATTCAAAGGAAAAGGTCGAAAAGACATCTCAAAAGGAGGTCTGCTTTAGGTCTCTGTCTCTGTCTACTTCCTTGCTCAGCCAGTGACAAATGGCACAGACAACTAAAAAACAAAAAGCAATACCAAAAACTAAGCTTAAAATGAAACATGCTTAGATCACCAATGAACCATGAAACAAATTTTGTCTCTGAAATAAATCGTTCCTCTGAGCCGAATTTCAGACATAGAAATCACTTTTCATCCATCATATAACCCCAAAAGACAAGAGAGCAGATTTTCTATCAGCAAGGCGGTTTTAATGCTCTAATAAATGTTTTGAGTGAGTGAGGCACAGAGACTTAGCAGATTATCACGAAAATAAAAATTGAGAGAAAATAAAAGCGCTTGCCAGTGACAGCCGCATGACCGTGTTACAATGCGGTAGAAACTGGGCTGGAGGACTGAAAGGGAAGCGAAAGGGTCACTGCCGCCAACAAGAACATCCATTCTACTTTGTTTCCCCCCTTCTCCCCTATTCAATTTCCTGTCCAAGCAGCTTTGGGAAAGACAACAAACAAATGAGAATTGCCTTATAGTGGAGACAAGCTGGCTGGCTCTCTGCCATTTCAATGAGCAGAAATTCCTGCTGATTTTAATGTTATTCTATGATATTGATCTCCACATGTGGCAATCGGGGATGGCGCTTTTGTGATCCATGTAACCGAGCTGATAGCAATGATTTTGAAATGTATGTGGTAAACATACCCACCTCAGCTTCCCTCAGGAAATCCCTTCCTCGGCTGGTCTGGTGGAAGAGATATTGATTTGCTTCAAGTGTGCGATCCATTTAGAGTCCAACAGCTCATTAGGCCCTCAGAGCCACAACATCAACTAATCACTACTTTAACCCCCCTTACATTAGGGTCGGTCCGCCGGTGTGGCTCCACAATGGAGCGTTTTTGTTGTGGGGTTATGGACCTATAGGGAGAAATCCCTCCTGAATTGAGCCTTTCCTCTGTGTTGCTTTCTGATGAATGGAGTGAGCCGAGTTCACTCACTTTCACTGAATAAAAGATACCGTGTAAGCTCTCATGGGATAACATGCCGCCTACCCCTCCCTGCGCTTCACTGTCCCTTTTCACTGCAAACTCACTCACATTTCAGGTGCCTGTATTCTCTAAGTTTGAAGTTCTAAAGGGAAATGAAAGGGGCTGCTGGTGTGCTCCCTCAGCTGGATTCGCCAGGTGAAGGTAATGAAAGAGAAACCAAATGAGCTAATATTATACAGAAGGGAATGTTGAAGGGATTGGGATCTTTGGCATGATTGCTAAAGGAGTGCTGGTTGGAGCTGCTATATTGCAGTAAAGACTGCCAAACAGAAACTACTCATATTACTGAAATTTTATTTTTTATATATAAATATATTGAAAAATTGAGTATAGACAGGAAAGTGTTGTAATAAGTAGTGGTAAGCCCTACTAAATATTTGAGACCGTAGACTTGAAACGACTTGCATCAATGTTTTTTTTTTTTTTGCTTAAAGACTTCAGTCCTTTAGACATATGACGATGTCTATCATTATTTGAAGTTGTTAGTGAAGTTGTTATTAATATATAAAATTAATTAAAAAAATATATTTTATTGTATTTTAATATCCTGTTTTAATATTTTTATTCCGGATTCATTTTAGATACAGTTCCAGAATGTTTATAATTTACATATTTACATTTATTATATTCGATTATTATTTATCATATTTTCTGTGTAGACATATGACGATGTCTATCATTATTTGAAGTTGTTAGTGAAGTTGTTATTAATATATAAAATTAATTAAAAAAATATATTTTATTGTATTTTAATATCCTGTTTTAATATTTTTATTCCGGATTCATTTAAGATACAGTTCCAGAATGTTTATAATTTACATATTTACATTTATTATATTCGATTATTATTTATCATATTTTCTGTGTAGACATGGAATACAATGGAATTTTCATATATTACCGTTGACATTATATGAGGCGAAAGAAGGTATTTTGAAGGGTGCTTCAACTGTTTTTGTCCTTTTGTCAAGTCAGTGGGGTTCAAAACAACACTGGACTTCTAGTTTATGGACAAAAACATTCCTCAACATATTTTCTGTGTTCTGCAGAAGAAAGCCATACATATTTGAATGACATGAGGGAAAGTAATGTTGCATTCACACTGGATGTCGGTGTTAACTCTTCTCATTTACTTTGAATGGGGGATGTCATGACTTATGCGTCTACGAACTGATCGCCTATGCAAATACCCTATTGCAGACACTAGCCAATTGTGTTCATGCAATACCGGTAAAGTAATGTGATTGGCTGTTGTCACTATGACAGTCACGTCAGCACCAAGCTTCAGGCACACCTTCTGTCTAGCATTGACAGTGACGCCCTGTGTGAATGCAGTGTAAATACTGACAGAATTAAAATTTTTGGATGAACTATCCCTTTAAGAGCGAGTAAAAGAGGTTTATACCCATTAAAAATGTTGCAATCAAAATTGCAACAAAAATGTCACAAAAAAAAGTGCAAAAATAACCACTATTTGCTAAATCCTCTGTGTGAATTTTTTGCCCCAATCTCAGTAAGACAAACACATCCAGATCTGCCCCTCTCAGCTGATACATTTTTCTCTTGCAGGATGATTTATGAGTTGTGAGTGAAGAAGGCCAGCTGTTGTGATGGAAAAGGTCAATATGTCAGACCATCATGCAGAACATCTCCAAACTCCTGAAATGAACAGCAGAACTGAAATGAACTTTGTCAGTCAAAAGAGTAAAAAAGAAACTCCAGCTGCCTATGCACGTAAAAAAAAAAAAATCCACTTCCCCATCAGAGTCTGACGTTTCTCTTTCTCCTCTCCCAAAGTCTATATCAGCGTTTTTCCACCACTTACTGCTTTTTTCTAGTGTTGTTTGTACTTTTACGCTTTGTGCCGCTTGTTTATTCAAGCTTTTTAGAAAGAGGAGATCCCGAGAGACAGGGTGCCTTGCCTATAGCCATATTCTGGCACAGTCAACATCTCCTCATTGAACTTTGCCCAGGAGTCAGCTCAGCGTTTGAACCAGTATTCACAAAGCTAGCTCCAACCTGACAGGCTGTGGCTTTGCTCGGCTAATTCCGCTGACTGGTTAAGATTAAAGCTGGTAATAGTCCAGATCTGTGGAAGGGATCTTTTGTTATTTAGGTGATTTGTGGAGATGCTCTGTTAGGGTTGTTAAAGCAGCGGCGAGTTTCTGCGCGACAGTGCAGCTAATAAATTAATCCAAATAATTGCCGGGAAGGCAAATGGCATGTTGCAGGGGAGCCGTTGTTTTTACTGAGTGATTATTATTGCTGGAGCTGCCTGTGATTGTGCAGTGCTGACCTGAGTGTATCCCAGAGGTAATTTCTTCATTAGCAGGCACCCTCATGCACTCCCCGGTTCTTTGGCTGAAGGCAGGGTGTCAGACTTTCTGTCTCCCAGTCACAGCACTTGCAGATAAATCAACATAAAGATTTTCAAAGTGTGATAAAGCCTTCCAGTGGGAATGCTCTGATGCATGCTCATTTTTATTCTGCTGCCTGCACTAAAAGCATATTATGATGCTAAACAAGTTCCTAGTAGCATGGTCTCTCTTTTTTTGCCCTTTTTGCCTTTATTATAGTTAAAGTATTGAATGGTGTAGAAAGGAAAGTAGGGTTGAGAGAGAAAGAATGGACTCAGGACATGATCCAGGTCAGACTCGCAAAGTTTCTCGGGAGAAAAAAATCTTTTGTGAACAGAAGCATTAAAATATGTTTTCCTCCCATCTCATATTGTTTTCCACTACTATGTCCCATTTAAGGGCTTCATACCATTGAGTAAAACAAATTGAGTAAATATCAATAACATATTTATATTACATGTGAGTGCATCTTGAGCATTATTTTTCAACAAAAAAAGGAAAAAAACAAAACAATTTTGCATTGTTACGGTTAAAGAACATTGCACTGAAAAAAATGGCAAACTGAAATGGTAACATCTAGCTGATTCTCAAAAATATATATAAACTATTATTTCACACCACTTAACTTAAATACATTTTGTTTAAATAATACATCCATGTGTGTGTTTGTTAACAACAATTTTTTTTAACTCAAATCAGAAATAGCTTTTTAAGGTACTAACTACTTCAGAGGTTAACACTTTTTACTGTAAAACACTGTGTTTAAACTTTTTGACCATAACATAATGCAAACTGGTTACATTTATAAACAGAACTGAGCGTAAGAGTTCTCAAAAACATCTCAACCCCTGAGGAGCTAAAGCTGGACCAACCTGCTGTTCCTGGGTTCCTTGCTTGAGGAAATTCTAGTGTCTTGCTTTATTATTTCCTGAAAATCTGGCTATTTGGTTTATATCACAAAAGAAAAGTGTTCTATCTTAATAATCCATATGGTCCGATCAATGTTTTACACCCTTACCCTAAAGAATTTTGTATGAGCCACAAGTAAATTTTACTTGTGTTCCTGTTAGAGAAGGGGATTTTGAAACAGTTCATATTGAACAAGGTTTCTGAAATGGATAAATATAAGGCAAAAAATAACTAGGTCACTCAAATATCTGCATTTGTTATAGCATACATAATCATCAGTCTGAATATTAGCTGTATAGCAATTTGTGAACTCTACTGTACTCTGCCCTCAAGGCTCAAGTTCTCTGGAAATGAAAGTCAACTGGACAGTAGTGTCACTCCTCGTGAATAATAATAACAATAGTTTATTCACATCCATGTGACAACGTGATATTAGTGTTGGTGACTCAGGCCAAAGCCGATGACTGCTTTAGTCAATGACTCAGTTTAGCATCCATATTTGCCTGTTAAAATGTATCGGAGCAGTGTGGGGGAGGGGGGAGCAGAGGGAAGAGGGTTATGACACCACCTTCTCTTAAGAGTAGGAATCTGTATTTCTCAGATACATAGTGGCTCATGAAAATGGAGGTGCTGTTTAATATTCATCCATATTTCTGCAGCTTGTAAATTGAACATGTTTTATTCAGAACTGGTTGTTTTGGTGCACATTGGGCCAATGCAAATGAAAGATTACCTACATTAAATGGCAAGCATAAATCAAAGAGAGTGACAAGAGCGACCTCGATCATTTTGCCGTGTCACAGTTTTGGAAATGTTTCCCATCAGTCAACATTAAAGGCCATAATAACACACAAGTCACTCAAAAAATATAAATGTTTGGGGATTTTTATCATTCCCTTGCATCATTATATTTTTTCTATGTGTGTGTGTTTTAATTGAAATCTTAATTACTGTCTTTTATATTTGTGTATGTGCATGAAGTGATGTGATGTGGAGGCTATTTTTTATACTGTAGCAAGCTACTCATAATTTAACTGAAAAGTTACTTGTTTGAAAAAGTTGACTTAAATTACAACTATTTTTACAACTATTTAAGAAATATATAACTATGAGACTATTTCATTTATATTTTAGTCAGAGAAAATAATACAGTATTAACTCAGTTTGGACATATACATTTATACAAAATATAAGAGCGGAACCACAGTCTGTAGGTAAATATTAAAATAAATATAGTATGTACAATAAAAAATAAATAAAAAAAAGTCTGTACAAGGATATCTGTGCAGAGACTCATATGAATTGTTTCTTTTCAAACTGATTAAAGCCCATTTGCCCAATGATACAATAAGTTTGTAAAAGTTTTTGATCGCTTTTAATCGCTCAGTTGTAAACTGAAAGCTAAAGCTATTTGCACAATACAATATGACAAAAAAAGTGATTACACTGTTTCTTGTTTAGAAGGTACGACATGATGATGGGCAAACATTTTTGTAATGCTTTTGCATTCTCTCACAAAAGTATTGCGTTCTGAAATTTTCTTGCGAAACATTTGTGTTTTCATGCAGAAATATTGCATTCTTAAAGGTGCATTGCGCAACTTTTCATGTTAAAAATACCTGTTTTCTATCCTATACATGCTTAAAGAACTGCCTGATGGGCTGAATGAGCCCTTCTCTGCTCACTGAGATTGCCTCTATAATCCTGTACAGTAAAATATATAAGAGGGATTCGGGCTCGAATTTGAGACTGGGCGTGACGTCATGCGCGTTCACGCTCACCAGGCTATGTCTCGCAGGTTTGTGTATAAGCCGCCATTCTCCGCATCAGCGAAGACAACTCGTGCGTCAAAGGTAGATCGATTCAAAGAGACCGGCTTGTAGTCCATTCCAAACCCCAACGCAAACTCCACGTAAAGTAAAGAAAAGAAAAATGTTGTCTAGTGCCACCAAAAGGGCCAAATTGGAGTCAGACAGGCGTCGGAGTAAGACGAGATCGAGTGCTTCTCTCCACAGTAACATCAAATTGGTCAGAGCTCGTATTCTATCAAAACGAGGAAAACGTCAAATATTTTGGTATTGTGATAAAATACATGTTTTATTCTGAACAATTGCAGGAAGGGAAATACAATGGTAAAGGGGTAAATATTTTTACTTTACTCATACTGTTTAGCAGACTAACTAGCCTATTTACTAAATAAAGTATTGACACATTTCACATTAATGTATCAGCGCTAAATCATCAATAAATCAGCGCTACATGTAGTTTAGTGATTAGCAAAACAGTTCAAGATTCTTGAGTGTGATATAACATGCTGAAAAATATGACCGATAATTAGACACAAATTTTGAGTAAATTCTAACAGAAAAAGGATGTATTGTTATTGGAATATTCTACTTAGCAGATCAATAAAACAGGCTGAACCCCGCAAGTCTTTCGGCGGATTTGCCTGCTTTTATGAAAACGTCATGGTGACATTTGATTGTTTATTACCTTGAGACATTTGAGTGAACGTTGTTGACCAACCGTGTACGGTATGATTATTATTTTGAGCTATTGCGAAGTAATCAATTATATTGTTCATGAACGTGTTTTCATAACAATACAATCATAGGATACAGTAAACACATAAACAAAGTTTTCTACTACCCCCGTTTTCCCCTCACACATAAGAGTAATTTACTCAAATGTCTTTCCTTCCATATATTTGAAATGACTTGCAGATTTATAACTTTATTACCCCTGAAGACCTTTTGGCTGTACACCAAAGATCTGTGCGGCAGATGCTCCTTTAGTTATATGAACAGCTCGTGCTCGTGCATGCATGGGTGTGCGTCTGGTTCATGAGCGTGCACAACTCTGGTTGCAGTTTCGCTTGTCGCCAGAGGGGGCGTAGTTCTGCAAAAACTCAGAAACCTGCGCAATGCACCTTTAAGAGAAAGTTTTGTGAGCAAACGCAAAGTCTCTCCCCTTTTTTTTTTATCCCTTTAGAAAAGGGGTGTCCTAAGTCTGTCCTGGAGGGCCACTGTCCTGCAGAGTTTAGCTAAACTCTTCAGGACTGTGGCCCTCCAGGAACAGGATTGGACATCCCTGCTTTAGGGGCTCTGTAAGAAAATACCTTGATCCAGGAAAAAAACAGTTGAGCTTTTGTCACTCTTTAAAAAAAAAAAAAAAATGTTGTGAAGTTTACAACGCCACTTTTAGTTAGTCACACCACAACACTGTGTGCAAACCATAGATGTAGTTTGTGGGGGGGCCAGAGGGGCCTGGTCCCTCTGTAGCAACTGAAATATGCTACTAATAAAGTTTTACAAAAATATATTTTTTTTAAATCAAAAGTGAATATGCATATAATGTAGGTGTTATAATACATTTGTAATTGTTATTTTGTAAATAAATTAATACATCCCATAAAACAAAATGATTCTGCATTTTTACAGTTACATGGAAACCAAACCTCAGATGTAAAGCTACGTTTGTGGTGCAAACAGATGCATGAGGTTGATAAATCACTCAGGTTCAGCTGTGCAAAGAGGAGCTGTCAATTTATACACCAATGTTTAGACATAAAAACACTTTTTGATAAATGAAGATCAATTTGTACTTGTCTAGCAAGCCAATGTTTGCATGCAACCATTGATTTTTTAGAGGTCATAAATAAACATTTACCCAGTCACCCTCAAATTGGCCCTGCGTACAAAAGCATACATAATCCATATTATTTGAAATATGCACATATGAAGAAATTTCATAAGGGCCAATGCCCACACATGTGAATGATGATGTTTTAATATATTTGATGCAAATTTAGAACAATTAAAATAAGCTTTTCATGGTATTTTACTTTACCATTTTTCCTCCAAAATACCCCAAAGTGGCTAAAAAATATTTAGGTCTGGTGACTGTGCAGACCATGTGGGATGTTCATCATTCACAAGTCTTGCTGTATTGGTGCACTGTCATGTTGATACACAGCACCAACTTCAGGGTACAATGTTTGAACCATTAGGTGCACATGGTCCTCCAGAATGTTTCGGTAGTCCTTGGCAGTGACGCGACCATCAAGCACAGTAGGGAATGTCATGATATTGCAGCCAAAACCATCACTGATCCACCCCTGTGCTTCACTCTGGGCAGCAACAGTCCGGGTGTTAACCCTCTTTGGGGCTTCTCCACACCGAACCTCTCACGGATGTGGGAAAGACAGTGAAGGTGGACTCATCAGAGAACAATACATGTTTCACAATGTACAATGTCCACAGCCCAAGTTTTGCACTTTTGGCCAATGAAACCAACATTTGGCATTGACACAAGTGGCAAAAGGTTTGGCTTTAGCAGCCCGACCATGAATATTGAATCTGGAGCTCCCGATGAACAGTTTTGGGTCGAGAAGAGTCGAGGTGCGCATTTAATTCTTCAGTGAGTTGGGCAAATGTGGTTTTATATTTTTTGGATACAGTCAGGTCAGTACCTGGACATCCCTTTCAGAGAGCTTCCTCTTGCGTCGACCGTTACTCCTGTTGGATGTGGATCGTCCTGCGTGGAGATATGCTGACATTACTCTAGATATCTTAGCTGTCAATACACCACATCTCGACACACTTTCTCTCCTGGTTACAGATGAGTCAGTGAGACTGAAATGTGTCCTCTTTTGAACTCTGATATGTCTCCCATTATGTTAGCAATAGCACAGCTGTACATAAAATTTTGCAAACCACAAGTTTTGTGGATTGCAATATTTGATGTACAGTTGTGCTATTGCTCTGCTTATTCAACCTTCACACTTTTACTGATAGAATGTAAAATCAGTGAAGATTGACCACAAGGCCGTGGATATTTAGACGTGAAACCTCCATCTCTATATTGGCCAGTGTTTTAGTTTCATTGACCAACCCCTAACTTATATTGATTTCATATATTTGCATACAAATGAACATACCAGCCAGCTGTGTCAGCTATGTTTTATATGTGTGCTATAAAAACTTAATGGATTAGTACAGTATAATTAGTTTAATTCCTAAAATCACTGTATATTGTTGTTCTCATCTTTTACGCAGGTCTACGTCATAATGTGCCCGACATTTTAAACATGCGTTTAAGCTTTCATTAAGCACATTTAAGTAAAAATAGCTTCCTTTTTAGCCATGTTCAGCTGGTTTCTAGCGTCTCACTGAGAATAGTGCAGCAAGCTCTTTATAGTCACATATCCTATAGATTTATTAGCTTGGGACTGGATGGCAAGGCTTTATAACCCCTGTATATGACATTGTAAAGATGCCATTTCAGCTTTATTAGTTAATGCTATTTGTTAAAACCCAGAGCTTTAAAGCTAAAATTTCCCAGCAGAATGGTCAAACGGTTCCCTATTGTACTGTAGTTGAGCCAATTTAATACTTTTCCCTAGTTTTGTTCTTGCTGGGTTTCAAACTCAGGCCTTTAGGAATGACAAATGGGAAACTCAACGAGTGATTCACTGAGCCATCTGATCCTAATGAACGGTTTGACTCTGAAGTCAAAATCTACAGAACAAATGTCCCATTGCAGCTAACATAATATAATTACAACTGTCACAATAGGTAAATATATGGTGAGACTATAGTATTTAATGCTTGTGTTGAGGCCGCCAGCTTCCACGGGACACTAATTGCCATCTTGTTTCTCAGCAGGGCGACATTAGCACAGACTTTCTTAGCTGTGGCAGTTCTAGCTAACTAACTTTAGAAATGCTTACTGTCCTTTCATCCATACATCACTACATATGTTTGGTCCAAATACAGTTTATTATGAGTTTAATGCAGTGCTGGAAGTTATAAGGGCGTGGTGACTAATGTCAGTGTGACAGAGCAACACTTAAAGTGCTGAAATGTGAGTGTAATCTTCCCACTTTTACATCACAAGATAATTAAAGACATCAATCACACGCCAGACCCCTTCACATCCTTGAAAGTGCTCTAATTATAGGGCTTGCTGGATGAGACACAGTTGTCATTCATCTGGAAGAGATAGATGGCATTGACAGATACAGTGGCTTTATTGACGTTACACATGATTATTTATAGGAAAATCTTTTAGCACATGCAATTACACAGATTGGTTTGTAGTAACCTGTATTTTGAAACATTGTTGAGTAAATGACTATTGTATTGTATGAATATTTTCTGCAGTTTTATTAGGATCTGTTCTGACAGGATGAGATAAATCACTAAATACTGACTTAATTCTTCTCCCTTTTAATAAAGACATCAACCCTTTTACCTGGTGACACACAGGCCTCTTTTTCACAGTTTTTTTTATTTATTTATTAATCAAATAACATTTAGACAACACTTGATATGGAAAAATTATAGATAAGGTTTTATTTTATAATTTTTATATTATTGTACTATACATAAAATAATAATATGTATAAAATTAATATAATATACTATTATTTTGTATATATAATATAAATAATATATAGGCTTATAACATTTATGATATAATTGTAATATTTAAATACAAATCGTGAAAATGTAAAAGTAAATGGTTTACTTTTATAAATGTAATATTTTCTATATTATAATATTATTATTTAATTTGATACATTTAAAAAATATATATTTAAATTTTAAAAAGTGTATAAAGTCAGTGAAAACTGAATGGTGATTTTTTTTATTATCTTTTTTATTTTATTATTATTATTATTATTTAAATATGTAAGACATAGGTTGCACTAGATTGGATAGACATGGAATCGACAATTTCTGCTCTTTCATCTTCCAGTAAGCTATTGTAACACTTGATATTTTGAATGTGACATATCACAAGAACTTCTGTGGCTAGGGCTGTTTTACTCTCACCTAGCGCTGTTGCAGATTCTTGCCTTTTTTCTCTGGCAATGTGGAAAAGGCAACAGCTGCTGCAGCCATGTGATCTGGTCACCCGATTTGATGAAAAATATCTCATGAATTATTCCACTGGACTAAAAGTTCTCTTTTCTCTCCCCAAATTCTTACTCGTAAATCTCTCTCTCTCTGTCTATTTCCAAGGGGGCACTTTAAAACTTTATTTTCTCCCCCTTTTTTGCTTCTAATCCTTATTAGCATCCTTTACTGTGGGAATATTTCCAAAGTAGCCAAAATAAACAGACTTATTTTAACAGCTTTAACAGCTCTATTATAACAGCTTTATTTTTTAAAAGTGTCTTGAATGATCTGTCAGTGGGTTTTTTTTTGGTAAATGAAGAACATGCTCTTGCGTTTACAGGCTCTGACTGAATATATTAGGTCATTTCTGGTCATTGAACTGCAGTGAGGATGAGATGACGCAGCGAGATTCAACTTTGGGTTGTTGACATCCAGCTGCAAACTAGCTGTGTTGGTGTGCGTCTCTTACATGTCACATAAGATTATATATGCTTTGAAATGACTTCTTAAAAATGTCACCAGCCTTATATTAACAGCTGAGTCACAATCTTTTCTGTTGGGCCATAGAGGTAAAGATGGGTCATTTTCCCTGTAGCTACATTATCCTAGTGCGCAGTCATAGGTGGTCACCAAGCAGGGTTTAGATTTCCAGCACAGCTTTTTAATGTCTGACTCAGAAAGTATAATTTCTCTCCTGTCAGGTTATATTCAAAAGAATGGCCTCAAATTCCATGGCAGACATTTTCTTATTCCTGTTTCCTAAATGGATTCCTCATGCAAAGCATTATATTTGTCTGAATGCTTAGCAATTTTTTTGGTCAATCTCTCAACTTTGTCATTAGAGATGATAAGCCCTGTAGGTACAGTATATGGCTGTAGTATGAAGATTTTGAAACTGAGGAATAGATTTATGTAGCCTGGATGCCAGCCGAACTTAGCCCCGCCCACAACATTTGAGGATGGGAAGTTCGGTCTGGACTTGATCCGTTGTGAAGCAAGTATGCCCGAACCAAAGCTGTTCGGACCAATTAAATTGTCAGGGCGGGCTTTATACGAGGATGGACAGATGATCAACAGTAACGTAATCATCCATGTCACCAAAGAGCGCTTGGGTTGAATTTGTTTATAACAAAGAATGGCTGCCGCTGGAGAATTTAGATGTGTAGATTCAGCGATCGCATCTGTTATAGAAGATGTAGACCACACATTCATTTTAAAAGAGGAACCGAGAACCGCGATCAAGGCATTTGTCAATCGGAAAGATGTTTTTGCCGTCCTTCCTATGGGATTCTGCAAAAGTTTTAATTTATTCGGTTGAATCGCACGAGTTTGTTTTCCCCCTTGGTGCGGTTTGTTTGGGCAGGTGTGAATGCAGCAATCGCACTCGGGTGGGTACCAAACAAGCGTACCGAGGAGGTCACGCTTTCAAACGAACTCTGGAGCAGTTCGTTTGTGGTGAGAACGTGATCCGACCTCGAACAGACCCAACTACCAAAGAACTGCGCATTTTTGGACTAAACCAGCTGGCGTAGTCAGCTGTGCGGTGCATTATGTCACTGTTTAGCAATATTAATGCAGGCGTTGCCTCCTCCTGAAGTGACTCGCCGCGTGCATTGCATAAAACATTATTTTCAAGCCGCATCCTTGCTTCATTCTCAAATGTTATTGTTTGCCTAAAGTGGTGTAGACAAACTATATAATAAACTATGATTAGGGATACAATCAGCCCACGCAGCCATCTCTCCATAGTAAAAAGCGGCGTGTTGTCTGCCGGATTTTCCTCTTCTTTGTTTAATTCCAGGAGTTCTGTTGGAATTTTCCTGCACGTTAATTCTGACAATTGAAGTGCAGTTATGAAAATACGTTCAAGACCCATCTGGCCAACGAGTGATGTGGATGTTGTCACATGACTGCATTTTGGTTCGTTTCATCAACTGATTCGGACCAGAGCAATCAGTGTGGTGTGAAAAGGAACCAAAATGCCTGAAAAATGCTACAAAGTATAATTTTTCTCCCTTGGTCCGGACCAAATGAACCGAACTACAGATGTGAAAGCACCCTAAGAAGATGGGGAGCAATGAAAACCTTGTGGTCATGGTTGTTTCTCCTTTGGTCCCACTCATGGAGGACCAAGTGAAAGAAGCAACCGAAATGGGCATCATGGCGATGCTACTCGGCGTGCAGGACGAGGTGGACATAACCAACTGTCGTTGCCAGCTCCTTTTCGGAAGCCCGGAATCCTCAACATTACGTCATTTAATCTGTTGCTCTGATTGCTCAATTGAGTGCAGAGGCATTTTCTTTCCTGGTTCGGTTGAAACACGCCCCATAATCACAGCCCAATGGAGCAGTATGACAACATCAGGCTAAGATTAGTGTGTAAAAGATGTTAAAATCATAGTGCAGTTGCAGTATCATAAGTAGCCTGTGTGTTTCTACTTGTTTTTTTCTTCTTGTTAAAGCACTGAATTATTCAGTGCAAACATGTTTATTATTTTATCTCTAAAGTTGTCTATATCATGCTTTTAAAGTGGGACTGGGTCATTCCTGTCAGGCAGTACCTTCTAAGCTCTGCAGCTTAAAAAAAAAAAAAAAAAAAAAATGCTTGTGTGGTAATCCAAGGAAGGCTTTCTATAAAAGGGTTTACTAGACTCAAGCTCAGATGCTTTATTAATTATAAATTGATTATTTACACAATGGCAAGGAAATGAACAGGATGCCTAACAGGATAGAAATCTAACAGGATGTAAATAAAGATCTAAAGTTAACCACTGCACAGTGAGGGATTGAGAGTTATTTAACATGGAATATTACAATGATTAATATTGAAAAAAAATTGCAAACAAAAAACTAAAAGGATGGAAAGTGATATTGAGGATACAAGAAAATATGTATAAACTTGCTTAAATAAATAGCAATTAAAAAAAACTATTCCCAAGAAAACATTTGTTTTGTTCGAGACGTTTGAATGAGGCAAAGGAAAAATGACAAAACACCTGGGATTACTCTTCAGTCAATCAAATAATTAATCAATCGTTTATATTATATTATAAACACATACTGTATATACGAGCATGACAGGAATGACCCAAGTACTTTTCTAGACAACCGAGGCTTATTGGTCAAACGTGTCTCTGGTGACATTCCTGCAAAATTACATTGCTTCTTGAACCAGATGAGCTACCAAGCAAGTTTACTAGAAAAGCCATACGGAGCTGGTTATGTGATGCAAACATCAAAATGTATTAGTTTACACATCAGACACTATGGTAAAAGTGTTTTGAGGTCTTAACACAGTATTGTCCACTCAAAAGTAAGTATTTATTAATCAATAATCTGCCCCGTAATCATAATTTGTGTGAAAGGGAATATAAATTGTTTTACTACCACTAGTTTTTATTTCAGATGAGAACTGCAGTGAATTGAATGTAGGTGAGCTTTTGGAGTTTGGGGAAAATGTAGATAGAGACACTTTTTTTCTGTTCAGCCTACTGTATGTTGTCTTCTTTTTATCAGCTGATGTACTGTTGAGTGTTAAATGTGCTACATGAAAACATGCTTTATCGATAGAAACCTGTGTTGTGCGGATATTTTGCACAAGTGCTGTCAACGGTGCTTAAGTAAAGTAGTTTTAACTGACAAGTATTCAAATTTGTGTTTTTTATGTTTTTGAAGTAGTTTAGATGATCTACTGTTTGAAAATTCACTCTCATAGTGCTGGACTATTTCACATCCATGTTGGTTTTTTTAACATCTGGCCACTGGCTTGCTACAAGGACAAAACATCAAAATAAGTTATTTTTACAGTCCCAGGGGCTGGAGATAGTTTATTATAAACAAGACATGATTGAGGCTCATGCTCTGGTGTTGACTGATTAAACTTTGTTGGCTGGGACATTTGAAAATCACATAGCGAGCATCTCCCTGAAAGTGACGAGTGGGAGGCAGACTGGAAAGTGTCATGGGAGATGCACCACAAATGTAATCTGTATGTACACACTTTGCTGTTATTGCTATTTTTGAGCTTACCACAGGATAATATCACAGCTATCTGTCACCCACTTAAAGCGGTCTTTAATATCTGTGTTTAGTTAAGCAAATTACAGATTCTAAAGATCAGTCTGTTTTGATCTTGTCCTGGCATTTTTGATCTGGCTGTCCTCCTTTTTCATCATATTTAGCATGTGTAGGTGTGTATAACATAATTCAAAATAATTCGCTGCTGAAAAATACTTTTTCGTAGGCTGACACACCTCTGCTGAAAATACTTGCATAACAAGTCATCAGTACATGTGAACCAGAAAGACTTTCATGACCTTACAGCTTCACCAGGTCAATCTTCCCTTTGCTATGCTCGCCTTCCTTTCTGTCTTTCCTGCTCTCTTGACCCTGAGTGAAATGCTTTCATTCTTACCAGTGAACTTTGGTCATCACTTCTGTAATCTTCTTTCTATTAGCATCACAAAGGTACAGTTTCATCATTCCTTTCTCCCGCTGTTACTGAGCAGGAACACATAACCCAGAGGTCTGAATGAATACTGATCACGCCTTGACCCGACACCGTACAGCCTCGCTCAACTGCAAAAGCTTCTAGTAAGTAAGAGAAACGGCTTGACATTAGCATTCTGTGCAGTTCAGGAAATGGAATTCTATGCAAATTACGCTGACAGTAAATTGTTGTCATAAATCCCCCCTCCCTGCTATTTCACAGTACAGTAAGAGCTGTTAACTCGGCCAAGAAATTGACCTTGCAATAAATTTAATTAAGCAGAGATTGACTTTTGACATATATAAATGCTTTGTATTTACAGGGCTCAGCCAACAAGTCTATAATGTTGTGGGCTTTGCCCTGTTAAAGGTCAAGGTGTGTGTGTGTGTGTGTGTGTGTGTGTGTGTGCGTGCGTGCGTGCGTGTGCGCGTTCGTGTGTGTGTGTGTGTGTGTGTGTGTGTGTGTATGTATGTGTGCGTGTGCGTCAGGAGTTAGTAAACAAAGCACACAAGACAGGAGTAGCAAACTTTATTCATTTTGTTTACTCTTCACGTAAGAACACAACACAACACTTTTCGAAATAGTAGTAATACAATTTCACTTATGAACACAACAGTTTGTGAGCACTTGCCAAGCCTCGGAGGCGTTTTTGACCATTTTCACAAAAATGAATGACAATATTCTGTCATGGATGAATATCTTAATATGCACTTAATCAAAATAAAGAACATACACTCTGCTTTTAAACAAACAAACAAATAAACAAAAAATTATTCTAGCTTCATGAATTAAAAAAGGCAACATTTTGAGCAATAAGGTGATAAAATCACATTTTTGTCAAAGACTACGTTTGGACTTTACTCAGATTCAGAACGATAATCAAAGCGTAGATGGACTAGATCGAGTCCATCAACACCCCCAAAGCTTGCACAGTCCTATAGCTCGTCCAGGGTCGACATTTTATTCAGTAACATTAGGCAGTCTTGATTTATATGCTGTTTAATGATCATTATTGCATTATTTTACATATCCATATGATTACATGTGACATCACTTGTTTCTGCATCTTCTTCGTATGTGTTTTGATCATAAGATTCAGTACACTTTCAGTATTTGCATTATAGCGCCCCTACCATATAACAGTGAAAACACGGAAAGCCGGAAATTCCATCAATGGCGGGAAAGTGTTTTCTCACAAATGATGGAAATATCCATCAATGTTAGGGAAAGATTTAAGATGCTCAAAACGTAGTGAACCATGTAGAACACAGATGTGTGTTCTGGGCCTCATATGAGGTTTTGGGGGGGAAAAAATTTGTTAAAAGTCGTAAAAGTCCTCTTCAAAAAACAAGCGTGTGTACTGTATGTGTGAGCATAGCGTGAAATATATGACCGGTGTGTGGGTTCAAGAGTTGAAATAGTATTGCAGGTGAAGTGGGTTATGTGTGACAAGCTCTGAGTATCTGAGCACTTGTGTGTATATGTGTGTGTGTTTGACAGGTAGCTATATGGTTGGTCAAGACTGAGGCCAGAGTAGAGCAGCTCAGCTCCAGAGAACTCCCATCAAACAGCAGCTGGTTTAGTCACTGATGGGGTCAGTCATGCAGAAAAAACACAACGCCATATGATGCCCAAGCATAGCTCCAATAGAGATTGCTTTTAAAAAAAGCAAAGTAAACCCTTGTTACCCTAAAACTCTCTGGGGGATATACCACATAGCAGTATATTGTAGCTGTAAATAAAGCCTGTTACCATAATGACAGTCGAATAAAGTAATTTCAAAGATGGCAACTTCTATAACACCTGAAAGTCTATCACAATTGACACAATGTAATTTGATAAACAAGTCTTTCAAGACATGAGTTCATCCGTCAAATCTATTTGACAGTGGCTTTAATGCTTTATTTATTCAACTGAGTGTAGTGCGCTGCATTTGGGTGACACACAGGATAGATAGATAGATAGATAGATAGATAGATAGATAGATAGATAGATAGATAGATAGAGATGATTTACATATTAAGCCTTGAACAAATATACAGTAAAGTGAGGTAAAAAAAAAGGAAAAAAAAGCCTTTGGATTTTTAGTGGGAAATTTGTTCTAGTTTCTGAGATTAGAGAACTTAATTACCCGTCAGGAAAGAGCTGACTCATTTTCATATACTGTACTAGAGGGGAATGCTTAGATCAGGTCTGAGATAACTTTTGTAAAACTATCTCCTCTGCTCGACTAAATTCTTTAATCAGTATTTAGCAAAAACAGAAAAAACAAACAAGTAAAAGTGATGCTTGTAAAAAATAAAGCATCAGCCTGTGCCTGGATACAAACAGTGGGATAATAGCAAACCGTAAGTATAGGCATAATTTTTACATACTTTGGTGGATCTGCAATGAATTGCTTACACAAATCATATCGTCCTTCCTCACCAAAGTCCTTCCATTGGTTAAGACAGCTTATTTATAGGTACTTGCCCTACCCATAACAGATCATGATCTACAAATCTACAGATCATTTGGACTCGAATATGACCATCTGTCCAATCATTCACCCTACCCTTTCATTTACCCTACAAGAGGGGTCGTTTCCTGTATGCATTTGCCTACTTAGAGGACAAGTTGTGTGGGCAGTGATTCACATTGTGTCCTGGTGTTTAGATTTACTCACGACAGCCAGGAGGCTGTCCCGAACTTTTCCAGCGTGTGGTCCGTCTCTTCTCTAGGTTCCTTGGTGAGTAAAGATTCTGAATTGGACATTCCCAACTGTGCTTTGTCCACTCATTCAGCAGGCATTTTTCTTCCATGTGGCAGGTAGTGAGAATAGACACAACTGGAAACACGGTGTGACACCCCAGAGGCTTAATACATATAAAAGGGCCAAAACAACATGTTCATAGGTGGGTGAATTGAAGGTCAGGTTGTGCAGAGGCACACAGAGCATCATTGTTATTTATAAAATACATACAAATAATGTATTTTCTATATATCTATTTACTTTATATTTGAATAAAAATTAAATAAGTTTCAATTTAAATTTGAATATGAAAATTTTTATTATGTATTTGGATTTTATTACACACATTGTGTTATCGAATCAGTTCCTTCCATTTTGGAGAAATATTTGAAGCTGAATTTGAAATATGTGTTTGTGTGTGTGTGTGTGTGTATAACATGATTATTTATAAATGTGAAATTGAATTGAAATGCAGAGATTACAGGTAAACCAATTAAATCAACTAGCTCTTGTTTGTTTCTGTTAGTTGTTTGTCAATGTCAAGTATTACTTGCAGACAGTGAAATATTTTTAGAACAAAGCAATAGTTTGCTGAAATATTAATCCTTGACCTGAGAAATCTGGATAATCCTTTCAAATGCTATAAAGCTGTCTCATAATTCAACAAAACAAAGCTTCAAATCTTTCTCCAAAAGGAAAAATACAATTCTGTGTTCAAAGGAGACTGTTGTGTGACTGAAGAAGACAACGTTTATATTAGAAGCCAAAAAAGAGAAAAAGGGCCAAACAAACATTGCACCTGGACACTGATTCACTTTTTCCTATTATAGAGTTACGACACTAGACCCTCTTCTCCGCCCCTCTTCCTTTCTTCCACAAAGACACACACACGCAAACGCGCACACAGAGTGACCTTTAAACAGCTTGTCAGGAGTGGCGTTAATATTGTCACTTTGTCAGCGTTGGCGACAATAATTAATAAACAGATTAATTATCTGGATGGTATCTGTGTGTGTGGCCCTTCAGGTCTGTGTGAAAATGAGTGAGGCCTCTGTGAGATAAATCTGAAATGAGGGAGGGCACCCCTGTAAGGACAATAGCTGTGATTTACTCCTTGTCCTCATTAGTACAGCCGTGTGATGGGTCTCGCCTAGACTGCACTCTCCCCTGGCAGGCAGGCACAATTAATGCCCATTAAAAGGAGCCACCAGCCCTGGGGGTCCAGTGCCACAGCTGCTGATTCTCTGATTTTCTGTATGCTTATGTTCTTCATAACAAAGTTCAAGGCTTTTGTTTTATTTAACACCATTCCGGCAGGATTCAAAAGCTTACTTTTAACCAAGGAGGTCTATGAAACCTGAAAGCTATCTGTTTATACAAATGATCTATTTCCATTTTGAGCCAATCACCTGAGCCACAGGAAAATTAGCAGTTCCACTGACTATCCCTAGGCAGCAGCAGATGGGGAAAAAAAGAAAAAAAGAAAAATCAATTTCACACTTTTAAAAGTCAGCTGGGTGTTCTTCCACTTTTGCCATTTTTTACAACTTTTCAAATGCATTTTATGTATATATTTTAAAATACCTCTTTCCCAAACTCAGACTTTCAGTCTTAAAGCATGACAATCTAAGATTTTCTTAAAAGTGATTTATATACTGTACATTTTTACAATAATTGTATATTTATGTCCACCACACTGAATATTAATGAAAACAATATATTTTTTTTTGTGTAAAATTAGTGTACTGTTTTCTAAGGAGCGAATATCAGCGAAGAGCATGCTTGCGATGGACAACACGACGATTGAGACGCGTGTGTGTCAAGTTATAATGTGATATACAGTATATAATACAATAGTTTATAACTGTGTAGAAAGAAGTCATCCATTTTAATTTTAATTTTAAATGTCATTTCCACTACTATTATTTTCATTATAGGTTGTTATTAAAACCCAAAACATAATTTGAGCGGTGATGGGAATGACGGTGTGGTGTGAATTGTCATTATTTTCAGAAAACAAATGACAGATTCTCCATTGATTTATATATGTGCTGGGCATTGCTAGTGAAAGTGTGAAAAGTGATTTAAGATTCCACCGGGCCAAAAGTGCCTATAGCTGAAGAAACAGCCAGTTACAAAACCTTCAAGGAGGGGCTAACTGGCCCATGCTAACCAACCAAAACAGACCCCTTGCTTTAAGTAAAACCTCTGGATATTAATAACGCCCTTGTATCTCTGCAGAAAGTCTGTTCAAGTGTTCCTTGAGCTCCATGTGTCGTCAACACACACACAAGGATGCCGAGTCTGAAAAATCCCGTTTGTGAAGCAGAAGATACTCTGTGGAGTAATGATAGAGTATCACATCTGCAGACCTCTGCTGATCTCTTGAGCCTGCTGGGCTGAGATCTCTCACCTCTCCAGCGCTGAATGGCTTTCCTTTCGCTGCAGCGATGGCAATACCACGAATCAGTAGGACAATTCCAACTCACTTTATTCCTCAGATAAGTGTTCTGACATTGAGTACCGCCGTAGGTTAGGGCCTGACCAACATTTCGGCACCGTTGCGCATATTTGGTCGCTTTTGCTTGATGATATTTAAACCGAACTGACAGTGCAAAGACTAACAATGTCAGAGCTTGCATTAAAACGCCACTCGTTCTTTCCATGTAGCAGTGTTGACATGTAGCAAACATTACTTCTACCGAGTGTTTCGCACGTCCAGTTAACTGGAGACTAATGGGCTCCCTGCGTTGCATACGTCGTAGATCTTATTTCATGTCGTTTACATTAATGTACACTCTGTGCGGCCAAAGATTTGTTAGGAAATCATGTCAGATTAGTGACACTTTCCATGTTTGGCACCCTGCTGTGGTTCACACCAACACAACACCTTTATATCCGCTTAATGGGTAATACATCATGTCATTTTGTTGAAAAACAGCATCAGCTGACGCCATGACTACACTCGGCAACACATGGGGCTCTGAAATGGATATAATTCTTGGCCTATCTTACTTTTTTAACCCCTCAGCAAAGCTTCACGTGCATTAAGCCTGCTAATTGGTCTATCTATACTGATTTATTTATACATGTATAACCTGCACCGACTACAGTGTCAGATGGTTGGAAATCCCTTGTGGAAAAATAAGCTTTATTTATATGTGATGCAATCTGGAAAACCCACGACATGGTGAAATTTGACATATTACAGGTTTTGATACCATATAAAAGCTGGGTTCAAGCCCTTTCCAAATCGGTTTTTATTTCTTTTAGCGTTTGTCTGTAACAAAAAAATCTGAAGTCGGCTGATCGCTGTGATTTTTGAGAAAAAACGGTTTAATTAACTGTCACGTCCTGCTAGCGGGACGACTGGCGCTCTTTTTTTATTGCCTTTTTTTCATATCACATATTTTAGTGATGATCATGGGTTAGGTATCATTCGAAAGCTTACGAACTCAAAATTCATCCTGTGAAAACCGTTTTGAAATTGGACGATTGAGAGGCAAGCAAGATCTTTTAAGCGAGCAGCTTCAGACTCTGTTGTTCTCTTGTGCTCCGCATCACACCACACGATAACGCTGGATAAAAATTAATAAATAAAAACGTGTGTACCATTGTAGTTTACACAGGACTGGCGGGACCTTTATTCTGTTATGTGGTTTATTTTTATAGACGAAACTGTCTTTGTAGTGTTAAGAGAAGGAGAGATAAATGGGCGATTTTGTTTTTTTTGCCCCTCCGCTCTGCCGTGCGTGTTCTTAAAGAGAAAGACACAGTTTTTTCAGCTGGCCACTCTAAATTGCTATTTTTCTGCACTAAACTAGTGAATTTTCCCAATATATATTCAGAGATGATAAACAAGATGTTATAGAATAATAATTTATTGAAAACCCATCTATTTTTAGACCTTACTGAAAACGTACCAACGCGACATTCGACAGGTTTTCCCAGATCGCATCACATATGTATATATTTTTTATAACTTTACTTTTAGATAATATAATATTACTGAAAATAAAGGCCACTTAAAGATAGTATACATAAGTAAACTTAAGTACACACTTAAGTACACTTTTTAAAAAAGTGCACTTTACAATAATGTACAATTAAACGTTTTACCTTAAAGTACATTTTAAATCATTATAATCTTTAATCATGCTTTAATGAAGAGCAATTTTTTTGTGTTGACTAACATACTGAAGAGTGTGTCAAGTACTTGGTTATAATTTTAATTGTAGTGTTATTCAATATTACATGTACTAAATTGCTACTTACATTTAAATACATGAAATACAAGTTTCAATAGAAATGACATGTTTACCATAAGTGCTTGTCAGTACATAGCAGTACTTTAACCATATTTCAAAGTAATAATGATATTACTGTTACACAAATATGTAGGCTACTTAAATCCTGCTTAAGTGGGTCAAAAATGCACCCTTAAGTTCAACTAATGTAATTTAATATAGCCTACATTTAAACTAATCATATTTTAATTTAACTGCAAAAAATATGCATTTCAGTGTTCAAAGGCATTACATTCAGTTTACAGTAGTATTTGGTTCAAGTGTTTAATTTCTGTAGTAAGTAGGCTACTTTTTAAAATGATTCAAGAGTGTACTTCCTTTTTTTCCAAGGGATGTCCCTGCGCGCACACACACGCCAGCAGCTGGCTTTGTGGGACACGGATAAGAATGGATCAATCACGAGGAATCATAGCTCAAATTTCTCATCGCCTCTGACATGCATTCAAAGTCTAAACGCAAGCCCGCGGCACAGCACTAAATATAAACATTATAGCCAGCTGTCAACACAGACAGGCCCGTTATAATACAGGTCTTGTAGGTTAGCGCCTTCCTTTTGCTGTGGGGAGAGAATGGTGCTTCTGTTTTTGGAGGAATCCATCTATTTTTGAAGGAAGCTAATGCTAAGTCTTCATTTATGATTTATGGGTTAGCATCCCCAGCAAGCACTCATGCAATGCTCAGTGGTCTGAACTAAGCATCTTGGCTCTTCAAGAAATGTTTGAATTGAGAATAAAAAGATTTGTTCAACCGCTCCAGGGGTCTCCAAAGGTGAAATACCCCTCACATCCAGATGTTACGGACAGCTTATCGCCTCAGGCCTCTCAGCCTAAAAGGTTAGCCCTTAGAGTGTAAGCGGTGTCAAAACCGCTTTGTCTAGCTAACGCTAGCCTGCGCTTTTCTAACTAAGAAAGGACTTTAGATACTCAACTTGATTCTTCAATGAAACAGTAAGTGTTTTGTGAATCGAAAGACATGTGGTGTCAAACGCAATGTTTGTACAGAGAATTTCCATAATCCTCAGAGATATGTCAGGGCCTGCAGATCTTGGCAGCTATAGCAGTCATCTGTTCTGAAAGTCATGAAGGATGATGTGCTTGAGCTGTAAGAACTAGGTCATGTGTCCATTTGATTTCATTATGAAGGTTTGTGATTATAAATATCCATGTGCCAGAGGTGAGTGGCAACAGCTGTAAGCCTGTGCAGAGAGCTCAGTAAAGCAAGCGAAGGAATTCTTCCAGGAGCTGAAAAGTATGCTAGAGGGTGAGCGTTAACATCGTTTGTATGTGAAATACAAACGTATGTGTGTGCTAATTTAAAGATAGAATATTGTGTAAGCTCCTTTGAATGTGATTAATTTTGTTCTAGTAGAAGATTCTAGTTTTCAAACTAGGGTTCATGAGATTAATGATATTAATTTTTTTTTTTTTAAGCTTTTAACTGTAACAAAAAAAAGCTTGCATCTAATTTTGTGATATATAATGTAATGTAATCTAATTGATATATGATATGATATTAATTCGATATGATATAAGATATGATTGACATGATGTGATATAATGTAATATAATGTTTTCTATTTATGTTTTACCTTTCTAGTTTTGTCTTTTTATTGTTGCCACTGGGTGTTGAAAGGATTTATTCTCTGTAAAACTGTAAAAATATTCATTGTGAAAGGTGTAATACAAATAAATTTGAACTGAATTGACACAGTAAATTGACATTGATAAAAGATTCTCGGGTTTATCAAACATTACATTACTAAAACAGATATAGTATAGCTTGATATACAGTAGCTCAATAAAAAAGTAAAGATAATATTACTACATAATATTGAATTTTTCAACAATATTCTTTTTTTTTAGAGATTTGTTTTTTCTGAAAGAGTCAAATTTCTAACTGTCTGTGCACATGAAGATGGCTTGGTATTTTAGGAAGAAGGTACCATCATATTGGGGGTCCTTGGCATTGAAAAATGTAAATAAATAAAATAAAATAAAAACTGACAGAGTAAAAAAAAAAAAAAATACACACCTTTTCATATCAAAAACTATAATTTCTTCTTTTAGGCCTGGGTATACTTCATTTTCCGCGTTCCACTCCGTCTCTCACACAGTTGAGTGTGCAAGCCTTTCAAAGTATACTTCTTTGGCCATGAGCGCAAAAAGACACGTTCGGCATGTGCACACTATCTAGTAGGGCTGGATGATTTTCGCTAAAATCATAATCGCGATTAATTGAACAAGTTACCTCGATTACGATTATTTAAAAAAAATCTTTCTCATTTGTCACTGGCAAGGCTTGTACTGCAAATATGTTCACAGTTATTTTTTCTAATGAAAGAGTGCATATCTTTGATTCTTAAATAACGAAGCACACAGATAATGCTATAATGACTATAATGCTATAACAGACTATAATCCATATTTATTAAATATTTCAAACAATTGAATCAAAGCATACAATGCTTGAAATAAAAAAGTCTTATAAAAAAGTCATTTAAGTTTTAATGTAAAAAGAAAGTTTCCTAAAAATTTTGAAAATAAAGAACTTTTAAAAATAGTTATTTTGTAAACAAAATAAATTATTGTAAATATTGCCATCTTAAAAGTAAAATATGACTTGTATCTCTTGTAAAAAATTAATTATTGTAAATATTGCCGTCTTAAAAGTAAAAATAACTTTTATCTTTTGTAAACAAACTAAATTATTGTAAATATTGCCATCTTCAAAGTAAAATATAACTTGTATCTCTTGTAAACAAAATATTGTAAATATTGCCATCTTAAAAGTAGAAAATAACTTATCTCTTGTAAACAAATGTTAAATAATGCAGAGCTGCCAACTCTCACGCAATTGACCATTTTCTCACGTAGAGAAAAGTCGTGAGGCAAAGAGGACACTGACACCAACAGACAAGACAGAGAAGGTTACTTTTGATAGGGAACAAATTCTCAGCTCTCAGATTCTGTCAATATCTTAACGAGATTCAAAAAATAAATACCGTTCTGACGCATTTCAATATGACAGATCGCTGTAGCGCCTCAGTTCAAACGGCACGTGATACAGTAGCCTACAACTTGGCTTCGGACACTGCGTGTTTCTTTGGTACGAGCGGCTCCTGTTGTTGAGTTGACTCTGTGTTTTATTTCTCCTCCATGTTGCTTCAGTGTCGCAGACTGGATGGGGCGGAGTCACGTGACTACACACGTGGTAATATGTTTTAAGGGTAAAGTACATTAACACACAGTGGGCGGAAATATTAATAGGATTAAAAAAACGAAATAACCGACGTGGTAAAATTACGTTGTTATTGGCTCTGAATTTCGGTTTCGATTACTTTTCGATTAATCATCCAGCCCTACTATGAGTGGACTTTGTTTTCCAAAAGCACCAAAGTCACAGTCATTGCACGGTTCCGCATTGGCCGAAGTGTACTTTGGGCTTTAGGGAAAGTAAAGGACCAAATATTATCCTCTATTGCCTGCAAAGCGAGGTGTTTAGCACGTTGGAGTTCCCCATAATAGTATCACTCTTTTGCAGAGGTTCAAATGTCTGTGTTGCTTGTGGGCAGATAAGGAGCAGGTTGATTGAATGTGTAGGCCTCTATTGACTGCAAACAGGCATACGTGCAAAGATCAGTGTAAAATATATATATATCTTTTTTTTTTACACATTCTTTATTCAGGTTTCTTATCCCTTACAAAGAAAGAAAAGGAATTTTTTTTTGTTTCTTTTTTTTGTCTCTGTAGCCTTTAAACTTTCAAGTTTCATGAAAACCTTTGTTTGTCTTTCAGTTGTATATTCCACAACTCACCAACAAAAAAAGGATTCCCTGTGACCGACAGAATGAATAAATCATCATACGCACTGACCATATAAGATTAAGCGTCTGTAATGCACAAAATGTCTTGAACAAAAGAGCTGACTTTTTAAAAGGCTTGTCGTTCTCTTAACACACAGACACAATTCCTCTGAGTTGGCCTGCTCTCAAATATAGGCAGCTGAAGCAACTGCAATTGTCCTGGGATTCTCTCGAAAATGCTTTGTGCACATGGATGCCTGTGATTTCTGGCGGCGCTTCAAATAGCTCTCCTCCTAATGCTGTCTGCGGACATGGCTGTGCTCAAGCGTCAGATGCTACATATACTGCATTTAAGGGGCCGGCGGCTGAGAGCAGCTCATTAAAAAACACCCACGGTCATCGTAAAAACACCTCAACTGCACCCTAACCGCAATGCTTGGCGGTGGACGAAGGTTATCGGCCCATATCAAGCCAGAGGAGCCCATATGTTTAGGGCTTTTCGGCTGTCTGTGCCGAGGAAACCCTGTGTACCCATTATTTTTCAGTTGTGCAGTTCCTTATCTGAGTCTATAGGTGTCACTGTTTAATATATCAGGGTGATATGGCAACGGCGAGGCAGCAGTGATGAATGTGGCAAACATTCATGGCTCTGCACAGTTCAAGCCATTATCATCCATGGCAGAGGCCTGACGGAGTCTAAATCCTAATTATCTGTCTGTGAAAGGGAGCTGTTCTAGCACTGCGATCACCCCTCCTCTCGCGTGTCAATCATTACCGCCTTTTTTAAGCCCAAATAAGGGTGCTACAGCATGTCAAGTAGCAGTGCTCTTTAAATGCCTCTGCTCTGGAGCCACAATGCCGTGTCATTTCATTATCTGCTTTAATAACACAAAGGTAGACGGGCTGCATAGCCGCCTTTTTCTTTGCTTTTTTTTAAAGTGCAGTCTCATTTTCAAAGGATCTTTTGATCTCCTCCTTCCAAACTCTAAAAAGCCAATATGTCCCACATTAATGAATAACTATCTGCTCTTATACAATTCGTCTCAGGCAGATCAGGGAATATTTACAAACATTTAAGAGGAGATGAGGGGTGTGTGCAGATAAGCAGTCAGTCAGTCAGAAGGGACTCTGAACTGGGGTTGTGCAAAACTATACATTTGTATAATCAACTATCTAAAAGATCTAAAAGAACATTGAAGAAAGAACAAAGAACAAAGAAGATTTAGGATCATGACCATCATTCTTGGGACATCATAGAATGTGATCTTGAGTTCAAAAATAGTGTACGGAACAAAATGTAGGGGTATCAAGAAGGGATTCACTGTATATTGGTACCATATTGGTTATCGGCTGATTTTCACTAAATACATTTGATTAATATCCTAAGTTGACACTTTGGCAACCGTACAAATATTTTTTTCTGTCTGCGGACACCCCCTTTTTATATACAGTTTAGATTGCCTTTGTATGTAACGCTCACTAAAGTTTTACAAACACACATAATTTACTGTCAAATGGAATCTTCAGTAAATCTCAAAATAATTAATGGTTATTTTAAATTGTAATAACTTGTAACTCTAAATAAAATGTCGACATTACTGTACTGTATTTTTGATTACGGAAATGTAGCGTGGTGAGAAATAGAGATTTATTTTTAATAATAATAATAAAATCGTATTTATTCCAAAATTTTGAACAATAGTGTATATGAATTTAATATGATGGCTAAAATGCACTCACCCTCATGGTTCAACTAATCAATCTACTAATCAACTTGTTGACCATATCATCCATCCCTAACCCGGAACAAGCCAATAAACAGGCCAATGAGGTCTTTCAAATAAAGACATTAGGGTGTGGAGAGAAATATGCATCGTTATTCTCCTGTGAGCATATTGTGGGCAACCTTGCGACCCTCTGAAACATTAAAGGGCAAAAAGAGTTGAGCTATCAGAGGATCCAGTGAAGGAGATCAGTAGGCCAGCACATCTGTGTGATGCTGCTGTTCACTAATGATGTTTTCTCAGTCCGGAGGCTGCTCTCATCTTGTCCGCTCTAATGGCCTACACCAATGATTATCAGGGTACGGAAACTGCAATGAGTCATCTACTATTATGGCAGCATGCACTGAAAGTCAACTGGAACCAACAGTCAGACCCTTTTTTATCAGTTACATGCTTTTAACATGAACAAAGCTTTCTCGATATGACAGCTCTGTTCCGTGAGGCGTGATTCAGGTGTGTTTAAATGGAGGGAATGGAGGGTCGTAGGAAATAGAGAGAGGAAAGATAGCAGGGGTATTGATCCTTGTCCTCTTTCAGGAGACGCAGTGTGCATACTTAATCCGATTGCAAGCGTGCAGCCTCACACATACAGGGTGGTGACTATTGCAGAGTGATGAAACGCTCATGTTAACATGGTGGAAAGAATCTCCTGAGGAATATGAATCATTTTAACATAGATTTGGGTCCGACAACCCAAGGATTGGCAGATGTCCAGGGTTGTTGTTTTTTTCCATATACTCTCAATGTATGGGAAAATACATGTCAAAATGAAAAACACTGGACCTGAGACTACAAAGTCTACAAACCTCAGGCTCAGATTCAATGTGCCAAGGCCTGGGGTCACTTGTCTGCTTTTGTTAAAGTCTCTATAGTCTTGACTTTCTGTTATTTATTTATTTATTTATTTCTGCTCTGCATTTGAGCACATTTCTGTGCTCAAGGACAAATGCAGCAGGGTTGGTTTCCTCAGTCTGGCTACCACTCAAACCGTGAATAAAGATTAATAATGGTTTGCGGTGGCAGGATGTTGCACTGTCATGGTTAGATGTTTCCCTTGTTTTTGCAGTACTCATCTTTTTGTTTGTTTGTGATACATCCTTTTAGCTCATTATTCACAGAACACTTTCAGATTTCACTTCCATCGAACACCATAGTTACCTGCTTCAGCACCCAAATAGCATCCAATTAACTCCAACTTTTTGCGTCTTTTCCCATAGTGACATGAAAGGCCTTTTCAAACCTGTGAATCAAACAAGTACTCCGACACAGTCCTCCTAATGAGGCTCTAACACATGGAGAAGATCTTAGTAAGTGGACAGAACTGCAAATGTTTTACTGAAACAAAACTCTAAAACACTCCACATGACATGCGGGGATCCACATGACTACATCAGTTGATTAAAAATGACCATGTTTAGACTGATAATTTTTCAGATCAACCATGAAACGGAGTCCCTCAAGGCCCCAAGGGAACGAACATACAGATACATCGATAAGAGTTTTAAATTATGTTTTTAAAAGAAGTCTCTTATGCTGCATTTATTTGACATTTATTAAATACAGCAAAAAGTCTTGTTTGATTAATAGACATTTTAAAAGAGCAGCATTTACTTAATGTGTCATTAAAAAGTGAAAATAAGTTTAAAAAAAAACAAGTAATTAATTTCTTAAAAAATTTTTTTAGACACAATTCAATTCAATTTTTAAATTAAATTAAATCTGACCCCATAAGCGTAATTGAACGGTAATGCATCTTGTGAGGTCTCGCCAGCTTTAGTGGCAGACCTGTTATGTAGACAACATGGAAAGTTTACCTAAGAAATTAGATAACACTAATTTCTAATAGCATTCTAATAGTCTTAAAGTATTATAATAGTAATGTGATAGGTTAAAATTAATTGACAAAAAATAATTCCAAATCAAAATTGTATCTTACCACTGCTGTAGTGCTCACGTCAAGCTCTCTCATGCTGTCTGCTGTTCAGTGAGATGGATAGACACCTGCTATCTGTGGTACAGGGTTAAACACCCACTGTAAATCCATATCTCTGTGTGATGTGAAATGCACAGAATAATGCAATCAAGTCAGTAAGGGAAGATGGGTGGAAGGGACATGCTGAGGGTTTAAGACATCCTCATTGTAAGATTATTTCATTGATTGAAAGCATAACATAATTATAGTTCTTCAACAGTTATTTCTTTCTGATTTGACCTTGAAGCTCATAGCCTTTTCTTCAAAGGAATTCAATTATTTTATTGTTTTTATTGTCATCTTTAAATATTCCGATATTGCAAAAGAAGAAAGATTATTATTATTGTAAATTTGAAGCTGGTCAGATATTTTGCATGTTCTTATTCATCCATTTGTCATCAGGTGGATTTTTTTTTTTTGACAACACACTGCCAGTTATCAGGCCCAAGTGGAATCTGTAGAATTATAATGTCCTGTATTCACACAGTTCTACAGTACATGTCCTCCGCTCTGCCTCTTGACTGTACTTTTTTAAATATATATTGATGCTTTGATTATGCTTTCAGCAATCAAACAGCTTAGAACTCTCAGCTCTGTTTAAGGCATTCGACCATGTTTAAATCCATTCCACAGAATTACACAGGCCTTTTGCAAAAAAACAACAACAAACAAACAAAACAATGGCTGTCTGAGATTGGTTATGACACAGATATTTTCATATGAAGCCCCAACCTTCCTCTGCCATTTTATTATGAACCTTCGACATGTATTTCTCTCTCACTGTTAATTAACCTTTATTGACTTTCTAAATTCCTGTTTTATCTCCTGACATTTAAATGACACATATAAAGTCAATGCGAAGTGTGTACGTGTGTACAGCTGGTAATGGCTTAATCCTTCTATCCTTATGTCAACTCTTGAGGGGCTGTTAGATACGGGGTCTTTAATGACTGATTTCAGCGATAAATCCTCTTAAGGTGTTGTTGTGTGAACAGAAGATGGCTTGTTGTGCCATTTGAGGGTTTTATGCCTGCAGTCAATTAACAATTCAAGACACCCAGAAAAACCTTTCTGACTTAAAGCCAGGGCCTAAAACTAATTTTTTGTCACACCTGCCAATGGCCAGTGACTTGAGAAAATGTATCGTTCAAAAATATTTTTTACCTGCCATGACACCAACATTTTAGATAGGTACACATAGGTATTCACATTCCTCTATTCTAATTTGATACCACAGCTAAAACTTCTTGCTTTATTAATATCAATTTAATAGCCTACATTTGTGAAGACAAGTAAACAGTCAGTAATAAAATAAGAACAAACAATCAAATTAAAAGCAAAGGGACAAATAAATACAATACAATACAATACAATACAATCATATGAAATAAACAGTACTCTTCAGGCAGGTCTAATAGTTTTCAGGTACCGAAATTTAATAAAGTATGCTAATCAAATAAATAACATTGCATCGTTTTTTTTTGTGAATTTTTCCATCGAAGCGCAGACATGAAAAAGAGCAGAGCGTCGTTGATGTTTTGTTCACGTTTATGTTGTCACAACATTGCATTGTTATAATTCAACAAAATGTTACTGGCCAACTGGCGACTGACACCGTTTCATACACTCGCCAACGCCGTTTTTTACTCGCATTTGGCGCTTGCCGAGTATTAATTTTAGGCCCTGCTTAAAGCCATTGTTCAATGTAAACCTGACTGACAAACCTATACCAAAACATGGGATGGGATTTCAAAAGAATTGAATAATTCTGTGTAATGGACAGTACCATTAATGATTCTTTTGAAGAAGAAATATTGGGGAAAAAAGAAATGCAATTCTGTTGACATATGATCATCATGTCAATAATTTATGTAAATAAAGAATGCAAAATATGGCGACATATTTAATTAATTTTTAAATAAAATATCACGGGAAAAAAAGTGTATTTTTAATACACTGTCATATATGAAATATATTTCATGAGCCTTGAGTACAACTTAACACAGTATCAGTTCTTAATTCGGACATGACAAAATAAATTACTTTCTGTGAGTCAGTTGTTAGTTAGTTAGTTAGTTAGTTAGATTAATTAGGAAACAGTTCCAAATAGTCTCTAAGTGTCAGTGATTTATTGAAAAGAACCAACTCATATGAGTCATTATCTTGGTAATCGGACTTCCACAGTTGTGCTGTATATGGTTTTGATTCACTAAAAAGAATCATCTACTAAGAGTCTATTAGCTTGGGAACTGGACTCCAACAGTTGTGCTGTATGGTTTTGCTTTACAAATAATAATTAGCTCATAAGAATCTATTAGCTCGGTAGTCACAATTCAACAGTGGCTCTGGTTTTGATTAACTAAAAAGAGTAATTCACTTGAGAATAAGACTTCCATTAGTTCTGCTGTACAGTATGTTTTAAACACTAAGAAGAACCAGCCTTTTTTGAAGAGTCTTTTTTTTATTATTGGAACTGCTTCTGGAATCTCAACCCTTATCAAAACTAATGAATATCCCTCAGAGGCCGCAACCCTTCTACACACTCACCATCACCTTAAGAGGATTCATCACTTACTGTACAGTAAATCAGTCATTAAAGACTATTTGTGTGTGTGTGTGTGTGTGTGTTTTGTTTTCTGAAAGGTTATATGGACAGCAGGAAAGCGCCTGTCTTTTCTAAACTCATAAAT
Organism: Semotilus atromaculatus; assembly: GCA_031834385.1. Classification (NCBI taxonomy): domain Eukaryota; kingdom Metazoa; phylum Chordata; class Actinopteri; order Cypriniformes; family Leuciscidae; genus Semotilus; species Semotilus atromaculatus. The sequence goes on along the minus strand of JAULUF010000042.1, from coordinate 22,355,469 downwards.
TCTCTTTAGGAGGAGGAATTGCCTGTGTAGTCTCTGGAGTCTCCAGTGATCTTAACAGTCAGAGCAAAAATACGGAAGCGGCCTGCGATGGCATGAATCACTTTGCATGCCCTCTAAATGAAAAAGCAGAAGAGAAAGGGAGCAGGAGGGATATAATATTGCTTATGTAGATGAAGCAGGGGTGCACAAGTGAGCACCGAGGCATTGTGGGGAATAATTTGCAGAGTTTCTCCGGGATTGTTTATGTTTAACAGTAGGCGGTGAGAGGGGGTGGATGGCAAATGAGGATCCAATGTGGAAAGGTCTGGTATGCAGCCAGATATTAGCTCGAGCCCCACGGGGCCCTGCCACGCTAGTACTGTGGTACGCCTGTGGGTTCATAGGTTTAGGGCCTCACCCGAGTGACTGATTTGCTTGTGAAAGCATGTCTTTACCAGGTCACCAGTTCCCTTCCAGCCACTGTGAATGCCTCATTGCTCTCCGAAATGTTAAACCAATAAGGCATAAAATGAGAGGGCTATTTCTGATGGTCACGATATGAAATGAAAAAAAAAAAATAATAAAAAAATGACCGAGGAAGAAATACAGAAGCACAGAATTCAAATACATTCTAGTTTCCATAGTGAAAGCAGTGCACTTAGTTGACATGAAAAGATTAGCTTGTGTACAGAAATAGCTATGTGTATAGATCTGCTAAAGACATTTAATTGAATGAAAATAGTAAATAAGCACAGCAATTAAAATGGAGAGAATATATTGCAAGATCAAGTTGAAAAGCAAATCGAAGAAATACAGCAAGTCATCGGGTGGTTGAGAGGGTTTCGTGTACTCAAGGGTGTATTATTATTTGAACTATTTGAAGTCTATTACAGATGATTTGCAAAAAAATATGGCAACTAAATGCAGATTTGAGGGAGTTCTTGAAGCGACAGAATGCGAGAAAACAACAGCTGTGAAAAAGAAAGAGATGAAATTATCCTGTAAGTATAAGGGAGGATTTGCATCCATTTTAAAACCATCAGGTTTAGGGGAAATGCTTTTATTCCTTTTTTTTTCTTTTTTTTTATCTCGCAATGTAGCAAATATTTATAGTGGTTTTGCATTACTCATCCAGCACGCATTGGGTGCTAAAAGCATTGGTCTGAAATGTGATTGCTAATATTCAAAGGTAAGACAGGAGCTGAACCTCCTCACTCTTTATTTCAATAGCAAATTAGACTTTTTCATTTCCTCTGTCTGTTTTCTGAGAGGTATTTTTGTTCCATGGCTCCACAGAGATCCATTAATGCACAATACAGGTTCTCCATCACATTCTCCACAATCCTGGCTGACAACTGAATGGCCCTGCGTTCCCTCATTGCTGGCTTCTTTTCTTTATTCTCTCCGTAATCCTCTACTCCTCGTTTCCTTCCAGCTGGATTTGTTTCATTCTTATTACCCCCACTCTTGTTTTATCGCCCACCGTCTCATTTGGCTGGTTACGTTTAACATTTAATCTGTATTTCTCAAAACATTTTTTCTCAGGTAAGGTCAGATTTTAGCTCTAATTTCAGTACGATCTGCTCACATGGTCCATGGTCTTTTTTTTATAGCTATTCTGGAAATGTTTATTGCTTTTATTTGGAAAATATTCGTCAAAAAGATACAGACAGATTATTCAAATTAGGTGATAATTTTAGCAGTCAAAGTGAACACTACAGTGTTAAGCAATTCTTCATAGTTCTTTAGCTCAATATTTATATCCTTTAAATAATAAGTCAAAGTTTTGTTTGAGACTAGAGTTGCTAGGCCATATGAGGTTATATGTGCAAATGTTAAAGGCATAGTTCACCCAAAAATGTATTTGCTCAACCTAATGTTGTTCCAAACCCTGATTTTCTTTCTTCTGTGGAACACAAAATAGAGTATTTTGAAGGAAATAATATTTTTGTCCATGAAATGAAAGTCAGCATAGTTTGTTCTTTTTTTTTACTAGTATTTATTAATATTTTGAATTAGCTGTTATTTTTATATTTTAATTTTACATTTTAGTAACTTTTGTCATTTTTATTAGATTTTAAATAAAATAAATGCATTTTTTTTATGTTTAGCATTTATTTCTTGATTTTTATTTCAAGTTTTCATTTTAATAGTTTTAGTTTTTGGTTTAGTTAACAGGTACAACCCTGTTCCACATTTATTGTACGGACAAAAAAAAAAAAAAGTCTTGCTATGTGGTTGAAATGTTTATGACCAAGAAAGACTGACACAAAATCATTCTAATATTCATGTATTTGATTCACTGTAGACATTTAAACAAACTATTAAGAGAGTAAAAATTTTGTAAAAGTTGACAGGGCCAAAAGTCTCCATAGTTGAAGAATCATCCACATATGATCTGAGGATAATTTCAAGTTTCCAAGTTGTACGAAGTTGTACTTATTTCCTTTTCTTATTCTGTTCAAATGACAAGCTCAGTCCAGTCCAGCTTGGCTTCACCAGCCAAAATTAGACGCATACAGTCTAATGAGTTGAATCCCAAGAATAGGCTGGTACCTCTCATGGATAGTAGTGTTTGTCTGAGCACACTGGGCTTCAGGAATGATGGCTGCTTGGAAAACCATAATGCGACCACTTTGCCATGAGCCTTTCTGTGAAGCTTCTAATGGTGATGGATTGCACTTACTGTCTATTGAACTTTTCATTGAGGAATCCATGGGTGCTTCATATTGTCTCAGGGTAACTAACTTCAAAGGGGCCACCTACATGCAGCGGTCGCCTACACACAGATGACTCAACTTACAACAGCGGCAGATTGCTGGTGTTCGGTTGCTACAGTGCTAATTCTGCCTTCCTTAACCAGGATAATTAAACAGCAGTTATTTTGAGATTAGATTTGCAGCAGATTATGATTTTATCCGGAACCGTGCTTCATAATACTCTTGTCCTAATTTGAGATGTCTTGTAAAGTCATTAGCAACTAAATGTATTGAATTAATTCCATCATATGCAATATGTGACATTCATAAGGATTACTTAAATGGTGAAAAAATACTTTTTTTTTTATGTCAAGGCAACTGTCACTAATGTCATCCATAGACGTAAAATGTGAATAAGTATTCTTTCAATTCTCCTTGGGCGTGAAAAATAGTTAAAGATCTTTCCAATATGCTTTTTCCTCTGATGGCATGAATTACAAATGGCTTTAATAACCTCTCTGAGACTGCACTACTGTTTTTCATTGGCAGGCACTACAGTGACTGGAGCATTTCATGTGTTGCCAGACATTTATGTGCAATTAATGTGCTTCTACTCCTGTGCATAAGGGGGTCAGCATTACTCACACAGTCTAATAGCTACAGTACATGATAATACATGAATGTGAACATTACAGAGAAAAATTACCCCATTAGGTGAAATATTCACAATACTGAAATATTCCCAGACCACCATCAGCAGGGAAACAGATCATTAGATCATTAAATGTGTATAAAAGTATTTATTTTATCCTTACTGGAGTGATGCAATGAAAGAGATGTATCAGATGCTATGGTAATTTGAGATTGAATTTCATTTTAGTGTACATTTATATTCATATGATTGCGTTTTATAGTTTTTGACTTTTTCTTTATATTGTAATTTTAAAAGATAGTAGTAAGTATAGTAAGAGATCAAGTACTTTCAGCTGGACATTAACTAACTTAAGTGACTGAAGGGGTTAACAGGTTTCTTGGTCAATCGTGCCATTCAGTGGTAATAGAGTGCAGCAGTCGGGTTCTGGAAGTTAAAATCCCATCAATTTTTTAGGGGAATTGATTTTGAACTAGGCTATAGACTTTTAAATTCAGACCTGCTGTGAGCTATGAGGTTGTTAATTGATAGTACATGCTTTTTTTTTTTTTTTTTTTTTTTTTTAATAATAATCATGTTTAACAGTGGAATTCCAGCATGGAAAAAAATAACTAAACTAGCAAAATGTGTCAAAAGAACAGTGCCCATCCACTCCCATGAAACACTGCGAATGACATTGAGTCGGTTTCCATACGCTCTAAAAATACTTAAATATTTGTATCTGATATACACTTTGCATCAGGGTTCTGATCACTCTGACAGTGTTTGTTTTTTGATTATGACTGCCTGATTGTACTTACCTTAACCAGTGATTGCTGGGATTGACCAATCAGAATCAAGAATTCCAGGGCGCTGTGTAACAAGATACTATGTTCTTCCCACACGTATGACTTAGTATCTCCCCCCACATCATAATGTCATCATCAGACCATACAAAGCACTTGGCTCAACAGTGTTCTACATGATCTACATACCTTTTACTATCTGGTTCTATTCCACACTGTCTCATAGCAGTTCTTCTCAGCCGATTCCTGCTTGGTTCCCCATAGAGGCTCATATGTCAGGTTATATGTGCTTTGCTGTAATGCAGTGAAACAAGAAAAACAAGGTCCAATCACACTCAATCTCCCCCAATTTGGTCTGCTGAGACCTGATTGGAAATTGGAGCTCTCTGTGATACTGTAATAGAAATGTCTGGGTTGCAACAAAAAAAGCCTTATTTTTAGATTCAACACAGCTTACAGTCCCCCCCTCTTCCCCATATATTTAGCTGTTTATTGTTGGCTGGTACCAGGGGTTCAGTTAACATATAAATTAATAATTGTGTACATGGAAAATTAATAGATAATTAAGTCACTCTCAGCATGATGATCTCACACAGAGATTGGCTCACCGGTATGGGGTGTTACAGAAAATAGTCACATTGTTTGAGTAAGACGGTACCTAGCAGGGAAGGAAAGGAAAGTGTTTACGGTATGGCCTCTAGGTAGTGCCATAAATAAATGCTATCATTAATACGGAACTGCATGCTTTAGACCGTGACATTTACTTGTTGTCTGGAGCTCAGTGTAATAATTGTTCATTTAAACCTGGTTAAGACTAATCAATAATGTACCCGGCAACCACATAAACAGTCAATAGAAGGGTGAGCGATTTGTTCACGCAGAACCAGTGTTTGTATGTAGTGAGACCCCTGCCTGTATGCAAAGTACACACACTGCGTACCCTGACTTTATCAGCATATTAATATGTATTACGTATCGTAATTTCTAAATAATGAATATCCATAATCATGTACTGTATGTCGATTCTTTTTTGAAAACTGTGGGTGACTTTTCCCCTGCTATGGTTGTTTTTCCTGCGATTTATTTAACAGTGCAGTCTGTCTACTAGTCATCTGTCCATAATAGTAGTGTGTGCTGCGCTGGCTGTGGTAGATTTAGCGTTTTTAGGTCAGGTGTTCAAACAGAATGAAGTGTAGTGAGCTGAGTGAACGCTTTTTTGCTTTTAAAAACAGGAGATGTACTGCAGTGGACTTGAAATGCATTTTTTAAAAGTTGAACTTCTTTGACACGTCATTTTAAAATAACATGAGGCTGAAAACATGGTGCAATGGCCACAGATGACAGTCTAGTGCATGTTGATATAGAAAAACAATTTAAAAGCAGCATTGTAACACTAAATCAAAACTTTGTATAAAGCCGCTGTATACAGCATGTATACAGCACCAGTTCCGGGCCAGTATGGGTGCCTGTAAGTCTTAAAGATTCAAGAAACCATCATTGATTTAAAGAGCTGATGAGGTAATAATACAACTCTTCAGTGAAATTGAGAACTTATGTCTAACTTCCATACTTTATACCTTTTTGCCCAGTTTGGGTCAAAATGGGACAAGGTTTTAATTAAGGTGGCCAAAAGTACTGTAAACAAATAGCTGTTTTTAGTTGTTGTTGTTTGTGCGCCATGTATGAGAATCCTGCAGCTGCCTGTCTATGTGCAATTGTGAGGCAATGAGGTTTTCTGACCTTATTTTTTCATGAAACTCATCCGTCATGGTCTCGTCTCGTCAGCCATACTAACAGCCTAGAGAGTATTTACCCTTGTAACCTCAGGCAACATTGTGTTCCAGACCTAAACCTCAAACTCCTTCACTGTCTGCTTCATTATTCAGCATTTTCTTGTTATTCACCACAGAGGCTTCTGCCTAGCCGGTTAGTCACAAGATATAACTGTGACAGTAAAATCGATAGGGCCGCAGCTGGTAGTAAATGCACATATACATGCCAACATACAGCACACACTCACACATGCCACCTGAACAGCGCAACGCCCCTTGCGTATAGAGGAAACTCTCTCGTATCACATTAAGTTGGTTTGTATATATAAGGACCTTTGGGCATTGTTTGGAACTGAAAGATTTGGCTCTGATACTTGCTGTAGCTATTGACCATGCAATTTGCTTGCCACTACTTATCCATGAGCATCAGTCATGGGCTGCTAAATTTGTCAATAGCATGGATTTCAAAGAAGTTAAAACCATGATTGATTTTCCTCAAGCTTTGTGTCATCAGCTTTGTGTCGTCTGTCTTCTTAAATGCTACAAAATCGTATTGTCATAACCGTGATCATTCCACTTTTTTATGTTATGATAACATTTTCAGTATCCAACCATCCATTCTTTTTATATTATTATTATTATTATTATATAATAAAGATCAAATATTATTTTTTAAATTTTTTTTCATACTCAATACTCATACTCAAACATTAGCACAACAGCTCTCTATGTGTCACAAGCACCACCTATTGCAGCACTTAATGTAACTCTAAAAGATTCTTGCAGATAATCTCATCTGTTCTAAATCTGGTCCTTGTATCATTCAGACTCTCAGCGGGAAACTATCTCTTATATCATTAGTACAGTTTATAAAATAGCACGGTTCAACTCCTAACAGGTTTGCTAATTACTGCTGGCTGCTAGACAGCATCTACAGCTTAAACTTTAAACTTTGAGCCTATTTTGGTCATAAATAAGTGTGATGTGAATGTTAATCAGAAATCTGTTTGGGGACAGAAAATCTCCCCATCATGCCTTCATTAAAGAAGCATATTTGTTCCGTGTCTCTTAATGCCTGTTTTTCATCTCTCAGTCTATGTCTCCCACTCGACCTTTTTCTTTTTAAAAGCTGTATTTTTATAAAAACCATTATACTGGATCTTTAGGCACAAAGACTGTTCATGTATTTGTTTACTAGCTCATGTAATTACCCATTTCAGTATTCACTCTTACAAAAGAGACTAGATGTTACTCTCTCAGGTGAGAAAGGAGAGCGGTAGAAAACTAATCACATCGGCTCAGAGGCACCGTATTGCTTGTGACATTTCTCAAAGTTGTTTTCTATATACAATGGTGGGGGATGATAGTTCGTCTTTGTTTGCAGACCTAGTAATAGATGTGGAGGTATATTTTTGTGAGCCTGTGGTATATACTGTATATTGTAAACTACTGTTGAAAAGTTTGGGGTCAGTAAAAGAAACCAATACTTTTATTCAGCAAGGATGCATTATATTGAAAGTTACCATTAAAAGGCTCCTATTATGATATTTTCCAAGTTTCCTAATGTTGTTTTGGAGTCTCCTACAACAGTTTTATTTTCTCATAATATACATTTGCACATCACCAGATTTTCAATGATTCTCAAACGACTCGCCAAATGAATCAATCTCTCTAAATCCCTCCTTTCCGCAAGCTATTCTGCTCTGATTGGCCAGACAGCTCAGTCTGTTATGATTGGTTTACCGCGTACAGCATGCGTCGAAAACAAAAATTCCCATTGCCATAACACAGACAGCTCTGCTTGTCCTGAGGCTTCCTTCACCGTAAAATAAACACAGTAACGAACAATGACATCGATTTTACCATATCAATCCGAGCGCGAGTCCGATGATGAAACAGTAGAAGAACCATTCATTCAACCCGAACCTCCATCGCAAGGACGACTCGAGCAGGACGTTTCAGTGATTCACTACTCAGTTTGATTTTTATGAGAATTACGAGATTTTGCTATTCCTCACCATCAGCATTAACAAGTGCATGTCAATCAAATGATAATTTTACTTGTACTAATTTATTTACCGAGTATGTTTCTAATATATTGCGGTGAACACGTGGAAACTGTATCAATAACAGTGCATGTAGGCTACGCAATGTATAATTAAATACATAAATAAACATTGGTAAAACAAATCTTGCTCCATGCTTAATCTTTCCTCAAAGTAGTGAGAATGACAGAGAACCCAGAGACAGAGGCCCATAGCTGATTAGCTGACTGTGATATTTGAGAAGTAGTTGTCAGTAAAATAAAGGTAGCAGGAAAAGTTTAGGATTATACTGCTGTAGTATCATCATGGTAAAGATTAATTTTAACCGCAGATTCTTCACATGCTTGTCCTTGGGCAGTGGATTTTTTTCCGTCACATTGTAGAGCACAGCATCTCCTCAACATGATGTTCTCCAGTATCCACAGGACCAGCTGCCGGTTTGAGGTTTAAGTTTCCCCGGAGTATCTGCCCACGCAATAAGTGGGCGGGCTAATGTTTCGTCTTGACGTCACGACGAAACGGCTTATGACTCGTGTGAGGGACCAAGCAGTCAAGGAATGAGGGCCATAGAAATATTTCCAAAAAATATATTTTACTAAATCAAAAAAAAAAATCATTCAAAGCATTCAAAAGGAAACAAAGTCCAAAATAATCAAATTAAATGTTTAGGCCTATAAAAGAGATCACCAGAACAAACTAAACTCAACCAACTGAGTATATGTGAGAACAAACTAAAACTGATCTACAAGTTAAACAGCAGGGACACATTTATACAAACGGACTGGTCCACATTAACACATAAGGGAAGACAAAAACAACAAACTTCACAATACAACAACAAAATCAATACCAAGGCCAGTTACATAATTAATATATTATTAAATGTATATCTTAACACAAATAATAAATCTAAGGAAAAGAACAAGCAATTAGAAAAGACAATACCAACACAAAACATTCAACCCCCCCCAGTCAATCTGCTGGTTGGTAGCGGCAAGCGGAACTAAAAGTAGCCGTTGAAGCGGTATGCCGGCCCTTAATTCGCACGGACCACAAACGGAACTGGCCAATCATCATACGAATGCTCCAGCCATCCACTCCTCAGCAACACAGCGGTAACTTAAACTCAAAGAAAGCAATATTAATGAATGTGTGTACTGCACAACACCAACTAGATTGTGTGCACTTCAATCAGTCAATGATGTACTGCAACTCAAAATAAATATCTTATGAGAAATAAACAATGTCTGAATCTTATTGCCAAATAACTATATGAACAGAAACCATTAAGAGAATGAATGAAACAAAAAAAAAATTTGCAAGATAAATTCTTAGAAAATCTAACTAATAAGTGTTTGTATGTATGTGTGTGCGCGTGACATCACCGCTCACTGATGTGTGGCTGCATCGGGGCCATCACAACTCGTTTGAAAAACAGTTCATTTAATTGACTCAGAGTCAACTCTTACTTTTGAAGGCCGATAACTTTATATACGGTGCACTTTCAGATTTAAAACTTTGCAGGATGTTTTCATTCACTTAGAGCTATATTACACACTACATGAAATGTCATTTTCAAAAATCCATTATAGGTGCCATTTAAAACATTTACATTGTTACTAAATATTTCTGCTACAAAAATGTATCTCTGTTTCCACAAAATATTAAGCATCACAACTGTTTTCAACATATTTTAAATTAAAAATATATATATATTGTTGAGCAGAAAATCAGTATATTAGAATGATTTTTAGACGTTATGTTACACTAAAGACTGGAGTAATAAAAATAATGAAACATGCCATTGTCATTACAGGAATGCATTACATTTTTAAATATATTAAAATAGAAAACCGTTCATTTAAATTGTAAAATATTTGAATATATTTCACAATATTTAAATTGTAATATTTCACAATATTACTGTTTTTACTGTACTTTTGAGCAAATGAATGCAGCATTGGTGACCATAAGAGACTTATTTAAAGTTTAAAGGGATACTTCACCTCTGTAAAGATGGTAAATGAATGTGTATGTGTTAAAATGGGTAATTTATGTAGAAGAAATGTGAAATTATTTTTGAATTTGGAGCTTTCTAGACTGAGAAAAGCCAGAAAATGTATTTTTGGCTTATGTGGATGAAAGACAACAAATCCCAGAATGCACTTGCTTCACTGCCCTAGGAAGCCATGCCTACCGGTAACAGAGTGCAGTAGTTAAACAACAAGGCTAGGCTACTAGTGAGTCTCTGTGATGAGTCTGCCTGGGATTTCGAGGTCCAGATCACCCACAAATGTCCGGGAACCGGCTTTTGTGGTGAGCAGGACGAGACTGAAGGCCGCGGAAGAACGGCGCGAGGCCGTTGGCGTGATTACTGATGACCGACACCTGTGAGACGCACCGGTCTCGTATCTCTCACGGAGGAGCAGGAGTTTTCTTAGCAATGTTAGAACGCACATCAACCGATCACTTGTTTAGCATTCATGTAAACACTACATTCAGATTCACCGATCGGAATGAATTCAGTTAGACTGAAACAAAAGATGTGCATGTAAACAATGAATGGCGACTGCAGAAAGCAAACGCTGAATCCCTCGAGGGCCAGACATGTCCGGGAAAAAGAGGATGGTAACCCCTACTACTCAGCTTTCTCCACAGAACAAGAGCCTGCTAGCTTAGCTTCCAAAAAAAGATGGCTGACACTATGTGTACATTCTGTAAATGAGATCCCACCCTCTATGGGTGGGTTGAGAACATGCGGGACAGCCCCTACTACTGGCTGTAGTCTTTAGCCCTTTGGCCAAAAAAAATTCCAAACAAAAAATAGTTTAATACAAATAAGCTATACTAAAAATATAAATAAATACAAAAAAAAGCACTGGAATTTGAAAATACTACAGGTTTTCTTCTAATACAAAGCTTAATGCTAAATCCTGAAGTATCCCTTTAAAAAACATAACAAATGAAATCTTTCCAAACTTTTGAACGGTTGCGAATGATTATATGTATAATTTACTTGAGAACCACATTCTACATGCTAAATTTATTTACATAATAAAGTCCAGGGTTTTCATTTTCTTCAACATTTTTTCACTGTCCTTCAGGCACCGTCACTCTCAGTCTTCGAGGCACACATCCTTGATTCACTTCATGTTTAAGACTGACCGTCATGTCTCTCACTTTATTTTTCTCAAGCCCCACTTATGCAGTATTCATATCAGTCTTACCCCATGAATAATGGATTATTTTGTAGCATTCATCCTGTTAAACAGCAGACCAGCGATTGCCTTGCACGACCTTCTTTATTGTCTTGCTCGCCAGAGATGGCCTGGAAGAAGGTTGGCCTGAGGATGCATAAATGAAGAATGGAGCACGGCCTCTTAAGACATTACTCTGCGGATATATGCTCTTAATGGAACAGCATCATTCAGGACGGCACGCTGAACATCCTGCAACATGCACTGGGGAGAGCAATGCATTGCCATGGGTGTAATGTACTGTGTAGCTAATAAACAGCAATGTCAGTCTCTAATTAAAAAGAAAGCTCAAAATGACTATTCTGCCTATTTCCTCCTTCATCTCACTTAGTGCCCAAGCCAAAATGAAATTTTTGCCAGAGATCAAAGGACTTCTTCTTCTCTAATGCGACCTGATGGGCTCGAGGTTCGCTGCCTGCCAGGAAGTGAGGTCATCGGCCGGGAATCTGATGCGGTTGTTTAGAAATATGATTTTGAAGGCACATAGCTATGGATTACTGAAAGAAAATTACATTACATGTGATGTATTGCCCATAAGTCAGTGTGTGCTTTTTGTGTGTTAGCGCTGGGCGTCTTTATGAATATCTTAGCCGTATTTGACGTGGAAAACAAATAGTGGCACAAACAGCCAGACAAGAAATAAAATCCGATAAATAAAACAGCCAGAGGAGTCTGCTGAAATCTTGCTGCAATGGGGACCTGTCTGCTTACAGAGCTCTCTCTTCTGTTTAAAAACACAAAGCCATTGCTATGCAGCTTTTTTCTCAAGATATAAAGGCTAACACTCCACATCCTGCCCCCCACCCCACCCCTTTCTGTTACAGTATAATGCCGTCAAGCCATTCCGGACGTATTTAACTCTCTACTTTATATGCTGTTGAAAACACCTCTGAAGTTTATCTCAGCCAACTGTAATTGCTGGTTGTGGGTTGAGTATATAGATCTTGAAGGATTAACTTTACTGCAAAGAAGGTACTGATAAGCATGAGGTGATAGGTAATCCCCTCACCAAAAGCTGTGTAAACCATTTGTGCCAAGGGACATCACAATGCTCCAAAGCTTTGAGCTTTTTGAAAGGATATTTTCTTTATTCCCCTCTTTCTGCTATCGTTCAATCAGTTCCTCCCCACAGAAATCCGCTAGACTAAAGGATGCGTGCTCTCTGTGCAACTTTGTTTGGACTGGTGATGGGCAAGAGTCTGCTGGCTCTCTCCAGAGTGTTTGTCAGAGTAATTTGTGAGCCAACGAAGTTCTCCCACTACCTCTGTATATCATTGCGACTCTCGCAATGTGGCCAAGCAGACTGACCTCACATCATGCAGTGAGCCAAAGATAGAATCACTCACTCCAGCTCAATCTGATCTATTTTGGCTCCGTGTCTCTTAGGGATATACTCGATTATGACTCGTTCTAAAGGCCCAATCGGCCTATGTAAATCCTAGTTTCAGCCTCAGACAGCACTCCCGCAGTCTGCTCACTGACTGCCTAATGCATATTTCACAAAAACTAGAAAGCACTCGCTTGAATTGCCAAGCTCTAATCTGATTGGCTGGCTTTTGGGTGTTTATTTTTTTTCAATCCGCCTGGTTACAAAGTTTGTTTACAGAGTACTGGGTTGATACAATGAGCACTTTTTAGAAGAAATAATCACTGGATTTGCCTGGGGACCCATCTGATGTCTGAGAAAAGTTTAGTTTGAAGCAAGTTCACTAGATCAGCTAAACTCTGCAGGACAGCGGCCCTCCAGGACCAGGATTGGTGACCACTGCACTAGATATTCATGAGCAGAACAAATTGTGGTGGCGACAAATTAGCAATTTCATAATCTTTAATCAAAATAACTTCCCCTCCTCTTTCAACAACATCACTTCTCTCCTCTTCTCTTATTACGTGTAAACTTGCAGCAATAGCGAACCACAACAATCAAGCAATCCAATCTATTTCAGATGGACAAAATCAAGTCCTTCCCTAAATTTTTTCTTGTTTGCAAAGCCATTTCACTCACATATACATCACAAAAGACTATTACAACTTCTGTTTCATGATGACTTTAACTTGTAGTGTAGACCAGGTATGTGCGAATCCTTGAAATACATATACAATTTATTTAAACCTCACATTCAGATGTTATGTGTCATTATTGCAAAATGAGCAAAACAAAGTGTCTCTATGTCCTGGCAGCAACCACATTACTAAAGCGTGAAGCAACTTAAGTCCACATACAGCATTACTCATTCGTTTTAACACTGTACGCTCATCATTTCTTCCCAGTCTTTCTTCTGTCATGGGGCCAATTGCCTTGTAGACACATCATGCATAGAAAACAACACAAAGACAGCTTGCAGATGTGTAACAACAAAAGTGCTAGATGATGTCAATAGCTGGCATGAAGGCAACCATCAAAAAGCAGATATAGAAGAAATGCACTAGCAATGAAAGAGAATTTCTTCCACTCGCTTGTAAAATGTGTAGAAATATACAGTTTGTATTGGTCGGCCAGATTGAACCAGCGTTGATGCCCCTGGCCGTGTCTCATATCAATGTTTGTACACCGCTATGATGGTTATGAGGAAAGCATGATTTATTTATCACCAAACACACACTGATTGAGACTCACGTGGTCAGAAAGACTGAAACCACTACTGATGGTTTAATACTGTCTTAATAACATTACTGATGAGCTGTCTCAATGGAAAGCTTTCCTGCCTGCAGATGTGGTGTTACCATGGGGATGAGACTCCCAAGCTTGGCTAAAGCAGATGTGTGTTTTTGTGTGTGTGTGTGTGTGTGTGTGTGTGCCCTTTTTAACCTTTTTAAATTGCAAGGGCACTTAGAGATTTGAGTTTTGGAAACATTCATCAGAACAAAAATATCAGTACAGAGCCGGTAAACATCTTCATCTGGCACTGTTTACGTAAGACCTTGTTTCCTACTCAAGACCTCAATTTTCTCACACTGCCATATTTTATGATTAGGGCCAGCCAAGAAAGAAATAGTGTCTTTTGTTTAAAGCAAGGACTGTCTTTTGTTAGGATCTTGCCATGTCTTTGTTGAGTCATGTCTACGAGTATTGATTTTGTGAATGGTCGATACATTTTGTCTGATGTAACACTGACACACAATTTGTCAAATACATCTAGATGTGAGAAAATAGCACTTTTAGATGACATTTACCTAATGACTAAAGCACAGACATTTTGCATTTAAAAAAAAAAATTATTGAAAATGTTTTTTTTTTTTATAAACAGCAATGATGGAATTATTGATTTATTTAGCTTTAAAAGCTTTAAGGCAATGCAAAAGTTTGGACTTCTGCAATGCACTGCTGTGTTTTAATTGTGTTGAGAATCTCTGTAACATACATTAACATTTGATTTTTACATAATGTAGGTCCTATACATATTTTTGAAAACCACCACAAACAGCTAGGCTATTATCTCTGGGCAGTAGCGTAACACCTTGGTGGAGTACCACCTTTAGATATACAGTAGTCACTTATATGAAGTGTCTAATTACTTTATTTTAGTGTTACATTTTGACTATCAGTTTGCTTTCACTCAATAAGATGAAGTGCTATTCTTGATCATCTTGAACTGGTGCTTAATCATATACATATACATATAGAGTTCAGTTCACCTAATCTGATTGGTCAAGCATTGTTCCAAGAGTGATTTATCGGAACAATAGCAGTCTTGCTTGTGTGATATTACTTGGATAGACAACCACTGACACGGCTGCTTTTGAAAGGAGTTTTGTTTGTCAATAAGGATGTTGTTCAGCCCTGTTACAATTCTTAGAACCGTCCAGACTGAGCTTCTGCGTCTTGAGAGGTTATATTTCTGTGGGCTGGAAAGGTGAAAGTAAACAATCGTGGTTCTGTTGAGGAAATTACATTCATGATGGAAAGGAAATAAAGAGTAAATAAGACTTTTCTTATGCATTATGGGTGTTTGTTTGTTTGGTTTGTGTATGGTGGGTGGAAACTGTTTTGTAAATGTGTAAATATAGTATATTTGTTTACTCAGATGCACACTGCTTTCTGCTTTCCTGGTGGTTTTTTTTTATGTACGCTGTGCTCTGGATGTGCATTGTGAACTTCCAACAAAGAAAAACACGAAAGATATTCTCTCTCATCATTTTTCCTGTAAATATTGTTCAGCTACAAAACAATGATAACCCTTAGAATAGTTTTATTATGTCTACCAGAAATATTCTTTACTTTCTGCTCCCAGAGGCTCCATATACAAGTTATTCTTTTTGTATGTGATATTAAAAAAAAAAAAATCTTAGTTAGGCGACAAATATAGCACACCTCTCAGTTTTTGATTTAGAAGTCTATAAACTGGTGAACCTATAGAATTTTTGGAAGTGTGTGTATATATATACACTGTAAAAATGAATTTTGATTTGTTATCACAACTTTTTATATTTTGTCAAATCAACTTAGATAATGTAGTTCAGATAACATAATATTTTGAGTTTCTATTTATTAAACCTCCTTTGTTGTATTAACTAAAATTTTTTATTTCAATGAACTCAATTTTAACCAGGTAACTTACTTTAAGTTAATCCAACTTTTTTTGTTTACAGTGTATGTATATATATATATATATATATATACACACTCACCGGCCACTTTATTAGGTACCCCATGCTAGTAACGGGTTGGACCCCCTTTTGCCTTCAGAACTGCCTCAATTCTTCGTGGCATAGATTCAACAAGGTGCTGGAAGCATTCCTCAGGGAGTTTGGTCCATATTGACATGATGGCATCACACAGTTGCCGCAGATTTGTCGGCTGCACATCCATGATGCGAATCTCCCGTTCCACCACATCCCAAAGATGCTCTATTGGATTGAGATCTGGTGACTGTGGAGGCCATTTGAGTACAGCGAACTCATTGTCATGTTCAAGAAACCAGTCTGAGATGATTCCAGCTTTATGACATGGCGCATTATCCTGCTGAAAGTAGCCATCAGAAGTTGGGTACATTGTGGTCATAAAGGGATGGACATGGTCAGCAACAATTCTCAGGTAGGCTGTGGCGTTGCAACGATGCTCAATTGGTACCAAGGGGCCCAAAGAGTGCCAAGAAAATATTCCCCACACCATGACACCACCACCACCAGCCTGAACCGTTGATACAAGGCAGGATGGATCCATGCTTTCATGTTGTAGACGCCAAATTCTGGCCCTACCATCCGAATGTCGCAGCAGAAATCGAGACTCATCAGACCAGGCAACGTTTTTCCAATCTTCTCTTGTCCAATTTCGATGAGCTTGTGCAAATTGTAGCCTCAGTTTCCTGTTCTTAGCTGAAAGGAGTGGCACCCGGTGTGGTCTTCTGCTGGTGTAGCCCATCTGCCTCAAAGTTCGATGTACTGTGCATTCAGAGATGCTCTTCTGCCCACCTTGGTTGTAACGGGTGGTTATTTGAGTCACTGTTGCCCTTCTATCAGCTCGAACCAGTCTGGCCATTCTCCTCTGACCTCTGGCATCAACAAGGCATTTCCGCCCACAGAACTGCCGCTCACTGGATGTTTTTTCTTTTTCGGACCATTCTCTGTAAACCCTAGAGATGGTTGTGCGTGAAAATCCCAGTAGATTAGCAGTTTCTGAAATACTCAGACCAGCCCTTCTGGCACCAACAATCATGCCACGTTCAAAGTCACTCAAATCACCTTTCTTCCCCATACTGATGCTCGGTTTGAACTGCAGGAGATTGTCTTGACCATGTCTACATGCCTAAATGCACTGAGTTGCCGCCATGTGATTGGCTGCTTAGAAATTAAGTGTTAACGAGCAGTTGGACAGGTGTACCTAATAAAGTGGCCGGTGAGTGTATATATATATATGCAAAAGTTAGTTTAAAACTTTGGGGTTGGTAAAGAAGTTTCTTATGCTCACCAATGCTGCATACATTATTTATTTTTTAAAAAGAACAGTAAAATACAGTAATATATATAAATACTACCAGTCAAAAGTTTTGGATCTATAAGATTTTTAATGTTTTTAAAAGAAGTCTCTTCTGCTCACCAAGGCTGCTGTAACGAAGAGGCAGAGTCGTGCGGATCCATTCGCAGTAACTTTATTGACAGACAGCAAACAGAGAGCAAACAGTGATTAGCAGTAGTGAAGGGCAAATCCAAACTCACGAGACGATACCAGGCTGGGGTCGGGGCAGGCAGCAGACAATAACTCAGAGACCAGGAGAGCAGGCAAGAATCAGAAAACCAGGATAGACAATGTAACATAGAATGCTCAATAGTGTAGGCCGTAGCTGATACAAGACTTTGCACTGGTGTAGTGAGTGGAAGTGGTTTATATGTGTGTGTGAATGAGATGCAGGTGTGTGTGAAATCAGCACAGTGCAGGTGTATGGTGTAATCAGTCCAGGGAGATGTATGATGGGAAATGTTGTTCAGTACTCGGGAGACTGAGATCTTTGATGACTAGGGAGAGGCGTTGAAGAGCGATCTATGACAGCTGCATTTATTTGGTAAAAAAAATACTGTTTTTTTAATTGAATGAATTTATTCCTGTAAGCAAAGATTAATTTTCAGCATTATTACTCCAGTCTTCAGTGTCACATGATCTTTCAGAAATCATTCTAATATGCGGATTTGATGCTCAAAATACATTTATTATTATTATCAATGTTGAAAAAAGTTGTTCAATCTTTTTTGAGGATTCTTTGATAAATAGAAAGTTCAAAAGAACAGCATTTATTTGAAATAGAATCTTTTGTAACAATATAAATGTCTTTCCTGTAACTTTTGATCAATTTAATTCATCCTTGATTAATAAAAGTATTGATTTCTTTTATTTATTTCCCCCCAAACATTTATACAAATACTTACAGAACCCAAACATTTGAACAGCAGTGTTTAATGTTACAAAAGCTTTCTATTTCAGATAAATGCTGTTGTTTTGAACTTTCTAATCATCAAAGAATCCTGAAATAAAAATGTAAATAATACACTTGACTATATATTCACATAGAAAACAACTGTTTTATATTGTAATAATATTTCACCATATTACTGTATTTTTATTTATCAATTAAAGGCAGCCTTGGTGTGCAGAATATACTTATTTTAAAAACATTAAAAATCTTACCGATTCAAAACTTTTGACTGGTATACATACAGGTACTGCTTATTTGGTCATATACTTCAACATTTCAAAAAAAATAAGTCAAGACATGAGTGCCTGCCTTTTGAGAAGACAGCCCCTCATAAATATAAAAATATGGGGCCATAGTGATGTACATAAATAAAATTCGGACTGTGAAAATCATTTGGACTGAGATGTCAAATGTGATTTTGCTGCATAGTGTATATGTTCAGCAGAAGATGGAAAGCTGGTGGGATGTTGGTGGAATGTAGGGTCAAAAACACTGACTGATCTGCTTTGTTTTATTTTCAGTGAAAAAAGACTACAAACAGCACTTTTCACAGTTTCCGCCTCCGGCTACATATTTTCATGGTGAAATTAACTTCCAAGGTTCAATATCCAGTGCTGACCATATAATACGTGCGTGGCCCATGAAGTTTTATATTTTTCCCTTAAGGCATCATTGTAACAGGTGCTAAACACAGTTAAAATAATTACGTAACTTTTGCTCCCAGTACATAATAACAGCACATTGTGTGTAATTTTCTCTTAAAAGTCATACACCCTCACAGCCTACAGTGGTTTATAAACAGGGTGTGACTGATTAGAAGCTTCTCGAGTGAATTTAATGGTGCCTTTTGGAGTCTTAAGACATCAAATGTGTTTAATGGGTGTTTCGTATTGGGAATAAATCGATGTGACACTACAATAACATAGTTTCTTTTTCTCTTTTTCTAATTTGTTCTCTGCTCAAAATGATTCCAGTGGGGGGAAGTTATTGTGTGAAATCTGGGCCAGAGTTCTCCCTTACCAGTGAAAGGATTATCTATCCCTCATCACATCTCAGCTCTCCTAATACCCACAGATCTGCTTTGACACATGGATAATATCACCACTGAAACGAGACCAAATGAGAGTCTGTATCCCCACCCCACCCCCAGCCTATGTCTGGACTCTAAGTCTTAGTCTGTTTTGGCCGTTCCTATCTGATGATTTGCCATGATTTATCCACATTAAGCATGCGTTTAGCTCAGGTCATTTCAAAGAGACCTGGCACTGCCACAACTCTTCACCACACCAAATCGGTTAGCTGAAGGCCCGGAGCAAAACCAAATATCAAAACAATTTCCTTTATCTCCAGGTTGGTTTTTATTCCCTTTGGGTTTTTATTGGAGTGGGGCCGCATATTTTTGATCAGATAATGTTGTTTTGAAAATGACAAACGCATCCAGCCTTGAAAATAGTTTTATGGCTTTTATTGTGGCTGAAAACAATAGTTTTATTAGCTATTAAGGTTGTACAGGAAGCCCTGTGGGAAGACAGCATGATAACAGAGACTTTGTTTTCCCTATATATCTGCTATTGTAAGGACCACATGGTAAAGAGGCACCTGTGGGAAAGTGCTCTACCGCCAATCCTGTCAACCATTCATCTTAAGATGTGCCATCAAAAATAGTTTTTCTAGATCTAAAATAATGGAACAATAATTGAAAAACAATAAATAAAAAAAACAGGTAAATTAATTAAAAGTATTAATTTATTTATTATTCTTAACGGGTGGCAGTTAAAATTAGCAAAAAAAATTTTTTTTTTGTAAACATCCATTTAACAACAAATGGCCTGATTTACTAACAGCTTGCGCCAGCGCCATCCCTCTTTTGTCATTAAAAATCATGTACTAATGACATGCAGGGAAAAATTAGTGCTGAAAAGACATGGTGAAAAGATTTTTGCGGCTGACCTTATTGCATGCATTTGTAGGAGTTTCCCTTTCAGATGCAAAATTTATGGGAGGAGAGTCTTTAAATGAATCACGCAAGGTGATTTACTAAGGCCGATTTACTGGTATTTGCGCCATTATTTAACAGCCCAAAAAAGCATGTCTTAAACGCTAGTTTGCGCTCCTCTTGGTAGATTGTGTTGGTCATTATGGAAATGATCCGCCTGCGTCTGTGTTCTATCATTTGTGTGTCGTCAGTAGATCACACAGAACTTTCCACTCCCATCTGCGCTCTTTTGGAATTGCGTGCTCACGACAATTTTCCCTGTTTAGTTAATCTGACAATAAAATATTTGTTTATGTTAATTAGACTTTAATGTGCTTAATTTTGCTGTTAATTATGAATAAGCTTATAGTTTCACACTGGTGAACTTTACACAACATTAAAATGTCTTTTCATGACAAATGTCTTATCACATGCCATATTTATGAGTCACATAACATGTTCAATGCATAATTCAGATTTATGCCATGGTCTATCTGAATCCTCGATTCTGAATGGTTGGAATGTGTGTAATAAAACGGTTTAATGCACAGGTAGTTCCATGTCAGTTTAATCACCATTCAATATTAATGCGCTGTTTTCGTTGAAGCACACGCACATATGTCACTTAGAGACCGTGCTGCGCACACACTGAAACATTCAGAAGCACAGAAGCTTGTCAACGCAGCCCCGCAACCCGCAAAAATAGCTTTGCTACTGAATCGCTACATTTTATTCCTCTGCAACGAAGGGGTTACATCGCTGGTTTTGAAAAAATTTAACTCACAGCTTCATTGTTAGAGAGAGATGATTAAAAGACTCTCTGTCTCTCACTCTCTGTCTCTCACTCTCTCTCTCTCTCTCTCTCTCTCTCTCTCTCTTTCTTTCTCTAATGAATTCAAATAAATGCTATGATTCATTAATTGAAATAAATGTCATATTACACACTACTTTATCTCAATGTCTGATTTAAAGCGGACAGAATTTTAGATCTAACGAGCCGCCGTAACTGATAAAAATTAACAAAATTTTTCCCTTCCGGTCAAATATTGCGCTGCAAACATCAATAACAGCTTTAAGTTGTCAATGCTGGCAAATGACCCTTGTATAACCGGTACAGTCCACGGCTAGCTTGGCATTAAACTATTTTAATGCACTCTCGTCGGGTGGTTCTCTGGTTGTCTCCATGCCGTGCATTAAAATCGCTTAATGCACAGCTAGCCGTGTATTATTACATAAGCATTATTCTCCACGCCCCTTTTCAGCGTTACCTTTATGATTAGTTGTGGCTATATTATAACTTAGCTATGTAAAAGTTCAGCCCTGAATTTAATGCTTCTGTCAATATCATTAAAATGCATTTCATCATTTTAATTTTAATTAATTATTCTTGGACTGGGATTCTGTCGCTTCACCGCCATGCATGCGTTCCCTGTTTACTCAGTGTCCATACTTTATAGCTTGCTGATGACTTTACGACAGGCCTCTATGAGAAAAGACATTATGAAGAGACAGGTCATGAATGTCGACTAAAAATGGATTTGCCAATGCGTATACCAGCCACTAAATGTACAAACAGACTGAGAGAGAGAGAGAGTGGGTAATTTTCTTTGATGTGCTCTGTCAACTTACAGGCCTATATCTTTGGCTTAAATGCAGTAAAAGCCTTAGCGTGGTGCTGGTACCATGGTATTAATGCAGTTTCAACACAAGCAGATACAAGGAGAGTGAATAAAAGTGCCATTATATAACCACCTACACATTCATTTTTTAAAACAAATACACAACATACACACAACATGTGTGACTTGTTTATTTTAATAGATTTTCTGGTAACACTTTATTTTACGGTGTCCTTGTTACATATGTTACATGTACTTACTGTAGTAATTATGCATAATTACATGCAACTAACCCTCAACCTAATCCTAATCCTACCCTATCCCTATAGTAAGTACATGTAGTTACTTAATATTACTCTGTACTTAAATATATAATTACACTGTAACAAGGACACCTTAAAATAAAGTGTAACCGATTTTCTCATTACAAGCTTTATTATGAGCAGAAAAATGTTTAAGGTCTAAATCAAACAATATGTAAATCTAACCCTTTTTTTTTTTTTTACAGTTTACATGGTCAATGTCACATATTTTTTGCTTGTTTGATTAGTGACCTAGAAAGAGTGCAGACTGGGCTATTATATTATTTATAACCTTTTTAAAAATCCTTTTCAAAAGTTAAATTAGATTCTGAATCCCAGATTTTGAGTGTGAATGTAGACTTTTAAGCCTCATTGTGGGTAAATACTAAGCCATTCCTTCCATTTAAACAAAATTACTTCACATTTAAAGAGAAGAAATTATGCTGTGGGCTGCATTTTGACCCAACACATGAATGTTCTCTCAGAAGTCCCATTAAGTGATTTTCTTTTGTACGTCAGCGCCTTATGCCGAAACCTTGAAGATCAATGGTGTTTATTAGTGCCACAAAAGGCATTTGTACTTCCTGTAATGAACCCTTGAGAGTGGCTGACAGCGAACAGAGTAATGGCCTAGACCCCAAACGCTTCTGTTCCAGCTTAAGGCTGTTTGGATTGGGCTAATGAGCGTTACGAATGGGGAGACGATGCTTGCATGCAACTGGGATGGAGGGAAAGCTGTGGGGTCTAAAGGTGAGGCGACCTCATAAGCTACAACAGGAGACACATTCCAGAGCCTTGCAAACGGAGTGCTTCACTTTTCTTTCAAACTCATTACCTTTCTCCAATAATCAAAAATGGGATAAATACTTAATTAAATGGATAAACAAAACAACAGCATAAATAGACCCTGACTCAAATATCACCAAAGCATCCCACCCTCACGCACCTTGTTCTAGTCGATGTCTCCCTTAGCAAAGCCGTGGAGAGATGTAATTTTGATTGAAGGAGGGGGTTGAATGCGTGTAGATGCAATTTGCTTTGCTTGTGCACGCAGAATTAGAACCCGGCTGTGTTGCTGAGCTTTGCTCTGATTTTCATTTAGTTCTAATTATGAAGATGTATATACAAGAACATGGCTGCCTACTTGCGTTCAGTAGATAATATATTTCTTGTGTGGCATTTTCTCAACTGATCGTCATAAAAGCAGTCATTTACAACTTAAAAGTGAAGTGTGTTTTTTGTTTTCAATGCAAAATCACTTATATTTAGAGAGATCTGCAAGAAAAAAAATTAGGCTGACTTTTAAACATACACTACTGTTTAAAAGTTTTTGTTGGTAAGATTTTGTAATGTTTTTGAAACTACTACAGTAAGTATTTTATGCTCACCAAGGCTGCATTGAGGCCTATTTTATCAAAAATAGAGTACAAACAGTAATATTGTAAAATAGTATTACAATTTCACATTAACCATGGCCGGATCTAAACCTAGATCTAGACCTAAACGTCTGCCTTGCTCACTCAATCAGAATTTAGGCACGGATAATGTCAAAATGTCTATCCAGTGTACTACCTCTAGATATCATTCCCATTAATCTCAACTGCAGTTACTTAGCATCCTGTCATGCTGACAATGCTGATTGGTTGCACAAGTCAACTTCTGGCTCAACCAATAGCATTAGAATGGAGTGTGACTACCTGTTTGCCAAACATATAGGTGGAACTTTTTTGGGGATTGTTTGGTAAGCATTATTATTCTTGCAATTCCATTTGGTTGCAATGATGTACTTAACCTGTAACACCATGCTTTTTCTACTTGCTAGAATTTCCAAATATGTTACTATTGTAAAAAAAGAAAGAAAAAGGGTATAATAAAGCACTACAATTGAGCACTCTACTTTGAAGAAACAGTTTTTGTTGGGGATGTGTATTGCCACTTTACAATATTAAGTATTCATTCATGTTGTAACATTAGCGATTCTTCCTGGGCAAGACCTTGACAGTGATCTAAACTTGACCTTTTAGGCTTAATTAAACATTTACCACTTTGCCGTGCTTTGCAGGAACAAAAGTTTGATAGATAGACTTAAAAAAATTGAGGATGTGCGTTAGGAGCTCAGCAACACTTTCCATTCAGCACCTTAATATCAAAGCTGAAACATGTTATTTTCTGTTTATCTGGCAGAATTATGCAAAAAGTAATGATTGTTTCAAACAGGTTTCCAAGACACTCCCCATGTCTTCCATTGTTCATGCAAACAGATAGCCCCACCACAAACTCACAATGTTGTTTGAGCGGATTGACATTTGACATTTGAGCAATGTTTTGATTGCTTTAAGCATTGACAGGAGAAAGTATTTTAATATAAAAATGACATGTTTCACTTTTAAGTCTGATTAAGCAAGAGGAAAGAAGCTGTGATTGCATTCAACAAATGTCTTTGTTCTGAGTTTGCTCAATGATTTCATGGTGGGACTTTTAGACCAATTAATTAAAGGAACAAAGAAAAACAAATAATAATTTCAGTCTGTCTACTGCGGGCCATGTAAACATTAAAATTTAACACTTCACAAAAAAAGACTAAAAGCCAGAGACCTGCGCTAAACTTGTAACAAAGAGACTTCTTCTCCTCCTCCTTTTTAAAAAAACATAACTAATGATTTTAAGTCAATTTTAGCATTCATCAGGGTTCATTAATTCAACCCAGCACTTGTTTTTGATAACCTCTTTTGTGCGTTATTCAGTTTTTTCATGGTTAGGGGCAACATTTACCCTGTCAATTAAATGTTTCGCTTTGCCAGGAACAAAATACATGTACCTCAGTTTTACTGGTGTTTGGCTGGCAGCCATCCCCTGTTATCTGAGTGACAGTTTGAAGATTGATTACAACACAGCCTCTTTTTTATTATTTGAGTGGCACATTCTAAGTTAACCCTTTAACTGTATTAATCACTGTCATTCAAATGCATTAACTTCACAATGATTGCCTTATACTGAGCAAAGAAACAATATGTCAACGTCTGAATGAAGGCCTACTGTTTATCACACTAGAATCATATTATTCACAATCTTACAGTACAGCCACACAATCTGAAAACTCTTGACAGTTTTCCTCCATCTATATTACCATCTGTATGTGTTTGCAAGATAGAAAAATGTATTCTCAAGTACTGTTTGATTCGACTTATGCATCTGTAATTTGAATTATAATTTATTCCTTTCCTTTTATTTTTCTCATTCTTTTTCTCACAGTCCCTTTATGCTGGGGTATCTGTGCTTACCCGTGTTTTAACTCTCCCAAACTTAGTTGGTTTGGGCTTGTGAATTGAGAAAAACGTAAAAATTCTACACTAATAATTGGTTTCAGGTGATCTAGCTTACATTTTTGTTGAGAAATAGCTAATGAATGTGCTATTAACAGTTGAACAAATTATTTTATACACATCCTTTTAAGAGTTTGGGGTAAGATTTTTGAATATGAAAATGAAATTAAAATTAATTTTACACTTTGAGTCTCATGAATAATCACCCATGCTGCACTTATTTAAAATAACTGATTTCTATTTTTATATAGGCTATATTACCATATAATTTAGACCTGTGATGGTAAAGCAGAATTTTCAGGAGCCATTAATTAATATTAAAAAACTAATCATATTAAAAAGTTATATAAAAAAAATCTGAGCAAACACCTGCTTGATAGTGGCTCAATGATATTTATTCATCTAACATGACTAAATGGTTTAGGAAGATGTACTGTCTGTATATGGTCCTATATCTTCTTGGAGAGTACTTTTAATATTTATAACTAATTCATATTTATGAGCTCAACCTTTTCCCACCCTCTAAAACTGGAATAAGTTGCATATTGTGTAACATATACCCTTGTTGATTGCTTACAGCAAGCTTCAAACTCTCACCCCGAAGCACGGTTGTCTCTCTTTTTTTTCTTTCTCTCTCACTGAGTTTTGAACTAAACGTTTCATTGCGTCTGTCATTTAACATAGTAAGATCTGGGGTCACTGCAATTACCCCCAAGGATATTGATTCCTCAAAGCTTATCTCACACTCTAAGATAGCTGGTTGATATTGCCATCTTTTTTTAATGGAGGTGAGAGACAGTGTGTCAAATGTGGTTTGACAAAAATATGATTCTATGAAACTCTGCCTACAGACAACATGTTGGCAAAAAAAATAAATAAATGTGGTGTTGTGTTTATGCACCAGGAAAGAAGATTACGATCGCAATTGCTTGTTTCTTCGAGACTAATGAACTTCTGAATGTCCTACTCAGAGAGAAATACAATTAATAATAATAATAATAATTCATTATATTTTATATAGCGCTTTTTCTCGGCACTCAAATCGCTTTACATAGAGGGGGGGGATCTCCTCAACCACCACCAATGTTCAGCATCCACCTGGATGATGCGACGGTAGCCATATTGCGCCAGAACGCTCACCACACACCACCTTACTGGTGGAAAGGAGACGGTGATGAAGCCAATTAGTATATATATTAGAGGTGGGCATAGATTAATTTTTTTAATCTAGATTAATCTAGATTAATTTTTAAATTAATCTAGATTAATCTAGATTAAAATGGCACATTTGAATTCTCCCGAAGGCATTCAGAATATGTGTGCTACCCAAATAATGACTAAAAGTAAGTCTTTGAGAATAGTTCGCCTCGCATAGGGATGTGCATTTCTGCCAAAAATGCCATTCGACAATCGAGGAACAAAAGTCGAATATCGTTTAAAAAAAAAAAAAAAAACGCAATGACAGAAAGGGAGGCCAATTTCATCTTTAGCGATTTGTCATCAAACAAACTGTTTATTAATTGAACAAGTAACATGTTTTCTTCGGTTTTTTTAACAGTAATTGGAAGAAGAAAAAAAACAATACGCACCACAGTCCGTTTTTGCATCGCCAATGCTCGTTAGATAAAAAAATAATGTCATCATATGTCATAATGATTTTATGTGAACCTGCCTTGTTACTGCAATAGCCTCCTTTTTAAACAAATTAGTTTCAATCAATGTAAACTATTCGTGTGATTATGCCACTGCGCAATGCACATACATTACCGCGGGATGGCGGGTGTTCATTTCATAAACTGTGGACAATGGTAGCTTATTTAAACCTGTTAACCTTTGCCAGTGCGCCGACTCTCTGAAGCGGTTTTTTTTGTAGCCTATAAATTAATGTATGTCCAAAAACCGGATAATGTCATACTTTTTAGTAGTGCTATCGTGGCGTAATAATCTGTTGTAAAATGTATTACCTGAATGAAATGAACTCGAATGTATCGTCCTGTGGAATCATTCATTCACAGACAGCTTACGAAGATGTTCAACTAATAAAGATCTTCATCGCTGACAAAGATATGATGCATTTGCAGATTTGCTTTCACTAGACTAAACTGTAGATCCACGGCCACTTCATCCAATGCTCTTGATGTTCTTAAATCTTCCTGTTATTTACGACTCCTCGAGTGTGAATTGAAAGCGCTTCAGACGATTCAGTGCGTGGGGAACTGAACAGATCAACTGATTCGCGAACCGATTTAGACAGATTTGACAACTTGTTTGATGAAGTCTTTGAACAGAAACGACTCAAAAGAGTGATTCATTTGTAAATGAGCATCGCTCATGCCCATACAAAGGATACAGCGCGCTTGGAATAAACTCATTTAACAACGTATTGCATTAAAATAAAGTAACGAGAGGAACGTCGCCCAACATAACAAAGTAAGTACACCTTGTGTCCCTGACAGGAAAATACCCTGCTGCGCGATCTGTGACAGTAGGCGCGGCCGCGGCGTTAAGTATGTATGTCATAGGCTACTACACATTAGAATTGCGCGAAAATAACGATATTCGAAAAAGCTATTTATGATCCCAACCCAACTTAGATTAACGGCGATATTTTTTTTATCGCGCGATAAGAGTCTCACGTTAACGCAGCACGTTAACGCCGATAACGGCCCATCACTAATATATATATATATATATATATATATATATATATATATATATGGGGATGATAAGGAGGCCATGATGGACAGAGGCCCTTGGGGCAAATTTGGGGGGTTACACCCCTCTTTTGAAATCCTGGGATTTTTTTGTGACCACAGAGAGTCAGGACCTCGGTTTAACGTCTCATCCGAAGGACGGTGATTTTTGACAGTATAGTGTCCCCATCACTATACTGGGGCGTTAGGACCAAGCGGCAACATTCTAATCTGAATCATGAAGCCTACCCGGAAGTGCGAAAAACTGCAATACATCGAAAATCCGCTAGGGGCAGGTCCCAAAAGGGAGCAAATGTCCATAGACCCCCATGTTAAAATGTACGTTTTCACAGCATAAATTCATGTTTTTACAGGTTGGTCCCATGGACTTTTATTGTATTTTTCGATAGGTTCCGAGTGCTTGACAACTGTGAGGGGGGTGAATTTTTTTCTAACTCGTTAGTTTAGATCGTATTTAGATATAAAATGTATGACAAATAAGGTCGGTTAACTTTGATTGACAGCTGATGACGGGCTGCGCCGAGTGAAATTTGATGTCTCGCCCATGATCTGACACAACACATCACACCACCTCTGTATCCTTTCTGAACATTTGTATTTTTGATTTCCCAAGATTTTGCATGATGGCGCCGCCCATACCCCCCATAAACGGCCTCAAAACCGTTCTTAAGAAAGTCTATGGGTGACGTCACAGACGCTTTGTCCATATTTTTTACAGTCTATGGTTAGGACCCACACAGACCACAGGGTGAGCGCCCCCTGCTGGTCTCATTAACACCTCTTCCAGCAGCAACCTGGTTTTCTCATGAGGTTTCCCATCCAGGTTCTAACCAGGCTCAATCCTGCTTAGCTTCAGTGGGCAACCAGTCTTGGGCTACAGGGTGATTTGGCTGCTGGCGAATTAGAATGGTTTGCTAAACCTCAAGGCTCATGTCCCTTTCAAGGCATTCACAATCTGAGCATCTGCAATGATTGGTTAATGTTTTATTTATTTGCAACTTTCAATTAGCATAATTAAATACATCTCAATAAATTTTAACATGAGTATATCCTTCCCCCCAAAAAAGCCATGTTGCACTGCAGCAAATATGAGATTTGTTTTTTTTTCTTCTTCATTCAAGCAAGGGAAATGGCTTGCTTGAATGCCATTCATCCGCTAATAAAACAAACACTTTTACAGAAGATCTTTAAATAATTATATTAACAGCCTTGGTGCTGTTTTTGACTTGATAGAATATGGCACAGTATTAACCCACACGACAATATAACCCACCATAAAAAAAATCAGCTTTTTGTCTAGATTAAATGAAGCAGCTTTCCTGTATATCAAAGGGAACTAAAGTTTATGTGTTTCTTTTCCCTGCTGTATGAGAAATCCGCACAGAAATGTATTTCATGCAGCATCCTTTTGGATATGGCAAATTATGAAAATAATCTAAGTTTTATTCGCTCCTCCAAATGGGAAAATCATCAGACTGTGGCATTTTCTTCAAATCAGTATTTCAATAATAGGTAAATTCTGGAGCGCATCATATAGGCTACAAACAAGGTGCTGTCTCCGGCCCAAATGTTGTTACTGATAGACTATCAGCCGGCTTTTAAAAATATTCATATATGAATTCCCTACTGAACAACACCTGAAACCATACTAAAACTGTTCTGGCAGAGGAACCAGCTGACTGACCAGCTAAAACCAGTTTGTTAGGGAGACCAGGTTGAACCAGCTAAGACCAACTTGTTTAAGCTGTTTTTGAATCTGATCAAACACTGACTGCAATTATTTTGATTGGTCTGTCGAGACCCCTGCAAAGACACATCTCCCTTTTACTTAGTCAATTAACGTACACTGTCTTTGAAGAAAACTCAACTTTTCACTGAAGGATTTTCAAGAACATGCTTTGTAATTGTGCTGGGTTATGGATGTAATAAACAGTTTGTACAGTATAAAAAGCATCATGTCTATGGAAAGTCTATGGAAATCTGTGCATGTGTGTGTGCATATGTGCATGTGTGTGTGTGTGTGTGTGTGTGTGTGTGTGTGTGTGGCCTGGTAAACCCTACATTTTGGGGACAAAATGTCCCCACAAAGATGACAATATCCGAAATCCTTGTTGGGAAATTTTTGCTCCCCATGAGGAAAACAGCTTATAAATCATACTAAGTGATGTTTTTGAAAAAGTAATAATGCAGAAAGTGTCATGGTTTTCAACATTGATAATAGAGAAAAGAGTCGACTCTTACTTTTGAGAGACAATAACTTTGTATACGGTGAACTTTCCTATTTAAAACTTTGCAGGATGTTTTTGTTCACTAAAATTATTAATATAATTTTATGAATATGAATTATGAATATTAAAATTCAGCTTTGCCATTATTTTAAAATATAGTCAAATAAAGCCAGCTTTTTTTCTTCTAAAACATCATCAAAAAACACCAAACTTATGAATGGTAGTGTAATTATAATCAGAAGGGTAATAGGGATGTTTGTACTGACATATCAATACATAAGGTCCTTGAAGTTCACTTTTTAAAGGGATGATAACATTATTATTATTTCACAGATTTTGTTTTCATGAACATGTGCATATTTTCTTGGCACCCATTTTGTGGAATCACAAAGTGTGGTTGTTTCTGATGGTTTATTGCAGATTTCTGAAGTTTATATCCTAACTGTTTCTTTCTCTGTTTTTTTTTTTTTCTATCTCTTGCTTTCTTGGGTTGATGTTGCTGCCCTGCCGACTTCTGAAAACAGGTAAGAGAGCAATTTACTTGCTTGCTGCTCATCCTACACCTACAGTATTTCAGATGTAATCGGGTCTGTGTTTTATATAAAACCAACATATACTGAATGATGTTTAAGCAGTTTCTTTTCTATGCTGGAGGACATGAAGTGTGTTCTGGTGAGCTCCAGACTGCTGATTCATTCTGGACGCCCAAACTCGCCTTGTCAGTTCACCAAGATGTGCAGCAGTTTCAGGGGTGTGAAGTAACAAATTACAAATACTCACATTACTGTAATTAAACAGTTTTAATCAGAAATTGCTCTTTTTTAAGTAGTTTAAAAATGTTGTACTTTTACTTGAGTACATTTTAAGTGATGTAACTGTACTTTTACTCCGCTATTTTTATTTTTATCCATCAACATGATTGGCTAATAACATGATAGATGCATCAACATGATTGGAGTGATCTGTTTCGTGACTTAATCGTGGCTGCTGTGGAAGCGCTTTAGGCATCAATTCAATCACGATATCAGCATTAAGTTCTTCCTCTAATTTTGGAAGTTGGCTGTCAAAATGAAAACTGTTCAAGGATATATATATATATTTATATTCATAACTCTTTCTGACAAACAGGAAAAGAGAATGTGAATTAGGGGGTAAAATCCACAGCTTAGTACTCACTACTCACTACCCATGAGTACTTTTAAATAAGCTGCTCTTTTACTTAGTAGTTTTACTCAAGTAGGAAGTACTCATTCCACCCCTGAGCCGGAAGATTTGCACATTTAATTTATGTCAATGAAATCGCTGGGGAACTTTATGGGTTACTGTTATTTTGACCATTGACACCACAGGAGCGCAGCCCTTTAAAAAACACTCATATGGTTAACTTGCTGTTGCTACATATTATAGCTTCCACAAAATGTGAGTAGAAGTGGAAAAACTCCTGCCGGGTTCATCGAAGCGTTCTGCTTCAGTGTCTGGTGGAATTTAGGAATGTGGTGGATGCAGTCATGAAGTATAAACAGATGGATAAGTACAAGACAGGGCAGAGAGCGAGTCATCAGAGGGATGAGAAGAAGTGAGACTCATCAGGATAGAGTTTGGAGTAAAAAGACTTGACAACTTTTCCAGCTTTATATCAATCAGTGCTGGTGGTCTTTTCAATCACACATTTGCAGTTGGGACAGCTCAGTATGCGTCATAGCGTCTCCGTTAATACCTTTTCTTCATTGGCAAGATGGTCAATATGTTTTATGGCCACATTGATATGATGGGTTACCATGGTTTTAGTATGATACTATTGTAGTATTTATTAAAGGGCACCTATTATCGCATTTAAAATGTTCCTAATATTGTTTTGGGAGTCCCCAACAACAGTCTTACAAGCATGCAATGACAAAAAACACTTTTGTTGTTTTATAATATGCATTTATTTTTACCTGATTTGCTCAGTGACTCCCATATGAATCGTTCTACGACTCATTTTTCCAAGCCCCGCCTTTGCGTGACGCTAATCTGCGGTGATTGGTCAGATGACCCAGTCAGTTGTGATTGACAATGTGTGTATAAGTAAAATGTGTTTACAGAGATAATGCTTCTATTGGTTAACACGGAGTACAGTGTACAATGCTTTTATCAATTTGTGTTATAATAATGATTATAGTGCACCGCTTTGTAGTAAAAAATTCAAAATAAGAGAAGGAATTTAAGTTGAGTTATGAAGCACATTAAGTTGAGTTATGAAGCAAATTCGGTCTTTGTTTGCGTTAGCCCGACGCATACATTGATAATGCAGTACTACGAGGTATTGCTCTATTCTTTATGACAACTCCAATAACAACGACAAACACTTCACATATTTCAATACAATTAACATTGAAGACTATAGAAGCTGCGCTGTGCGTTCACAACACACACAATAATGAATGAGCATGCTACATAAAACATAAAAGAAACAAATTATTAATATTAATAATACTTACAGGTTGTGATTCGGAGGAGGAAGCTGATCCAAATAAACTAGGTAGGCTACTGAACCTTCCTTCAATATCAGCCGGCTCGTGAAGCAATCATCTTCAAAATTACGCGAACAAAGCACAAGGTCCGGGCTAATGTATACTGTTGTATAGTTGTATATATGAACTGTAGCCACTTAGTCTTCAAATGCTCCTCCCTGGGCAGATGAAAAAAGTTTGCTTTTGCATCGCACTTCAGAACACAGCGTCTTGTCGACATGATGTTTTCAGTTTTCCCTGGCGTCTACGAGGCACGAGCGCAATAAGTGGGTGTATCTTATTCAAATAACTTGTCAAGTTGACGTCATCTAGACAGAGAAAAAACATCGTTTGTCTATCGATTCATATCAGCGACTCAGTCGACTCTTACTTTTGAGAGACAATAACTTTGTATACGGTGAACTTTCATATTTAAAACTTTGCAGGATGTTTTTGTTCACTTAAATCTATGTTACACACTACATGAATGATAATTTTCAAAAATCCATAATAGGTGCCCTTTAATATTTATATATTAGCTTTTATTTGTGCATTTATTTTTTTCTTTCTTTTGTGTGCTTTTGTCTTTTTTATTAATTATAAACAATGCTGCACATAACTTATTTGGTCTGGTTCTCTAGGGAGCTTGGCATTCACACTTTACACGGCACACTTATCCTACAAGCTGTCGTCATCACTTTCCTCCTGACTGCTCTCTTCTGCTATCTTATTTTCTCTTGGACATGGTAGATGATGATGTTTTATTTTATTTTATTAAAATGAATGACACCAACAACATCAGGAATATTTGGCTGCTGTCAGCTTTATTTATTTGTTTATTTGCCTTTGATGTTGATATGGCAAAAGTACTGTGGTAATGGTATTAGATGGTAAAGACATGGTACTCTATTATACACTTCTATGCACATTAACATTTACATAATCCTTCAAAGAATACCTAGGTATTACTATGGTGACAATACTACTCTATTTTTTTTTTTAGTGTTATTAATAAAACTCCAGCACAGCATAAAAATGAGACCTTGCCGCCAGAGTTATGTTTTCATAACAAGGTTCATGAGGAATCTGTAGACATTTTGTGTGATTTTGTGGTCAAATCAATGACATTTTCCAGAAATGTTTTTAACATGGTACAATGTGTTTGACTAATTCTGTGTTGATCTAGTTGTAGTAATCTCAGCTTAACTTAACCAAAATCAACAAGGGTTGGTGTGTGCATGTGACTTGTGACATATGACAAGTATTCTGATTCTGAGAAAATCTACGGAGCACGTTTCATGATATCACACCTGGGCAAATTCTTGATAATAAAAGCTGTTTATTGTCAGACAAAAATACCTCTAATCCTACATTCATGTGTCCTTGTAAGAGTAGCCTAAGACAGCTTTGAGTGACTAAAAATAATTGTGTCAGGTTTTTTTTCATGTGATATGCATAATCACTGACTGGTGTGTGCCTCATGGCTCCAGCTCTTGCTAACGACAACAATGCTAATTGTTTAGCAGCTCCTCCCAGTTGGATCCATAAACCTAATGCTGAAATCTGAATGATGGCTAGCATAGCGCGTCCCTGGGCTGTTGCCTGAATGAACAATGCACACTTTGAATACACACTGCCATTTGTTTCCCTTAACAAACCTTTTTGTCCCCTAGACTCCTCTGTGATGAAATGCTTATGAAGTTTTGAGAGCCAAGAAAGATGTTGCTAATCAAGAGCATAGTCTCAAGTTGAAATCCCACCCCACTAACAGAACTCACTGCCAAGGACATAGCGAGATGGAGAGAGAGACTTTGAAAGGCAGATAGGGTGTGATATTAGAGTATGCAGTTCACTTGAGAGAATGTAGGCTGTAGCTTTTTTTATTTCCTGCACCTAATGGGATTTCAGCGTGTTAATTTCTGTTATTCTCTGGTATCGGGACCCCACGGGACATGTGACCAAAAATGAAGTCCCCCTCACTTAGAACTGCTAAATGCTGTCAATCAGGATATTTTTAAAGTGTTTGTGTTCTCAGAGGAGACTGTGAACTAGAGTAACACATTGCTAGCATTGCTACATGAAGGGAAGAATGGTGTCTACATTTATTTTGAATTGAAGACATACAGATACAGGTATTTTTAAAGTTTTAGATCTTATATACTGTAAAATCTATAAACCACCATAAACATTGTCCATATGACATTAAATGTCCTCAGAAGAAATATATTAGCTTTGTCTAATGAACTGACTGAATGACTCACCAATGACTTTTGATGTTGCTGACATTCAAACTACGCCATGGGCACCATATTTGATTTGAGAGCTGCAGCAACGGTGAAAATGATATGAATTTGTAAATAATTTTGGACTGGTCATCACATAATGCTATATTATGGCTTCCAAAGACTTCTTGTTTAAAAAAAAATTTTTTAATATATTTTCAAAGTAAAGATTATTTTTAATAAATATGATGAATTATTAATTTATAAATGCCATTGCATCACATTACTTTTTACAGCCTCAACTAACAAAACAACATCAACAAACAATTTTTTTTAATTCAGAAAATCGAAAACATGCTCATGATAGAAGAGGTGTATTCAAGTCATTATACATTTGCATTTAATTTTTTTATATATATATTAGTCAATAAATTAATAGATAGGACAACAATATGTCATTGGCCCAGCTTTATACTATATAAAGGATTAATGTGAAGAATATTTTAAACTGTGTGTGTGTTTCACAAAAAATGTCTTTTTTCTTTATCTTCACTTTAGTCGTGTGCCCATGTTGTACCCGTGTTGGTGCCTTCGCTCACCCATGCATGGTTCATCTGTTTGCGAAAACAACACAACACACTACCTCCCAACAGGCGCAGACTAGCTGTCCCCAGCAATGCCGCTGCCTGTCAGGTGCATCCAGATGTGTTTCAGCTACTTGTGCCCATTCCCCAGCTGGGTGCCATGCAGTCTGTAAGATGTGGTTTCCTGGCAACGCACATCTGAGAGCTTTCCTCAGTCCGTGGCAAGAGACAGTAAGCGCGAGGGGCCTTTACAGTTCTCTCATGTGATGTTAATGGAGCAAGCTATCTAAGCTGAGGAGAGGGCTCTCTGCCACACCACATTTAGCTTGGCTCACCCTCCTGTGGTTTGAGCTCATCCTCATCTGGCACTTTCCAGGCAGACACCCCTGGACCAGCCTCAGACTTAGTGGAAAGTAGTTCTACATGTGAAAGAGATGAAAGGCAGTGGAGCAAACATAAAATGTCTGGAACCGGAACATGAGCAGAGCTTTTTGTGTCCTGTATCACTGAGGCACATGGCTGAAAATTGCGTGGTGAACTGGCTAATGCGATCATTTTAAAGACAGACGAGATATGGGTCCGTGCAGCACGCCGAACAGTGGCAGTCATGTGAACCAGCTTTGAAAGAAGAAGAAAAGGCAGTGAGAGGGAGGTTTGCTGTCTTGTTATGATAGTTAGATAAAGCTCCTGTTTATTTAGAGTCAACGTGATGTCTACATTGACCCTATTTACTTTCTTAATGTGCAGTCCTGGTATTATACATGATTCACCAGTGCACATTAATCCAAGTATAAAAAAATAAAAAAACTTTCCTTTTCTGCTGATGTCATAAACAATACTTATCAATCCTGCTAAATATACTACTTTAAACCAGCCTAAGCTTAGTTGGGCAAGTTGGATATTCCTGGACAGACTGGTCTGTTGTCTGGTTTTAGAGGTTTTGAGCTGGTCAGGCTGGGAGACATGCACACCAGCTTAGGGTGATTTATTTGTTCATTTTTTTATATTTATTTATTTATATACATTATTTATTTTTGGATCATGACAGTAGAATTTCTGAACTAGATTTATTTATGTATTTATTTATTTTAACCCATCCTCTTCAACCGCATGGCTTGACTCAATTCTACCCTACATCTATTATTATTATTATTATTTGATATCTAACACAAAATTAAGTGAGTTAGGTTGCAAACAGTGTTTTATGTCAACAAGAATATAAATATAAACCCCCACAGAAGTCATGATGTATATATACCTTTATAGCACAGTGTCACTGGTCCTACATGGTCTACATAGCACATGGTGGCATTTTTATGAGACTCATCCTTTGGCTCTAGAAGGGATAAAAACTGATCTGTCTTCTTACTGATTTTGCGTGAGCGCTGAAATTAGGGGGCACTGTACGGCTCTCCTGGGCATGTTTGATGTGCACATTCAAATTCAGATCTCTTGTGTCCGCTGACATGAATAGAGAGTACTTCACTCCCTGTGCTTTAAAGATGAGCAAAGGAATTGTATTTGCCCTTCAAGCAGCAATGATGCAAGAACAAGTGGATAGGATGGATATTTTGCTCTATAACCTGCAATTATGGGTTTGCCTGCTTGGAATTTTTGTCTGTGGATTTTCACAGAAAACCCTGCAAATTTCCGAGGCATTCCAATGTGCCCCATTTACAATTATATATTGTTTTTTTATACAAAAAAAAACATAAGACTTTAACCACATACTTTACTATAATTAGTGCAAAGATTATGTGTTGGATCGTAGAGGCACATTGATTCATCTGCATTTTCCTTCTAAATGTTGGCCTTCTGATTAAGGTGGGACTAATTTCAAGGTCATAAAGTTCTAATCTGTCAGACTGTGCTTAAGTATTAGTATGACCAACTAGCAGTTAGTCAAGGGGGCAATCAGTCTTACTTTTTAGAATCAAATTAGACCAGTCTATGTTTTATGTAATTGACTTAAAACAGTTATGAACAGAAGAAAATGTGATGACTAACCTTTAAGACTAGTCTAAGCAGTTTATGCAACCGTTGCCGAGCAAACTCCTGTTATGATTGTTCTAGATTCTCTTTTTGTGATTTAATACGAATTCATCATCAAAATCTGTAGTAATCAAATTAATTTATAAAGCTTTAAAAACTTAATTGCTGTTTTAAAACTTTAAAACTTTGCAGCAATTTTGTCAAAAAATATTGCTTTATTTTTGTAAAATATATTGCTACACAACAGAGGTTTACATGTATATCAAAACATGCATGAAAAATCTCCTGATTGTGACTTCATATTTAAATATCAATCTTTGTGTGTTTAAATAATAAATAATCTGCCTTTTAATGCTCCTGGTAATTTTGTTCTTTTTCTGCTATGACATTTTAATTAGATAAAATTAAGGAAATTAATTTAATATAAATCATTTAAAAACAGAATAAAACAATACTGCTTACTTGTGAATTTGGACAAGTACAGTTTGTCTGAATATTGAAAAGAATACTAGCTACTGTATGACAAATATAAATGTGTGCTATAAACGTGAGCTATGGCAACAATAATGCAAATGTAAGTCATATGTATTTTACTTTTGTGTAATTGTTTATCTGTTTGCACTTTCTATCAGAAGAACTGTTGAGTTAAACATATGAGAACAAATGCAAATTACTACGCCAAAAATGGCTTACTTCCTTCAACTTCTAATAGTTAGACAAAATGTAGCCTTGCCCCAAACTCACAACATTGCTTTAGTCAGTGTTGCAATGTCGATATGGCCAGGAAGCTCAAACAAACAAATACATTTTTTTTTAAGTTGAACCACAGTTGATCCACTTCTAATGTCTAAAATGGCCCATGGACTCTGATGTTGGCAGAGTCCACTCACGCCCCTGGCCATAGACAGGAAATGAGAACTGAGAGTGAGAGACAATGCCACACACCTGCCCAAGGACTTGGAGGGGCAGGGGCTGGCAAAGATCCCTCAGCATCTGTCAAGATCAATCAATGTGGGCGGTGGGCTGGAATCTGCCATTTAGCAGTGATGTGCACAGAGAGGAGGGGGCCCATAGGGGCCAGCCCATTATAGCCCTCCACTTTCTTGATAAATCATCATTGACAACAGGCAGGAAGTAGAGATGAAGCGGGAGGTGAGAAGATAGGACATGGGGTGAGAGAACATTGAGATAACTGCTGTTTGGACCTTTGTTGCTGACTGGTGATGTTAAGAAGGTCGCAGTTCCTGGATCACACCTTGGTCAAAACTACCCTCGTGCAGCTCTTTATATACAAATATAAACAACACATATATATAATTTCATATTATTATTTTAAAATAGTTTTTATTCATTGATATATATATATATATATATATATATATATATATGTAGTAATGAATAAAAACTATTTTGGCTTGGGTGCAGTTTTGTTGATGGGGTTGTGGGGGTACATAAGACAAAAAAGTTTGGAAAACATTGGCCTAGATGAGTAGAAAATAAATGTATACTTAAACGAGTTACCAATATTCAAGTTTATCTACATTCATGAGGCTTGATTGTAAATGAAAATGATTTTCATTCACAGATTGTTCAAGGTCTCCCTCATTTCCCAGTACGAGTTCAAAATGTGTGTGAGGGAGTGTGTATGGAGCAATCTGCATCAGTTTTAGTAAGCGTTTGCTTCCTGAAGGACTCAGTATTGGTGTCAATCCTATTTGAGGCCTAAAATCGACTCAATTCTTTTTTTCTGTACTCCCCACTGCACATTTACTCAGCTCAATATCAACAGCCGTTTCTGCAGTTCCTCCAGCTTTTAAAAGAGCTTACATAAATAATTAATTGACCATGAAATAATTAATAAGACAATTTTCGTCTGCATTTGATAATAGAAGAGCTGGAAACTCAGAGGAGAAGAGCTGGTGGGGTAGACGATTCGCTTAGGTCCTCATGCACACATGCTATCACAGCTGTATCACTGTCAGATCAACATGTGTACACATTGCTCATTTTCATCCACAAGGCCCCACACACCTCTACAAATGTACAGCTGCAAATTACATGTATCGAACAGAAGAAGGCACTCACATCTGCACCTGCAACATATGGGTAGCATTTTCTTTCCACCAACAAGCACAAATTCACTTTCTACAAACTCAACCTTGCAGAGTTCGCCTTTGTAGTATTTCAAGACAGATTTCAGATTGCAATTTTTATTCTCTGTGCATGCACACACAGCGAAGTGAAGGGTCTAGAGAAGTACAGCCATAACCCGTGGCTCTTTTCCCATTAGAGGAGAAGTGTTCAAAGTCAGTCAGTCTGGACTGAATGCACTGTCACAGGAGACATACAACCCTCTACTGGTATGTTTTCACTCACATACATCACATGCATTCTAAACACTCAAGATGGCATCTCCCATCATGCTCTTTGGTAACCATGCAGGAACACGCAGACTTAGTCTCCTTAGGGTGATTGTGTTCTAGGTGGTCTGTGGTTTGACAGTGACTGACATAGGAGGGTCAGTCTCTGTCAATGTACATCTGTCCATTGTTTCTTGGGAATCAGTGGGATGACCTTCTTATGGAGAGTCTTTTTGTCTTCTACCCAGCTTGCGAGCGTCTCCTTGCTCCTTCACAGATGTTATTTCATGACAATTCTAGCATCTGATGTGATGCTTGCTGTCATTTATCTGAAGTTTGATTTTTAAAGGGATAATTTTCACTCAAAAAGGAAATGTACCCTCATGTCATTCCAAACCTGTTTACTATGTTATTTATTTAGTTATCAGAGGCTGTCAAACTCTACTGATTTATTTTTTTCTCATGTCTCATGTCTTGTTATATTGACACACCTGATGGCAAAATTGCATTGGTTGTTGCATGTGTTTTAACTGAGCACAACACATAATTTGTGATTTCATGTAATTGTAGTCTGTTCAAGTCATAATACTTCAAAAGACTTCAGATGTCCGGGACTTTATCAGTCCTGTGGTTTTTTAGAGTAGGAAATAAAAACATATTCAATATAGGCCTACATGTAGTTATTTATTTTTATTTATTTTTGTTGTTGTTATTTCTTAAACATTAATAAGTGAGTGGGGGAAAAGATTACTGTTGACTTAAGTAGACATTTTCTGCATATAATTATAATAATTTGCTTTGGCTTTAGTCCAGTGTCAGTAACAGGGAATTATTTAATTCTGAAAATTAAATGAGCCAAATCTCCCATTGTATACGTTGGTCTCACACAAGGGCATCATCATATTTGAGGGGATTGGCAAAAAAAAAAAAAAAAAACAGTACTATGAGGTGCTGTTATGGTACTTTTATGATGTTTTTGTGTGTGTAGAAAATAGCAGCTTACAGGTTCTGTCAAAATATTTTTTAGCTTCCTCTTTAAGGAAGGTCCGCTCCTGCAGTGTCTATCCTCTATTCTTTGGATATTGCCCCTCTATTGCACCCTATACACTTTTCTTACAGGATAGCATGTGAGAAGCATTTGTTAAATAGGACCTAGTCTTCCCAGAAGATGCTTGTGATGAAACCAGGTGGAAGCACTTATGGTTAGGCAAACTGGAGTGGATGTAGCCTGTCTGATGAAGTTGTTGAGTTCAGGTCGTGACAGATGGTGGAAACCAGAGTTAAACTGGCCAACATCTTCGAAAGGATCTATTTTCAGGGTAATCCATGGTTGGAACGTGATCCATTATGGTCAGCAGATGTGGTTTGGCTATTTTAGGCATTTGCTACCTGTGTCCACGGAGTAGAAATAGATGCAAGTTGAGAAACAGCCCCATGTGGTACAAGTCTATATATAAGCAATGAAGCAACCCCAAGGGATTCTGCACAAGGGTTTATTGCCTGAGGCAAAGGCACACTGTTATTTCCAGGTGTATTAAATGGCGACTCCAGCGCTCGGCCCACCCAACTGTTTTATGCTTTGTGAAATATGATTTAATGGTTGAAAGTGTAATAAAATCTCCATATTGTACACGGTAATTAGGTTGATTTAAAATGTACTGTGGTTAAGTACAGAAGCTACCCACCGAAGCAGACGGAGAATAGCTAAGGGTAATCCATCATGGGTCATAGTCTTGGTGTTGAAGAAAGGAACAAATAGACAATTTTTTTTTTCTCTGGAAAAACCACACCCTCATGGCTCTCTGCAGAGACAGAAAGTGAGTGTTAGATGATGAACGTTCATCCAAGTGAAACATCTCTTTAGTCCTTGGGCTGTGTGTACGCGCTCAGGATGAGGACGGAATACATATGCAGAGACTACCGCTCGCCTGACTGTGGCTTTTATCATATTTCATTATTCATATTATTTATATAATGCATTAGTGGGTCTCCCTCAGTATTATAGCCGCATTCACCAGCCGCCCCCTTCCCTGAATCTCTCCGGTGGCTCCGGGTGCAGGGGTGTAAAAGCCTGCAGCGTTTTCAAGTGTGATTTCCAACAATGCCCCGGGTCAGGAAGATGGAGGGGGGAAAGTGAGATGAAATGTAAAGCACTGCTGAGTTCTGTTCCTCCTCTGCTCCGGTTTTGTTTGGTGTCTGGCTGTTTTCTTTTACTCTCTATTTGGGGCGTGTGCCAAATCTATTCTCCTGATTCTGCTGTGGGTCATGAGGTTATGACATCCAGAGCAATTTTGTTTTGTTTTGGAAATACCAGTTCCTGTTATTCATTTTTATGGGTTAAATA
Source organism: Semotilus atromaculatus (assembly GCA_031834385.1). NCBI lineage: Eukaryota > Metazoa > Chordata > Actinopteri > Cypriniformes > Leuciscidae > Semotilus > Semotilus atromaculatus. The sequence goes on along the minus strand of JAULUF010000042.1, from coordinate 22,313,217 downwards.
TAAAGAATATATTTTATTGGGCAATGTCATATCATGGAAATGTTTACTTAATAAATGTAATAAAATACATAATAATATATCAAACAAAATATATATATATATATTTTCAAAAGGGACTATGCACATCAATTGACATTTTTTGTTTACACTCAAAATATAAATGTGCCAGAGTTAGCAGAACAAGCTCATTTTCATCTGTAGTCCCTTGGCAAGTCAACACATTATCATATTACATTAATAAAAAAAAAAGAATACATGAAAAATAGAAAGGAAATTAAGAGAAAAAAAAAATTAAACAAATAAGTACAATACAAAGAAGGGCAGTACCTAAGATGAGGTAAATCTTATATTTTAGTAGACCTTTTAAGTAAATATACTTCTGCCTGCATTTTTGTCAATAAGGGGCACAAGAGACCAGTTTTTAGGGGGTAAGCAAACACAAAAACACCACTCTTTGAGTTGCAAACCCTAAAAAATAGCTCGTTGGCTGAACATGACAGACAATGGTTCCACGTGATTGAAACAAGTAAAACCAAATACAGCCAACCATGTACAACTAACTAGAATTAATGGTGTTCATTTACTTGAATTAATGGTTTTAGTTTAACTTAAATAAATGGTTTTCATTTAAGTTGAATTATTCAAATAATCGTACAATTAATGCTTCTTGTTTAGTCCTGTGATTTACATAGCACCAAACAAAATATAATATTTCTTTACACATGTGATGTTAGGTGTTGGTAGTCCAGAAGTGATACTGGTTTCGTCCAGAGCACTAGTGTTGGACAGGTCCTACCCAAGCACAAGCTCAACACTTTAAAATAATGGTAACCACCCAAACCACTAACATAACAGAAACCTTTAAAAACCAACATAATAGAACATTAACAAGTCTTGCAAAACAATGTAAAAGTAACACTTTATTTTAACATTTACTCTCCCAATTCAGCTCCTTAAAAAGCATGATGTGAAGTGAAAGTCCTGTTTGATTGGGTTACTTGTTTAAAATATGTAATTTCAAAATTACAACATCAAGTTAAGTCAAAGAGTGACCATTTCAAGTCCATTTAACATAAAGCAATCACATTTGAAACAAAAACCTGATACAATGGTGTTAAATCAAAATAAATTGTTTAAATAAAGTGAAAAGCATAAAAAAGTCCAAAAAGATTTAAGTGCACATGTTGCATACAACCATTTATACATCCATTAAACAACCTTAATTTAACTTGCTTTTTTGGCTTGACATGGTACCTTAACGTGACAATGACTGTTGTTTTGCAAAAGTTTTTTTTAAACGGATTCACCGCACTGTCAAAACGAAGGCTGCGTGCTGTGTGATGTCTGTGTGAGATATGCTTCATACATCACTACTGAAAATAATATTCAGACAATATTACTGATCTGACACTATCGGAACACAAAAACTTGAACTGAATTAATCTGGATAATTACACCATTGTCTTCTGTAGAGCTGCTTTTGAAATCATAATTGATGAACTCGTCCACATTGACTTATCATTGAACTGAATGGAGCTGAATAATGACACTGTTGTCTTCTCAATGGCTAAAATGTTTAAATGTTAAAACCATCAGCACGTTAGCTTGTAGCACTAGCAACTTTACACTCTGCCGGTGTGTTAAAAAAAGTGGCAATTTCTCCCCAGCTCTTCTCATTGTCCGTACAGTTGTAGTACATTTTCGAAGACACATTATACAGCCAGTCGTGTGGTTGCCATACATTCACAAGCGATTGCTTCATCTTCTGGTCGCTATTTCAAAACTTGTCTCATTCACCTCCGTCTCCTTGTAGACTTGTCTCTCATTGGTTGTTGTGAAAGTATTTCATAATCATCCTGAATTAAAATCCTAAATAACAAACATGTTTGAAAATATCAGGGCCTTTAAGATGTGTTCTATAAAAACATCTCGCTTTACCAGATAATCTGCCATTGTATCTGATCAAGGTCCTGGACAATATTTTTTTTTCTGATTTTTTTTTTTCTGGCAAGGGGCAACAGAAATTAGCCTGCTGGGCTAACTCTGTCAGGATGGGTAAATTGAGGATAAATCAGCCTAAAACCCCTGTAGTCTGAACCCAGCTTTACTGAGTGTATCTTGTTCCAGTTCATCTGTATCTAAGGTAGTAAATTAAGTGACTGAAGAGGAAAAGTGTTAGCCTATGGTCTGGTGTTTTTTTAAGTTTTTTTAGTTTTTTGTTTATAGTAATGCACTGATATTGGAACTTTGGTTGTTTTCTTAATTCTTTATAATTTGAAGCTGATAATATATTGGTGTTAGATCTCAATGTAAACTTAACAGGCCGATACTGATAACATTTAAATATGACTGTTGATTATCATGGATACCTATTTATGTATTTTATTATTTAGTTATTTAGTTAACAGTACAGTAGTTGAAAGATCGAGGGTCATGCTTAAAATTCCATTAAAAATACATCCATTCCATCTTTCCAGATGGAAATCAGATTAGCTTGAAAATTCTGCCGTCTGGAATAAACGATTTTGTAGTTGAATAGCTTACAAAATGAGCCAGTCATTTACTTTGACCTCATCTCATTAACAGCGTGTCACAATGTAAGACTTATTTTGTGATCTAGATGAGCCTTACAGGCTGAAGTTTCTTAACCGACTGTCACATTTAGACCCTTTCAAGTAAATGTATTTGTTAGTTTGTTTGCTTGTTTGATTACTAGTGACTCTGGCAGTTTGGAATTTAGCACCTATAAATAGTGAGAAAATGTGAAGGTTCCTTTTCTCTGAGCTCAGAAATGTTCACTTTCTTTTCTTTCTTTTCTTTTTTTTAATAATCCTGCTTTGCATGTTGGCCAGGGGCCGACTAATGGCGGTGTGATGAGGCAGAGAGTGAGGTGCTCGTTAAAGAGCCCGCAGGGGGGTCTGTGCGCGTCTGCATACGTGTGCGTGTGTGTGGGCTAAGACCCCCCGGGAGATGTATAATCATTCCCATTATTAATGACATGGACTGCTAGGCCAGAGGGCGGAAACTGGGGGGAGAGTGAGATGTAGCTTTATTCTGCTTGTGTGGCTTCTGTGAGACATGATTTACGTTGCACGACGCTGGCATCAGACAAACTAATCAAAAATTAAAGTATAGACAAAACTGAGGAAGGAAAAAAGATATCTGTGGCAAGCAGAGCGGGGCCGAGAGCTGTGGGAACGGAGTGAGGGCCGGGATATTTTTGTTGTGTTTTTATTTTTTTTTTATTTTGTTGTGTTTATATGCAGCACTCGTCCGCAAGAGGCCACCTCTTTATTTGCGTTTTGTTGTTTGTTTATTTTGATCTATTAAAATATATTGAACGTTCGCCAGTTCCCAATACGCACTGCCATCTGGTCCTCCACCAGCTGAGTGTACTCCTCCGCGATGCCTGCAGGTGGTGCTGGATAGCCCTCGGTGTCCGGCCCTCTGACTTTTCCGTCGCCTGGTGGATGGCGACAACTTCTCTGGGTTTGGGCAGCCGGCAGCAAGTCCCCCGTTCCCTGCTCCTCCCCATCTTGGGGGGCCTCAGCAAATGGCAGCGAGTCCTCTGCTCACTCTCAGACTATCAGTTAGTCGTCGTCCCCCACACCAGGCCACCGCATCGAGCATCAAAGACTTCACTCAGCCGGATGGCAAAATGGATTTCCCACAGCGTTGAGGGCTCTTTGACAGCACTTTCCTCCCGAGTTTCGGCACCAGTGTAACAAGGTTTGTGTTTAGGGAAGAAGGAGATGAGAACCGGAGAACGGTCAACATATTTTAATGAACAAACAACAAAACGAAAGTAAAGCGGCAGCCCCTCATGGACAACTGCCGGATTTAAACATCATAAAAGCACAACATAAACAGTCCAGGCCTGGTCCTCTCTTATCCTTCACTGTCGTCATTCCTCCTTTTATCCTTTCAGAGCTCCTCAGTGAGAGACACGTGGCCTGTGTGGCACGTAGGTGATTCTCATTAGCAATCGCGCCAAAGGCATCGCTCTGTTCCCACGGTTTTCGTGAGAAATCTTAAAGAACTTGTGCCCACAAAAATAATAATTCTTTCATCATTTTGTCATCAAATATATGGCTTTACAGACTTTAATTGCTGTTACTTCATAAAAGGTTTAGTTCAAATAAGTATCATTAAAGTGTTCTTTTTAAGTAAACATGGATTATTGTTTACTTAAATCATGAAGGTTTACTTACCTTCATGTCATGTCAAACCCATATGACTATTAAAAAAATAGCAAAGGCATCAAAAAAGTCCTGACTGAATCATTAAGTCAGTGAGTTGAATTAAGGTTTTGGATCAGTCTGATTCGTATGCAAATCATTTGGCTCTGTGCAATGCAAAAGATGATTTTAGGAAGAATGTCTTTTCCATGCTGCTCTTTCAACTCCGTCCAGTCTGATGTCCTGGTTCAATCTACACTGTAATTCACTTTGTGTGTACACAGAGACACAAAGGAGCTGTAAACGTCTTTACACTGAATCACAGTTACGGGAGACAGATGTGATAGGTGTTGATTGTGGGTTCACAGACAGCGGACAGAAAATAAGACATGCACTGATTGTCCTGACAGAGCTGATGTAGTTCGTCAGTGTAAATACACGGTAGTGGCATGTTTGCCAGGAAACCTTCTTTCCTGTGTTCCAAAAGAAAGGATTGAGCTCCATTTTGGAACTTGTGCTGCAGAATCGCTTCCCTCTCAATCTCGTCACGTTCAAATGTTTGCTGATGGATTCCAAATTTAAATCCATATTTAAATCTGGAGTAATGGCTGCTGAAAATTCAACTTTGCCATCACAGGAATAAATTGTGTTTTAAATATAAAGTAGAAAACAATCATTTTAAATTGTAATAATATTTCACAATATTACTGTTTTATTCCATAAGACTTTGTATGACATCTGAAGATTTGTAATATAGTGCATGGTGTATGGACTTTATTTATAATGCTTGTTTGGCAGAATAAATCTGCTTTCCTTGTATGAAAAGAGCAGCTCAGACAATGTTCCAAACATTTCCTTTTGTGTTCCACAGAAGAAAGTAAGTCATACGTGTTTGGAACGGCCTGAAGTTGAGTAAATGATGATAAAGTTTTCTTCTTTTTTATTCACAATGGAAAACTCAATTTTTTAAAAACTTTTTTTAAATGCCCTTTTCGTGGCCATTGCAAGAAAAAAACAAATTTTTCATCTGATAGCACTTAGCGTTCTAAAACGTTATACTGCCCTGGTGCACGGTATTTGTTTAAACCCATGTTTGACAAATAATAGTATTTTCTTTGTAGTCTCAAAATGCTATCTTGTACTTAATCCTCTGTATAATATTTTGACAGTGTTCCATGCTGTTGCTGCTTTAGGTAGACATCAAAGACCGCTCATCTGAGTCGCTTGAAAGTGCTTGTGTTATTTACACACTAATTACTGTATGTTATTTTTATTTATGGAGAAGCAGAGGACAGAGTCCACTAGATGTAGCTATCTAGTTTTCCTTTGTGAGACAGCATCCGAATCTGTCTTCCATAGCATATTTCCATAAATAGTAGACGTTCACATCAGAAGGCAGTTGTCATTGAACATGTATTCCCTTTGTGTCTATGATGTCCTAGTAAAGCTTAGATCCTTTTCCGGCAAGACGACAAATGGGGATTAGTCACAGTAAGAATAAATTGAACCCAGTGAAATGCCTGCCTCACAAAAGACATGTAATAATAAATGAATTCAACAATTTTCTGCACAAATTATTTCTCGTCTGTCTTGTTTTGGTACACTCAAGACCGTTCAGAGCATGAGGCTTTTTTCTGATGAGTCCCATTCTTTTTTGTCGTTCTAATGATTGGACGGTCCACAGAGATTAGGGATAGTAAGGAGACGTCGACTCGCTGTGTCGAGAATTACACTCTGTTTTGAAGCTCTTGCGCTTCTCGCCAACTCATTAGTTTAATTAAGTAATTAACGCGTGAGGTGGTGTGCTAGCTGGCGAATTCTCAAAGGAATGATTGTTGTGTTATTCCAAGTCTCGGGCCTGGCATGGATGACGCTACGAAACCAGTAGTCAGATCTGGCAGATAAAAGGAGCCTTTACTTTGGAACTAGAATGAGTCATACCTAAAACAGGACTTACTCAACTCAACGTCTCCAGTGGATGAAAAGCCTTGTGAAAGCATCAAAGATGGTGTAAAGATTCTGGGCTGCTATTAGTTGAGTAATTATGAGTAAGAGGAGGAACTCTTTGGGTGTACTATCAACATGAAGTCACATCTTGTCTACTATTATCGACTGTGCACTACTATTAAATACTATTATTTTCTGATCTACTGCAGCTTTAAATGGATGCAGATGTTTTCATGGCACTCAAATATATAGCTTTACAGATTTTAATTGCTGTTACTTATAAAGTGTTCTTTTTAAGTGACCAAGCATTTCACAGTGGAACATATAAAGTGGGTGGTTAAAAAGAATATTCTGTCCTTATTTACTTACCTTCATATAATTTCACACTCATTTGACTTCATTTCTTCAGAAGTTTTCCATGTAATAAATGGGGAATGAAGCTTTCAAGCTTCATAAAAACAAAAACAAAACAACTAATATAAAATAAAATGAAGCTGCAAAAGCATCAGAAAAGTGGTCCATATGACTCATCTTCCAAGTCTTCATGATTTTTCAGATCAGTCTGATTCATATGCGAATCATTCAGAGCAGATTTGTGAACTGAATCAACCAATTAATTGAAAATATCCCAATCAAAAGAACAATTCCTTTATGAATCAGACATGACCACTTCTCTCATGAATGAGCTGAGGAGAAATTAATGAGTCTTTTTATTACATCAAAGATATTGAAAGACTTGCGTTATAGCACACAAGACATATGGACAATGATATTTTATGAAGCTTTTGTGTGCAGTTTGAAGCTTGAAAGATTCAGTACTCCTTCGTTGTATAGTAATTGCTTGGAAAAGAGCAACCGGTTCTTCAGAATTTCTCTTCAGTCTTTCAGAAAGAAACCTGAAAATCTTGAAATTCCTTTAAAGATATATTTAATGCAACTAAAACTGTTTAGGCTTTTCATAGGCACATTTTCAGTGTGACAAAACTTCCTGTGCAAGGAAAAGGAGACAGAAGAGGAGATAGAGAGAGACAAAAAGCAATAGGGAGAAAAGCAGACGGGTGATAAACGATGTAGGAGTGGGAGCAGTGTGCCTTAGCTTAGAATGGTAATGATGACAGCCATAAGAAGAAAAATAAAAGTGCAGTTTCATGTCACTGCACTGATTTATGAATCCTAGAGCACAGGAGGAAGTAGGAAAAAGTGCCTGCATGTTTCATATAGAGATAAACACATACACACACATTGAAATTCATTGCTTGCGAGCAGTCAGGGCCTGGCGCTTCTTCAAATAAACATTTACAAGAATTTGAATATTAAACTCAACCTGCCATAAGTAAGTTATTATCACAATACCAAATCTTTGTTTTATGAAACGAGTCCAAAGGAGAATTTGTCAGTATTCTATGAACCATTCAAAAAGCCCATAATGACAGATCGTATAGTAACAATAATAGCTGCAGCATTTCACTCCTTTTACTGTCGGAGCTCATACTTCTACTTGTATTGGACACACCCATTTAGAGTCTTTTTGAATCCGTTTATATATATATATAATCCCTTCTTCTTTAATGCCCTACCACACACCAAAGGGTCAAGGTTTAGTAATGTTGTTACTTTAGTTCTCACATTTAAGATTTTTGCCCAGATATATCAACAGCTTGTGCCAGCACAAACCCTCTTTTGGTGTTAAAAAAACTACTGTCAGGGTTTACAAAATACACACAGTGATAAATTAGCGTTGCCGGTGGACACAGTTATTTTTGCGACTGACCTTACTGCATAGGCATTTGTAGGAGTTTCCCTATCAAACCACTACATTTATGGGGCGGATAATATTTAAATAAATCATGCAACATGAGTTAAAAAGGTGTGCATGAAGTCATTCTAATGGTATTTGCGCCATTATTTTCCTCCTCAAAAAAGCATGTCTTGACTGATTTAGTGCCTGACATGACATTGTATTTTGCACATTATCAACAGATAACACTTAGCACAACTTTCCACTCCCATCTGCACTTTTAGATTGTGGCCAGACAATAATATGCCTGTTAGTAAATCTGGCCCTTTGTTTTTTGTTTTTGTTTTTTACAAGTGTGACTTTTTTTCTTACCGTGTGGCTTTACATATATCTAGCATTTTTTACAACTTAGTTTTTCATTTGTGATTTTATTGCTAAAATGTGTGGTTCCGTGAGAGAAAGATGGGTTTAAAATCTATTACTTCAAGGAGGTCATCTGGGTATTTTATAGCTTCTTATTGTCTATGCAGATAAAACATTCAAAGGAGGAGTTCATAATTTTAAAGAGCATTGTGAGCATTTTGATTTGTGTTTTCTATCTTCCCGAGTAGAAGTCAAAAGGCGGTACTGCTATTATCTGACCATTGCTGTTATCCGTTTAGGTGTCAATTTCCCCAGTATAGTGTTTTTCCCACACTTTACCTCCTTCACATCTGCTGCATCTAAATCCCAGTTATTGACGAAAACCCATGAAAGTCACTCATCCACATGTAATTTGCTTTTGTCCAACAATACACAAGGTACCAATGTCCTCTCCCACAGCCGGTGCTGTATTAGCACTACGGAAAGAATTTCTGTACACATCCTTTGTTGTCTTTTAACAAAACTTCTTCTGCCCACGTAGCTATTTTCTGCCCAGCTGGGGGAGAGTAGCTGTAATGCTGGGGTACAGCAGGCCACCAATGTCGAGATAGCATAGGGTAATTATATTGATGAAGATAATTATGACTTATTGTTGCATGTAAAAATACCCTCGCAGATCATTTCTCCCATTTCTCTGGTGAATAATCTAATCAGGACCATTTGATCCTTCTTGGAAATGTCTATATTTTACTAAATGTAATTCGTTCATTTGATGAAAGGAACAGGATTAATGTGTACTCTATATAAATTACCAATAAGTAAATACGGAATTGTTTATCTATTTCCTGTTTACAGATTGATTTTACATCTTGTCACTAAAATAAATGACCCGATTATCAACCCACCACTGATATCATCTCATGGCAAATCATTAAAATATCAGGCACATTACAGTAATGGATATGTTTAGCCTCTTAATTATTGTTCGGCAAAGGTCAGAATAAATTAAACCCAATTAGAAACTGATCTTGACAGTCTAATATGGATCAAATCATAATATAAAGATAACGATTAATCAATAACACTGATATGTATCTGCCTCAGGGGTGCTGTAATTCTCGCATAGACTGTAGAGAGAGAGAAAAAAGGAAAACCATGTGGTTATATTAGTTCGATTTCTATTGCATGTGTCAGATGTTTTGTTTTGTCTGATCATGGGCATCCCACCCTCCAATTTCCCATACACCTTCTAATGTGCTGGCCTTGTCTACACTGTTGGCTATGTATTGAATTAGTCACCTGCAGGTAGCAAGCCTCTTGGCCATGGAAGGATGTCTGAGCAAATTTGAACTAGCTGAAAACACCTGGTCCACCAGCATTGCCAGCTGTTGAAAAAATCCTCAATTTTCCTGCCACCACACGACTAACTGCATTATTCCGGCGTGCTTTGCCTCGTGAATGTGAACCGGCAACGGAGTTCATTGTTGTGTGTGGATACCTTGAGTTTAATGATGCTTATTCTCTGTTGCTGTCTGTTAAATGTTTGTAAAAGTGATTCTGAACAACAGGATTTTTCACACTGTAATGCGGAGCACCCTGCTGAACTTCCCGCCTTCACCATCTGTTTTCAGTCTGTTTTGCGCTATTTAATCTGTGAAAATCTCTCTAATCTTTACATTGCATGTTTGGAGAGTTGGTTTTGCATGATTAATCTGTGCTAAAACTGCATTTTAGATGTTTTTTTTTACTGGACACTTTATGTAATGTGTAGTGTTTCATTGACTTTTGCTAATTTAACTATTTGTTAAATGGTTACTGCCCTTTCTAATGTGCAATTAGACGTATCCAGTTACTGTTTATATTTTTTATAAGAAATATATATTTTTAAATGATATACAGTTGGATTATATGCAATTTATTAAAAATGTAAATTCTGAAAAGAAGTTTGGCACATTTTTATTAGCATTTCCATTTAAAAAAGCTGCTTTAGTGCTTATTTTAAAACATTTGTCTGCAAAATCAAAGTAATGTCAAGCAGAAGAAGGGAAAAAAAAAAAACCAAACATGAAATGATATCATAGAGAGGATCCCTGCAGACCTTCATGTTTTTTTGTCATGGTCAACAAGTCTTAAAATCTCAGATAATTTGACCTTTTCATGACTTGTGTCATTGATCCCTTTCCTGTATCCTAAATCATCCAAGTCATACTGCTTAGTGTCGACTAAATTGATATTTATTTTCATACCTTTTTATGTTGTTATTCTTGTTTTCTTTATCAAATTACCCTGAAGAGTGTGTCAACAATACAATTAGCAGTGCTGCATTAGAATCGCTGTTCTAAACAAATGAAAAGCTCTTAAGTTTATTGAGAGAACGTGCTCTGTTTAAAGCTCTACACACAAGCTAAGATGGTGCGTTTCTGTCTGCCACATCACCTGATATAACTGAGTCCTGTTAGATGATCTGGTCTGACACATCCTCATAATAAGCAAAGAGTTTCCCCTCTGGGGCACCTGTTGGCAGGGTTCGAAATGAAGCGAATGTTATGATCGATGGCTGTTTATTTCCTTCCTCATTTCAGGAATCGAGCTGATGGTTTATTCCCGCTTTAATATGTGCAGCGGTACCTTTTAGACCTCTTCTCTTGATAAATATCTATCTTGACATTTCTTGAACCTTTTACAAATCTGCCTTCTTTCGAACACGCCAACCTCGGAGATTAGGCCAACAAACCGAGGAACTGCTCCCAAATGACACACGGAGCTCATTGAATTTGTAATTGAAGAGTAATTTGGCTCATGTTCAAATAAGATCAGACTGTAATTACAGATGTTGTTTGTTTAAGTGATTACAACGAGCAGTGTGGAGATGAAACCCATTAGGGTCATGGCTATCGGCTGGAGCGTGTATGGGCTTGCTTTACATTAGCCCTGTATTTCACATTATCCTGACCTTGCATATTGATTGCCTTAAACAGATGCAAATGCACTTCCTGTGACTTTGAGCGAGGAACTAATCTGGCAGGCCTGTGGCACATGCTCTAATTGGCCTGGTTACAGAATTTGGTGTTAGCAAACTTCGGACGATTCCTCATTGTGATTATGTGATTCATTAATTATCAAATGAGCACCCAATTATTTTTATTTGGCTGGTCGCAGATGCTACTAAATAGGCCCGCAGGCAGACAGACAACTAGATAGATAAATAAATAGATAGAGAGGTGGATGGATGAATGGATGGATGGATGGATGGATGGATGGTGGACGGATAGACAGATCAAATAGAGAAAGAGAGAAGGAGAAATTAGCCAGAAAGAGGGTCCAAAATGAAATTTTGACAAGGGTCAAAAAGAAAACAATGGCTTTAACAAACAAGTAAAACAATGTCATGTGCCAGAAACTTTATTAAGATCTGCAACGTTGAATTATAAGAGCAATAGTAAAGATAATATTGCTTGCATTAAGCAACCCAAATTAAAATACGAGGATTGACTGACGCAATTTTACAGAGAGAAATAATCTATTTCAAGTAACAATGAAAACATCTAAATAATTCCATTGTCATATGTACAAACTTCTGAATATTTATTTAAAATTTGAATAAAACAAAAGTGAAAACTATTTTGAAAATGTTAAATATGAGTAATACAGTTTTATGGTCTGTGAATTTTCTCAATTCACTCACCTTGGCAGGTGTGACAAAAAGTGAATTTTGATATTTGTGCGTCAGCGCGTCAGATCAGTACTTGGCCTTGCGCGCAGAAACCCTCTGTGGAACTGGATCCAGGCTGCTCGAAATCTACAATTAACAACATGCTTTTTGCTGTCAAGGTGTCTGAAAGCTCACCTCAATTTCAAGCCCTTCCTTAAACAAGGCTGTGTTCATTACCCTATCAACCACAGCAGACTTCTGTCGGCTTTATCTCTCTGATGCAGTGTCTCTGGATGCCCTCCAAGGGATCTTCCCCCATGCTGAGATACTGTTCCCTTTACTGTACCTCTAAAGTCTGAGCTGCTTTCCACACCAAGCATGTTTTTTATGGTGACTTTATTGAGGTTTTATATAATGACTCTCCAATGTGTAAACAGAGGCAGGATCCTTCGGGGCTGTAGGTTTGCACGCACGACAGGGACATTCTGATAATCTCCGGACTCAGCGTCCATGCCGCCGCTATTCATTCGACCGTGAGAAGATCTTATCGATGAGCTTTTTTTAAATCTCGCAAACCCAGATAACTACAACACGATGAAGCAGAGACCCCCTGGCGTGAGAGGAACAGGCAAGCTGGATTCAGTCAAACATGGATGTCTTTTAGCCATCGATTTTCTGCTCCTCTGCTCCCTGGCGCTCTCTGCAGGGACAGAAACAGGGTCCCGTGACCAGGTCCTAACTGAGGCTTTCACTTTTCAGGCTCCTTTTCATGCCTCTCTTGCTTTGAAAGCCTCATGCGTCAGCAACTTGCCGGAGATTAAAGACCACAGTGCAGAAAAAAACAATATTGGGTAAAAAATATTGTGAATATGACAATTCAAGTTGTCAAGTTGGACAACATTTCCGACCAGCATGCACTGCTTCATGTCTGACAGTGATCAGGCTGTGCAGCGCTGCATCAAGTCGATTATGCCTATTGTATTGGCAAGGTGGTTGATTGACAGGTGAATGGGCGAATCGTACAAAAACACTATGATCACACGGTTTCATGTTTTGGACTATTTACACGATGATTTAGCATTGACCACATGCTCGGCTTACCCGAGAATGATGTTAACACCAGGTGTAAACTTTGTGATGTGATATGATATGGGGATGTATTTATGCTAAAACATTTTTAATTAGACTTCCAAATTCGTGGACCGCCCGGCACAGAGACAGAATATGTAATCAAATAAATTCATGAAGTCACAGGACTAATTTATGGAAATTACTGTTCACAGACAAATGAGAGTGGTACCATGTAATTATCTACAGGGAGGTGATCAGTATTTGCCAACAGATGATCCAATAAAGAAGAAATCACTATTCTCAGTACAATGGTCGCTAAAGGTGCGACTCTCTGAATAAATATCTTTGTTTGGAAATGGAACAGCCTTTTCTTTCTGTACTTTCTGTGTGTAAGAGACAGGAAAAATGTGAATGTGTCTTGCCAGCTCCCAATCCAGCCATAAAACTTATTGTTTTAGGTGATAATCACAACCGCACTTTAGCACCTGCAATTTCCATAAAGCACAATAAGCGGCCTGACATGCCTGAGTACAAATAGGATCTACTTGATTTGGCTTGACTGATCGAGCGCAATATGGGAATAAATCTCGGAGACGATGTCTCAAACCTGTGGGAGCCTTGTGAGAGTCTTGCTGTCAGAGTCTCTGAGTGATGCGGCCTGAAACAGAGAGATTTATATGGCTGGATTCCATTAAGATGCTTTGAGAGCCCTGCAAACACTTTACAGTGACACTAGTCGGCATTCAACCACAGATGAATTATCAATTACATTCCTAGACATCTCACATGGGAATGCGCCTTGATATTCCAGAGAGAGCCGTTTAAAATGTACACGAGGAGTTCACTTAGTCTGAACTGGGTTTTTTTTTTAGCGGCTGAAAGGTTTGTTGTTTATCGGGTAGCTGAAGCTTCTTAAGGTACATTTTTCTAAAAGGACAGTTCCCCTTGAGCAACCTGGAATTAAGTGCTTTACTGGAGGGCACAATGGTAAGAGCATACTAAGATTTGAAGATTCACCCTTTGGGCTTGGATCCTTAAGGGTGAAGTGTTTTTTTTATTTCAAGGGAATTGTTGTCACAAAAGTCTTTTTTTTGGTACACATTTTTAACACTTCTTTTGACCAAAGGAATTGGAAACAATAAATGCCATTGGTAACACTTGGTAACACATTCGAAATGGTAACACTTTCTATGAAGCCTGTATTTCTAATGCATTATAAGGGTATTCTTAATATAATGTAATCCATTATAATACACGGAAAATGCTTTACAAACCATAACATAAGGTCACCAATACATTATAATACACCTTTTTGTGGTTATAATGTTTAGAGTAATTCATTATAACACCAGAAGAAGCCTGCATTTATTATGCATCATAAAGGTATTCTTAATGCATTATAATGCATGTATAGTGCCATAACCTTATACACAACATACACAACACAATACAACACAACACAACATTTAGAGCATTCATGGAAGACGTACAAAGTGGATACAGACTTCATAGAAAGTGTTAGCAAATGTTTTATTTTTTCTTGCTCATTGTTGTGTTCTTGTTTTCAAGTGAAAATATCTAAACATTCTTAAATCAAGATACATTTACTTGAGAAGCAAAATGACTTAAGAAATACATTAAGTATTGTTTTCTGTTTAATTTTTTTTTTTAATTAACTTTTTTTTTGTTAGATAACAAGATTTAATTTCTTAAGTAATTTAGCCTCTTAAGTAAAGGGGTCATATAATGCTATATTTGTACAAGCTAATATGATTCTTTAGGGTCTAAATTAAAAGTTTGTAATATATTTTAATAAAAAATTCTCATTAGTATTGTAAGAAAACACTTATTTTACCTGGTCAAAAACAGCTCTGTTTTCAGCACGCCGTTTAAGTGCATGTGTCTTTAAATGATAATGAGCTTTACTCACCCCGCCCCTCTGTTCTGTGCGTACACCGTTTGTAACACAATAACCATAACGCGTTGTTCATTATAAACGTGGGATTATGAATTATGTTGAGAATATATAAGGACATAACACTGGATGGATTTTTATAATTTTATGATGGTTGTGCACAGGCACTGCCAACACACATTTCAGTACAATCAACTTGTAAAAGTGCATGTATCATTATATGACCCCTTTAAGTAAATGTATCTTGATTTAAGAATGTTGACAATTTTTCTGGAAAACAAGACAAAAATACTAAGTTAGAAAATCACTTTTTTTTTGTTGCATTGCAACTTTGACCTCTATGCTACTACTCCACATCAACAGTTTTAACACTAACATAATGTGACTGTCAAGACAAGACATAAAATGTGACTAAAGGAGATTTGAATTCACATGCTGTAGTTCATTACGGCCTGTCAAGCGTTTATAAACTCACTTTTTCTCTGTCAATGATGTTGTATTAAAGGGTTTGATGCATTTAGGGAGCATTTTGTTTCTCGCTCGCAGAACTTGAGGCGCTACAAGGCAAGAAAGGGTCTATTAAGAATATTATGAATACGATTACTATCTCCTCTTAATCAAAACTCTTGCATGCCATTATAAAAAATAAAGTACCTGTCCACTATCAAGTTAAAGGAACAGTTCACCTTTTCTTTCACCTTTATTCACCTTCATGACGTTCCAAACCTTTGACTTTCCTCTGTAGAAAACAGAATATATTTCTTTGGTCATTTTTATATATGTATTTATTGTTTGTTTTTACATACAATGGTAGTCAATGTTGTTCAGTCACTGTTGTTTTGGACTTTTACTGTATGTGAAAATAATGTAAAAGTAAATAATAACAGAATTTAGATTTTTGGGTGAACTGACTCTTCACGGTTTAGATTATGATGTTTCCATCAGCAAAGGTAATGTATCAATGGTACCAGTGATATATAACATGAGTTTCCTTGAGGGATTGAAAAAAAAAATCTATCATGTAATATGACAATTTTTCATTTCTGTCACATCTAAACAAGTTTTGCTGTGAGGGATATTAGGGATATTAAAGGTGCTGTAAGCAATATTTTTCGAACTTCTGCCAGATTAAGGCATTGTTTTTTGCTGTTTACACAAGAGACACATACTTTAATTTTACAGGACTTTCGCTCCATTCCTGCACATAGATAAAATCAAGATAAATGATGGAGAAAGTCAGCTTTATTATTATATATTGCTATAAAGGGAGAAGAAACTAAGTGGTAATTCCACTTACATCAGTATTGTTGACCTGTAACAAATTATTGTAATTTTCTTGCCAGTGAAGTAGCTCTAATATATGTGAAAAGTTTTTGGTCTTGGTCATGTATGATATTTTTCTATGACTGATTTTTCTATGACTGTGCTATCTGACTGACAGATAGCACAACCCTAAGTATGTTGTAAACCTGGCATAAACATATGAATACGGACACTAACAGATGATCTGATTTAAACAGATCAAATAGGCAATCATTTTCCCATAGTTTATGCAAATGTGTATTGTTGTGTAGTTGGGTCAGTGGAGTCCTGAACTCATTTCACCTCCATACTTTTCACTTCATTCAATATCTTTATATCTCTCCCCATGCTCATCTTTCTGTTCTTCTGGCTTGGGGTCCTGACTGGTACACTACTATTTATAATAATAATAATTCATTACATTTATATAGTGCTTTTCTCGGCACTCAAAGCGCTTTAGAAGGGGGGAATCTCCTCAACCACCACCAATTTAATGGTTCAGAAAATCAGATTGCAAAGGGCTTAGACCAGTAAACTTTCACCTCTGGCACCATAAAAATGCCACCCATCTCAGCATTTCTATCGGACCTTCTCTCTCTTAAGCAGCCCGTAAAACAGAATGTGCACGGTCGATTATGACACTGAAATCCTCCATTTGATTTTTGTAGAATAATAAAAAACAATGATAAGGGCAAAATAAATGTAGTTTGGGTTTAAGGGCTTTCCTGAGAAGGGTAGTGACAGCAGTAGAAAAGGGTAGAGTGTGTTGGTGCATTTTGAAGACTTCCAGCATAACTGCTGCTTGAAAGTCATTTGAGACGAATATTATGTTTTCTATTTTCTATTTGTTATATTATATTATTAACTGTGCTGTAGATTTTCTCAGGCATCATTAATATGATTAACTAATGATTAAAGGATATTGGTCATACATTATATTATTCTATTAACTCTTGAATGGACGCAAACAACAACAACAACAACAACAACAATAATAATAATAATAATACATTCTTTGCAGTTTCATTGGGGATGTATTTATTATTATTATTATTATTATTTTGAGCACTTCCAAACTGTTGAGATTCCCATCAATAGTAAAACTTACAATAAAATGTTCTCTTACTGAAATGTACTATGGTTACCATAGACACTAACTTACTATTAGCCGTTACTGTTATGAATGTTTGCATTTTATGTAAGATATTATATGTTTAAATATATTAGATAATAAAGTATATTATTATATTATTATATATTAAGTTTGGGGTCTGTATATCTTAAAACATTTTTTTTTTTGAAAGAAGTCACTTATGTTCATCAAGGCTGCATTTATTTGATAAAAAAAATACTGTAAAAACTGAAATATTGTGAATATTATTATTACAATTTAAAATTATGTTTTTTAAAAATATAATTTATTCCAGTGATGGCAAAACTCATTTTCATCAGTACTCCAGTCTTTAGTTTCACATTATCCTTCAGAAATCATTCTAATATGCTGATTTGATGCTCAAGAGCATTTATTTCTATTAGTTTCAATGTTGAAAGCAGCTGTGCTGATTAATATTGTTAATCAGTCGTGATACTATTTTTCAGGATTCTTTAATCGAAAGTTCAAAAAAGAGAATTTTTTGTAATAATGTAAAAGTTTTTAATGTCGCTTTTGATCCATTTAATGCATCCTTGCTGAATAAAAGCATTGATTTCTTTTAAAAAAATCTTACTGACCCCAAACTTTTAAATGGTAGTTCATGGTTCATTTATAATTATATCAAAAAAGCATTTTATTTCATGTTTAAAACAGAATTGAACTCCAAGGTGAAATGGTAGTTTCAGTAATAGGTTCAGCATGTTTGTCCAAAGATTATCACCTAATGATCAACCACTTTTTTTTTTTCGATCTGTTTAGCAAGCCCTCTAAATCTATTTTGCATCAAAATATGTGTTAAACAGTAATTAGTGTTTTTGTTTGTTTGTTTGCACTTAACGTACAGAAAGTAGCAGAGATGCTTTAGTGATGTTACAATAAGTGCAACAAAATAAACAACAACATAGATATCATGACATAAAATGTGCGCTACCAAATGATCGAGGCCCATTAAAGGGTTAATTATCACATTAATCCTGTTTATGTGAAAACTATAATTGTTTAATGACTTTGTCTTTGGCTCGTGCTCTGATCACCTATTGTCCGTAACATTTCAATACAAACAAAAGAGAACGAGATAGAGAGAGAGAGAGAAAAAAATTGTGTTTCTGTGTGTGAGGACGGCCAAGAAAAACAGCAATTTTGTTTAGAGAGAAGCCTATTTTGAGAGGCTGAACAGAAATGATTGAGAAGCATAAAATGAATCTCTTTGAAAAAGAAACACTGTAGTGCAGCCAGATTGCGGGGTGAGCGTGTCACATGCAAGTGCAATGCAGCTCGTAATGCAGAGGCATTTGCAACTATAATAATCAGCACTAAAGTGCTCTACTGTATTTGTCTGGCCCTTCCACCGCCTGCTGTTTGTAAATTCTGCCATGGCAAGCAGTGGTCACATTTGCATGAAATTGACTTGTTTAAATAACCATAAAACATTCATGCAAAAAAAAACAAAAAAAAAAACAGCAACGCTTCTGTTGTATCCGTACCATCACTCTCACATTCGTCTTGGAAGTCCATTAAAAATATCACATTATTCCTTCTGTGGGCGCGTTGAGCGTGACAGCGGTTGCAGATGATCTGAGGGATGAATATAAATCACTGAGGAATGGAGACGGACGGAGATGAAGAGTTTAGTGGATTAATTCCACCGTCCGCTCACCACATCTCATTCCATAGCCGTTTCTGCCAACTTTCGACATCTTTCTAATGGCATTAGACCCATCTGTGTATCGCCCCCTGCCAGCCATTTTCAGCCATGGAGGACGTTTTTGTGCATTGTTGAAAGGAGGAACTGCCTTAAAACAGCTTTGAATTCAGTTTAAACTGGTCTGGATGGAGATTATATTGAGCAGAGAATCGACTCCTGTCTTGTTGGAACTGTTAAATACATTTAAAGTGAAAAGGCCCAGCATGAGAGGACCCATTTCTTCACTTTTTGTGTGTGTGCGTCAAGCCTGTGGTTATTGAAGGCCAGCCAGGTATCTGCAGCTGTGCCATAATCGATGGAGGATAGAAGCTGAGGCTACTTGAAGTAGAAAATGCTCCCTGTGGAACATAAAAGTATAGACCTTTGACTAATGCATGCTGTAGATTACTCTGGTTGAGAAAGACCCAGGAAGAGCCATCTGAATGGCATCTTAAGGGATCAATCTGGGATCAAATTGTTAATTTGTTGTTCAAGGGCGGGGCAATCTGAGATAGATTATACCACAATAGTAGAAACCGTTTATCGTGTATTTTAATATACTTTTATCAGCAGTGCTTTAAAGCAGATGAATTTAGTAATGTCCCCCCTTTTTATATACTTTTAAAGAAGTCTCTTCTGCTCACAAAGTATTGTGAAATATTATTATAACAAATACATAAAGTAATTTCTGTTTTAATATATTTATTAATGCAATTTATTCCTGTAATGGCAAAGCTGACTTTTCGGCATCATTACTCCAGTCTTTAGTGTCACATGATCCTTCAGAAATCATTCTAATATGCTGATTTGGTTCTGAAGAAAATTTCTGATTATTATCAATGTTGAAAACAGTGCTGCTTAATATTTTAATAACAGCATTTATTTGAAGAAATAAATGTATAAGATAAAATAATATATATATATATATATATACATAGGCTATACTTGCACTTCAACAGTTGCTGATGACGTAGTACGAGAACACAAGGACGCAAGATTGCTTAAGAACACATATTGAGAAAAAGCCAGTGTCTTGTTAAGCAATCTGAAGGTCCTTGTTTTTGTGATGAATAGTCTTGTACAGTGGGTCATGGCTATTTAGTCTATTTATTTGTTTAAAATCTTTCGATTGCCCTTTTGAAGGACAGCTACGCAGCTTATTTAAAGCAAAGAGAACATCTTGAAAATGTATGAAATGTGAAAGGTGGTATTTCAGAGGCATGTAGAGAATGTACAGAGCCTCATCATCTGTCCTCTTCTCAGTAAAAGGACAAATTCCTGTAGGCTGCATCCAACAAGTGAGTGATGGTAATTTTTTTTTTTAAAACACTAGTGAAGTATTGCACCCTGTTTTAGTCTGACAGGAGAATAGCAAAGGTTGCTCTGGCTGGAAAAAAAAAAATCTCTCTATATAAAGAAGCTAAAGTCAAGGTCTGCGGATCTGATCTGAGTGTGACATTGAATTCAAACAAAGGTATTTTGAGAGAGGGGACAAAAAATGTGTCAGGCCCTGACTGCTGGAAAGGGTCTCTAGGATGGGTTTGAAGTTGAATTCACCTCCCAGGACCAGAGCGGGATGAGAGATGAGGGGATAGTTCTAATCAAAAACCCAACACAAACCACTTTACAGGACATTTTGCTCAGATATTAATTAATTTGATCTCATTCATTAAAGCTGCAGTCCGTAACTTTTTTGGGTTAAATTTATCCAAAATAAATGTTTGAGCAAGTACATAACCAGCCAGTGTTCAAAGCTATCTGCTTGCCTTAGCTCGTTTCAAAACGGTAAGCTTACAATAATGTTTTTAATTAAAGTGGTACTGGTGGGTTTCTGCGGGAAATTCAAGCATGTCTTTGGGTCATTACGTCACATACACGTGTGTGTGACTATATTGTGTGTGAGGATGTTGGAGGTGGAGATTTATAGCCTTTTCTCACAGCACTTAGTATTCGATCGAAATTAATTCACAATCTCGAATATCGAATTCAAAAATGGAATCGTCGATACTGCCACGCCCCCATGTCACGTCCAGTCGGTTTGCAAAGCGGGAAAAAACAAGCGTGTTGAAGTGCTGCGAGTCCGAGTCCTCTACCTAGCTATAGTATACAGCGTATACAACCAGTCAAAAGATAGCATGGCAACTGCAGACGCAGGAGACCCATCGACAGGACTTGAACCCCTCCTCTTTCACTGAAGTCGCCGGTGTGGGACAGTTGGAGTATTTGTGATTTTCAGTAAGTTATGTTGACAACTTTCACATTCGCGTTCAAAGTTTGCGCTTCAAAAAAGCCACAGTTTGCAAGCTCTACTGTATTTGCATGTACCATATTCTTCCACTTTTTAAATTAAAACTTTAAATTGACAAAAACAGCAGACTCAGACTCAGAACAGTATGAATCTTTATACAAGAAATCTTGCATGGCACAAATAACTTGATTTTCCACCTCCACGAATGAGACGAGTGTCCTTCATTTCCGCACCGAGTCTATCTCTGCTGCACGCGCTGAGTTAAAGTGACAGCGCACAGTTCGTGCTCAAAATGAACATAATTTGACATGAAAATGTTATTCATCATAAATGCATTTAATTAAATACTACATTAAATAATATTTTTCACAGTCATGTTTTTACTTTAAGACCGAGGTAAAGCAAGGAAAACATAGATGTATCTGTTAAACCGTGTTTGTTTTGTTGTGAACTTGAATGTCATCTGAATAAGACTGCAGTTACAAAAGAGAAACTACATGGCAGGTTATTTTGCTTAAGTTTCTAATTGACTGAAGATGTAAGTTATTGTGACATTATTATTTTGTTAATAAATGTTTTAAATTTGACAATGTAGTGTGGTACATTGCGAACAAAGGTCATATATTATATTTAATAAAAGTCTAAAAATGGCATAGCAAACTGTGCTTTAAATTTATTTATTTTTTAAATCGAGAATCGAATCGAACCGTGACCTTAGAATCGAAAATGTAATCGAATCGAGGATTTGGAGAATCGTGACACCCCTACTTAGTATAATACAATATAATTAAACATATTAATTTAATGGCAGATCCAGAAATGTTCAAACGACAATCATCAGAGACAACTGGAGATTCAGCCGTTGTAAAACAGGGTGTTGGGCGCCCAAGGCTCATCGATGGACAAGGGCAGCGAAGGCTATCCCGTCTGGTCCGAGCCAACAGAAGGTCTACTGTACCACAATTCACACTAAATTGTAATGATGGTTATTGGAGGAATGTCACAACACACAGTGCATCTCACCCTACATTGCTGCTGGTCAATCAGAGTGCCTATGATGACTCCTGTCCACCGTCAAAAGTGCCTACATTGGCATTTGGGTGTCAGCACTGACCTTGAACCAGTGACAGAAGGTTGTCTAGTCTGTTGAGTCCTGTTTACTTTTACATCACATAGACTGGGATGCAATGTGGGACGACGACAAGCCGGTGGAGGGAGTATGATGCTCTGATCAATGTTCTGTTGAGAAACCCTGTGTCCAGCCATTCATGTGGGCTTGAATTTGACTTAACATTGTTGCAGACCAGGTACACCCTTTCTTGACAATGGTGTTCCCTGGTGGAAGTGGCCTCTTTCAGCACGATAATGTACCCTGCACACACATTGTTCAGGAATGGTTTAACACTAGAACTACCAAGGCAGTCATTTTGACAGTTTTTAAATTTTACAGTGTAATAACTTTGTAAAAATAAAATCAGTGTGGCTGTAGGACTCTGACTTTTCCTAAATATGTGGATATTTCATTCTGACACTGTTATTTTATTAAAATCACAAAACACAAAACAGTTCTGACTATTTCTACCTAGAATGGCCCTGGCGGTCATTTTGACCTCACGCATTATAGATATCATAAGTCCGCTACGTTTCCCGCCATTAACGCGCACATATTGTTCAAGAAGTGCACAAATGAGCAAGTTTCTCATAGGGACTTCATCACGCGACTGGCAAGCGAACTTCGTTCCGACCAAATGAAATCAAAAGCCACACAACTGGTGGTGCGAGAGCCAGGACCAGGACCAGGAGCAGCAGGAGATGGAGAGGAGGAGGCAGTGCCAAGTAAGGAGGAACTGCAAAAAACAAAAAAAAACAAGGAGACATGTGCCAAATGTGACAAAGTAGTGTGTGGGAGCTGCACACGAAATGCGGTGTTTGTGTGGACTGTGCGTAAGCGTTAGTGAATAACGCGGGGTTTTTTACGCCGTTCAAATAAGCCCTTTATTATTACCTATCGTATATAACGTATATCCATTTTTTTATACCTTATTTACAAACAGGGCTGTACTAAACGGTATGAAGCTTTGACGTTTCCTAACTTTTTTGCAAGTCTATTCACATGGTGAAAAATATATTTTTGACGCAAAACTTTCCTTACATTTCCTTAGACCTGTCGGGGCAATCTTTCTTTTGTGGTTGTTTTAAGGGCGATGACGTTATAACATGACGACAGGAATTAAAAGCATAATTGGAAACCTTAAAGAGGAGGTTCAAATGTAGATATGACATGACGAAAATTATGTTCAGTACGGCCATATTAACGTCAAAGTATGAACGGTCAGAATGACCGCTATGGTCGTTCTAGTAGTTATGGAATTCCGGTAGTTCTAGTGTTAAGGAACAGGATCAAGAGTTCAAGGTGTTGCTCTGGCCTCCAAAATCTAATTGAGCATCTGTGGGATGTGCTGGACCAACAGGTTTTGATCCAAGGTGGCTCCACCTTGCAACCTACAGGACTTGAAGGATCTGCTAGCCTCATGAGGTATTAAGATAAGCTGTCAAACTTTTTGAACACATTTAATCTATCCCAACAAATTTGTATTATCTTCATTCCATCTTAGTCCATGATAAGTCATAGTGTCACATTTTACTAGGCTGCTTGCAACGCTGAAAATAAAATCTGTAACACAAGATAAAATGAAAATCTGTTTTGGTCTCCTGAAAGCATGGTAGCAGCAGCAGTGCGTTGCTCTGACTATAGATAATCTTGCCTCGATAATGTTGAGGGCGGCAAAGTAAAGCTGTCGATCTGCCATTTGAACATTAGAACTAAAATTATAACATAATATTAATCCAATTGCTTACCATTCCACATGGATTTTAATCTTGAATTTGTGTGCACTCTTATGGGGAATGAGAAATGTTGTATGTTCAGTATATGAAGAAGCAGAATGAAAGATGGATTTTAGTTTAATACTGCATTCCCAGTTGTACACCTCTGTCAGTGTACAATGCCAGTGTAATAATGGGGTATTATAGAACAGCTTTCAAAGGCCTTAATTATAGCATTTTCTAAACAGCTATATATATAAAACCGGAAAATGTCTTCTGAACAAGTAAGTAACATCCATTTTTGTTCTGATCAACTAAGGGGGAAAAAGCATTTGACATGATAAGCGATCGTTAGATTTAATCAGCGCAATTTACAGCAACCGTGCAAATTATACTTTGTTCTCAAATTGTTCATGTTAACAACATCAGCATTGCATGACTAACGTTAAATTTAATGTGTTTCATGGTTACCTGTGTAGTTCAGAATTCATATTCTCCATAATAGCTAAACGAGAAAGGCACAACAAAGGAAGCTCCATAACTGTGTGAATTAAGAAAACAGTGGTACTGTTACACGATTGAACTATTGAAATGTCTTACTTGTTAAGCAGAAAAAAGCCGTCTCTTCTTCCGTTTTGAACCCCTTCAAAACACGGAGTTCACGCACCTTTCAAAAGCCCTGCTGATGTTTATCCTTGAGTTCGCATGAGACGGTTTCTTTCTCTTTCTCTAGCCACCTTAAATCCGAAGTACGAAGTCTTTTGGGTTTTATAACTGGTGAATCTCCAGTTGACACTGATGATTGTTGTTTGGATCTTTCTGGATCCGCCATAAGTTTAATTATGTAAAGTGCTGCGAGAAAAGCCTATACATCTCCACCGTCAACATCCCCACGCGCAGTATAGCCGGCTAGCCGAAACTCCTTCTTTATGTGTACGGATGTGACGTAATGACGCAAAGACATGCTCGAATTTCCCGCGGAAACCCACCAGTACCACTGGAATTAAAATCATTATTACAAGCTAACTGTTTTGAATCTAGCTACGGAAAGCAGAGAGTTTTGAACACTGGCTGAATATGTATTTTTTTTAAATAATAATTTTGGATTATTTTTAACTTAAAGGAGCTGTATGTAAGAAATGTATTTCAATTAATCATACATTTTCCTTGATATGTCACTAGACATTTAGAAATCATGTTCATTTCAAATACTTGTATCACTGACAACAGTAGTCCGGCCAGGATATTGTCATTTAAAAAGTGAAGTTGCAGCCCTCAACTGATGTTGATGTTGTCATGTTGTGTTTTGATCTGATGCTCCACCCTCCACTGATCTACCAATCACAAAGTCAGTAGTGTTGCGGCATTCGGGTTGCCAGCTCTGCTCTAGTTACCACAGCTGCAGCTACAAACGTGTCGGAATCGGATCCTGCAGCATATCTGGCAACCTCGAGTCAGTAATTTGAAAGTGATTGCAGTACCAGTTTTGGCCACAATCTTACATACGGCTCCTTAAAAAAAAATTACAGACTGCAGCTTTAAAGGATTAGTTCACTTTTAAAACAACTTTTGCTGATTTACTCACCCCCATGTCATCCAAGATGTCCATGTCTTTCTTTCTTCAGTCGAAAAGAAATTAAGGTTTTTGATGAAAACATTCCAGTATGGATTTCCACAGGACCCAAACGGTTCAAGGTCCAAATGTCAGTTTCAGTGCAGCTTCAAAGGGCTTTAAACGATACCAGACGATGAATAAGGGTCTTATCTAGCGAAACGATCGGTCATTTAAAAAATAAATTAAAAATGTTTAAGTTTTATAAGCACAAATGCTCGCCTTGCTCTGTTCTGTGATGCACGTTCGTGACGTCACGTAATACGCAATTACGTTGAAAAGGTCACGCGTAGGCGGAAGTACCGAGTCAGTGTTTACAAATGTGAGGACCATATACACATATTCAAATGTCTTTGTGTCAGTTTATCGTTTAAAATGTCCATTTCGTGTGTGTATGCTGGGTGTTTTAATATTAAAAAGGCTAAAAGAAAATTTTTGGCAGGACAGAAGCGTGACCTTTTCAACGTAATTGCGTATTACGTTACTTCACGAATGCGCATCACAGAACAGAGAAAGGCGAGCATTTGTGCTTATAAAACTTAAAGGGGTCATGACATGAGAAACCAAATTTGCCTTGATCTTTTGGTATTTTAGAGGTCTTTGTACCATTAAAACTTCCTGCAAGTTTCATAGCTTAAGACATCCTCCCCATTATAAACAAACAATTTATTTAATCAAGCTCTAAATACAGCTCGTTGTGGATCCATGGTATGAAGTCACGTCACGGTACACCGTACGAAGTGACGTACCAGTCGTTTGCATATGACCGCCTCAAGCTCAGGACAACTACGCCTCATTTCGCATCATCGCATCGTTGTCGCGTGGCTCGCACCCACATGTGTTCAGTCGCCCACAGGTGTTCAGTCGACGTGCAGCGAGTGGGTCTGTTTACAAGAAGATTGCGATGCCACTCAGATGTGCTGTTCCTGGCTGTGGACAAACAACATGTTTGAATACGCTGACGTCAGGGAGAAATGAATGCAGTTTATTTTTTGTGGACGTCCCAGTCACGGCAGTGTTAATATACGCATGTGTTCTCTACATTTCAAGGATGACTATTTTGAGAACAAATCGCAGTGTGATGCTGGCTTTGCCAGAAAACCTTTGCTTAAAGATCAGGCTGTGCCCACTATTCTGGGCCCAACAACGATGCCGTAAACTGTAAGTAATGTATTTCATCTTAAAACTACTTTTTATGCATAAGCAGCACTGACAATCATAACAGTAGGCGTTAACACTGAACTCTTAAAGAGGAAACA
The DNA here is from genome assembly GCA_031834385.1 of Semotilus atromaculatus. Taxonomy (NCBI): domain Eukaryota; kingdom Metazoa; phylum Chordata; class Actinopteri; order Cypriniformes; family Leuciscidae; genus Semotilus; species Semotilus atromaculatus. The sequence continues at coordinate 22,286,269 of JAULUF010000042.1, read as the reverse complement.
CCCCCAAAACAGACTGTTTGAATCAGAGGAGGAGAAAGAGGGTGGGAAAAGGTCATAAATCACTAAATTTTTAAAAGTTTTTGTCCAAAAAAACTATAGTAATACTATAACTGCACCTAAGGGAACATAATAAAACAAAAAACAAAAGCCATGTCATGACCCCTATAAACTTTTTTATTTATTTTTGAAATGGCCGATCGTTTCGCTAGATAAGACCCTTATTCATCGTCTGGTATTGTTTAAAGCCCTTTGAAGCTGCACTGAAACTGTCATTTGGACCTTGAACCGTTTGGGTCCTGTGGAAGTCCATAATATGGAGAAAAATCCTGGAGTATTTTCATCAAAAACCTTAATTTATTTTCGACTGAAGAAAGAAAGACATGGACATCTTGGATGACATGGGGGTGAGTAAATTATCAGCAAAATTTTTTTTTTTTAAAGTGAACTAATCCTTTAAAATTAGTAGAATGTCTAAAGTGGACCATCAAAATAAAGTAACCATTTTTTTTCTAATGTAACAGAAATATAGGTGAAACTCGAAAAATTAGAATAATGTGCAAAAGTTCATGTATTTCAGTAATTCAAATTAAAAGGTGAAACTAATATATTTAGTATATATAACTATATACATATGCCTGATTATACTTTTCAGAGGGTCGACATTTCTGTATTTAAAATCCTTTTTTAAATGTATTTCATGTAGCCTAATATTCTAATTTTCTGAGATTTTGAATTTGGGGTTTTCATAAGCTGTAAGCCATAATCATCAAAATGATAACTTTTGCACGATATACACATTTTTGGAGTTTCACCTTGTTTGAGATAAAAGGTCATATTTATGAAAAAAAAAATTATGAGATAAAAAGTCTAAATTATGAGATACATTTATGAGATATTTTCATAATTATCACTTTAAAAAATGAAGTTTTAATTTAATTTCTAGAATGATCTGTTTCAAAGATAATTTTGAATCTCATTGTATCTCATAATTTTGACTTATGTCTTATAATTATATTTAAGTAATCATTTTGACTTACTTTTAAGTTAAAGCATACTTTTAATGATAAGTTCATTGTAATTTGTTGCATAAATTAATAAGGAATATTACTTATCTTACAATAGACAAGTCTCACAACAACAACAACATGGTATTTGTGTAACACTAATGCAGTAAATTAAACTGTATTCAATGAGATAGGCCCATAATATGAAACAGACTGGACTAGTGCGGTTTTTCTCATTTACTTGGGATACAAAATTAGACTCTCATTATGCTAAGTAGCTATTTGTTATATTTTCAGTTTTTGCTTTATATATTTAGAGGCCATTTTAGAGGCCATTATTGAGAAGACTGAGAGGGTCTCACCATGATGTACTGCTTTAACACAGCAGCACTGTTAGTACCTGACCAGGGAAGAAAAATAATTGAGAGAAAACAAGAGAAAAAAGAATCACACATCATATGAAACTAGTGGGGGGAAAAAGACAGGGCCAAGAAGGGTCACTTGTAAAATGGATGGCAAAAAAAGACGTGCATAGTTATTTTCTTTCTCTTGTTTTATTCCTTTTGCGTGACGTTTTCATTGTTAGAAAGTGTGGCAAAGTCCTGATGTCCTATGATAAACAGAACAGAAGCATATGAAATTGTGAAATTGTACCGTTCGGTTTGGAGTTTTCCACACCGCATCCCCTCAGCCAAAATGAAGGATAGGTACGCAGTCAGATGCCGGCGGATGGGGGGAGGGGGAGGATTTATCAGCTTGATTGTGGAGAGTGATGGAGAGGTTGCGCTGTGGCAATCCTTAACTGCACAATTACTCAAGCGGATTTGCCATCACTAGCCTTATCTTCAAACAAGCAGCTTTGATCGATCATCTTGCAGATAGAAATAAGAAAAAATAAATATTTCCCCCCGGCGGGCGGAGAAAGCGCCATTTGTAAATCGCTCTGCCACAGGTTAGCCGAGGTGACGGCGCACAGCTGCGGCGCGAGATATCGACGCTTGTGTATACATGTAAAAACCTGCTTACATAACCTTCTCCTTTGCCCTTTTTCACCAACTTCTGGCTTGAAAAGCAAGTGTCAAATGTAGTTTGCGGGAAATTTACATGGATCACACAAATTGGACATGATATGGAAAAAAGAGCTGCTAAACCAGCAGAGGAGGATTTTGGCAGTAGAGCTGGTTTATCAGGTTGAGAAAGCTGTGTGATTTCATTTGACAAATTAGTTCTTTTCCACAACAAGAAACATTTCCAAGCCCTTGCTTCCCTCACGTACCCTTTTATCGATCTGAAACCTTTTAGGACTGTAATTAGTCCTGGATTAAAACCCAGCCCGGCGCAACTTGGGCGCTGTGTGTGTTAGTGGTCCTCTTGTAACACATCATACGACTTTCCCTAGAAATGTACAGTCATCATTACTCATTTGCTTTCATTAGTGCTTTAGAATGTGAGTACACACTCACGGTAAAGGCTAATAGAAAGCTAGCACACTTTCTGAAGCTCCCACCTAATTTGATACATTCGCCCACACCAGCCTGGCTCTCTTCTGTTCTTCAACCGCTGGGAGAGGACTTTGATTTTCATCCAGTTGAATAAAAGGATCAAGGTCAATGTTTCATTGTAATAGCAGATTTCAGCACACCTCACTAAACAGCCTGGAGGGCATCTGTTGATGGCAGCATGTGTTCGGCTGGCAGAAGTAATTTTGTTAGGCCAATTTATGTTCTGCTTTGCTGTTAGAAGTGCCCAGTGGGGTTAGATCTTAGGATCTGTCTGATCTTGAGATTAATGATTAGATGGGGAAATGGTCCTTCCTGCTCATTCATCAGTTGATCATTTTCTTCTAATCTGATTAGTCAAGCAATGTTCAAAGAGCAGTGATATGCAATCCAACATCAGTGGGACTTTTCACTGTTTGTATCATTGTTTGTGTTTTATTTATATTATTAGTATTTTATTTAATTAGTGATTTGTCCCTAATAAAATAACTTTTTTTAGTGAGTGTATCATAAAGTCATTAATTCACTCAGAATAGACAGTGTGTTCATACACACTGATTAATACGGAAATTACTCTAATGTCCAACTTTATGAGTTTGTCTTGGAATAATTCATTCAACTGGTCTGTTGAAAACACTGATTTAATTCATGAATTAAACAATTGGTTTAATGAATTCAGAACTGCATACTAGCACACTACTATTATTATTGTTACCATATCTTAATATGGCAGAAATAAAGTAGGCCTATTATGTTAGTATGCGGTTCAAAATTCAGCAATTGTCTTTATGAGTGAGCCATTAAAGGGGTGGTAAAATAAATCTCTGATGTCCCCAGAGTGTGTGTGTGTGTGTGTGTGTGTGTGTGTGTGTGTGTGTGTGAAGTTTTAGCACAAAATACACCACAGATATTTGTATATAGCATGTTAAAGTTGTCACTTTTTGAGGGTTAGCAAAAATGCACCGTTTTGTACCTGGCCCTTTAAATGCAAATGAGCTGCTGCTCCCGGGACAGGGGGCGGAGCTTCAAGAGCTCGTGTGTGTTAGCAGCTGCGATTACCTCACACAGACACACTAAAATTACAGAAACTGTTCTGCCTTTAATGTTAAAACGGAGTCAGACAAAGATGGAGAGACTCAAGAAGAAGTGACAACATGTAGAAGCAACAGGACGTCTCTGAATGGTTAGTTGATGAATTTATGTTGCTGATGTGGAGTTAACTGTCTTCAATTAGCATATTCTGCCGTGGTAATCTATAAATCGCTCGTATAGGAATTGTTGTGAGATGCACACAGAGTGGCTTTCTATTGCATGTGAAAAGAAGGATGCTAAAGTTTGAGCTTACTCACAAATGTCCTCTTATACAACAACTCTTCCTCTTCTCAACATGGACTGCGTGTTCCCGGGGGCGGGTTTATGTACATTTTAGGGTTGCTGATGTCACTAACCGGGGAGGAATGTCGTGTAGTCCATACCAGCCATTTGTTGTAGTCCTTTTCTTTAAAAGCAAATATCATCCTTTCTTTGAACTTTGAGCATTGTAACTTTGCAGATGTTGTTTATGCTCAAACAGCAACATTACACACTAGCTAAAGTTAGAAAAATGAAATTTTGTTTTACCACCCCTTTAATTCAATCTGTTAATTAAAAAAACGGATACATTCATGAACTAAACAAATTGCTGTCTTTGAGTAAGTTTTTGAAACATTCAACTGGTTTATTCAAAACACTGATTTAATTACCGGTAATAATAAACTAAACAAGTGACGGTCTTTCTAAATGAATCTTTGGATGACTCACATAATTCAATGTTTGTACATGTTTGTGACCTTGTTGAACCCTCACCTGACCATTTATGTTGCGTTAGAACAAGTTATAGGCCAATGGTCTTAGTAATGCAGGTCCAATCAGCTGTCTGTCCACAAGTTCTAGTCGCTTCAAAGGCAACAAAAAACGCTCACATTCAAAGCAAGAAAACAGATAAATAGAAGCAGTGTCACCATAAAAAAAATCTCTTTCTCTGTCTCTTTTCTCAACAGGTCTCTCAACAACTCTCTTTCTGCTTCACTCATTACTTCCCATTTAATCCTGTCTCTCTCCTCTCTGCCTCTGATGTCTATTATTTCTCATTTTCCTTGTCTTAATATTTGCCCCCACAGAGAACAGATGTTTTTTTGTTTCAAATGAAAAGACAGGAGAGACTCATTCTTTGTATTTCAATTGGCTTGGTGCAAAGAAAGAATGTAGGAAACGAACAACAGTGCAAGAATAAGCGAGAGAACAGGAGAATTAGAGTGTAGGATTTGAGTTTTACCTGTACCTTTCTGAGGTTTATATGCTTATGTATGAGGTAGTGGCCATCATATTTGTCACATTATTATCAATAATCCTGAAAAAAATAAAAAATGTTTTCCACCAAAAAATATCAAGCAGCACAGCTTCATGGTAATAATAATAATAAATGTTTCTTGAGCACCAAATCACCAGGAGGATCAAATGACATTGAAGACTATTTGCTGGAGTGTTTTTAATACTTTTAGTGCAGCTTTTTGTCATAATTAGAGAGAAAGAACAAGACATTTTTCATTATTTAAAGGAAGTTGTAAGCTTTGTTGCAAAATTGAAGTTTACTCTCTTGAACTGATTGCTGTTGAACCGAAAATAAGTATCAAAGTCTGCTAAAATGTACTGTTTAGTAAAGCATATCTTCTTTAAATGAATAACAGAAAATGAAAATCCACAAGCTGACCCAAAGATCATTTAGTCCAATCCGCACCCTGCACGCTCTTTCCCTAGACAATAATGTTAAGAATATTTACTTTTTATCAGCCTATTTAATGAACCACTGAGGACACCTCGAAATTATTCCTGTCTGCACAGCGTGGACAATTTTTATGTTTGTCTATGATAATATCACGACGGATGCTTAATTTAATGAGCACAAGTAAAGGGAGGGACCGTCAGAGTCAGAAATGTTTAGACGTGAATGTCATCAGAACAACAGCATCAAGCAAGCAAGCCATTTGTTTCATGCCTGTGAGAAACAGAGAAGTAAGAGTGATAAGGAGTTGTCTTTTTTCCCAACCTCTAGCCTTGGAATTGAATTAACATTTCCATGGCAACTACGGCAGTCTCTCTCTCTCTCTCTCTCTCTCTCTCTCTCTCTGTCTCTCTCTTTCTCTTTTTTGTCTCTCTCTCTCTCTCTCTCTCTCTCTCTCTCTCTCTCATGCTCTCATCTTTTCTCTCTCCAGTGTAATTTCCTTGGATTTTCCCCTCTTCTTTTACCGGCTATTTGTTTGGACGCTCTTTTTGGACACTCTTTTTCATAACGGAGTCCAGAGGGTGACATTCTTTATGATGTGGAAAAAGACACATTCCCTGTGACCACAATGTTTCCAGCACTGCCCTGAGGTTCTGTCATATAGTCCTGGACATTTCATTACTGATAAAAGCAAAAGGCTAAAACAACATCTGCTTCTCTATACCGCAAAAATGTGTTTGCACCATTCATCATTATACCGTGTATTGTCATAAATTTGCATGCTATTGTCCGAGTATAAGCCGTAGCTGCTGCAATAGGCAAATGTATGTGGCAATCTGCTCTGATGTCTATTTTCTTGGCTAGGATCCTTTTAGTGTTGCGGTTGAGTTCAATTATTTCTAGAAGGAAAAAAGGTCTCACTCTCTCCTTTCCCATCTCGCTCCTTCAAACAAGCATGTAAATCGGCTCTAGCTGCGAGTTTCATCAGAATATCGTGAGGGAGCGATCTGCTCTTCATTTTTGCAATAATGTAAGCGTCTCTGAGAGCTGCCCAAAGCGCCCCAGCTGATGCAGAGGAGCCGGGGCAGATATGGACGATTATACTGGCTGAAATTCTGCCTGGCGGTGCCAGAAAAGAGCAACACTGACAGTTTTTCCATTCTTGATTACAACCCATCACCGAAGCTACTGTAGTCTCATTCTGTGTCAGTTTAACATAATGCACGAGGCTGTGCAGATAAATCCACATTAATGTGTCTGGGCTTTGTTTTGCTGTCTGCTTTGATTGCGTTGTTGTTCTGCTGTTTGTCATGGTAGAGATTCCATTTTGGTAACAGTGGGACACCCATTTTCTCATCAATAATTCAGTCTTTTCCCATTAAAATCACGTTGTCTCTTGTTTTTCTCTGGGAAACGTATACAATTTGACACTCGAAAGCCGGTTTGGGTTGGGAGAAAGCATGCAATGTTCCTAAATGCTTAAATTGTACTACGATAATGATCCTTCGCCTTCCAAGTAATACCCTCTGCTTCATCTTGCAGTTAACACAGATGTGTAATTTTTGCCTTCAGTGTTTTTCTTTCTTTTCTCGATTGGCTGCACGCTGGCTTGGCTGACATGGAAATATTTACGGAGCTCAGGGAAGGAATGCAACCAGGGCCGAATAATGAAGAGAAAACATTAGAGACTGCAGATACTTGTATATATAGTATATATATATATATATATATATATATATATATATATTGTCTTTGTGTGTGTGTGTTCTGCTATGAACGTAAATCAGAGTACTGTAGTCTCTTTTTCATCCTAATTGCTACTTAATTAAATACTAGCACTCGTGTGCCCGGGAGCCCTTAGCGGAAGCCTAGCTCGTACAAACGGCTCTCCAAGCATGAGCACTGGGAAGCTGCCAGTCTCCAAATTGGATCAGAGGCTCTTTTTAAATTGGAATCGGTGTTGAGGTATCAGAGAGATTGGATTGCTGACAGCGGACAGAATTAAGGCATTAAACATAGCATCTGTCCAGGTTCAGGACTGGACATGGCAGACATTGAGAGGGCTATCCCCGAAGTAGGAAGAGTGAGAAAGGGCTAAGTGGCATGTTTCTTCAGAGTCTGAGTTCCCTTTGTTGTGTTCATGCGTGTCCTCCAGCAAGTTTTGTGCATATTTTGGGTGACTGGCTCAGACCACCAAAGTATTTCTAAATATATCTGCAGGTTTGAAGAATTAAGAGACCAATTCACTTCGTTCATGCTACATGAGCAGAATGAATTTCTGTGCAAATCAAAATTCCATTCTTACATAAATTGACTCATTCAATTCAAAGTGACAATTTGCAAAAGAATGCGTTCACAAATGATTTACATACAAATTTGTTCTGCTTGTGTTTTATGAATGAGGCACAAGTCAAGACTTTAATCCCTTACATTATGTAATATCTGGTCACCATTACTGTCATTAGAAGACCTGGGATTTTCAAATTTTCAAAAAAATTATATATATAAAATTACAATCTATATGATATCATACTACATATACAGTGTTGGAAATGGCTGAGATTCACTGGGGGGACCCTAGTTGGGGAAGTGTTTTATTTTTTATTTTTTAAACATAGACACAGAAAATCTCACTATACAGTATTTATGTATAACATTTGCATAGCGTGTTGAGGGAATTATGTGAATAAAAGATTGAAATCCTATCCTGGAACTCTGTCCCCCCTTGAAATTCTCTATAGTTTTGGGTCATATTGATTACATCATAATGCTCTTGTTTCATAATTCTTTCTTCTCTGCATTCAAATAAATTATATAAAAATAGCCTTAGATAATAATGCAATCAACAGCACATAATGGCAGTGTAGGAATCCGCTGAAATCCATCATTATGACTCACAGAGTCTAAAACCAGCCAGATACATCCCACACTCACAAAACTGACTATTTCTGTCTTACATAATCATTAAGAACATCTTTCATGTGCACTTGATAGGTTAAGATATGTTGTGAGGTAAAGACCTGTCCCTGATCAGCCCCCGTGGGAGATTAGAGGAGCTTTAGGGGGATATAGTGGTTGTGAGGAGTAATATGGGATAGAGATTAAACAATGTGGACCGTTATCTTCTATTTTACCATGTATGACTTTTATAGTGCCTGGAAGGCCATCCATGGCCTTTTCTAAAGGTAATAGAAGCATTAGGCTTCTAACATCCAGTCTTACCAAATATATTTCAGTCATATTCTATAAAGAAGGGCTAAAATGTATGGTACAGACATTTTTAATTAAATTAAAGTTCACCCATAAATTAAAATTATGTCATCATCTATATCCTCATGGTGTTCCAAACCTGTAGGACTTTCTTTTTCTGTGGAACACAAAAAAAAGGTTATTAAATTGTTAAATTTTTTTTTTTTTTTTTTTTTCCACAAAAGAAAGAAAATTTGGTTTGACTGCTATTTCAATGTACCTGACCAGGAACATCTAATAGAACCATTTTTGATGTCATGTTAACTCTAAGTATGGTTAAGGGACCATTTTGTTGGAAGGGAATTTTGCCCTTCTTTAGAGAGGCTTATTTTTTGTCAAGAGACAGACTTCACGCTGCCTTGTTAGTCTCTTTGTTGCTCCGACAATATTGAGTGTTTGAACAGAGTTGTACACGAAGGCGGCTTGTACAAATATTCAGCTGTTCAGAGTTATTCAGAGACAAAATTTTTGTTTGTTTATGGTGGAAATACATGTTATTTAGTGGTTAGAATCCTCCAAGTTTCCAAATAGAAGAGGCCTGTATTTTTTTTATTCTGACAGCATCACTCACATTGCATCTCTTGTTCACTCTTCACATGAATATAGCGGTTTGAGAAAGTGTTGGATGTGTGCCTTATGATTACAATGTACGGTGTTGCTTGAGTCTTTTTCTGAAACTCAGATTAGTTGTCAGCCTTGAGCTGGATAACCCTTCCCATCCTCAACTGGGAGTTAGCCCTGTCTGCGCCGTCCTTAGACACTTCATGATCACAAGCCGCGATCGAATAGCTCACAGGGGAAGCAGAAAAGATCGTTAAAACTAGGACTGTAAGAGAAATGTGTAGAAAAAGAGAGGAAAGACAATTGAGCGCAGAGGATTCTGGGCCCGAATTTCATTCATAATGAAAGGAATTGTCTGGGATGCATTGTTGTTTTCTATAGTTAATTATCTATGGCTTAAACAATTAATGAGCAGCAATCAATGCCAATCGGAAACAATCTCTGCTCATTGTACCTGTATCAGTGCCTGCAGTATGGGGAAAAAAAGACAAAGCAATCTAACGCATCGATCCGACTACAGGAGATGTGCCAAACCCACCTTTAACAACCTTAAAGTGGTGGAACGGAAGGAAAAATACAGTTCCAGTGTAGACAGTGTTTTCCACACACAGGTGTTTCTCTGAATAAAACACTGAATTGAGATGTTGAGGCTGAACTATTGATGCATCTTTGACATTCTGTGGTGAAAGGAGGGTAAAAAAATCCGTATTGTGAACTATAGTGAAAATCAGTGGTGGAACAGGTGCAGTTTGTTGTCATTCAGAATGTCATAAGGGTTGAATGTGGCTTCGAATAAATAGATAAATAAATAAATATGGATGCCTGTTTTCAGTTCAGAGTAAACAATAAGTGACTATACTGTATTTCACAATGTGACTTTATACCTCAGAATTATGACTTCATCTCTCAAAGAGTCTTTATATCTCACATAGCTCACAATTATGATTTAAAGGTACAATATGTAACCTTAAAATTGAGGTAATGTAAATTTATATTTAAAATCAATGAGGCCTACGATCAATCAGTTTTAAAAAAAAATACTAAACCTCTCTTAACTGAAAGAAAACATGTTGACAAAAAGATTGAATCCAATATTTGGTGATAAAATATTGTAACGAGTGATTAATAAGCTAGTTTTTGTAGGCCGGTCATTTTTGACCGGGAACACCACAAGTGTTATGGGGTTTTCAACACAGCACAAGGAGGAGCCGCCCTTTAAAAACGAAACATTTCAGACAGATTGTCAGAATGAAGGTTGAAAACAGTTTTTCCACATATATTTGTTTATTTGTGAATGATTTAAAAAAATCCATCATGACCCTTTTAAAAATTGTGCCTTTATATTTCACTTTGAGACTTTCTATGACTTTATGACTCTCATAGCTGATGTCACTTGATGAAAGCATGATGAACACTGGTTGTCAATTTAGTTGTCCTTTTGCCATTATCTGTTCAAATCCCAATTTTCACATTGTGCTTTTGTTTACTCTCAACCCCAGTGGCTAGTGATGTCATTGCCTTCCCAAGGGCAATTTTTCTGTGCATGCATGAGTATGTGTTGAAGCGTGTGTGTTTGTGCGTGTACACGTGTTTGAGTGCGTGTGTGAGGAAGAGATGTGTGTATTACTGCTCAACACATGGCCTTGAGAACATCTTTTACTGTGTATATGATTCCCAGTAGTGGTAGGGTGCGAGATCATCCCTTTCTCTCCAAATAACTTTTTATAAGCCATTGTTCGCTCATAAATGCCTATGTGAGATTGCTGGAGTTGGGAGAGCATTAGCCAAACTTTTGACTTACAACATTGAAACATTCCACACTGCAGCTTATTCTGGCCAAGAACTACCCAGTTAAACAGGAGGAGATCATGTGACTGACATGTTTGGTGACTGAACAAGCACAATTATTTTTGATACTGCTAAAGGGGTGGATGAATTTGTCATTTGGTAGACATTTTCACATTTCTTTTCTATTGAAGATATGCCAGTGTTTCCTTTTAGTGGTGGTCTGAAAACATACTGTATATTCAGATGTATCAGTTTATATTGAGTTGTCTCCAGAGGCTCTCCTGACTTTTAGGTATCACACATGGGTTATAAAAAGGTCTCTTCTGGGGATTATGAAAGAAAAAACCATAATCATGCTCAACTAAAGCTTTAATAATAATAATAAAAAATAATAAAAAAATAATAATAATGCAGAGTAATAGATTTGTTTGTTTAAAATAAATAAATACATAATGGTTAAAAAAATTGGGGTTGGTAAGATTTCGGTATGTTTTTGAAAGAAGTCTTTTTTTTTTAAAAATACAGTAAAAACAGTAATATTATGAAATATTATTTATTTTATAATAAATTATTAACTATAATTATACAAATTATTAATATATTTTAAAATTTAATTTATTCCTGAAATGGCAAAGCTGAATTTTCAGCATAATTACTTCAGTCTTCAGTGTCACATGATCCTTCATAAATCATTCTAATATGCTGATATTTTTTATTATTGAAAATATGTTGAAAACAGTTGTTCTGCTTAATGTTTTTGTCAAAATTATAATACTTTTTTTCTTCAGGATTTCTTGATGAATAGAAAGTTCAACAAAGGCATATGTTTTCTGTCATTATAAATGTCACTTTTGATCAATGTATTACATCCTTACTGAATAAAATATTTATTTTTAAAAAGCATCTTACTGATAAACTTACTTACATAAAAAGTGCATTAGAAAAGTTAGTTATGTCAACAAAATTATGAATGTAGTTTTAACACAAATTAAGTAAAATATATTAGGTGGATTGAACACAATTAAATTAAGTCGTGACAACATGTTAAATTGTGTTACCTTAGCTCATTTTAATTACTTAAACCGAATAAGAGGCAAAAATAATTTTTGGAGTGTATATTTGTTTTATAATCCTGTAGCTGACACGAGTCTCGACTATACTGCCCTCTATAGGTCTGGTGCAGTTGTAGTGTACATAATGTCGAATGTGTCCATCCTGAGCTTTATTGGAAATTGTATATTGGGTCAATGTAACTCAACTAAGTTCAAACATCATTCCCTTGTTAAACCAGATTGAATTAGGCTACAACAACAAAATAAAAATGTAATGGTGTATAATGTATGTTGGACGATATGTATACCTCCTCAAAGCAACAACTGCACGCTCACTTTTTTACAGTGTAACAAAATGATATAAAAATATGCTTCTGGAAGCGAAGCAATCAGACTGAAACCACTGATTTTAGGGTGTTCTGTGGGCTGAGGTTCAGACTAGAATAAAAAAAGAGTGTAAAAAACAGTAAAACTGCTAAATGTTTATGAGAGAGGAGAATCATGGGATGTTAGGAGGTTATGAGGGGAAAAACAGACAGCTGGAGGAACCGTAGAGAAGAGTTTATGACAGCAGAAAGCCCATGAGTCCAAGTTCTGAGTATGTGGTGAGATGTTTGAGTTCTCATTCAGCCCACTATGACCTGTTGACCTCTTTGGAAATATCTCAGGCTGTCTCTCTTTTATCTGATGCAAACACTCAGGATTCTCTTCCTTCTGGTCCTACACACACACTCATCCCAGAAACAGTCGCATCTGCACACATACTCCCTGTGTGCCTCAAGAACACTCCAATGTGTTGGAGGAGTGAGCTGAATGCTCAGCGGCATTGCGGTGCACAATAAGCTGCAGCTCATTCTCCTCCAAAGAACATTGCATTCTGAGAAACATAGAGAGAGCGAGATGAACCAAAGCAGAAAATGAGAGTGTCCTCTGTCCTCACATCAACCCGGCCTCACAGTTACCCTGTTCCAGTGATCATAGTAACTTCAGTGAAGGTAATGGAAACATGGTTTGGTAGTGCATGATCACAGCACTGCTGTGTTTATTAGAGAGTAAACAGGACAACGGTTGCTTTCTCCAAAAGATGAAATAGAGTTTTGCTAGTTGCTTTCAACTTGAAACGATGAGAGGGACACATCATTCCCAACCGCTTCCTTTCTTTTATTCCTCAGCGCCTTACCATCTGTCACAGACACACCGCGGTGCAATCACTTTTTTTTTCCAACTCTCTATCAGCGTTTCTTTCTTCACCTTTCTCCTTTCCTTCTGCTCTTTTCTTCTCTTTTTTCTGTCACATCCCTCTTTCAAGCATTCTTCTTTCTGTATTTGTCCTTCGAACACATGCACACACATTCACATCTCTCCAACTGAGTCTGGCTGCAGAGCTGCACTCTCAGCTCACATACACCTTTGCGATGTCAAATAAGCTCTCGGCCAGGAAACGGGGAAAATACGAAGTGATTATTTGCACTGGGTGTAAATAGCACTGGCCACACAGCATGGCTATTTGCACCCCAATAGCCCGGTGGAACCAGACAAAACTATGAAAATATGCTATTTAAATTTCAGAGAAGTGGCCTGGAGGGTACAGCATGTATTGGTGTTTTTGCTCGGAAGACCTGCGGTTTGAACACGGCTTGTGACATTTTCCAAACAAAGACTCTTCACACCGTCGTTTCCTCAATATCGTTCCGCTCTCAATATCTCAGTTACAAAAAGCAAAAAGCAACAACAACAAAAAAAAAATAGAAAAATACAAACACTATATATTTTACTATCATACTATTATAATAGTAATTATTAATATACTACTGTATTTGGTACAATATGATATCACACGAGCACTAATGATGTTGCATATCAGTGATATTCATATTAACAGTTTGAAGATATTGCTTTTATACAAGAATAGTTCTGTAAACAAGAAATTTATATTGAAAAACCTACATTTTAGATGCTATATTGCCAGTTACATAGTCTATTTTTGCTCTGTCAACAAAAATAATTGTTAACAAAGCCAATATCCGAGTCACACATTATTGGAGTTTAGTTTAGGAAACAGTGAATTAATTGTTTAATTCCTGAATGAATCACTTGATTAATTCACTATTTTTAATGAATAGCTTATTAATGACTCAAAAACTGTCACGTATTGCCAAAGATTGAAAGATTTATTATTTTATTTTAATATTATATAGTATGTATATATGTATTAAATATGTTTTGTTAGTATTATATTATTCTTACAGTGAATTGTAGAATAATCATATATCATTTGGTTACATTGTGAGACAAAATGTAAGTATTTATTTAGTGTAAAGACCATTTCCCACAATTTATGTTATTTGTGTGCTATATATAGTGCAGAGTGATAGCTTTAGAGCTGCTTGCAGCGAGTAACTCTCACCTTGCGGGGTTGAGACCCATGTGTGAGGGTAATGGACTAATAGTCTTAGATCAGATGGTGCTTTGATGAGTGCTGTGGTGGACAGAGTGATGATGTCACCTCCTGTTTTATGCCGGCGATGGACATGCTGTTGAGGTTTCAGACGAATCAGCACTAAGCTGCAGGATGGCATGCTGCCAGAGAGAAGGCACAACTCCACATCCATATTTATGACAAAGATGTCCCTACACACACACATATACACACACACACACACACACACACACGCGCGCTCTGCCGTTTTTATGTTTAAAATCAGTGAGCAAATATGTCCCTTGGAACCGTTGCTTTGTTTGAAGAGAGGTTTCTTTTTTTTCCTGTATGAATTTAGCCCTTAGCCAAATTTGTTCAAAGCATCTCTTTTCTCTCTTCTTCAGTAAAGGTGCACTTCTTGTAACCTCATTCTGGTAAAGTCAAAGTCTTTTGGCCCCATAAATTATCCTCCCACTCTGACTCTCCTAGACCAGTGGAGTGTATTGAATAACTATAAGCAAAGCATGATGAAAAACTGCATGACCTCAGTCAAAAAAACAAACATATAAAAGTCAGAGGATTTTGCTCTCATCTCATTCAGGAGGGGTGAGTATATGTCAACAACATCAGGCTGAATGAGAAATTGATTGCTTTCTATCATGGACAACGTATTTCATTTGTTGTTGTTTTTTTCATTAGATTTTTCTCTACTTTGCTTAAAGGGATAGTAAATGTAATAAGTATGCAAAAGCATCATACAAGTATAAAAAAAAAATATTGTATAAATCATAAATATTGTCCAAAATCAGGTCAGTTTAATTTGTGACTGGTTGTGTGAAACGATCAGATGCACAAGAAGATACACTTATGAATCTGAAATTTCTGCTTTTTCCAGGAACTGCAAATAAGACTTTTATAATACTCAAAAGAGCAGTTTTTGAATCAAAATGTACTTTATATGCAAAAGCTCTTTGTTGGTACAGTATCACATAAAAAAAAAAATGCAATTAAATCTCATCACTGTACACTGAACATCATATTACTTTTCGTTTTCAATCATGAACGGGTTTTAGTTTCGCTTAAAGGGATATTAGGAGCTTTAAAGCTTGAAAAAAATATACAAAAGCAGGGGGGAACTTAACCAATAAGCAAGGTAAGCGGCCGTTTGGGGCCCCAGGGAATCAGGGGTCCCATCAAGTACACAAAAGCATATTTAAATCGTATATAACTTATTAATTTTCTATCATATTTAGTTTGTCCAGGATATCACCCTTAAAGTTTTAACATTATTATTACACCTGCATGATGTAATCGTTTAGGCGAGCTCATTAGCAGCAGAGCTTTGTTTATAAAAATATTAAGATGTTTCTATAGCTCTGACTAATTTTAAATGGTCACATTTGTCACAATCCTCAGTCATCAGTCTATCACCTCTGTGCACTACATCTCCCACAATCCTCTTTGGTTATCACCTGAACACACTTCTCAATCACCACACCTGTCTACGATTATCCTCATCAGCACCTCTCATCTCACCCTTCATAAGCAGTCACCTTCCACACCACAGTTGTCTTGTTTTTTTATTTTATTTTATAAATCCACATCAACCTACCTGTGCTACGTACCGGTGAAAGCTTTATCGTGCACTGTCTTCAGCGATGCATCCACTGGTGATCATCTCTAACCTGCAAATACAAACAGAACAGTTACCATCCAGCTAAGTCTTCACTAACTGCTCTGATACTAACCTCATATCCTTGTCTGCTACATGATTCAGTTTCTGTAAATAAATATACTTGTGTGATTGGAATATCTGTGTTGTCTCCTGTGTGTAACACCTGCTCATTCAAGGACACGCATTTATTGCATGTGGGGAAGTAAGAACATACTGTAATGCGTCTAAAATGTGCACCGTTCAGTTTTACTATAAAGCTTGCTCTTAAAGAGGTAGTTCACCCAAAAATAATAAATTACCCCTTGATTTTGTCACCCTCAAGCCATCCCTAGGAGGATGTGACATTCTTCTTCCGACGAATAAAATCAGAGTTATGTAAAAAAAAAAAATTTTTTCAGAAACAGCCATTTCTGTTTTGTCCATCAAAGCGCATCCATCCATGATAAAAGTCCTCAACCCCCTCCAGCTCTGGAGGGTTCATAAAGGCCTTCTGAAGCGATGTGTTTGTGTAAGAAAAAGATCCATATTCAAAACTTTGACTAAAATAACTAGCTTCCGGCAGATGGCCAACACAAGTCGACTTACGCCAAAAGAGTAACACTTGACGATGTATGGTGTTATAGGATGTAGGAGTAGCGTAAGCTTTGGCGCCGCTCGTGGTCCAAACAAACAGGGCAACAAACTCAAGCTCATCTGACATTTCTTTAAAAGTTCTCGGTTTAGACTTTTTATTTGTGACTGGTGTTTTGTTTTGCTCTATCCTCTGTGCTTCCGCGTTTGTACGTCAGGTCAAGGATTACTCTTTCGCCGTAAATCGATGATGTTTTAAATCGCTTCACTTCAGAAGGCCTCAGAAACCCCCCAGAGCCATGTGGAGGACTTTTATCATGGATGGATGCACTTTGATGGACAAAACAGAAACGGCCATTCTCTGCCATTATAAAGCTTGGAAGAGCCAGGATATTTTTTAATATAACTCCTATTGTATTTGTCTGAAAGAAGAATGTCATATACACCTGGCTTGAGGGTGAGTAAATCATGGGGTAATTTAAATTTTTGAATGAACTATCCCTTTAATGCTGTTAAACTGAATGTATAAAGTAAATTGTTTTTAAATTATGTTGAAATAACCACAATATTAACAACAAATGAAATAAGAGCGTGTGGTTTTTCAGCTAGGTGTGAATGTTGCGCGCTTCAGAGGTGTGTTATAAAAATGTTGGCGTAAATACAGTATAGTTATTAAGAATAATGCACTGAGATTTAAATCGCCGGTGAAGACACCATAATCCAGCGAAAGAATATACAGAGGGCTTTTTTATTTTTTTGCTTTTTTATTTTTACTATTTAGTGAAAAGTTAGTTTAGGATTAGTTAATGGTGTATGACATTCATTAGTCTATCCATGGAAGCTTTGTGTGATTGATTTTTTTTTTTTATGTATCGGTAACGTGATGGCTATGCTTATTACATTAATATTTACAGTTTATTTACAATTGTGTTCCATATATTTTATTTGCTTTACTTTATTAGTGAATATCTGCGTATTAGTTAGGCTTATAGTTGTTCCTCTCTCACTTTAGCTTGGGGTAAAGTCTTTTAAAAAAGGGGGTTCAGTTCAAACCGAAAGATAAGGGCTACAAAAGTTACCTATAGTTGCTGTGTTAGGACCCCATGCCAGGAATTGCTTAGGGCCCCTAAAACAAGTCCACCCCTCTACAAAAGCATCATAAAAGTATTTGAAAATCATATTATCCAATATTAGCACAGTGTATAAATGCTGATGTTAAAAGGAAATGGATGTGGATGCCGCAGATGTTCTTCATTACCACCACTTTACTCAACAACATTTGTAGTTTAAGTAATGCACTTACAATGGTCAGGACAGAAGTTTTGATAGCACAGACAAGTTTACTGATTGATTTGATCGCACTAACTAACTTAACTAACATGTGTAATGTGCAGCCTGATATTATTACGATTAAAAATAACTATTTTGTATTTTAATATATTTTAAAATTCCTTTAACTGCTAAGCTGAATTTTCAGCATCATTACTCCAGTCTTCAGAGTCACATGATCATTCATGCTGATTTGGCGCTCAATAAACATTATCAATGTTGAAAACAGTTGTGCTGCTTACTTTCAACATTTATTTGATCAATTTAATGCATCCCTACTGAATAAAAGTATTTATTTATTTTCTTACAGACCCTACATTTTTCGAGTAACTTTTTTTCTAATAGCGTGTGAAAAGATCGGATGCAAAAGAATGATTGACATTTCTGCTTTTTTCCAGGAACTCGTACATAAGACTGTTATCATGCTGAAACAATACTTATTTTTAACAACTGTTTAAAATGTTGAAATATTGGTCAGGTTCTTGGTACAGCATCACATCAGAAAAAAAATGACAGTTAAATTTCATCACTCTGTACACTGAAAGTCACTTTTTCATTTTAATAATCTGCAGTGCCCTCAATTAACATGAGGTCATAAAAAAATGCATGCATTATAATTATAAATAAATAGAAACATTTATTGTATAGTTTTAGATATAAAACAGGCTGTGTGGGATGTTTCAAGCTATTAAATAATTAAGAAACATTGTTGCCATATGCTGCGTCTAAAAAATAATTAAATCCTTGAACTATATTATGCTTAATAATGCTGAAAATAAAAATAATAATAATAATAAATGGTCACATTGAAGAAAATGTACAAAGTTCCAGCAGTTCTTTTTCATAAAGTTGATTATTATATATTTTTTTAAATATTTAATTAATTACAAATTAAACCCAAATTAAATGACAGCAAATTACATTTATATATCATTAATAGTTGTTTTAAAAAAGTACTTTGGACTCATCTGGAAGATAGCTGTACTTTATAGAGTTGTTACTACCCTTTTTTCTTTATTTATCTCATTTCTTATCTCATTTCTTATGGATAATCATACCTTTTAACTCTATTTTCTTGGCTCTACAAAATTATGATTTTTGTTTAGCCGAAATCCACAAAAGCTCAGTGTTCTTTTAAAGTCCCTTGGTAAAAATCAAAGACAGTCTCTAAAACACGGTTCGAAATCGATTGTTTCTTACATCACAAAGTTCTTTGTAACCAATCCTGTCACGAGGGGGGCGGGCTTTGGCTTTACTATATCATTAACTATGCTGTGAAGCAGGGAGTCTCAAGAGAAGCCGTGTAATCCTAGTATATTTTTCTGTTGATATGAAAAATCGGGTACAATTGGCAATAGCGGGTGAATTATGTATATGATATATTTTACGATGTTATGATGAACTATTGCTTTCTCCACTGACGTTCTAAGTTGTTCAAAGCATTTCTAAGGATGCTGATTTTTAGAAGGCAGCAGTCAGACTCTGAGACGGCGAATGAGAACATGGTTTGTGTAACATTAGCAACACATTATTAGCTGTTAGATAACCTAGTGAAGCCAAAGGCTAATCATATTAATTACTGCTATGTGTCCGACGATGTAGAGAGTGATACATAAAACGCACGCATTACTATTCTGATATAATATTGACTTGTATACAAGCCTGTATGAGTGAGTTAAGACGGGACACATTTGCATATTCATGGATCCAAGTTGGATTCAAATTACATTCAAGCTATTTTAATGCATGAATAATTTTTTTCACAGGAAAAAAAAAATGTTTACATGTGCCATTTTGGTGATCAAATATGAGTTTTAAATAACATTTTATTTTAAATAATTGACTACAGGGGGACTTTAAATATTGCATTTTGTAGTAAACTCACAACATCTGATCTTTGGACGTGAGATTAGTGGGACCTTTTAAATATTAGCACCAGTATAGGATTCACTAAAAAAGAAAAAAGAAAAACATTTCAACATTTATTGAAAAGTATATTGTGTACCAATATTTCATGAAATCATTAATGTATGGAGGACTAAGCTCTGAAATGACCCTAGAACCACCCTTTAGAACAATTATTTTTGGCTAGGTAAGACCTTTAGAAAAGATAATTGTGTTTTTTCTCGTTAGCAAAATTCTCTGCTGGCCAAACTAATGATAAAAACCTGAGAAAATTATAGCCTTTTTTTTGTTTGGATATACAGTAAAATTGCATCATGTCGACTGCCTATTTGATAAATCTCAAAGGAGGAAGGATTTGCATATTTTCTTCACATAAAGATGTTAGGGACCATATCCGTGACATCTGGTGCTTTGCTTTAATTTAGAAATCCCACATTTCTTCCATTTCTTTGTTTTATATCTCTCCCTCAATCACCGCAGAAGGGCTTTGTTCAGAGACCAGCCCTTAGAGGAGATAAGAGGAGGCAGGTAAATGTAGAGAGATGCAGGGGAAAGAGAAAGAGAGCGAGAGCTAAAGAAGATGAATGGAATTAGATGAAAGAGGAGGAGAGGGAGAATGGATGCTGAGGAGATTTCTAATGAGTCACAGGTTGATTCTATCCGTGTTAGCATGTCGAGAATCACTTGTGATAAATGACTCCTTCAGTGCTTCAATTAGAGGGGAAACTTTGCAGATATGGTCAGTGATACTGGAGAACACACAGGTATGCTCACCCTGTTGAGTCATTGAATCAGTCATTTAACCAAATCATTTGGTTAAATCAAACACTGATTCAATGTGACTTTCAGTATGTTTTATACAAAAATAAACACTCATGAAAAACGCTCATGATAGAAAGCAGTCAGCTTGTCATTCAGTCTGATGTTGTTGACACTTACATACTCCTCCTAATAGAGATGAAAGCAAAATTCTTACTTTTTTGACTGAGGTTTTAGCAATCGTTAGCTTGTCAAACTGGGAGACCAGCCTACACTAGCTCAGGCTGTTATTTTCAGCAGGGCAAACACACAAGAACACCCTAATAGGTAGAAAAATAGGAACCCACTCTGTTTAGCCGCAGGGATTTGGGAGTTCAGAGTAGTTTTCCCCAGCTCTTTTCTCACTCCATCCCTCCTTGACTTTTCTTTGGCTGTGGTTGTTCTTCTTATACCTATCTTTTAAAAGAGCAGCACCAGGTGTGCCCGTAGCACCGTATTGATTCAATCCTCTCGGATGCAGCCAGCTGGCATGCTAACCTGCGCATGCGTCTTCATTTCACAAACAGACATAATGAAACAGATTCCGTCAAGGCCGTCCCTTCATCAAACACTTACATCTTGACATTTGGAGACTCTCCCACTTGGGACTGTTTGACTCGTTTTGCCTTACAGCGTAGCACATTTCTAAACAGCTCCTGTGGAGCGCACTGGCAAACATCTGCCACGCAAGAAGCTTGCTGAATTAGTAGCAGAGATGGTTATTGGCAGGGGCGTCAGTTTGGTTTGAAATGTGCTGGGGACAGAGACGTATTCGGAAGTGCATTTTCAAAAGTGCTGGGTACAATGACGCATTCTTTTTTTTTCTTCTCTTTCGCGCAGGTCATGGTTTGAAAGACGGTGTCCAGCTTACTGATGTAAATAAAACATTTTTTTTACAAAAAGATGTGATGATGACCGACCAAAAATGTGATGGGTGGGGGGGGTTAAATAGTACTTTGGGGTTTAATTGGTCGAATAATGAGATCTAATATATGTAGTGTGTTGTGAATAAATACATAGATCCGCCTGATCCACGCATGTACTGTAATGGTCCAGTGGCAGAATTTTTGCCAAGCGTGTCGGAGGTTCTCGGTAGTGCTAAAAGTACTAAAAAAGTAGTACTAAAGTACAGTAATACACTCGTATAGTTTTTTTTCCCCTCATCAAAACTGATAATGTTTATCAGTGGTTGTATATCATGCAGGGACACGTTTGTTTGCATTTTTGTTTTGTGATTTCATCGGAACGAATAGAGAATCTCTGCAACCGATTGAAGAGCTGAACGTCCGAGTGAAGACATTGCGGCGCGTGCGCGATCGAGCCTCAAGAGAACACTGTATCCGCGCCACTCAGCGGCAACGAGCACATGATCACTTGATTAAAAAAACAACACATTTCAATGCTAGATCGCCTCTTATTCAACAAACGAACGAAACGAATGCTCTGCTAGTTAACATGTTTTATTTGTATTGGTACATCCGTGCCGCGAGATGTTTCAAAAGTGGTGGGGACAATGTCGACCCTGGCAAAAAGTGGTGGGGACATGTCCCCCCCGTAAATGACGTCTATGGTTATTGGTAATCGTTTAATTTTTTCTTTGAGTGTAAAAATATGGTTACAATACAAAAAGAAGATGACCTTAATTTACTAAGGCTACTATATCTACTGATAACTGATATGCAATAGATTTGTAAGGTTATAGGATTTTTTTATTTGACTCTTAAATTAATATAAAGTATTAATACTACTACTACTAGTAGTAATAATAATACTAATAATAATAATATTGTTTTCATAATATAATTAATTAATTAATATAAGATAATATACATTTCAGTGACTGTTTCTGCAGGTTACAAAGTTCCACCAGAAGGTGGCGGGAAGTGTCTGTCTTTGTGAGTGATGCATCGAATCATTTGCTCAACTGAATTGTTCGTGAGCAGTTCATTGAATCATTCATTAAACTGATTTGTTCAAAACATTGATTCATTCAGGAATGAGAAACACTGCTCTGAGACGCTCGACGATAGATTTGGTTGGAACTATTTTCGTCGGAGGAGCAAAGTAGCTATTTAATTGGTGTCAAAAATGTAAGTTAGCCAATATTACGTAAAAAAAATATATATATATTTATTGAAATGGTGTTTAAAGTCACAAATGCAGTCGTGCTGTTTTTCAAATCGGCTTTGATCACCTGAGGTCTGAACAGCACTCTTGTTTGTGTTATATTTGCTTAAATATATTCATAATTTTAGAGATATGCTCTCTAGCAAATGAACGACTCCTAGGCCTATTGCCAGGTGTCAGCTGTTTTAATCAGTGTAAGTTAGTTATATCATCAAAGAAGGTCTACCGCGAAAGCAAAGGGAGTCGTCAACTGTATGTATTTTTCAACATACCCTAAAATGTACTGCAATCCAGTAGAGGAAAGATGATCGTTTCACTTGCGCTCCGTGCAACGTTCTGGCACACGAGTGTCAGAAACAACATATTTTGGGGTGTGCTAGAGGGATAACATTACCCAATGCATACCAAAACGTGTTTTCCAGAACTTCTACACTGGATGAGAAGCAGTCTTTAAAATAAGAAAACATTTCAGAATCCTGCATTATTCTGCAATTCTGCATTATAATTGTCCCAATTCATTGCTGTAGCCTAAATAAAGACTTCTTCCTAGTCTGTAAGATTGTACATTTAATATTAGAAACAGTGATATTAGGAATAAGTTAGATCCCAGATATATTATATATTGTTTTAAGCTGAATTATTTAAACAAAAATTATGATCACATTCTCCCACAATTCTAAAAAACAAAACATTAGACAACTTAATATAATATATATTAACAATATTAACAATAATATATTTAATGTTATGAATGAGTGTATTTATACATGTCTAAAATGCTATAAATGAGCCTATTCAAATATTTATTTTAATTAATTCATTAGGCCTAATTGTTTGAAATTAATGTATGAAGTCTTAAAAGAGTTTTTAAATGAATCTCTTGAATCAATGATTTAGTGATTCATCAAATACATCTTACAGGTGAGAGCCAATGAGCGTTTGATATCACTGCCGTAAACCGTGTTTTAAAGCTTCCTGGGGCAGCAATTTTTTAATTTGTAAAGAGCGCAGGATTTGACGTTTGTGGTCGCTGCTGAGAATGGAGATGGAGATCGAAGAATAAAGTCTTGAATTTGGGGACATTCTAAAATGCTCAACTTTGCTTAAAGTCCTAAGACAGTGATATTAAACACCATAAAGCATTAGCAGTAATAAAGCATACTATGTACAGAAAAGCAGATGAGCCCAGAATATGAACGCAATGCGTTGATGAAATCGGAGAGCTGAAATCCCCATAGACTGCAATGTAATTACCACCTTCAAGGCGCAGACAGGTAGTAAAGACATTGTTAAAATAGACCATGTGACTACGGTGTGTTATGAAGCGGCGGTAGAAAAACAAAAATAATGACTTTATTCAACAATTTGTTCTCTTATGTGTGTCAGTGTCTGATGCTGTTCACATTCTCTGATGCTCCCGATGCAGGAGCCGGCCAATACAGAGCCGTTGACCTGACATAGAACCCAGAAGTGCTGCGCTGTGTTTACTACGTGAACCGCGTCAGAGACTGACACGGAAGAGATGAAATTGTTGAATAAAGTTTTTTTTTTTTTTGGTCCACAAAAAGTATTCTCGTCGCTTCATAAAGTTAAGGTTGAACCACTGTAGTCACATGGACTATTTTAACAATGTCTTTACTACTTTTCTGGGCCTTGAAGTGTCAATTACATGACTGTATGTGGGGTCAGAAAACTCTCGGATATAATCAAAAATATCTTCATTTGTGTTCTAAAGATGAACAAAGGTATTTGGGTTTGGAACGACATGAAAGTGAGTAATTAATGACAGAATTTAAATTTTTGGGTGAACTATCCATTTAATGTGGCTTAATTAGTGATATCAAAATACCAAACTCAGTAAACACCATACTAATAAAGTATACTATGTACAGAAAATTCACTTCGATTTATGGCACAATACAGAAGAAAAGATCTTACGCTACATCTGTATCATCAAAACTTTAACGTAACAATTCTATTTGGAATAACATGCGCCAGTTAGTTGCTCACAGTAAGACCAAAAAATGCCCATTTTGATTCCATGTTCACTCTAAGAGAACATGCTGCAAGATTTTAAATAGCAGAATATAACAATAGGAGGGAGATATCGCCAACAAATGCTCAATTCCTTCCAGAATGGTTTCACGCTCTCTGGGTAATTATAGAACAATGTCCGGCACTTCTATCCGTAATTAAACTACTGATAAGTGTCTAATTCCCAAAGAAGCAATTGAAAACATTACAATATGAGCTGAAGACAAATCTGAAGATATCTAATATCTGTTTGCTCTAATCCAGCACTCTGCCCAATTCTTTCCGATGATAAGAATGAAACACCTTTCAGTGGCAAGGCTAAGCTAGAGGAGGAGGAGGAGGAGGAGGAGGGGGGGGGGGGGGGTGGTGGTGAAGGATGTGTTGCGAATCTTCCTCATAAAAATGACAGCAGCAAAAGCCTCCACTATAAAAAGAAAAGCCAGTGCTCTCATGGGACAAAATTATCTGGAGTGCTCAATAGTGTTAGATTTTCAGTTGAGAGAGAGGACTGTGTGTGTGTGTGTGCTCAATAGTGTTAGATTTTCAATTGAGAGAGGGGGGTGTGTGTGTGCGCATGTGCGCGTGTGTGTGCGCACGTGTGTGTGTTTGTGTTTAAGTGGTGATGGGAAAAGTTAAGGGCTCCTGAAATGGACCGGTGTGAGGCCACAAGCTAATCTCTTAACCAGATAACTATATAATATTTGAGAGTTTATTTTTTCCCACCTTGGGTCTTTGGATCTCTCCTGCTTTTACATGTATTCATAAATCCAAAAAGGTCTATTTATTCAAACTAGAAGTGAACAAATACACCCACCACAGGTATGGGCAACTGGGAGAAAACAGGAGTGTGAACATGACAGCAGCAGCTGAGATTTACATTAGGTTTCGCTCATGTTGATCTGCAGGAGTCAGTGGGTCCTGTCTAAAAACACACATTGTACTCACGCCGCGCTGTCGCTCAGCTGGGGTCTGTGTGTCGCAGACGCAGTCTGGAATTGCTGAGACTTGCACATCCCTATGGTGTTGTTGAGAACTCTGGACTACATGTCAGGTCCAAATGAATCTTGAGTTATTTTAATGAATTCCCTGGATTGATTTGATTATCAGTTGGAATTAAATGTATAAGCTATGATATGAGTTAAAATCGTAAAAGCAATGAATGAGTTCTCACAAGTGTTGGATGTGCATGGATTTGTTAACTAGTATAGGGCAAAAGGAAATTTGATAAAAGTTTAATATCAGCAAATAATAACAAATAAAATGATTCTCGGACATAGACTACAGTTCAAAAGTTTAGGGTCGGAATGCTTTTTTAATGGTTTTAAAATAAGTCTCTTATGCCCCCCAAGGCTGCATTTATTTGATAAAATTTATTTGATTTATTTACAGTGAAAACAGTAATCTTGTAAATTTTATTAGAATTAAACATTTTCTTTTGATGAAAAAGCTGAATTTTCAGCATCATTACTCCAGTCTTCAGTGTCGCATGATCCTTCAGAAATCATTCTAATATGCTGATTTGCTGCTAAAGAAACATTTCTTATTATTATCAATGCTGAAAACAGTTGTGCTGCTTAATATTTTTTTTTTGTGGAACTGGAAACCATTATACTTTTTAGAATTCTTTGATGAATAGAAATTTCAATCAATTTAAATTTTGATCAATTTAATGCATATTTTTACAATAAAAGTATTCATTTCATTAACTATTGAACAGGAGTGTGTTTATCTATTATTAAATGACAGTTTAGTTTTATATACACATCAAAGTGTATTAAATAGCAAAATTAAAATGTTAAGTATATGCATTTAAAATATTACTACAACTATTTATTTTGATGTTTGTAAGAGAATTGGAGATTCATTGATTTAAGAGATAAACAATATTTAGTGTGCTTGTTTATATTAAAGGCACATTTTCATGTTTTGTACTGGAATTGTATTGTACTGTAGGTGCAGAAATGCACTGCTTTATATTTTAAATTACATGTTGCTAATGAACAGCGTGTCACTTATTTATTATAAACACAATCACAATTATGTTAGGAGGAAACATAATGAACAAGAATTATTTATGCTAAATTACACTAATTAACAGTAAATTGAGCTCTAATTGAGTCAACTTCAAAAACACAGTGACAAACAACACTATTTAAGTACATTCTTTTTACCCTTTAAAAAAAAACAATATATTTTTTAACCAATTCAGAGGATAAGCAGTTCTCTGAAATGAATCGATTGGCTGACCTTGGGACAGGCACCCTCACCCCCACCCCACCGCACACAAAAGTATCTTCTCGTGTGTTTGTGTGTGTGTTATGGCCTCAGATTTGGTGCAATTTTGCAGTGGTCAGCTGACCAAAACAAGTCCTTTACTTGCATGCACTTTATCAGATTCACAAGCAACTTTGATTTACAAAAAATGTGCTGACACGGTGCAGCATCCACTTCCTTTTTTGTGTGCATTTATAAGCTTTTGTAATGTTAGCCATGCCTCCATTAGCAATGGAAAAGCGAGCTCCACAAACGTCACATCTTAATTTACTTGGCTCTGTCAGTGGCTCCCTTTTTAATAATTAATAATTTAAACTCTTTTTGAAGATCCACTTTAAATGTTATAAACATTCTTGTTTTTGACATTCTTCGTGTCGGAATTGATCTCCTCCGTGCTCTGTCACTAACACTAACCTTGTATCCCGCCTTGGCTGTCGATAGAGAATTGTGACTGAATGGTATAGGCTATTTGTTCTGCAAAATATACTGTGACGTGATTGGCTTCTTTTGATATAGGCTATTCTTGCATGACAGAATGTCATCGCTCTATCGCTCAGCAATAAAGACATTTGAAGAAAGATAAAGTATGGAACAAATCATGATTTTTTCATAATTAAAACTGAAAAAAAGCTGAAATACGGGACTGTCCTGGGATAAACAGGACATCTGGAACCCTAACAGTCAGGCACCCTAATGCTATTGGAACTGAGTCATTGCCCTTATATGGGATGTCATTGTTTACTTTCAAAGTAAAATAAGTCATTATTTTATTTATTTGTAACATTCTTTTAAAGTGTCATGGCATTATGCAGTCCCTGGTATGAACTGCAAATATGAGTGTTTGTGTTTTTAACTTCAGGCGATGGTTCAATATCCAATACTTAACGGGCCATGTTAAGACTTGGGATCATATGTAATCAAACAAATGGCTAAATTATATGACTTAATTTGTAATGATTGATCAATGCTGCCTTTCGCTAACATAGTTAGCAATATCTTAGAGGAATGTGGATCACTGACAGATTATAGCACTAATTCACAGAAGTGCTTTAATAAGTAAGGATTAGCCAGCCTTTCCATTTTCAATCAGTCCAATCCATAACGGGGGGCAGCACAAAATGCTCTACCTCATTAAATAAGATCTTATTAACTGGAGCTTGGCTTTTTCAGCTTAAAACTTGTGCATTTAATCAATTAAGTTGCATGCATTAAGTTAATTATCATAATACTACACATTTTGTTGGATCAAATGTCAAGGTTTCATTATAATGTATTTTTAGGATGATTGGCAGTTCCTTTTTTCTTGCAGAGTTTAAATGAACTGTTTCAAAAGAAGCATGTTTTCAATTATTATTTTTTAAACTATAATGCTGTAATTGCTGAAGACCAGAGTGCTGAGGATGAACCCAGTAGTATTTTAGTAGTTGAAGCTGTTCAAGGAAAATCTTTTATCTTTATTAATTCATTTATTTATTTATTGTAGGCCTATTATGTATTTTTTTGCTTCCTTTTAAATATTCAGAGGCTTTGATACCATTTAAATCCTGGATGATCCACTGATCACTTTCATTCTTTTGACATTTAGCAAAACACCTTTTACTGTCACTCAAACGGTGAAGTGTGTTGAGGCCTTAAATGGATCCATCTAACAATGAAAATTCTGCCAACATTTACTCACCCTCATATTGTTCCAAACCTGTATGACTGACTTGCTTCTGCGAAACACAGACTTTTAATGGGAACTGAAATGGTTTGGCTGTCAACATTCAAAATATCTACTTTTGTGTTCAACTGAAGAAAGAAATGCTGTGAAAGAAAGAAATGGGTGTAAAAGTAAGAGTTTTAAGTAAAAGTAGTTTTTTTTTCATATCAAAAGCTTTCAAAAATAAAATGCTTTTAAATATTCAACATTTACACAAAGATTGCTTTGATACCAAATTTGCCCATCATCAAAGCTTGAACAAACCTTCAAGTCAACATGCTGAACGAGTCCCATATTTTGATCAGAAAACAAAATCCCTTGGGTCTGTTTACAATGTTCACTCAACACAGTATGGAGTGAAATAAAATGGCTTAGTTTGCACATAGCCTCCATTTCCAACCCAGGCTTATTATAAAAACGTGCCAGTGGCAACATTTCAGCAAAATGATATTCCATTGCTACCTAAACCATAGTGTTAACAAAAGCTTGAGATGAAAATGCATTTGCTGATGCAACCATGCCAGTTTAGTTTGCTTCTACTAGTCTTTGAAATCTTTTATCGAGTGTTCTCATTATAAATGCAACACTGTACCAAGTAAGGTACCAAGCATATTTACTCTGTCAGAAAAGCCATATGAAGCTGTTTATGTGACGCAAACATCAAAGTGTATTAGTTTACAATTCACACACTATAGTAAAAGAAAAAAATTTATCTTTATTAATCAGTAATCTTTCCCTTAATCATTATTTATGTGAAAAGGAGTTAAATTTGTTGATGTTTTACTGCCTCTAGTAATCATTTCAGCTGGAAACTGCAGTGAATTGTATATAGGTACGTTTTTGCAAAAATATAAGTAGAGGCATGTTTTTACATCTCACAGTTTGCTTTTTCAGCACTATTGTTTGCATCTTCCCTTCTTTTCGTTCTGGCCCTGTTTGACACATCCATTTTTTTTTGTGCCAGAGTTGGCAAATTACACTGCTGCATGGCTCACTTCAACATACTGCATTTTACCTTCCCCAAGTTCAGTTACGCTAAATAAAATGAGTCAAGTGAGATGAATGTTCATGTCTGACATCAGCTTTACTGCACATCCGGGAGCCACAAACTGATCAAGGGCAAAAAGTTTGAGTTTATTTGTAGGAGGTACTTTCAGTTCTTTGGAAATAGACTTATGCTTCATTATAAAATGTTCTGCAGTAATTAGGGCCAGAGCACCGATGGTGAGAGGACCCTATTGTTTTTGCTCCGTTTATTATTATTATTATTACACTTCTTCTCCAAAGTTAATCGCTTGTTAGAGGGCCTAAACATGCTCGAAAACTCATGAAACTTTGCACACGCTTCAGAAGTGGTGAAAATTTACGTGTCATGTGGGTTTCAGAATTGGATGGGGCAAAATGACTTAATTGCCCATCCCCCCCCCTTGATATTCGATACATATCAACACCTACAAAAAAAAGTCTCTTGGAGCGTAGCCCTAAACACAACAGGAAGTCAGCTATTTTGAACTTTTTGTGCAGTTTTTGCCATTTCCAGACGTTGTACTTTAACGAACTCCTACAGTTTTGATCTGATCCTCTTCAAATTTGGCGAGTGTATTCTTAAAGGTCCCGTTCTTCGTGATCCCATGTTTCAAACTTAAGTTAGTGTGTAATGTTGTTGTTAGAGTATAAATAATATCTGTAAAATTATAAAGCTCAAAGTTCAATGCCAAGCGAGATATTTTATTTAACAGAAGTCGCCTACAGTGAACGGCTCGTTTGGACTACATCGCTCTACTTCCGTTTTTAATGACGTCAGTAGAACAGCTCTCTGACTAACCTCCGCCCACGGGAATGCTCCCTCAACTCCCTCAACTCGCGCACTTCTTATAACTTACTGTGTTTACTCGGGTCTTACGGTGATTTTCTGAAGTAAAACTGACGCTTCATCTTTTGTGTGATGTACAATAAACTTTATTAAACTCATCAGTATATGTTTGATCATCATTCGGACCTGGTCTGACACAGCAGACTTGTAGGCTATTAATAAATAATGGATACATACAAGCAGATGACAAATACGTTATAATAACCGTAATTAAACTACTAAACTATACCTGTTCCATCTCTATACAGCCCTCTGACTCTGTAGGCATTATTGTCCGACTCGAAATGAACACCGTTACTGAGAGTTGCTGATGTTATCATTATTCCATGAGATGAAATTGTCCTAAGAGTCTGAGTGCGAGCTCTTGAAGCTCCGCCCCCTGTGTCGTGCAGCAGGAGCTTATTTGCATTTAAAGGGCACACACTAAAACAGCGCGTTTTTCTGAGTCCTCAAAAAAGACAATTTAAACATGCTGTAAAAAATGATCTGTTGGGTATTTTGAGCTGAAACTTCACAGACACACTCTGGGGTCATCAGAGACTCATTTTACATCTTGTGAAAAGGGGCATAGAACGGGACCTTTAAGGCCTTTGCGACGTTAAATTGCGAAGATCTTGAGTTTTCGTCGAAGGGTGTGCCCAATGTCCGTTCTGCCCCAAACTTCACATGTTTGATAAGAGTCCTGTCCTGAATACATGACCATGCTCATATTTGGTTATAGCAATAGCGCCACCTGCTGGTAGCAGGAAGTGTGGCAAAAACAAATACTTTGACATAGTCCTCCTATATTTATTATCATTACATACTGCCCACCATGCTCTGTTTTCCTAAAACTGCTGGGTGACGGCGACACGGCTGCGAGGGCCCTTTTCATCACTGCTTGCAGCTTTAATTTTAAGATGTAATTAGATATAAGGCTATCTTTGCAGCAACTCAATCAAAACACACAAGCACTAAGCCTTCACTTATGCAGCAAAAAAAAAAAAAAAATGAAGGAACCAATCAGAGCTCTTAAAGCAGCATCAGTGCTGATGAGCATCTGTTTATGCAAACCATGTGAGTAAGTGCTTAAGACTGGAATGTTTATCAAATTAAAATTTCAAAACTATATATTTATACTGAAAAACGCTGGTTTCCTTGAATGTTTTTCCATAAACACCCCATAGCCTGTGATAGAGTCCTAAGTGTGTGTGTGGTGGGGGGGGGGGGTTCTGACTATTCAGATGGGAGTCTCTTAAAGTGCTGAATTGTTAATGAAGCTCTAAGTGGAGAGGAAATAATCATATTTGCACAGTTGTAATTAAAGCCATTGATAAAGACATATTGATCACCACCACCTTTGGCTGCCAGCCTGTGATTACGCTCAGGGATTGAGCCATAAAATACATATTTCTTCAAGATGGCAAGCCACATGGTTACTTGACTGAACAAAAGGGAACTTGATTGTTGATTTTTACCGGTTCCTGAAATTCGGTGCCGGTACCCCAATGGTACCTTTTTTCTGCAAGTTAGTTTCTTTACAGTTATTGAGGTAAACATGCCTAAGTCATTTGTAGTAGTGTTATTGGCATTATGCCAGAGCTGCCTTGGTTGTTGTCTTCCATTGTCTGCGATTCTTGAATATTAATAAACCATTTTAGTAATAAAAAAAAAATATATATATTTCTATGAAATGTTTTGTTTTCCGCAAATTCTGTGTTGTGAATTTTCTGGTAATCAATTGAAGACATAAAACATTATTTTAATTGATATTTTCTATTAATTAAACTTTTTTTTTTTGTCAAACAACATGAGACTATTCCTTAAAAAATATATTTTTTGATAATGTATTATTATTAGTGTTAGTATTATTATTAAATTGATATATATATATAAATTCTACTGTACAAAAGTAATATATTAGCTAGCAAGTTAAACCAAACTTTTATTTTGACAGGTTGTGGTGAAGACCTTTGAGTTTCCATGTGTTAATGATATAGCTATCAATAGTTTTTGTAAAATGCTGATGAACTTAAGTGACTCTCAGAGCGGCACTGGAAATGTATTCATGTTCTCATATAGTGAGACTGCAGAGGCTGAAAAACACAGTGAGCGTCATGTGTGCTTCAGTGTGTTGTGTAAATGAAACCACACGTCTGCACCACTCATTCACACAGAGACACATAGAACATGTAGGATTCGTATTTAAATAGTCTTATTCTCGTGCCCAGATGAGTTCTCAGGTACTGAAATTTAGCACCAATTGATTTAATGTGAATCGGTACTTAGTAGTACCGACGTAATTCGGACGGTGCCATTAAAGTACAGAGTTAGGTACCCAACCCTTGACACAAAGCAACAATATTGTTGGAATTGCTTTCAGAATGATTTGTTTTTGTCCAGCTGATGGATGTTAACTTTGACAGCCAATTAGATTTCACCGACTTTTAAGAGTTTGAGCATTTAAAGGGGCAGACGAGAGACGACAAAACTGCAGCGCTTATAATTAACAGAAGGATCCTGATGTACTGTGGTTATAGTTAACTTAATGGTTTTCATGTTTGTGTACAGGCTTTAAAACCAGCAAACCTCGTTTCTCACATACCTAATCTTACTCGACAGTTTTTTTTATAGTTTGTCAGAGATTGTTACACCAAATATTTGTACTGTCAAATGATTTTGTTATTTAGAGTTTCGCCTATTATGTTTGCACTGAAGATATGGGAAACTAAATCAAATGAATGGAAGATTAAGTCAGTCATTATAAAACTTCTGTTCTCTCTCTTTCTGTCGCCCACAGCTTGTGAGTTGATGAACAGAGGAATCCTAGCACTGGTCAGCTCTATCGGCTGTATGTCCGCGGGGTCGCTGCAGTCTTTAGCTGACGCCATGCACATCCCTCACCTCTTCATCCAGAGGGCGCCCGCGGGGACTCCTCGCTCTAGCTGTCCGCCCACCAGTCGCGCCCATCCAGACGACTACACTCTCTTCGTGCGACCTCCCGTCTACCTAAATGACGTCATCTTCCAAGTGGTGATGGAGTACACCTGGCAAAAGTTCATTATCTTCTATGACACAGACTATGGTGAGTAGTTTTACTTTATTGATAGCATTAGTAAACGGCCATAAGGAACTCCTTCAGAGTGTGTCCAATCAGTGACCCCACATTAGCACCCTTTTATTACCACCACAGAGAGGACATTTTACAGCATTATTACCTCCATTGCTCATGTGTTTAAGGCATTTTGCCTGTGTGTATTTAAGAGAAAAGAGGATGGAATGAGGGAAAAGCATGCATTCACTGATTAACCACAGAGCCGAATGGGCTGTTGCCCACAGGCCTATCAGTCAGTGAGGCCACATTTATTTATATATTTTTTGGAGCATACATCTTCCCTTGAGCCTTTACCCATTGCATTTCATTGCGTTTTCTCAGTCTTGCAATGTGTTTCACCGACCGAGCAAACTGGTTAAAGTTAAGCATGTTCCGTGATAGGTTTTGACAGGAGCGGAGTAGATGAGGGTGAGAATTTGCCCGCGGTTAGTCAGGCAGTTACCCAGCCACCAAATTAGAGCCATTTTCATTGATCAAGGCACCGAATATTTTCCACAATCATGAAGCTAATTACTCACGTCAGCCAGGGAAAGATTAATGGGAGGTAAAACAAAGCATGCTTTAAGATGGATGTTTTAGTCATAACGTCAGTATTCTACCAATAAGAAAGAATAATTATATATTACGAATTGTATTTGTTGCATTTAAATGGTCATACAATAAGAAAATACTTTTGGTTCTGACCATTTGGGGTATATGTTGGTCTTAGAAAAGTGATAGAAAATAGAAAAATACTAAATGTGTGAAAAGAGTATAATGGACAATAAAAGAAAAATGAAAGATAATAATACCGCATTTGTGTGTCATACACAAGACTTACTGATTGATTCTATTAAAGATTGATGTTAGCATGTTGCTAGGGCTGTCAAAATATACAAATTTCACTACATGATAATCATGTTTAAAATAATTCATAATATTATTGTGATGGATACCTATGGAAATTTTTTTAATAATATTAATTCAAATAGCATTCAAATTCATCTATAGCTTTGTTTATTTTGAATGAATCATGGTAGGCAGAGAGAGAGTTTATAACCATAGCTGTACAAAAAGAACTGACTGTTTATCGGCACTTCCTGCAGTCTGGGGTGTCTAACGCTGTCTCTTTTTTTAACAGAATACAAAGAAAATCCCCACATTGGCTTACTTTTTTTCGGGTGCGGGTAGAGTGTCTTGCTTTCATCTGTTCTTCTTCATCACAAAAGTTTATTATTTGCTTGTGTCGCCAATTTAGACTTTCAAATTATTTTACTCACACAATGACATACACTTTTATGCGCGCACACACCCGAAGTGTAGGCATAGAAAGCAGGTGGTCACACAGTAGGGAACACTGAACTAAGTTTTGTTTTCTTTCATGTCTTATAGCAGTTAAACTGTTAAATACATACACGATTGACATAAACACAGACGGTTGTGTCTTGAGTGAACGTTAACAGTTGGGACAAAATCAGATTTGTGAGCTATATTGGAACTGTCCAGGTTTTAAAGTGACAGCAG
The DNA here is from genome assembly GCA_031834385.1 of Semotilus atromaculatus. Lineage (NCBI taxonomy): Eukaryota > Metazoa > Chordata > Actinopteri > Cypriniformes > Leuciscidae > Semotilus > Semotilus atromaculatus. Next base: position 22,251,052 of record JAULUF010000042.1, on the reverse strand, counting down.
TCTAATATACCTGCTATTTTTTTTTAAACGCATTGGTAAAACAAAGTATCTTAGCAGGCAGCGTAATTAAAATGTCTGTGTTCTGGAACATATGATGCCTTAAAATCCTGTAGGCGTAGGCACCTTGTTTGGAACCGAGCATCTGTGTTTGTGAGTGGGTTAAAGTTGGAGAGGGAGCGAGATATAAGTATATAATGCAGAAATATAATGTAGTTGTGTGTGAAAAGAACTTCACGGATGATGGTCCCTCTGGAGCGTATGCTCTGCTGCAGCAGGTTAAGGTGCGAATGAATAAGTACCTGTCCCCGAAGACAAACGGATATGATTTCAGCCATGTCCAGAGGGCCATATGCCTTGGGCAGCTATATAGTAATGAAGACTTAGATCCTCTTCCCTCCTCCCCGCCTTAAGTGTGCGGAGAGCTTGACCAGTGACTCTGAAGATAGACTCCTCAGACATTTGATTAGCTGGCCTCTGAGCAAGAGATCTTTCAGAGAGAACAAAGTGTTGCTAAATTGCTTTGGCTTTTTAAGATGACTTGGACAATAGAGAGTTCATTGATAAATTGATTTTGCCTCCTTGGTGTACCCTGTTTTTTTAGGACTAGTGGTGCAGGCAGAAGCCTACAAAAAAAATAGGGAAAAAAAATCAATTTAGTCTGAGGCTTCTTCTATGTTAAGTATCCTCAGCCATAACTGAAGTTTAGGTTTAGGCGACTTAATAAAAATGATTTAGAAATAAATTCAAGTGTTTTTTTTTTTTTTTACTACAACTTCACAAATAACGATTTTGTTGACAATTAATTTATAATAATTTTGTGTTGCTTATATATAAGTTTCATAGAAACATAGAAATATGTTTCTATTTCAAATAAATGCTGTTCTTTTGAACTCTCTGATAGAATCCTGAAAAAAAAAAAATACACTATTTTGGTTTCCACACAAAATTAAACAGAACAGTTATTTTCAGTGATAATAATAAGAAAGTAATCTTTTTTTAAGTAAATTGAATATCAAAGCAGTATATTAACAATTATTTTGAAGGATTATATGATACTGAAGACTGGAGTATTGTCTGCTAAAATGGTCAAATTCAGCTTTACCATCACAGGAATAAATAATAAATAGAAAACAGTAATTAATGTTACTGTTTGTACTGTGGTTTTGATTCGATTCTCAATTTTTACATTTATTTTTTTTAAGCACAGTTTGCTATGCCATTTTTAGACTAGACTTTTATGTAATATAATATATGACCTTTGTTCGCAATGTACCACACTACATTGTCAAATTTGAAACATTTATTAACAAAATAATGTTACAATAACTTATCTCTTCGGTCAATTAGAAACTTAAGCAAAATAACCTGCCTTTTGTAACTGCAGTCTCATTCACAGAAGATGACATTCAAGTTCACAACAAAACAAACACGGTTTAACAGATACATCTATGTTCTCCTTGCTTTACCTCGGTCTTAAAGTAAAAACATGACTGTGAAAAATATTAGTATTTAATTTAGAATTGAATTAAATGCATTTATGATTAAATTACAACATTTTCATGTCATGTTCATTTTGACCACGAACTGTGCGCTGTCACTTTAACTCGCGTGCAGCAGAAATAGACTTGGTGCGGAAATGAACGACAGTTGTCTCATTCGTGGAGGTGGAGAATCAAGTTATTTGTGACATGCAAGATTTGTTGTATAAAGATTTATACTGTTCTGAGTCTGCTGTTTTTGTCCATTTAAAGTTTTAATTTAAAAAGTGGAAGAATATGGTACACGCACTGACGCGCATACAGTAGCAGAGCTTGCAAACTGTGGCTTTTTTGAAGCGCGAACTTTGAACGCGAATGTGAACGTTGTCAACATAACTCACTGAAAATCACAAATACAGTCTCCCACTGTCCCACACCGACGACTTCAGTGAAAGAGGAGGGGGTTCTTCAAGTCCTGTCGATGGGTCTCCTGCATCTACAGTTACCATGCTATATTTTGACTGGCTGTAGCTGAGGTAACGTTAGAGGACTCGCAGCACTTCAACCATAGACTTCAACACACGTGTTTTTTCCGCTTTGCAAACCGACTGGACGTGACATGGGGGCGTGGCAGCATCGACGATTCCATTTTTGAATTCGATGATCGAGATTGTGAATTAATTTAGATCGATTTCGATTTAAAATCGAAATCGTGACACCCTTAGTGATTTAAATGATTCATATATAATATGACGTACAGTTTCTAGACATGCACAAATTTCTAAAAGCCAAGTTATAATTCCTCTTCTGAATGTAGATTGCACAGGTAATAGAGACATGTGTTCAAACATAATGTGTTGTCTCACTGCTTAAGGTGAAGTCAGTGACCTCTAATGCGATTACCACCTTCCATAAATTTAGTTTGAATAGCCATGGCGTAGCACTTATAATATTAGAATAACCTGTCCAGCACTTTGCCAAACCAGGATAAGGTTAATTTAATGTGCAGCAAGTCCAAATGAGATGATTTCATGGTTAACAGACAAGTGGATGAAAAAGATAAAGGAAATTGAGTCCCTCTTTTGAGGAGATAATTAATAACGATCTAGGCCAATGACCCTATTATCCTCTCGTGATAACCAGTAACCCTCTGTATTGTAGGGTGGGTCAAGAGTGAGGATATATTTAATTGGACATTTTCTCTTTTCCTTATTGTACATAGTTACAGGTCGTCACATGTTCCTGAATATAGTTTTCAAAATATACGTCCATTTTGGACCAGCATAGAAATTCTTGTTGGTCTAGGCTGGTCTTTTCATCAGGGACATCCTCTATCTCTCTGTCTCTGTCTGTCTGTTTCTCTCTTAGCAAGATGAACTGTGACATGAAGATTTGTTTTTAGGCCCCATTGTCTCTCGCTAGTGTTGTAAAGTCTAGTGGAAACATTAAACACAGTAGAGAAGATGCAGCTAGTGGGAGATTCACAGCGTGAGAGCTCACTCAATCAGCACTCAGCTGTGGGCCTCAGATCTGGTCCTTTGGATTCTACTCACAGTTCCTACCAGGCCACATATGACTGTGTCACTCAGAGAATTTATCTAGCTCTAGAATTTGATTTAAAGAACTCCCATCAGCCAAAAATAGTGGCAGTTCCCTCTAATCAGTAATCAGTAGACTGACCCGGAAACTGGCATGTATTGACTCATGTCAAGCTTTTGAGTGACTTAAGTCTCAGGCAGGGGTGGACGTGTTCTAATCAAGCCAAGCACCATTGATTTCTCTTTTAGATAAACGGAGGTAGAAGTAAACTGAAGACTTTAGAGCAGTAGTTTGGGATTTAAAAAAAGAGAGAAACTAAAACTTTGCATTAAAGATTGCATACAGTATAATGTTTTGATCCAATAATGCCAGAGACACACTTAATAACTAGGTGAAACATTCTAAGACTGAACTGAACCCACTTACAGACTGTTTCCAATGACTGGAGCAGATTTTAAACACCGACTGAAAGCAACTGTCTCTGACGTTTGGGCATGATCAGTCGTAAGTATCAAATTTCATTCATAATTTGCCT